>CM070612.1:10947232-12147232 GCA_036346395.1 Hsuehochloa calcarea
GTTTGTTAGCAACCCATTTTGGGCACTTGCTTGCACCGCCATGCCGAGTCGCCGGGCGAGCCAATCTTCCCCACAAATTTTTGCCTGACGAAATCAGCGAAGTTTGAACTTGAGTCGCTATGACCGTCGATCCTAAGATCTACGGCCCAAGTTTGCGCCAAGTTTGAACTAGCGCTGCCTCTCGGCCTCGTGGACCGTTGGATCCAAGATCAACGGTCCTGCTCGAGTGAACGTTCGACCGTCCGAAGGTTCGATCCGGTGGACCGTTGGATCCAAGATCAACGGCCTTATGCGTGTGAACGCTCGGACCGCCAACGCCCCGTCCCACGTGAACCGCTGGATCCAGATCCAACGGTGAGCGTTTAGGATTTAGAATCCAGCGCGCAAGCAAGACCGGACGCGGCCGTCGGATCTTTGATCGACGCCCTCGCTCGCCACGCTGCTTTTAATTCTCGATTTCCAAAGGATCTATTTGTCAACCAAAAATGTGATAACTTGTAAAATGCATAACTAATTCATTTCAAATCCTTTTCGGTTGATTCAAATTTTGTTGGTTATGTTTTTGACTAGACTTTAATTTAAAAATGTTTCCACTCCAAAGATAGCTCCTAAAATTTTGCTAATGAATAGTAGCATTTTGATTTATAAGAGTCGAGCAAAATTGTTTTGGCCATATCTTTTGCATTGAGAATCCAAATCAATTGGTTCTTGTTGCTTGAGTTCCTAAAAATCATGCTCTTTCTATGTAAAAATTTGAGAGCTTTTTGTTGAAGTTGGTGTTGGATCTTTTCGGTTTCTTTTGCCTTATTGGTTCTTTTTGGTTCTTTCGATAGGATCCAAGAGCACATTGATACCGAGAGTGATCCCCAAAGAATATCTTGACCCGCAACAAGCGCAAGCGCTTGATCATGTTAATCCTATTATTTTACAAGTTTAATATTTTGAATTCAAGCGTATGTATGCATTGCTACTTTGTGTTAAATTATGGTTAGTTGATCCTATAGTTGCATAATCTGAGGATGTTGTTTATTCTCTACTACTTGAGCCTAGGTTATTTGTTTGTGATTAGAGTTCGATGGATGAACTCTTGTCACTTAGTAGAATACTAATCTTTGTGCTTAGCCATGCCTAGTTCGGTAGCTTTGGGCGATCATCGACTTAGTCGATGGTCTTGATCACACAAAATTATTATTCTTCCATTATGTCCAAAGACTTTGTGCTTTGTTAATTTTGTAAAGTCAAAATTCGAAAATGGAAAATTGATTTGGACTTGGGCAAGTGGTTGGATGGTGGGTTATTGGGTTTGTGGTTGTCTTGCCTAAGTCAACAAGGACCGAACATCTTGTGTCACACTCTCCAAGCATTTTTGCGTACTAACCACATGAGGGTTATATGGGACCCTCTTGACCTAGTACTTTGGAGTGTGTTATCTCCGAGTCGCAGGAGGAGCGTTGTGTGTGTGTGTGAAAAAGGAATTGTGTTCTTGTGTTTGTGTTGGGTGCGGTGGTGGGGATTGCCGAAGGTTCTCCACCTCGAGGCGTCAGCTTGTCCAAGGCTTTACCTGTGATTTGTAGTTGTCCGAGGTCGGCCACGACCAGACACAACGTATGGGTTTCTATCCATACAGGCGACTCAAGGTAATACATAATATTGGAAAAGTCTCGAGGGACTTAGCCGTGCTTAAGATACCTAAGGAAGTGTGCTTAATAGCTTGGCAAAAAGGCGGTCGACATGTGGGTAAGTTGGTACACCTGCAGGATAAAACTATTCAATAGCCTCGCCCTAGGTTATGGACACGCTTGGTTAGGTTTTGCAAGAGTTAGACTACAACCTTTTAAATTAAAATTTGACATGGTTGGCATGGATGGGTAATTCATGCTATTGTTGTGGTGACTAATGGTTTAGTCACTTCGTGATTGTTGTTGTTTTCTACCTACTGTTATATTGTTGTCTTTTGCGCTTATTTGAACATTAAAAACAGATTTGTTAAATTGCTTTCAATCTATTACATTATTGCAAATGGAAACTTGCTTTATGCTAAAAATGAAACATATAGCCTCCACTTCAATGAGCTTGCATGTAGTATATGTACAGTTTGTTATTCCACATGTAAGTCTTATGTAGTACATTCAAAGTACTCACCGGCTTTTGCTTACCGCTTTTGTTTGGTAGGGAGGAAGGTGAGCCCCAAGGGCCTCACTTTTGTGAGATGTGCTTCGGTTTGGCGACTAGCTTGGCGGTCCGGTCGGTTGCCTTGTGGGTTAAAGGCACACTGATTGGCTCTTTTGCTTTATAGCCATCTTATGGCACTTTTGCTTCCGCTGTTTAATTGTTGTTGTCTCTTTTATTGTTGGCCGGTTGGCCTCTCTTTGTAATGACTTCGCTTTAATATTATTAATACTTCATTCTATTCGTGTTTTGGTTCTATGTGGATGAATGGAATTGATACATAAATTTTGTGATGAGATGTGTATATTGCACTGGAAGTATACATGTCTCGAGTCTCGGATTATCTCTTTGTGATGCTAGGACCGAATGGATGGTTAAGATTACAAGTTGGATAAACCGGGTCTCACAAAGGTTTGGTATCGAGCCATCACCGACCGTAGTAACCCAAGTTGGTCGCCTTTAGGATATTTTGAAAACTTAATTTCAAAGTATCAAATGATTTTTGAAAGCTAAAGTAAGTTCTCGATTTTATTCCTTACCTATCTTAGCTTTCTTCATCTCATCTCACTCTGATTTGAGTTTTAAAGGTTGTTTTCCTCTCATCTCCTTTTCAAAGATAGTGTTATCGATTAAATGGGTTTTGGGAACCACTGAGTTTGGCAAATTGAAGTGCTTAGGGTTTTGAAGTTTCGGATCAAGGTTTCGCTAGAGGCTTGATGCGAATCTGACAAGACGCTTCAATTTCAGACAATGAGCTCAAAGGTTTCGATAGGACCACCGAGCTTGGCAAATTGAAGTGTGCCGATTTTGAAGTTTCTAGAATGGAAGACTTATTTCGAAGCTTGATGCAAAATCACTACAACAACCTCAATTTCCTGGACAGCAAGCTCGATGGTTTCTAATGGGGTAGAAAGTGAGAGTTTAATCAACTAAAACTTGTGGGGTTAAAGAAGGGTAAGATGTGATACTAGTTAGCTATGTATCTAACACTATTTTCGTTGATTGAACCTTGCTCTTTAGTGGTGATAGATCTTACCTTAATCTTCCGATTTTTATCTTCTCAATCAATTACTCGCTCATTCAATACGGGTTAGTTGCATTGGGAAGTTGAGCTTTGGTTTTATGATTCCTTGCCGCTTTTGGAGTCTTTTATAAGGTGTTTAAGCTTATACACATACTGCTTTTTGGCTTTCGGTTAGGGTGATATTCCATTCCCTAGTCGCTAGCTTTTCGCTTTCTTCGGCTTTTAATCTTTGAGTCTAGTTTTAACCGAAATTTCTTGTAACAGATGGCGGGACGACTCGTAGCGGCCAAGGCGATCACCGTCCGGACGAGGATCTTCCTCCTCCTCAGACCATGGCCGAGGTCCTTCTTCGATTGAGCGCAACCGCAGAGGGATGAGGGTTCTTCGGACGCCATCGCGCGCAACACTTCCGCCTTCACGGCATCGGGATCCGGCAAGGGAGTGGTCATCACCGCGTGGGGACTAGCGGAGTTTCTTCGCACTCACTTCCCACGCTCTCCGTGTCGAGGACTCGCTTGACGCAGACGATCGGCTTCGTCGGTGGAGCGGAAGCCGCGATAGCGCAGCGTCGTGAGCACGAAGGCGCTGCTCGCATCGCACCACCGGAGGGTGCGGCTTTGTCTTGGTGGGAGAGCTTCGCCATGCACCGACGCCACACCGCCACTTGGGAGGAGTTCCGATCGCCTTCCGTCGCTCTCACATTCCTTCCGCTTGATGAAGTCAAGAAGAAGGAATTCTTGTCGCCGAGCAAGGGCGCTATTCACCACGAGTACTGCATTTAGTTTAACCATTTGGCTCGTTATGCTCGGAAGAGGTGGCCACCGATGAGGCCAAGCAAGAGAAGTTCAAGGATGGTTTGTCCGAGGAGCCGCAGGACAAGCTATCCATCGTTGACTTTCGGATTTCGGTGCCTTGGTGGACAAGGCCATCGTTCTCGAGCACGCGGGGAGAGCACTTGTGGATTCCCGCAAGCGCAAGTGGAGGCCCACAAGTCGGCCGCAGCGCTTCTTTCCGCTCCGTGTTGGGCGGTCCGGGTCCCGCCCTCCGCCTTGGACTTCGAGATCGTCAAGACTCGCCTCGTCCTTCGCAGCCGTGCCCCAATCACGCACTGCGGTCGGCCAGAGGCCTCCGCACACCATGATGTCACCGCTTCTTCAGAACGACAAGGGGCATTATGCAAATAATTGCCCCAAGAAGCCAGGAGCAGCCCCTCGTCCTAATGGAGGACGCGGGCAAGGAGGTGGTTCTTCGCAGGACCGGAAGGTAGTCCCTGCTACCCAAGGCGTGGGCAGTGGTCGCGTCAACCTCATCTCGCAGAGGAGGCACAGAGGCGCCTGACGTTGTGTTGGGTACGCTTCATAACTCTTATCCTGCCATCGCTTTTGTTTGATTCAGAGCATCTCATTCTTTTGTTTCGAGTCTTTTCTTTGCTATTAGTGAGCTCCTCTTTACTCCATTGTTGATCCCATTGCTCATTCGCTCTCCGGGTTTGGAGTTGAGAGCTGAATCTGAGTGTAGGGATGTTCCAATCGAGATCGAGGGAGTGAGATTCTTCGCGAATCTTATCCTCCTCCATTCAGCCGAGTCTAGATGTAATTCTTGGTATGGATTGGTTGTCCCAAAGATAAGGGATGATTGATTGCGCCAAGAAGTGTGTCCTTCTATCTAGTCCTTCTAAGCGAGGTTAAGTTCGCCACCAAGTCGCTAGGCCCGCATCTCTTCAAGCTTGAAGCGAGGCCCGCTCGATATTGGTGAAGTCCCAACCGTCCGTGACTTCATTGATGTCTTTCCTAAGCTCTTCCTAATGCCACCATTCGAGACCTCGAGTTTGTCATTGAGTTGGCTCCGTCATCGCCTCGATTTCAAAGAGGCACTATCGGATGCCACCGAACGAATTGGTGGAGTTGAAGAAGCAACTTAATGAGCTTCAAGAAAAGGATTCATCCGCCTAGCTCATCTCCGTGGGTTGTCCAAAGAATCTTCGTAAAGAAGAAGGACAATACTTTATGCGATGTGCGTTGATTACCGTCAAGCTTAATGAGGTAACGTGAAGAACAAGTATCCATTGCCCCGCATTGATGATCTCTTTGATCAATTAATCGGAGCTCGAGTATTCTCCAAGATTGATTTGAGAATGGGATATCATCAAGTTAGGATACGACCGAGGATATTCCAAAGACGGCTTTCTCTACTCGCTACGGCTTGTATGAATACACCGCCATGTCATTTGGCTTAACCAATGCTCCGCTTTGTTCATGAACCTCATGAATTCGTATTCATGGAGTATTTGGATAAGTTTGTCGTGGTCTTCATCGATGATATTCTCATCTATTCCAAGGACGATGAGGAACACGATGAGCATCCGAGGCTTGTATTAGGCAAGCTTCGTGAGCATCACCAGATGCAAAGTTCAACAAGCGCGTTCGGTTGAAGGAAGTGGCCTTCTTGGGTCATATTCTTTCAAATAGGGGCGAGCCGCTGACCCTAGCAAGGTCGGCCGATGTTCTTTCATGGGTTCACCTACTTGATGAATCAAGTGCGGAGTTTTCTCGCTTTAGCGGATATTATCGCCGCTTTATCGAGAATTTCTCCAAGATCGCGGGCCGATGACGGAGTTGCTCAAGAAGGATAAGAAGTTCTTGTGGTCCGATGCTTGTGAGGAAAGTTTCCAAGTACTTAAGGAGCGTTTGACCACCGCTCCGCTCGTTCTTCCCGATATTCATCGAAGCTTCGATATCTTTTGCGATGCTTCTCGGCGAGGACTCTGCTTGTGTCCTTATGCAAGAAGGCAAGGTAGTGGCCTATGCATCAAGGCAATTAAGGACTCATGAACTCAACTATCCTACCCATGACTTGGAATTGGTCCGTGTGATTCATGCACTTAAGATTTGGCGACATTACCTAATCGGTGTCGCTGTGAAGTGTATTCGGATCACAAAAGCCTAAAGTATTTGTTCACCCAACCGGATCCAACCTCGTGCAAAAGAGATGGTTGGAGTTGATCAAGGACTATGACATGGGTATTCACTACCATCCGCAAGGCTAATGTCGCTCTTGATGCGCTCGATCGCAGCGCATTGCAATGCCTTGTTGCTCCAGGATGTCAACCCACCCTTCCGAGGAATTTGGGCGCCTCAACTTAGGTTTGGTTGAGCGTGGTTCCTCATTGCCTTGGTTGTGCAACCAACCTTGGTAGATCGGATTAAGGTCGCCAAAGAATCGGATGTTGGAATAAGCCGCATCAAGGAAAATGTTAAGAACGGAACGACCAAGTGCTTCTCGAGGATGAGCATGGTGTTGTAAGGTTCGGCAACGCCTGTGGTTCCAAAGGACATGGAATTGCGAATTTGATTCTCCGCATGAAGCCCATGACTCGCTTTTGTCTATTCATCCGGTGCCACAAAGATGTATCAAGATCTCCGTCGAGATTTTGGTGGACCCAATGAAGAGGGAAATTGCGGTTCGTTGTTAGCGCGGCGTGTGTCGTCGTGTCAAGGCCGAGCATCGGCGTCCAAAGGGACTTCTTCACCTTTGCCTATTCTGAATGGAAGTGGGATTCGATCGATGGATTTTATCACCGGTGCCTAACATCCAAGGGCAAGGATTCCATCCGGGTTGTCATTGATCGATTGACGAAGGTAGCCCATTTTACGCCAAGATTTAACGAACCTTAGTGTGAGTCTACTAGCGGACCTCTATATTTCCGTATCGCTCGCTTGCATGGTGTACCAAGACGATCGTTTGGATCGCGATGCGCTTCACCGCCAGTTTCGGAAGTGTTTGCAAGAGGCTATGGGAACCCGTCTCACATTTAGCACCGCATATCACCCCCAAACTGATGGTCAGACCGAAAGGGCCAACCAAGTGTTGGAAGACATGCTTCGTGCTTGCGTCCTCTCCTATGGAAAGAATTGGGAGAAATGCTTGCCTTTTGCCGAGTTTTCCTACAACAACAGTTTTCAAGCTAGTCTCGGCATGTCACCTTTTGAGGCCTTATACGGGAGAAAGTGCAGAACCCCGTTGAATTGGTCTGAGACCGGCGAAAGACCATTCTTTGGCCCGGACTCGATCAATGAGGCCGAGAGTCAAGTCCAGCTTATTCGTGATCGTTTGCGCACAGCTCAATCCAGGCAAAAGAGCTATGCGGATCGCCGTCGTCGTGAGTTGAGCTTTGAGCCTAATGACTTTGTGTATCTCAAGGTCTCCCCTTTGAAGGGCCATCAACGTTTCGGCGTCAAGGGCAAGTTAGCTCCTCGATATGTCGGTCCTTACCGTGTTATCGAGAAGAAGGGAGCTGTTGCCTATAAGTTGGAATTGCCAGCTGCACTTGAAGGGGTACATGATGTTTTCCATGTGTCCCAACTAAAGAAGTGCCTCCGTGTTCCAATTGAGGAAGCTCCGTTGGAAACTCTCGATGTCCAGGAAGATTTGACCTATCGCGAGCACCCTGTTCGCATCCTTGAAGAGACTGAACGAAGAACAAGGAATAGAGCCATCAGATTCCTTAAAGTTCAGTGGTCGAACCATTCCGAGGATGAGGCTACTTGGGAAAGGGAAGATCGTCTCCGTGCAGACTACCCCTCCTTCTTTGCCGAGTGAGCCAAATCTCGGGACGAGATTTCTGTAAGGGGGGGAGGTTTTGTAACATCCCAAAATTGGTTTGTGTTTCAAATGTAATAAAAAATGAGGAGAAATTAAAACTTTTTCTCTGATCTTGATTTTTGTAATCAGTTCCATAATTCTTGTAAAGGAATTATGTGAAATCAAAAATCAAATTGCCATTTGGACACCAACACAAATATCTTTCAGGAAAATCTTGTGCCCAACCTTTGGAAATACTTTTCTTGGGTCTAGGGTTGATGTTTGACACCTAAGAATTATTTCATAATTTTTAGAAATTATTTGATAATTTTGAGGCTACCAAACCTTGGTCAAACCCTAATTCATCACCTTCTGAATTTTTGGAGACAAATGCAATGCATAAAAGTCTTTGAAAATTTTATATAAGGTTCTTCATGCAACAAGAAGCTCCAGTTAAAATTTCATAAATTTTGGGGTTTGTTTGCTATCCCAAATAATTTTTCAAAAATCAGCCTTTAAATTCAAACCCTAACTGGTTTTCACTGTTCCTTGGGTTCGAATCAGACTCGGGCTCGAGCCACTTGACTCGGCCCGGTCAACTAACTCAACCGCTCCGTCGTTTTGGGCCCGGCGTTGTGCGTCGTTGGATCGGCATCGAACGGCCCACGATCGCGTGAACGTTCGGACCATCCGAGCGCCGATCCATATAAACCGTTGGATTCTAAATCAAGAGCTCAGATTCGCGTGAACGTTCGGACCGTCCGAACGCCTCGCGCAATGTAAACCGTAGGATCCAAATCAACGGCTCGGGCTAAAATGGACGCTCAAACCGTTCTAATCACCCCGTTGCTTTTGGACCGTCCGATTTCAATCCGACGGTGGATGAGTCGTCTCCTTCCTCGGAGTGCGGCGGCAGCGCCAGAGTCAAGCAATGGCGTGAGCAGGAGAAGCGCCGGTGTGCGATCACCTCGTGGTCACCTTTAAACGGCTAGCTCTGGGCGCATTAAATGCCCGTCGTGCTCCTCCCTCAGAGGTCCATTGTTCAACTGCTCCCGTCGCTCTCAAAGGCTCCCATGGCAGGTTTGACCCGAGAGGGTTATTGCCGTTGCTCACTGCCATTCCCCGCTATTTAAGCCCCTCTGGTCCTTCCATTGAAGCCTTTCAAACACCTCGCAAGCTCCAGCAACCTCTCTTGTGTTTGCTTGAGCTCAAAAACTTGAAACCTTCTGTTGCCGCCATTGCCGAGCTTCAAGCTCTTCGGTGAAGGCGGTACCCTTGGGCTTCATTCCTTTCAGCCTTGCTCCCTCTTATTCCTCTCACCTCGGTGATCATTAACCCTCACTCGATTTGGGTTTTGGCGCGAGGAGCGACTTAATTTTGATTTCCCCTTTTCGGCCGAAAGCCCTATTTTTCTTCATCGGAGCAGCTCCAGTCCTCTCGGTGCCTTCTCCGTGCTCAGGTAACTCCTCTTTAGTCCCTAGTTGCTTGCTTTTCACTCGCCAGCTTGGACCGCGTGAGCTCATTTGCTATTTTCGTTTTTGACCATTTTCGGTCATCTCTGTCATCTCCGGCTTGCCGGCGTTCTTGAACGCCGCAGCTAAAATTATTGGTTCCATTGGGTGCGCAAGTTTGTTAGCAACCCATTTTGGGCACTTGCTTGCACCGCCCTTGCCGAAGTCGCCGCCATGAGCCAATCTTCCCGTCAAATTTTTGTCTGACGAAATCAGGGCGAAGTTTGAACTTGAGTCGCTGCGGACCGTCGATCCTAAGATCTACGGCCCAAGTTTGCGCTGAAGTTTGAACTAGCGCGCGTCTCGGTCTGTGGACCGTTGGATCCAAGATCAACGGTCCCGGTTCGAGTGAACGTTCGGACCGTCCGAAAGGTTCGATCTGTGTGGACCGTTGGATCCAAGATCAACGGCTCCTATGCGTGTGAACGTTCGGACCGCCGACGTCCCGGTCCACGTGAACCGTTGGATCCGATCCAACGGTGGCGTTTAGGATTTGTGAATCCGCGCGCGTTAACACCGAACGCGGCCGTCAGATCTTTGATCGACGCTCCTCGTTCGGCCACGTCGTTTTAATTCCTGATTTCCCGAAAGGATCTATTTGTCAACTGAAAAATGTGATAACTTGTAAAATGCATAACTAATTCATTTCAAATCCTTTTCGGTTGATTCAAATTTTGTTGGTTATGTTTTTGACTAGACTTTAATTTAAAAATGTTTCGCACCCAGTATAGCTCCTAAAATTTTGCTAATGAATAGTAGCATTTTGATTTATAAGAGTGAGCAAAATTATTTTGGCCATATCTTTTGCATTGAGAATCCAAATCAATTGGTTCTTGTTGCTTGAGTTCCTAAAAATCATGCTCTTTCTACTGTAAAAATTTGAGAGCTTTTTGTTGAAGTTGGCTGTTGGATCTTTTCGGTTTCTTTTGCCTTATTGGTTCTTTTTGGTTCTTTCGATAGGATCCAAGAGCACATTGATACCGAGAGTGATCCTCAAACATCTTGACCCAACAACAAGCGAAAAAGCAGCTTGATCATGTTAATCCTATTATTTTACAAGTTTAATATTTTGAATTCAACTGTATGTATGCATTGCTACTTTGTGTTAAATTATGGTTAGTTGATCCTATAGTTGCATAATCAGAGGATGTTGTTTATTCTCTACTACTTGAGCCTAGGTTATTTGTCGTGATTAGAGTTCGATGGATGAACTCTTGTCACTTAGTAGAATACTGAATCTTTGTGCTTAGCCATGCCTAGTTCGGTAGCTTTGGGCGATCATCGACTTAGTCGATGGTCTTGATCACACAAAATTATTATTCTTCCATTATGTCCAAGACTTTGTGCTTTGTTAATTTTGTAAAGTCAAAATTCAAAATGGAAAAATTGATTTGGACTTGGGCAAGTGGTTGGATGGTGGGTTATTGGGTTTGTGGTTGTCTTGCCTAAGTCAACAAGGACCGAACATCTTGTGTCACACTCTCCAAGCATTTTTGCGTACTAACCACATGAGGGTTATATGGGACCCCTCTTGACCTAGTACTTTGGAGTGTGTTATCTCAGTCGCAGGAGGAGCGTTGTGTGTGTTGTGTGAAAAGGAATTGTGTTCTTGTGTTTGTGTTGGGTGTGCGGTGGTGGGGATTGCTGAAGGTTCTCCACCTCGAGGGTCGCAGATTGTCCAAGGCTTTACCTGTGATTTGTAGTTGTCCGAGGTGGGCCACGACCCGACACAACGTATGGGTTTCTATCCATACAGGCGACTCAAGGTAATACATAATATTGGAAAAGTCTCAGTAGGACTTAGCTGCGTGTAAGCATACCTAAGGAAGTGTGCTTAATAGCTTGGCAAAAGGCGGTCCGACATGTGGGTAAGTTGGTACACCTGCGGGGGATAAAACTATTCAATAGCCTCGTCCTAGGTTATGGACACGCTTGGTTAGGTTTTGCAAGAGTTAGACTACAACCTTTTAAATTAAAATTTGACATGGTTGGCATGGATGGGTAATTCATGCTATTGTTGTGGTGACTAATGGTTTAGTCACTTCGGGATTGTTGTTGTTTTCTACCTCTTTGTTATATTGTTGTCTTTTATGCTTATTTGAACATTAAAAACAGATTTGTTAAATTGCTTTCAATCTATTACATTATTGCAAATGGAAACTTGCTTTATGCTAAAAATGAAACATATAGCCTCCACTTCAATGAGCTTGCATGTAGTATATGTACAGGTTTGTTATTCCACATGTAAGTCTTGCGAGTACATTCAAGGTACTCACCGGCTTTTGTCGGCTGCTTTTGTTTGCAGGGGAGGAAGGTGAGCCCCAAGGGCCTCACTTTTGTGAGATGTGCTTCGGGTTTGGCGACTAGCTTGGCGGTCCGGTCGGTTGCCTTGTGGGTTAAAGGCACACTGATTGACTCTTTTGCTTTATAGCCATCTTATGGCACTTTTGCTTCCGCTGTTTAATTGTTGTTGTCTCTTTTATTGTTGGCCGGTTGGCCTCTCTTTTGTAATGACTCGGTTTAATATTATTAATACTTCTGTTCTATTCTGTGTTTCGGTTCTATGTGGATGAATGGAATTGATACATAAATTTTGTGATGAGATGTGTATACTGCACTCTGGGAAGTATACATGTCTCGAGTCTCGGATTATCTGCTTTGTGATGCTCGGACCGAATGGATGGTTAAGCATTACAAGCCGGATAAACCGGGGTCTCACATTCATCAACGCGTATCTACGTTGGACCGGGCTGCTCCAACTCTTTTTTCGCTGCGCAGCGCATCTAGTGGTAACTATCCATGACTCCCTTACACGTATGTTTTCTGGTTGAACACAGTAGAAAATCAATTGTTGTAGCTAGCGTAGCCTACCTGTTCCCCTTTCAGTGGTATCAGAGCAAAACTGCGTAGTATGTGGTCTGGATCATGCGCTTGTAGATGATATGTTGTTTGTAGTAGATGCGATCTATTACTGTTCTTATGCTAGTTTCATGTGATGGATCTTTCGGTGCACGGGTTGATTAGATCAATCGGTCATAAGGGGTTGAAATATGCATGAGTTGATAGCATCATATGGCCAAAAAGATTAGTTCGTGCTCCTTCTTTTGATCTACGTGCGACTTGCCCCTACCGGCTGGTATCACTATCTGGGCTAACTGCGTGCACAGTCAATAGATCGAGCGAACAGATCGAGGTCTTGTGTTGCGGTCTCCTCAAGAATACCGATTGCGATGATCAATGTGATTGATCTAATGAAAATTGAGACATTTTGAATGGCTCGGATTTGGGTTGATTTGATCGCCCGATGAGATTTTCATAGCGATTTCATAGATGCGATCTATGTAATTTGGGACCGCCGCTGCGTACACGCATAGATTGTTATACAAACACATTCTTGTCAGGGCGGTAGAATGCGTTCTACGCTTAACTTATTTTTTGCAGGGAATGATGTGAATGGTATGGCATAGATGTATATGTGATGCATGTGTGTTTTGGCGGCCTGTGTGTCGTATTAATCACAGCTGGGTTGAGACTGTTCTTTAATTGTATAACGACCTGCGTGTCGACTTGTGATGCTTGAGCTCCTCATGTAATTCATTTGCTAGCTATTAGTTGTAATAGTTTAGTTCTTTACCATGGAGGCTTCAAGCATGATGACAAAGAGGACAGGAAGTGTGGCGAAGGACATCACCGGGGAACCATGTGATGGCGACCACTACGATTCAAAAGGCCATACCATTCATAGTTTAATGTGATTATATGCATGTGATGTTTATTCCTGTCATACCATTCTTTCATGCCATACCTGTAGAGGATGTATTTTTCATGACAGAATAGCTTCTCTCAGAAAAAAAAATTAAGAATTTATTTGATGCCCTTCCAATTGCTGCGCCTATAAGAATTACGATTATTATTTGGTAGGTCTGCCAAAGCAGAGTACCACCAATTTTCTTGATCTAATAGGGTGGATGTCGGACATCCATATGCATAGTATTGGTTTACTTGACAAGGCTATCAAATTGGATTTGGTCCTTGGGGCATGGTGTTGGGAGCCGGGGCATTGGGTGCCACCCAACAAACAAGAGTCACATAAGATGTGATTAGCAAGCGTTGTTTACCTACGTCACTAGGTTTCTAGCGGTGATGCCAAAGCTCACTAGAACTTAGATGAACATGGATCTTGACTACTATATGTCGTTAGAGGGAAGACGATTACAAAACATATAGTGGGAGTGTCTTTTGTTAAATTGTTTAATGGAAGATCAATCATGAACATAGTGCTGAACTTTGCTTGTTTATTTTCTGTTGTAGATTATGGCTGCTTCTAGTAACAATTCTGGTTTTAACTTGCGATCTGTTCTTGAAAAAGAAAAACTCAATGGAACGAATTTTATTGATTGGTACCGCAACCTGAGAATTGTTCTCAGACAAGAAAAAAGGAATACGTTCTTGAGCAACCCTACCCCGATGAACTCCCTGAGGGTGCAAACGTTGCCACCCGCAAAGCTTATGAGAAGCACTGCAATGATTCACTCGACATTAGCTGTCTCATGCTTGCTACCATGTCCTCTGAGCTTCAGAAGCATTATGAGAAGCAGATGCTCACACTATGATTGAAGGACTGCGTGGCATGTTTGAGAACCAAGCTAGGACCTTGAGGTCTAACATTTCAAAGTCCTTGTTTGCATGTAAGCTGGCGAAAGGTGGTCCAATCAGTCCTCATGTGATCAAGATGATTGGTTACATTGAGAGCTTGGAGAAGCTTGGTTCTCCCCTTAATCCTGATCTGGCTACGGATGTTGTTCTCCAATCTCTCCCTCCGAGATATGAGCAGTTCATTATGACTTTTCATATGAATAGCATGGAGAAATCGTTGACTTAATTGCATGGGATGCTTAAGACAGCAGAGGAAAGTATTAAGAAAAACACCAATCATGTGATGATGGTTCAGAAGGAGAATAAAAAAAGGAAGCGTTGGACGCCCAAAGGCAAAGGCAAAAGAAAAGGAAAGGTTCCTAATGAGCACCCTAGCTCTAAGCCAAAGCCAAATGGGAAGGTCAAATCTGGCCCTTCTCCTGATGATGAATGCTACCACTGCCATGTCAAGGGGCATTGGTCTAGGAATTGTAAGAAATACTTAGAGGATCTGAAAAAGAAGAAGGAAAGCGAGACTTCTGCTTCAGGTATAAATGTTATAGAAATTAATCTTGCAATTTCTTCTGATGAATTTTGGGTATTTGATACCGGATCGATGATTCATACTTGCAAATCGTTGCAGGGTCTAAGAAGGACTAGAAGTTTTGTGAGAGGTGAGTTGGACGTGCGTGTCGGCAATGGAGCAAAGGTTGCTGTACTGGCTATCGGCACTTATCACTTTTCATTACCTTCAGGATTAGTTTTGGAATTAAATAATTATTATTACATTCCAGCATTAAGTAAGAATATCATCTCTTCTTCATGTTTGGAGGAAGATGGTGGTTATGAGTTCGTAATAAAGAACAAACGTTGTTCTATTTATTTGAATAATATACTCTATGCACAAAACATCATTCATCAAACACATGAAAGTACTAGGCGCATTAGTTAAACCAAAAAGCATCACTAACCACTCATATAATCCGAACTTAATTTTAAATACCGTTTTCCATTCATCTCCCAATTTCATTCTAATCTGGTAGTACCTGCTACGCAAGTCAATCTTTGTGAAAAGAGTAGAACCACTCAACTCATCAAGCATATGTCTAACCTAGGGATGAGATGACGATACCGTATTGTGATATTATTAATTGCTCTACAGTCAACACACATACGCCAACTACCGTCTTTCTTATGAACCAAAAGAACAGGAACATCACAAGGACTAAGGCTTTCCCGTACGTACCCTCGGTCCAAAAGGTCTTGGACTTGTCATTGAATTTCCTTTGTCTCTTCTGGATTGGTCCTATACGCGGCACGGTTTGGCAAAGTCGCTCCTGGAATTAAATCAATTTGGTGTTCAATCCCTCTAATACGTGGCAGTCCCGGGGGTGTTTCAGCTGAAAACACATCCTCATATGCCTACAAAAGGTTAGTGATAGCAGACGGTAAAGAACTAGATATATCATCAAGTGAAAATAAAGCATCTTTACATATCAAAGCATAGCATGGCATATCATGATAAAAAAAATTCAGCAAAATCAGATTTGGTTGCAAGCATGACACAACCCTTTAATTTAATTCCCTCGGTCCTAGACCTAGGTGCCAACCGCTCTTTCTTAGGTAGGAAAACACTCTTCACTACTTGCTGATTTTCAGATTCATGTTCAAATTCTTTCTTCTCATTTTTAGCTAGCTCTTTATCACAATTCATAATTTCAGTAGGCGTCAAAGGTAGCAAGGTTATTTTCTTTCCTTTGTGCATAAGAGAGTATTTATTACTTCTACCATGATGAGTTGCATCGGTATCAAATTCCCATGGACAACCTAATAAAAGGGAGCAGGCTTGTATAGGTACTACGTCGAAATCAGCAACATCATGATAGGAACCAATAGAAAAATGCACTCTCGCAGATTGTGTTACCTTCACCTTACCGCTGTTGTTGAACCACTGAATGTGGTATGGATGAGGATGCGCGTGCATGGTCAAGCCAAACTTCTTGACCAATCCTGAGTTCACCAAGTTATTGCAGCTCCCACCATCAATTATGACACGAACACAACAATCCTTAACGATGAGGAACATCTGAAACAAATTATGACGTTGAAGTGTCTCCTCTTGCTCTCTTTGAGTGTTCAATACTCGCTGCACAATTATAGTTCTATAATTCTCCATAGCAGCGGCACCTAAAATTTTCTCACCATCGCTGTATGCCTCATGTTCATCATCATTACCTGCAAGGTTAGCTGCAAGAACGTATTCACCCTCAATATCACTAGCACTTACATAACCACCGTCTTCTGTTGCAATGTACGCTCGCTGACTTGGGCAATCTCTCATGAAGTGGCTCATTCCTTTACAACGGTGGCACACAATTCCTATTGTACGACCTGTGGAAGCAACCGATGAAGAGCTCTGCGTTGGTGCCTGCACACTAGTAGGTTTGCTCGTCTCGGGTACGCGGGACAGTGGAGATGGTGCTGCTGAATGCGCCCTAGTCACAGAGGGAGTAGCAGACCGAAAAGCATGAGGTGGGGTCATCTTGGCTTGTCCCGGCATTGATCTTGATGTAAACGTACTGCCAAAGTTGCTCCTAGTCCTTTGTTGTCTACCCTACAATTCCTTTTCTGCCAAACAAGCAAGCTGGAACAACCTATTAATATCATTATAGTCTTTGTAATCAACTATATCCTGGATCTCACACCTTAAATCACCATAAAAACGAGCCATTTTATCCTCCTCATCCTCAACAATATTAAAACGCAGCATGCCTATTTGTAGTTCTTGATAATATTCCTCGACATATTTGTTACCTTGTTCTAAGCGCTGTAATTTCTTACGCATATCACGTTTAAAAGCAGGAGGAATAAATCTAGCACGCATAGCTACTTTCAATCTATCCCATGTATTAGGTGTTAAAACAGAATTAACTACTTGATTGCACTAAATGATAGCAAAATCTTTAAATTCACTAGTAGCTTGTCTGACTCTATGCACTTTAGGAACTAGATGGGCATTAAATTTTTGTTCAACTGTCATCTCCCAATCTAAATAAATTTCAGTATCATAAACACCCGCAAAAGATGGTATGTAAATTTAACTTTAGCAAATGGGTCATCATTAGCACGAGCATTGTGGTGCTGAAAATTATTACCTCCCATACCGTACCGGTTGTGATGTGGGCGGTGTGGTTGACGTCCATCTTGGTCAGCAAACACAGGGCGGTGTGGTTGACGTGCATCTTGGTCAGCAAACACAGCGCCGGTATCACGGTTTCTTCTATAATTATCCTCTCCCTCCTCAAGATCTTGGGCGGCATCGTGATCATACTCACGTCTAATGTTTGGTGGCCGGTTCACCATTCTTTCAAGGCGTGTAGTGAGCGCTGCAATACTATCGTTGATTGAGCGCTGCAATGTGATCGTGGTAGCTTGAACCCTCCTGTCGATGTCCTCATGAATGGTAGTGCGTTGTTCATCCAAGAGCGTCATGACCTCCCCTTTACAACACACTCTTTCTCATCAGACGTCTCACCTGCCATGGTTAGCAGAAAACAAAAGACAACACAAAGATATTATCCCTATCAACTACTAGGTGATGGAAGGTGGAAACAAACACTCTCAAGCGTCTTACCACACTCGTACAAGTGT
This sequence comes from Hsuehochloa calcarea, assembly GCA_036346395.1. Lineage (NCBI taxonomy): Eukaryota > Viridiplantae > Streptophyta > Magnoliopsida > Poales > Poaceae > Hsuehochloa > Hsuehochloa calcarea. The sequence goes on from CM070612.1 coordinate 10,964,804, forward strand.
TCTTACCAACACAGCAGGTGGTACGACCAGTGGCTGGTTCGTGATACCTTGTCGAGAGTGGGTGTGATTGCAAGAGGGGACCTGTTCTGATCAAGAGTAGGTGGAGCTCGGAAGGCAGAATATGTAGCAAGAATTAGCAAAAACCGTAACCTGATTAGCAAAATTGAATAAGGGTCCAAAGTACCTGTCACGGTTGCTGGTTTAAAAAAAGTGTGCCTAGCCCTAGCACAACACTAATCGATAACAAGGACTGGATACAAAGGATTCAAAGGATGCAAGGTTGGGAGTGGTCGTAGACCGACTAGGGGGTGGTCGATTTGATTCTTTTCACTGGGGGTGGTCGATTTGCTTCTTCTCCTTCTCTTTTTTTTGACTACCGAAACCCAATCTAGGGTTCCTTCCTTTTTTTTTGACTGCCGAAACCCAATCTAGGGTTCCTTTTTTTTGAATGTGACCTTGACTCAAAACTCTTCAAAAACCCTCTTCTGGTCTATAGATATATATGGGTCACAAACTTTTTGTAGAATGCAGGGGTATACAGGTAATTAAAAGATACTCTCTCTCTCTTCGAACTTTGACTAGATCCGTTCGGCTATGGAAACTCTTCTCGGACTTTGTGTGGCAGGCACGATATGATGAGTGCGTCGGGGTGTCCGAGAGCATCAAGAAACAAATACGGTGGTCGGGGCGGAAATGACTAGATGGTTGAACCCGAGTAGGTGGTCGAACTCGAGAAGGTGGTCGAACTCGACTAGGTGGTCAAACACGAGGAGGTGGTCGAACTCGAGGAGGTGGTCGAAAGGGGTGTTGTTCGAGTAGGTGGTGGCGCGGCCAGGATGGATGGTGGCACGGAAGGCGACGATGTTGACTAGAGACCAAAAACACGACTCTAAACCAGCAACACGATTTAGACAAAGGACACTAATTCAACAACGCGAAACAAATAACGAAAATTACAAAGACACAATGGGTGATAGGACAGCGGAAGAACACGACAAACAAAAATATTTTGTGGGGCAATTTTCTGGAGCTTTAGGACGATGGAAAACAACTAATCTAATAGGGAAAAAATTGTGATTACCTAACGAACAACTTTTGCTCTGATATCAACTGATGTGATGGTGGCCCGATTTTCCGAAAGGTACTGATAAATCGATTGTGGAGAACTCGACATTGATGATCCGAAGGTTCCGACCAAAACAGATCAAACCCCTCGAAATGACTACACCACTGCTTCGATGGTTATCAACCGTGCCGAACGCGGTTGACCTCGCCAAGAAGGCTATCTCCTGCATGTGAATCGAGAACACAAGCAAGAAAGTGAAAGATGCAATCTGATATTGTATTGCGAATATAATGCTCACAATGTGGGGTTCCTCAACCGAATGTGTGGCGAGACTGCTAAGCATAATAATCTCAAAGAAAAACCCATGTTAAACTATGACGTCTACTGTATATATATAGGGGGACGTGATGAGGTCGACCTAGGGTTGTGCGGCCTTAGGATGAGGCGTACACAACCTGAACTCCGACCTCGACACGCTTACAAGACCATATTGGGCCAAAACTGTGACGCAGCACCTTATTCATTATTCAGGTCGCGTATCTCTGGTCGAAGATCTGGTCGTAGGACTGGTCCTGGGGTGGTCTTGAGGAGTCCATGTTATCTCTGGTCGTAAGCCTTGTTGAAGTGGTCGTAGACCCTGCGGAACTGTCGTAGACCTTCTTGAACTGGTCGTAGTCCTAGATTCCTAAGTACAAGTAAATCATCTCCGTTAGGCAGCATCATAGAGTTCTCAAATAATACACTCAGCCATAGGAACGAATTTACCTGATAAATAAGTTGACGAGCATGTGCTCGAGTAATTGAACCTTGCACATGAGGAGTGTTCATATCAGTAGAAGTGATATCCTCATCATTGATTAAGAGAGAGAAGAGAGAGCGAGTATCTTTTTATTACCTTTTCACAAACTATCGAAAGAGCATATGAAAACTACTATCTAGCAATTGATTTGTTTGACTCAAAATTTATTTATTTTTAAATAAAAAGCAATTACTGTTGATTTTTACTAAAAAATCGTACATGATATTCAATTTTCACATACGGTTATTGTTCAGAACTGTTTGTAATAGTTTTTTTTTCACAGATGATTCAAAAATCTTCTGTAATGACTTCATATTATCACAGACTCATAAAGTCGGACGATTTATAGAACCGTATATGATAACGATTTTGAACCGTCTATAATAACCTTTTCTACAGCAGTGCGAGCTCAAATACAGGGCGCTCGCTCCCGGAAACCTTTTCGCCGTGCAAGAAAATCGCCGGTGATCGACTGATGCCACCGCCGCCCTTCGTCTCAGGTACGTTCATCTGCCGGTGTGACCTCTACGCAAAATGTTGTCTCTCCATTTTTCTTGGGGCGCGGTGGGGTTGGGAGAATCACAGTATGGCAACACCGGTTGCGTCCACAGCTCCTGCTCTACTTTTGCGTTGTAGCGCCCTCTTCGCCGTCGCCGTCGCCGTCGCCGTCGCCGAGCCACAGTGCTCTATACTCTCGCGTAGTTAGGCGTCTAGGAAGTTCGATACTTGAGCCATTAATTCTTCTTCCGATTGGGGATTAACTTAGCGCTGCCGCTTTCCTTTTACCATGGTTCCCATTTCGCTTCAACATTGTATCTCTTCAAAAGCTAAAGGCACACTGCAAATTCTGGGGCATTCTAATATTGTTCAATGTTAGCATTTGATTTAGACTGTCTGATATTTCCTTATCAATGGCCACGGGCTCACACCCGCATCCCTAAATTCCTGGCTCATGGGAACTAGAGTTTCCATACAATCGGTGGGCGGAGACGAAACATTCACCATTCCATGGCCCAAAATGTGTTGTTTAGCTTCTGAAAAAACATGGATCTTATCTTCCAATTTTCTCGAAGAAATAGGCAGAAAAAGAAATGCTAGTATGCATCCAAAAATTGCTGATGTTGAAGAGCCAAATTAATTGCGTGTGTTATGAATAGGGAAAACGCTACTGATTGGGGAAAATTTTCGGAGGCTAGTGATAGGCCCGGTTATCGGCGGTTACCGGGATTTTCGGAAAATTTTCAAATCGAACTTCAAAATTTCAGTTTTTACCGGTTGGAACCACCCGAAAAATGGTTGAAAAAGACTGAAAAATCGGCGAAATTTCAGCGAAAATTGTAAGTGATATGGTTAAGACAAAACACGAAGAAATGTAGGCACGCATCAGCCTCAACGTCTTTTACTTATCTGTACCAATTACTGAAAACATCAGAGTATCAAAAGTTGTTACTGATCACTTGATTGAGAGGCCAAAGCAAAACCAGAAGGCAACACACTGCCTTTTCATTTGTACTAAAAGAAGCACGCATCCAAGTAGTACTTAAAAGAACAGAGCAAATCCTAATGATGTCACTTCATGTATGATGTCCAAAGCACCCGTGTTGTTCATTTGTAGGGAGAGCTTGTTGCTGTCTTCTACAATACTCTATTCAGCATCCAAGTCTGGTTCCGCAACGCATTGTCTGCTGAAATTAATCAACATCGAGTAGACAACAAGTTCAGATGAAAAAAAGGGCAAAACTTTCAGTACAAATGCAGATGCAACCATATGACTCAAATATAAAGTATGAACTCAGTTCACCAGTTTCTTCTAATGCATACAGACATATTCACATTAGACAGCAAGATAAAGAGAGCACGAGAGAAATTGTAGAGACCTTGGGCTATAAATTAGAAGTGCATTCGTTCAGATTACAGAGTAGACAGTACTGTATTTATCCAAGATCATAAATTCTACTTAGTAAAATATTTATGATATGTAATGCCCCATTATCCCTAGTCACACATACACAAGCTCCAGTTGATAAGATTAAGATGGACTGATCCAATGTTCCACCTCCCTATTTTGAATAGACCAAAAGAAAAAAAGATATGCAGACAGAAAGGTATGTGGCAAAGGAGATTGCTATTGGTGTTCCCTACCGATGCATACACGTAAATATTGCTGAGTTTTTTTTCTAGGCAACTTTTTCAACCAAATATTAAACGCTGATTGGTGCTGGTGTTAGATAGATGGGTATACAATTAATAGAGGCAAAACTAGGTCAAAAACTGAATAAACTCATCCTTGTTTTATGTGCATATAGCAAAATCAACATATATTTTGGACTGGAGGGAGTAATATTATTATGGTGTTAACTGTTAACAAGAAATGTACGATTCATCATCCCAGTTGAAAAAAGGGTTGAAGTGGCTACTTTCCAATAATACCAAGATGTAAAGTTGTATTTTATAAATTTTGCAAATATGCTGGGATAAAAACCAAAGAATAAAGTTGCATCTTGTAGGCCATGGAAAGTAAAAATAAAAATGTCAATGACTTGTAACCAAAGAATATATTAATAAAAGGAATGGATTTTTATATAACACACATGATGTCAACCTAAACTAGTTTGACTTACTTCAAACTTTTTTAAACAGAAGAACCTTTAAATTAAGTTTAGCTAGGAAGAATGAAAAATGAACCAATCTAGTAGGGGTCGAAATAAATAATTAATGGTGTATGAAGAAAAACTCCATATAATTAATTGATTAGCTTTGCTTGGTTTGTTTGTTCAGCTCATTGTCGAACTTGTCTTTTCTGTCCCAGAAACTCTCCAAGAAGATGAATACCGTCCCAAACCTCGTGACATTGGGTCGGACAACTCTCCACTAATATTCGCTTTCATCTCCGCATGCAACCTGCTAAGATTGTAGAAGAATCTATATATCCTCTTAGGGCTATATACCACTTGGTCAATTTCATCGAAACAACATATCTCCTTGAGCATAAGGTTCACGGTGTGGGCAACACATGCCTGCCACACAATGTGGGGGTACTCCTTGGTGATATGCAAGCACGCTTTCTTGTAGTTGAATCATTGTCTGTGATAATCTGGACAGCCGACTTATGACCAATCTCTTCTACAATCACCTCTTTGTCCCCATCATATAAAAAATCAGCATTCTGAATTTGACCGGTTGCATTGACAGACTTGTGGAAGAACATGCACCCATTTGCAGTAAAACATAAAGTTGATGATGCTCATTGAAGTAGGTCCTATCCAAAAATCACACATGATAGTAACACCAAATTTACCCTAATCTTTTTTAAATTGCTCCACATACTTTTCTAGCTCATCAAAGTTGCCTTGTAGGTAGTATCCATCAATTTCAAACCCTTTAGGGATGTGAGTGCCTTTATCGAGCTGCTGAGTTAACTTCACTGCACTTCTGAAATACAGACAGTTGGTTTTCTTTCCAGGAATGTCATTGGCATGAAACCACTTTTCCCAAGCTCTTCCAATGTCCTTGTTAGCTGTCTTGTTGAACATTGTGTCCACACGAGCCTGCACGAATGTTCTACAACGTGACACATCTGCATCATAGAATCTATTGGTAGCCTTTGCATTGCGAAACATCACACCAGTTCGCCCGCTATTACCAGCACAACTAGCAACACCATTGCCACTACCACTACCACTTGCACTATCATGCTCGACAGTGCCACTCCTCCCCGGCAGTCCCTGGCGAAAGTGTAGTCCCTCATTGAAGAAACCAATGCCATTTGCATTTCGGCATCATCGTCATCATCAATTGGTTTGCCCTGATCCACCCCTTGCATAAGCTCCTCCTTGATTCTGAGTTTACATTCCTTTGCATCTCGTTTTCCTTTCATTATGGCTCTCCTAATTGCATCTCGAACATCTGGCGGCACAACATTGCATGACATGACGTTCCCTGATATGCCGCCTAGGTGCCCCCTCAGCCGAGTCGCACCTCCAGCTTTCTTCATCTAATATCAGTATCGACACTTAAAACCAACACCAACTCTCAGCCCATGATTCCAGACATTCTCAATGTTTCCATCATCTATAATTCCTGCAATCAATAACTCTCAACGAGTACTCCGCTGGGCAGCAGCCAACAACAATCGAAAGCCAAATACACTAGATTTACCTAAATCCTATGTTGTGGTAGTGTTCTCGTTGCGGCACCCCCATCAGTGCCACTATAACATCCCAAAAATTAGGATTATTTTCAAATAAGTAAAATGTGAACTTTTTAAAACTTTTGATGGATTTTATAGACATTTGCTTTTCTAGAATTTATTACAAGACTTTTGTGAAATAAAGGAATTAAAGAATCTAGTTCTAGAAATACAAAACTAATTAGGATCAAAATAAATTGAAACGAAATATGATAAATAAAAATCCAAACTTGGTGAATTTATACTGATAATAAAATATGGAAATTACATAAAACATGTAGTGCTAATTTCCTCACAACAAATAAAGAAAATGCATGCAAATAGAAAGCTTAAAAGAATTTTAGAGGAATATACAGAGCACATAAAATTATGAAACAATCACAAAATAATCTACACTATGTATTAAACGTACCCAAAAATTTTCATAAATTTGGAACTATATTTCTATGTCAAACATTTCCCTAAAACCTCAGCCATTTTCTGAGAACTTAAAAACCTATTTCCTGTCTTCCCTTCACTGGCCAGTGGACCCCACTGACCAGTCTTCCTCCTCCAACGCATCATGGCTGCTCTGGCCGTGCATGGCCACGCACCTTGCACAACCGCGCCAGCGCACCAAGCCGTCACCGGTTTTGGCCAGCCGCCAGTGTTTTCCCTGAGCCCATGACGCCCATGCCTGCCCGGTCGCATCGTGCGCCCACACCCATGCTCTGCCGCCTCTACATCGCCCATGCCGCAACATCTTCATAGCGAATGCCGCCATCTCTCGTTGTTTCCTTCGAGCCCTCCATCCATATATATGAGCACCATGTGAGCCTAGGAACCCTCTCCACTTCCCCATTCATTCCCCTCCATTACCCTCCTGCTCTAAGCTCCATTTGAGCTCGTACCCGAATGCCATTTTAGGCTCCGCCGCGCCACCTCCAAGCTCTCCAACCACTCCAGCAAACTCCGGTCACCCCCATACGCATCACGACATGTCCTAGGGACCCAGGAAGATTTCCCCTCAAGTTATTTTAGGAATCGTCCACAGAGGAACCGCGCGCCACCATCTTCTCCAACCCCAGCCGATTTCCGCCGCCACCTTCGCCGACCTTGATTCATTGCGCCTAGCTCCCTCCAATTACTCTCTCTCTCTCTGCGAGCGGCCCCTAGTCTCCCTCTACCTTCCTCAACCTCTCATCCGCTCTCTTCTTCTCCAGGGTCGCCGCCACAAAGGACATCCCCGCACCGCCGTCGGCCCACGTCGCCAGCTCGCCTCCGGCCTCCTCAACCTCCACCGACCTCACTGGTGAGTTCCCCTCAATCCCCTAGTGTCCATGCTTCCCCTAATTCCCCCTGCTATTCCTATCTGGCGCCGTCGCCTTGTCATCCCCTCCACGACTGGCCGCCTCTTGCCGCCTCCCGACCGCCATCGCCCACTTCCGACCGAGCCGAGACCACCTACAGGTCCACTTACCTCTAGACGACCCATTTTTGTGGTCGCCATCACCTCTACGCTGCCCAACCACAAGCGATGACCGCCGCTCCAAACCGGCCCGAGCCTTCCCTGTTCTGGCCTTGAGCTCTCCCTGTAAATCCTCTCTCTCTCTCTCTCTCTCTGTGTCACTAAGCCATAGAGCCCACCTGTAAGATGTTAAAAAATGCTAACTAATCTGGTGACTAATAATTGAACTACTCAATTGATTTAACAAAAATTTGAAGTTTGAAGTAGCATGAAGTTTTGTTAATAAACACTCCAAATCATAAAAACTCCAGTTGAATGAATGGACAGAGAAGTGTTTAGATGAGATATTGAAATAACAGTAGGCTATTGAACCTGTTAAATGACTAATTGATCACTTAATAGAATTGTTTAAATGGATATTTGAATTAGTTAACAAACACTCTCATAATGATTCATCACTCTGGAGGAATGAACAGGGAAGAGGATTAGGAGAAGATTTAAAATGTCAGTGAAACTCATTTGGAGAGCCAACTGTCTAATGCTAACAAATATTATGGATGTCATTTAATTCATTCAAACGCATTAACAAAATTTAAGTTGGAGATTTGAAGGAAGTTTAGATGGTAGCATTTCAGTTCAGAAAAGATGCTCTGTTAAATGATGATGAACAGTGAAGATGATTAGAGACCAAATGCATTTACAAATAAGCCTTGGTAATGACTGTTGAATCACTCAAATGTATTTTGACAAATGGATAAATTAAGTGAGAAAATTTGTTAACAAACAAATCCTTTTGATGAAATACTTTAACAGAGAAGACAATCTAAGATAGCTAGGAATGACAGTAGGCTAAAAGCTTTGCTAAAACAAGTAGTTAGCAATTCCTTTGATTCAATTAGCTTTGGACATTAAGTTAAGAAAGGCAAGCTAACTAGTGCTAATAACCCTTGAGGCTATTATTTAGGTCACTCAAATGTATTAACAAAATTGAAGTTTGATATTTGAAGATAATTTAGCTAGCTACCCTTCAGTATAGAAGCATTTTTCCTTTGCAAGATGTTGGAACAGTGAAGTTAAACTAAGAATACTTTGAGATGACAATAGACTAATAACATATCTAATACCAGTAGTAGAAATTTTCTTGAATCAATTAGCCTCTGGGCATTCATCTAACAGCAGTAACCATTTCTGAAAAACAAGCATGAATATGACTATCTAAAACCAACAGTGAACAACCAAAGAGTTAGTAAACTAATTAATCAAAGAGAGCTTTAATTAGGCAAAGAATTAATAGGATAAGAAAAATCTGAGAAGAGCAAGTAACCTACTAATGGAAGCTTCAAAATTACAGACCACATGATAATAGCTAAGTCTAGTAGTTAAAGATGTTGAAAGAGCTTCAGTAGCTATTTAACAAACAAATGGAGAGAAAAGCGATTAGGAGTTACATGATCTCTGAAACAGTAGGCCCCCACTTAAACAATTGGATAACAACATTTGATGGTAAGATATTTAATAAGCCATTTCTTCTTAAAGGGATTGTCAAGGATTTAGAGGATAATTAGAAATGACAGTAGCCATATACCATGGATATGGTAATGTCAATAATAGCAATAGTGGCACTAGGTCAATGGTATGGTTGATAAAAAAATTGGTAAAACAATTACAGATTATAAATTATTACTATGTACTTAGAATGACTCCATAAGATAATACTCAAAGGACAAACCTAACTCATGGAATTTCCTCGGTAAATAGGAAGCAATAACAACATAAATTATTAACATGAACTAGACCCCCCATGCAAATAATAGTAAGTTACTCCTAATAAAAAAGTATCAAGTCAACACCAAATAAAATGTAAGTCAACTTTATCTAACCTACACCATTACTAGTTTATAATACGAACAAATTATAAAATGAGATGATCCATTTTCAATTCAAAAGAAGTGCACTCTCACTATTGGAAAACATAAAATGCAGAAAATACACTTTCAACATCACCTTTAGTTATTAAAACGTTAATAACTTTTACATATGAATTCCGAATCAAATGAATCTTTTGCTAAATTCATATAAAATTACCCTCTGTAATAATTTACAAAAATATTTGGTTTTATTAATGTTGGATTTATTTCCTATTTGTCTTTTGTTTTTGGTTCTTTCGAATAGACGCCTAAATTCGCAAGCAAGATTATTGACAATCAAGTAACCTCACTCTCTAAACAATATAAGCAAGGCAAGCACCCTCTTTGATCATGTTGATCCTACTATTTTAATTACTCTATTTCTTTTTGCACAATCTATTATCGCATTGATATTAAATTGCTATGTCTGGAATGTCGGTAGTTGTAAATCCTATTTGTTGCATATGCCTCCTTGAAATGTTGATTTCTTTCTGTTGTAGCCATTAGGTTATGGATTAGACAATATATAATATCATTTGAGAATATTTCAGTGTGATTATCGCACAGTTGCTAACTAGAGCGCTAGATCTTTCTAAAAATGTATAAGAGAACAATATGATAAATGTGAATTTGGGAGAATTATGAAAAACATCCTGGGAGGTATCTCGGTTATTTTGTATGAAAATAAAATAAAAACTTAGCTTTAAACGCGGACGAGTTATATTATATGCTGAGAAAGTGAGAGAGGAGTCACACTAGTAGATAGGAGTGGATTCTCGTCTTGGTCAATTAAGGACCGAATGCCAGTATATCTGTAATACCCTGGCTATTCGGAAGCCAAGATATTACCTAAAGAACTATCATACAACCCCATGGCGGAAGAATTTAAATTATAACTCCTCTAAATACATAAAGTGATCAATTTTAATAGCAGCATGGCAGGAATAAAGACTAAATTCATCTAAGTATAATCAGAGAGTGAATAAAATAAACCATTAGCAGTAATTAACAAAACATAACATGGAGAGAAATATCATGTAGTCTTAAATTTGTTTATTATAGTTCCTCAGTGAACAAATGGAAGACATAATCGAACTTATTATTGAAGGTAAATTACGGTGAACTGAGCGAAAAGTGTTTGTCTACTCCCTCCCAACAAAGTCATCATCAACGTTCACCTAAATAAATAAAGAAAACAAGAATGAGTCGAAACTCAGTAAGTGCAGTAAACAATTGATCATACAATGTTATGAACAAGTCAATCACAATACGAATTATGAATTTATCTCTGAAAACTTTTGTGTATGAATGGAATGAATGGATGCATTGAAAGGAATGGACTGCACACATGCTTATACCGGTATAGTGAGTGACACACCTGTCGGTGTTCACCTAAGCCAGTACTTAACAAAGTCCAGGGATTCAATCACCGTATGAAGAATATTTCATACGGGTGTCCGAAATTGCCCACATTGGAATGATGGGTCTTACGTGCCTATACTGGAATTGATGGATCTTTACAATTCCACTCCTGTGGATGGAACAGGAATAACACATGAATGGAATGAAACATATGCAATGAATGTCACTATTTTCTTCCACATGGATTACCAATTAAGAACGGAATACATAACATGGACCACAAGAATAACAATACATCAACAATCATTCAATTGAAATCAACATGTTAATACATTGTACTTGCCTTCCGCGTTGTAACGTGCTAGGAGGCAACGAAGGTGCTCCTACACTCGCCGCCTCGCCGCCTACACAAATATGTACTCTAAATAAGGACAACATGGTATGACAAAGCTACCAGTGATCTACACTAACCCCCTGACTATCCAACACAACGAGTAGACCCGAACTGAAAACATACACTTCATCCATCTAAAACGATTCTGGACAGCGGCATGGAAAAATTGTGGATATTGTGAGGATATGTGCATGATCTCAGGATGATGAGTCAATTGGCAATGGCGTTGTTGGTTTGCAAAATCTCGCGTTTTCGGTTTTGCTCCAAGGTCACAGCCATCGCGGTCTCGACCGGTTGTCTTGGGCGGTCGACCGCCTGTGGAGCAATCCGACCAAGCCATGGTGGCGGTCCGACCGCCACAATGAAATTTGGGTTTTTGAGCCGGGCCAAAAATAGGTTGTGTAGGCAAGTGAGGGAGTCTCTGGATGTGGTCCCATCATTTTGGAGCTCCCAACAAAAGTTCTATTCGCTTGAAATTTCCGAAGGTTTGAATTTCTCGCTTGAATTTTGACTAAGTCCTTTGGACCGGTCCGACCGCCGTTGGGGGAGCGGTCCGACCGCATGAATCGGTCGGACCGCCCCGTGGGCTCGGGCCGCGATCACTGGAGGTGAGCCAAGTGTTGCATTGAGTTTGTTACGAGTGTGTTATTATATGAACTTCAATGCTTTATTGATGTATATTGCATTGCGGAACTGATGTGGGTCAAGTTGTGAAGAACTTGTTCCGGAAGCGTTTTGTTTGTCTATTCTTTGTGCGGTGGCTTGCGTGTCAACGACGTCAGCGGTGAGTGGATCGGGACTACGCTTGGAGAGCCGAGGTCCGAGCGATCGGGATACTGGTGAGGTCGTGTGACACAAGCATGGTGCAGGATGGACAAGATGAATCGAACGGGTGGTTCGATACAGCTGGTTGGATCAGGCGGTGCGGATATCGGTGCGAGTCTCTGGGAGGTTCCGATGAGATTCGGACAAGAGAGGCTTGGCGACGCGATGAGAACCGCTGATCAACCTACACGTGGTGAAGCAGGCGATTGATTCAAGAGTTATTTGTGTGTGGGTCCCATGTGTAAGTGACCCCAAAAAGGAAACCCTAGCTCTCTAGTATAAATAGGAAAGGGGGAGATGGAAAACTAAGCTAAGCATTCATTTAGCCCCCTTCTTCCTTTTTCTAGGGTTTGGAGGAGAGGAGAGGAGAACTAGGGTTTGGAGTGTGCTCCTTGTTGAGCTCTTGCCCTCCTTGGTGGAGAGGCTTTGTAAGCATCTATTGTGAGTGAACAATCTTGTGATGCTTAATTGAAAGATCAATTGCTCCCTTTGTGCTCTTCTCTCTTTTGGATGTTTTTGGTGCTTCCTTGATTCAAAGGTTCATGCTTGGTCTTCTTGGCCTACTTTATCTTGCTTTGATGTGTGAGATTACTCCTAGAGTCATCTAGTTCATCAAACCCCCACAAGCAAGTCTTGAATCAAGATTTTCTCATTTCTAGGGTTTGTGCACTTCTTTGGTAAAATCTCGAGAGATCGATTCTGCGAAGTGGATCGGACGGATCGTCGCTAGAAATAGGTCTCCAATATCATTAGAGAGGTGTGCTAGAAATTTGGTCAAGTTTTATTGGTTGAATCAAAAGTTGGATCAAATTTCGTTTTGGATTTGGGTGGAGTTTTTCAGTACTGGACTCTACCGGTCCAACCGGCCTTTCAACGGCGGTTCGACCGCCTGTGTATTCGCATCATTGGTTTGCTTCTGTCGAATCATCATCCACCGGTCCGACCGCTAGTTAGTTGCGGTCGGATCATTGGTTGACCGTCGGTCCGACCGCCCGTGGTAGCCGGTCAGACCGCCAGTACCCAGTGAAGAACAGTGAGTTCTTTTCTCCATTTGTGTCGTGTGGTTGAGGTGTTTATCAAATCCAACACAAGACTTCCGTTGTGTGCTTACTGATCTTCTTAGCTTTCATAGCTAAAGGAGTAAAGTTCGTGTTGGTTTTGATTTAGGCGAAAAAGTCTTGAAAGCGCCTATTCACCCCCTAGTCGCCTTTCGGTCCTACAAGTGGTATCGAGCCGTTAGCTCTTCTCATAGATCTTAACCGGTCTTTGGAGCCATGGCGATGACAAGTACTCAACCAAGCCACACATTTTGAAGGAGTTGACTTTGCATCTTTGGAAGGCTCGTATGCAAGCATATATCGAGGCTCAAGGGCACGCTATTTGGCTAAAGGTGAAAAATCCTTATGTCGTGCCACCGATGACGATACGATCACTCGGATGTGGAGGCCAACAAAGAAGGCTCGGAATTATTTGATCCAAGGCCTTAGTCGATCCGAGTTTGAGCGTGTTGCTCACTTGCGGTCTGCTCACGAGATCTGGCGGACTCTTTGTGACTATCATGAAGGGTCCATGCGATCAAGGAAGTGAGACAGAACCACTCAAGAAAGTATACTCAAAGATCGAACAAAGGCACGGAGAGTCTTTGGATGAGCTATGGGAAGATTCTCTAAGATTCTTCATGATCTCCGCTACCGTTGACTTGGTATTTCTGAGTGCGAGAATGCACGCCCGACTTAGGGTGCTCTTGATGTGAAGGTGCTGGGAATGAAGATCAATTCCATCAATGACAACATCACATGAGTGAGCTTACCATGGATAAGCTTTACTCAAGGTTGAAGACGCATGAGATTGACTTTATCTCGCGTCTCCCCAAGACAGTCGATGGCATTAGTGGTCGACAAATCCAAGGGTTGTTCTTGAGTCTCTTGATTGTAGCTCATCGGTTTTCATTATCCGCTTTACATTCTTTAAGTGATGAGCAACTAGAGAAATCGCCCGAGGATGACTTAGCCCTCCTTTCCACCAAATTCACAAGAGCGTATAACAAGGTGAGGAATAGGAGGAGAAGTGGACCTATCACATGCTTCGAATGTGGTGAGTCAAACCACATTCGCTCCAGGTGCCCCAAGCTAAAGGGCAAGGAGGAGAAGGAGACACGAATACATCCCCAGGAGAGGGATTCTAAACCCAAGAAGACAAACTATCGAAAGTTTGTCACCGTCCTGCCGCTCTTGAGAATGTAAATATGAGCGATGTGGACTCGAAGCGGAGGACGGCGAGAGTGACTCGTGGCAAGAAGAAGGCGCATGACTTCACCCAATGTGTTTCATGGCCAAGAACGACCACGACAATGACTCCTCCAACAATGAGGATCCTTTCTGATCCCGATGAGGTATGCCCTTCTAGTGTCGACATGAAAAGGGCTTTGGTGCTTGCTGAACAGAAATTGCATAAGCAAGTAAAAATGATTAAGAAGCAGGACATTATAATTGATAATTTGAACCTTGAAGTTGTTAGGCTTAAATCTATCAATCCTGTTGATATTTGTGATTCCTGTACTAGCTTGCTTAGAGATTTGACAAGCTTGAAATCTGCTCATTCCTCTGTCACAAATCAACTAAAAGATGCTCTCGATGAACTAGATTCTTTCAAGTCTAGGTCTGCTTGCTTAGATGTCATTCCTCTTGATGTGACTGCCATGGAAGCTATCCCTTTAACTTGCTCTAATTGTGCTTTGCTAGAATTAAAATTGGATAGCTCCTTAAAAGAATTGCAAAAGTTTGATGCTAGTCACACATGCTCTCATTGTAAGGATAATAGGATTAAGATGCAAGAAATGACAGAAACTTTGATTTACTCTAGAGTTGCATCTTGTGAAAATTGTCCCAAGCTTACAATTGAGATTGAAGCCTTAAACAAGACCCTTGAAGAAAAGGCTAAAATTGAAAGATCCATGTCCTTTACTGCTTCTAAAAAGGTTATTGATTCTAACTCTTGTGCTGTGAATGCTGAAGTTGAAACCATGGTTAGTCGATTCAAGAGGCTTTTAGAGTCAAGTTTAAGGAGCAGTTTGAATAGGATTCAGAATCCTATTGTGTGTCTTGTGAGGCCTTCAAAGTGGAAGTGGCCCTTCTTAAGAGTAAGAGCAATGAGGTAATCAAGTCTAGCAAGTGCACTAGATGTGAGGCTTTAATGAAAGAAAATGATTACCTCAAGGTGACTCTTGAGAAGTTTTCATGTGGGAAAAAGAAACTCAACATGATTCTTGATCAATCCAAAGTGAGCGTGAAAAATAGTGGTCTAGGTTTCAATCCCCTAGAGCATTCCAAGAAAAACCCACCTAGGATTGCTAGAGTTGTGAAGAATGGTTTGTTTGAGCTAGAACCTCCTAAGCCATCCGGGGTTGTTTTCAAATCCGCGGGTTTTGCTCAAACTCTTTCTGGCAAGAAAGGTGTTTTCACTCATTCTGTACAGACCTCTCAAAAGGTCTAGTACCATTGCACCTTCTGCAAGAAAGAAGGCCATACTGTTGAGTTCTGCTTCCGGAGAGCAAAGCTTGAGAGAAAAGAGAGGATGAGCGTCCTAAGATCCATTAGAGGAGTCCCTACTCCAGCTGTAGTCTCTAGAGCTAGGCAGCCTGTTTATCGCACCACACATAGGCCTAGATTTGTAGAGAACTTTGTAGACTCTTTTGGTGGGTCTAGGCAGCATGTTGGATTAGGACATCGTGAGGAGAGACCACGGGTAGCACCTAGACAGGGGGAGTATCGATCTTTTGGTAGATCGTTTCGGAGAGGTCTAGGTGGTTCTCATGTGCATTCTTATGATTTTATTCCTGATCATGTTTCAGCTATTTCTACTACTGCTCCCAGACATCGTGCCTCTCAGTACTGGATTCCTCGTTCTTTTATCACTAACCCCAGTACTGAGGCACGGATGTTTTCTGATTGTGCTTTTTAGGTCCGTCGTGCGAGGAAGGAGGACATATGGCTTGTTGACTCCGGGTGTTCTCGACATATGACTGGAGATTCTAGATGGTTCTCCTCCCTCACACGTGCATCCGGCAATGAATTGATTACATTTGGGGATGCTTCTACCAGACCGTGATCGCAAAGGGCACCTTTGTCTTGGCGTCAACGACAAGTTCATGCTAAAAGACGTCGCTTTGGTAAGTAAGCTGAGGTATAATCTTCTATCTGTTTCTCAGCTGCTTGATGAGGGTCTAGAAGTGAGGTTTAAGAGAGGTGAGTGCAGAGTTCTAGATTCCTCAGGTGAGCTTGTTTTGAGATCTCCAGTTTGAGAAGATCTTACGTGCAAATTTCAAGATGTCTTCGCCTCAGTCCTAGGTGTCTTGTAGCCTCGATTCTCATGACCTTGTTTTGTGGCATCGTAGACTTGGGAATATAGGTTTTGATCATTTGTCTAGAGTCGGTTGCAAGGACTTGATTAGAGGTTTGCCTAGGCTGAAGGCTGTTAGAGATCTTGTGTGCTCACCCTGTAGACATGGTAAGATGGTGTCTGCTTCCCACCCACCTCTTACTTTGGTAATGACTGATGGACCAGGACAGCTTCTTCACTTAGATACAGTTGGTCCTTCTAGAGTTCATCAGCTGGTGGGAAATGGTATGTGCTGGTGGTTGTGGATGATTACTCCAGGTATTCATGGGTTTATTTTCTTGCTTCTAAGGACGAAGCATTTGGTTTCTTTAGAGATTTGGTCCTTAGAATTGTTTGTTGATATACCCGAGCTTTGAGAGCCATTAGGAGTGACAATGGGATGAGTTCAAGAATTCTTCTTTTCTACCTTCCTTGACCGATAGGGGAATTGAGCATCGTTCTCTTCTCCTAGAGTTCCTCAAACAGAATGGTGTTGTAGAAAGGAAGAAGAACCCTTGTAGAGATGGCTCGGACCATGCTAGATGAGCATTCTACTCCTAGGAGATTTTAATGAGGCGATCTCTCTCGCTTGTTATATTTCCAACAGGGTTTTCTTGAGATCGTGGTTGGAAAGACTTCTTATGAGCTTAGATTTGGTCATTCTCCCAAAGTCTCTCATTTCAAGATTTTTGGTTGCAAGTGCTTCATTCTTAAACATGGCAATCTTGATAAATTTGAGTCTAGATGTTTTGATGGCATATTTCTTGGTTATCCCGCTCATTCTCGTGGCTATCGTGTTTTTAATGTTGATACTAACAAAATTGTTGAGACTTGCGAAGTCACTTTTGATGAGGCTAGTCCAGTACTAGACCCGATGCTTGGTACACATGGTTCTGAAACTCAAGAAAGCATCTTCGTCGATGATGATTACGAGGATGAAGACCCAAACCATCCTCCTGCTACCTCACGAGGGGTGGAGAGCTGCTACTACTACTTGGCCAAATGAGCGACCTCCTCCTATCCCCACCGACGATCCGAGTGGCTCTGTTCCTACCTCCACATCTCATGGGGTAGAGGCCACTACGCACCAGAGCACCTCTTCGCATTCAAATGACAACATCCACCGAGCAAATGATTGGGGATCTTCAAGAGCGAGTCACTCGCTCTGTGTTTATTTCTCCCGCTTCCCATGCACATTCTCGCTTTTGTCGCTTCTTTGAACCCCGAGATATCACCCATGCTTTATCGATGCCTCTTGGGTCAATGCCATGCATGAAGAGCTTGAAAATTTCGAAAGAAACAAAGTCCTGTTTTTAGTTGAGCGACCTTCCGATTCTCATGTTATTGGAACAAAATGGGTTTTAAAAATAAGCAAAGTGAGGATGGATTGGTTGTTCGCAATAAGGCTAGACTTGTAGCTCAAGGTTATTCCTGTGTAGAGGGCTTAGACTTTGAGGAGACCTTTGCTCCAAAGAGCTAGATTGGAGGCCATTCACATTCTTTTAGCATTTGCAACATCCAAAGGTTTCAAGCTTTTTCAAATGGATGTTAAAAGTGCTTTCTTAAATGGCTTCATAGAAGAAGAGGTCTTTGTCAAGCAACCTCCTGGTTTTGAAAATCAAAAATTCCCTAATCATGTTTTTAAACTCTCTAAAGCCTCAGATGGATTGAAACAAGCTCCTAGAGCTTGGTATGACAGCTTAAGAGTTTCTTGCTTGAAAATGATTTCAAAATGGGAATGGTTGATAAAACCTTGTTCACTCTCAGGCATGGCAGTGATTTCTTGTTGGTTCAGATTTATGTAGATGATATCATTTTCGGTGGTTCTTCTCATGCTTTGGTGTCTAGATTTTCAGATTCTATGAGCAGCGAGTTTGAGATGAGCATGATGGGAGAGCTGACATTCTTCCTTGGTCTTCAAATCAAGCAAGCGAAAGAAGGCACCTTCGCTCACGAGTAAGTATACAAAGGACCTTCTTGGCGCTTCAATATGGGAAGCGATGGCCAATGTCTACTCCCATTGCTACAACCACCGTGTTGGACCACGATGAGGATGGAGAGTCCGTGGACCGAAGAAGTACCGCGAGATGATTGGCTCCTCCTCTATCTTACAAATCGAGGCCGACATACAATTCGCCGTATGTCCATGCGCTCGATTTCGAGCTTCCTCGTGCTTCTCATCGTCAAGCGATGACGTCGCATATTCGGTATCTTCAAGATTCGCTTGACTTTGGACTCGGTATTCTTCTTCTTCGCTCTTTCAATTCGAGCATTTTACGATGCCGATTTCACGGTGTAGAGTTGATAGGAAGAGTACTTGGCACTTATCATTTCTTGGGCACATCTCTTGTTTCTTGGTCTTCTAGAAAAGGTCTTACATTGCCTGACCATGGTGAGGCCGAGTATGTAGCCGCCGCCGATGGTCGCTCTCGTGTTCTCTGGATTTTATCCACGCCACGGGACTATGGGTTATCTTTGGGAAGTGTTCCTCTTTTACGGACAACACTTCGCAATTAACATTGCCAAAACCCAATGCAACATTCCAGGACTAAACACATTGATATTCGATTTCATTTTCTGAGAGACCATGTTGAGAAAGGTGATGTTGTGCTTCACTTTGTAGAGTCTGAGCAACAACTTGCAGATATTTTCACTAAAGCTCTTGATTCTTCTCGTTTTGTTTGCTGCGAGGAGAGTTAGGGTTATTAGTCCTATTGGGCTGTTTTGAGGGGGAAGTTGCTCTTTTTGCATTCATTGTATCTTAATGCATGTTTCAATTCATTTGTCTTGCATTGTATAATAAAATTAGTGGAGCTTTGATTATTATCCTTGTATGACTTAATTTCATCTTCTATACCTTGTCATATCAAGTGATAGTCTGCTAGACTTCTTTTATGGCTCTTCGTGTTTGGCTTAGCCTTTGCCTTGCTAGCTTTGTATCTGTGAGAGATTTGAATCAAATCATGTCTTGTTGGATCTTGTGACTAGTCTTGCTCTAGTGATCCTCTTATGATTCTCGCCATGTCTTACAGGTTGAATTGAGTCTTGAACTTATTCTGAGTTGAAAAATGAGCTTTTTATCTTATTAAGTCAAGCAAATGAAAAATGAGATTTTCTGTGCGAAAAAACTGATCTCACCAATCCTTTCTCATGAGACGGCTTGCCATTGCACTAGGCATGAACTCAGGGGGAGTTTTGGATGACCTAGATCATTCTTTTAAGCTTATCGCTTGAGATGGTCGCGGCAAGGCTTGAGATCTAGCATAGCAAAAAAAAAGAGAAAGAAAAAGAAAAATTGCCCAAAAAGGGCTAAGTGCTTGAGCTTTGCTTCAAAAGAATTTTCTTAATGCTCAAAATGCCTCAATTCTTGTTTTGAGTCTCTTTTTACTTATAGACATGGCTTGACTCATTTTTGGTTGCTTTGAGTGAATCTATGATTTTGAGCAACCTTTCATGATTTTAATTTGTTAATCTCGATTGTCGCTATCTTGGTTTTAGCTTTGCGATATGCGTTTGCCATGATTGAATATAGCGTCTACTCTTTATATGGCTTGGTATGATACTTGTACTGTCTTCATGTATAATGGTCATGGCTCCTTTTCACTAAAGTTCAAAAATAAAGTCATTCCTTCATGCTCTTTCTTTTTCATGCATCTTGATGAATTCATTGTCAAAGGGGGAGAAAGATTGTGAAGTGAAGAAAATGTTTGGAGTTTGGAGCTTTTGGTTTAATATACAAGGTTTCATATAAAAGAACATAAAAAAAAATTGTGAACCTTTTGAAAATTTGTGATCATAGTGAGTTGAGTCTCTGGGTCTTATTGTCTTTTTCTGATTTGATTTGCAATTCAAGAAGACTCACAATGATCAAAGGTCAAATAGAACAATTTGTCTTTCATATGGACCTTAGTGAGATTTTTTGCTACTTTCTGGAATTTGAATAATTTTGTGCTTTCAATGCCTTATCTCACTTGCCTATACTATTGTGAAGCCAGCTTGGTCGGTTCCTAGGCTTTTTCTTGCTTATGGACCAAGCTGTGCCTTTATGCGAAAACGGCGAAATTTTTACTTTTCATTTTGAAAAACCATATTTTCTTGAAAATTGCCAATGTGTTCATCAAGGGGGAGATTGTGGATATTGTGAGGATATGTGCATGATCTCAGGATGATGAGTCAATTGGCAATGGCGTTGTTGGTTTGCAAAATCTCGCGTTTTCGGTTTTGCTCCAAGGTCACAAAGCCACCGGGCGGTCTGACCGGTTGTCTTGGGCGGTCGACCGCCTGTGGAGCAAATCCGACCAAGCCATGGTGGCGGTCCGACCGCCACAATGAAATTTGGGTTTTTGGAGCTGGGCCAAAAATAGGTTGTGTAGGCAAGTGAGGGGAGTCTCCTGGATGTGGTCCCATCATTTTTGGAGCTCCCAGTTCTATTCGTTTGAAATTTCCAGAAGGTTTCGGAATTTCTCGCTTGAATTTTGACTAAGTCCTTTGGACCGGTCCGACCGCCGTTGTGGGAGCGGTCCGACAAAGATGAATCGGTCGGACCGCCCTCGTAAGGCTGATCGGGCCGCGATCACTGGAGGTGAGCCAAGTGTTGCATTGAGTTTGTTCGAGTGTGTTATTATATGAACTTCAATGCTTTATTGATGTATATTGCATTGCGGAACTGATGCGGGTCAAGTTGTGAAGAACTTGTTCCTAAACGGTTTGTTTGTCTATTGCTGTGCAGGTGGCTTGCAGGTCAACGACGTCAACGGTGAGTGGATCGGGACTACGCTTGGAGAGCTGAGGTCCAGAACGATCAGGGATACCGGGTGAGGTCGTGTGACACAAGCATGGTGCAGGATGGACAAGATGAATCGAACGGGTGGTTCGACATACCGGTTGGATCAAAGGTGCGGATATCGGTGCGAGTCTCTGGGAGGTTCCGATGAGATTCGGACAAGAGAGGCTTGGCGACGCGATGAGAACCACTGATCAACCTACACGTGGTGAAGCAGGCGATTGCTTCAAGAGTTATTTGTGTGTGGGTCCCATGTGTAAGTGACCCCAAAAAGGAAACCCTAGCTCTCTAGTATAAATAGGAAAGGGGGAGATGGAAAACTAAGCTAAGCATTCATTTAGCCCCCTTCTTTCTTTTTCTAGGGTTTGGAGGAGAGGAGAGGAGAACTAGGGTTTGGAGTGTGCTCCTTGTTGAGCTCTTGCCCTCCTTGGTGGAGAGGCTTTGTAAGCATCTATTGTGAGTGAACAATCTTGTGATGCTTAATTGAAAGATCAATTGCTCCCTTTGTGCTCTTCTCTCTTTTGGATGTTTTTGGTGCTTCCTTGATTCAAAGGTTCATGCTTGGTCTTCTTGGCCTACTTTATCTTGCTTTGATGTGTGGGATTACTCCTAGAGTCATCTAGTTCATCAAACCCCCACAAGCAAGTCTTGAATCAAGATTTTCTCATTTCTAGGGTTTGTGCACTTCTTTGGTAAAATCTCGAGAGATCGATTCTGCGAAGTGGATCTGACGGATCGTCGCTAGAAATAGGTCTCCAATATCATTAGGGAGGTGTGCTAGAAATTTGGTCAAGTTTTATTGATTGAATCAGAAGTTGGATCAAATTTCGTTTTGGATTTGGGTGGAGTTTT
This sequence comes from Hsuehochloa calcarea, assembly GCA_036346395.1. Classification (NCBI taxonomy): domain Eukaryota; kingdom Viridiplantae; phylum Streptophyta; class Magnoliopsida; order Poales; family Poaceae; genus Hsuehochloa; species Hsuehochloa calcarea. The sequence goes on from CM070612.1 coordinate 10,986,805, forward strand.
TCAGTACTGGACTCTACCGGTCCGACCGGCCTTTCAGCGGCGTTCGACCGCCGTGTATTCGAGACCATTGGTTTGCTTGGGTCGAATCGCTGTCCACCGTCCGACCGCTAGTTAGTTGTTTGGTCGATCATTGGTTGACCGTCGGTCCCTACCGCCTCGTGGTAGCCGGGCCGATCGCCAAGATACCAGTGAAGAACAGTGAGTTCTTTTCTCCATTTGTGTCGTGTGGTTGAGGGGTTTATCAAATCCAACACAAGGCTTCCGTTGTGTGCTTACTGATCTTCTTAGCTTTCATAGCTAAAGGAGTAAAGTTCGTGTTGGTTTTTGATTTAGGCGAAAAAGTCTTGAAAGCGCCTATTCACCCCCCCTAGTCGCCTTTCCGGTCCTACAAAAATCATATCTAATGATATGAAACTCGGAATGACATGAGCCAAGTGGCCAATGAAACTTAACAAGCAAACCTTCAAAACTCTATGTGAGGACCCCGGATTATTGGGCTTGTAATGCTTAGTCACCAATTGACCCTAGCATCACAAACGAAATAACCCGTGTCTTCGAGACATGTATACTTCCCAGAAATGCAGTATACACACCTCTTTACAAAATTCATGCATCAATTCCATTCATTCACATAGAACCGAAGCAAAGCAACAAACCAGAAGATAACATAAATAAAGGATAGTTATTACAAAAGAGAGGCCGACCGGCCAAATGACATATACATATAGAAATTGAACAGCGGAAGCAAAAGTGCCATAAGATGGCCATAAACCAAAAGAGCCAATCAGTATGCCTTTAACCCACAAGGCAACCGACCAGACCGCCAAGCTAGTCGTCGAATCCACATCACATTTAACAAAAGTGAGGCCCTTGGGGCTCACCCTCCTCCTTTGCAACAAATAGTTAAGCAAGGCAAATGAGTATAAAAATTGTACTCCGCAAGACTTACGTGTAGAGTAACAGACCTATACATATGCTACATGCAAGCTTATTTAAGTGGAGGCTGTATGTTTCATTTTCAGCACAAAGCAATATTTATTTGCAATAATGTAGTACACTTAAAAGAAAGTTAACAAATCTGTTTTTAATGTTCAAATAATCGTAAATGACAACAATATAACAATAGATAGATGACAACAACGATCCTGGAAGTGACTAACCCATTAGTCACCTCAACAATAGCATGAATTACCCATTCATACTAACCATATCTGTTGGACCGCAAAGGCGACTAGAGGGGGGGGTGAATAGGAGCACGCTCACTTTTTCACAAATTATGAACTCAATACAATTTCACTCCAGTAGCTATTAGAAAGCTATGAAGATCAATATACCAGTACAGCGGAAGACTAGTATTGAATCCAATTATACCCCTAAGCAATAAAACAAAATCAACTAAGATTACCAAGACTCACAGCACGGGCGGTCTGACCGTTGTACTCAACCGGTCGGACCGATTGCCGGGCGGTCGACGGCGCGTTGTCTTTGGCGGTCGGACCGCTCAAAATCGGTCTCGACCGGTGATGATGGGCGGTCCGACCGGCCGACTCGAACCGATCCGCAATAATAAAATCAGCCGATGACGGTTGCAATTAGGTGAAACTTTTGATTCTCAACTCCAATCTTTATGAAACTTTGCACACACCTTCTATATGCTATTGAGGACCTATTCCAATCGAATATTATGATAATTCTTGGAACGATCTTGAGCAATTGTCAATTGATTAACGAAGGTCTAAAACCGCAAGAACGAAAACTTGATCCTAAAGCTTGTTCGTGAGAGATTGATGATCAAGATGATGCTAGATAGATTCACACATATCACAGCAAGCTAATTCACGTGAAAGAATCAATCACAAACTCGCGGATCAAAGAAAGCCCTAAAATCACCAAATTGAAAGCAAGAACGAAAAGAGACTTATCTCAAGCAAACCTTGCATAGATTGATTTCGTGATTGAAGCCGGATTACATCCACACCATCATGGATCAAGAGACAATCAAGGATCACGAAATTCACCACAAACCATCAAGAGCCCTAGCCTCCACCTCAACTCCCTAAAGACAATTAGGGTTTTGAAACATAAAAGGCGAGAGAGCCAGGTGCAAACCACCATCTCCTCCTATTTATAGTGGAGGCCTAAAACTCTTAGGGTTTGACTTAATTGGGCTCCGTTAAGGCCCACTAACAAGCGGGTCACATCGCACGCTTCGCGGCGCCGTCTTTAACCTTTTGACCTAAACCGCTTCACCATGCGCCATGGATTTGCCAATAGGTCACCATTGTCCATCTTGTGTCACGCTTGAGTCGTTGACCCCACCCGCATCGCCGATCGCTCGACCTCAACTCTTCAAGTCTAGTCCCGATTCTCCTTGCCGTTGACCGTCGTTGACCACCAAGCTACCGCACAACCACGCATAAGAAAACACGAATTCGGGAACAAGTTCTTCACAACTTGACCCATGTTAGTCAAAACATGCATCATGCAAATCATATGCCATGAAACCAATGACTTTGACCTAACAAAACACTATCGCCACGAAGTTGGCCGACGTTCAAGTAGAAACCGGTCTGACCGCTCCAGGTGAGCCGGTCGGACCACCCCATGGCCGGTCGGACCGCTCCCTGTGAGCCGGTCGGACCGCCCCTTGGGACTTAGCCGAAATTCAACCTCCCAAATTCCGAAACCTTCTGGAAACTTAAATCCAATAGAACTTCTTACTGGAGACTCCAAAAATTATGAGACCAAGTGCATTGGGATCCCCTCACTTGCCTACAACACCTATTTTTGGCCCAGCTTATTTTGACCACTTTTGGTCATCGCCGGTCTGATCCCCACATGGCCGGTCCGACCGATTTGGGACCGGTCGGACCGCCCCTGACCAGAAAACCTGTAGCTTTGTCGAAAACGCGGGAAACGACAAACCGTAAACGCCATGGCCAATTGTCACATCATCCTAAGATCTGGAGCATATCCCCATGAAATCCACAATCTCCCCTTGATGAACACATTGGCAATTATCCGAAAAATGTAAGTAAGAGGTTTGAAACGAAGTTTACTCATGAGCAGACAAAGGCACAACTTGGTCCATAAGCAAGAAAAAGCAATGTAAGTGACCAAGCCGGCATCGTAATAGTATAGGCATGTGAGACAAGGCAAAAGAAAGTATAAAACTTTGATTTCCGAAAAGGGTCAAATTTCTCACATAAGGTCCAAATGAAAGAACAATTGTTCAATTGACCTATGATCATTGTGAGGATAAAATAATGCAATTCAAGTTCGAAATATTCAATAAGACAATAAGAATGCAACTCAAGAACTCCCCCTCACTATGATCATCAAATTTCAAATTTTTAGTTTCTCCCCTTTGTATAAACTTCTCCCCCAATCTTCTCCCCCAATAAAGAAATAGAGAATAACTAACACAACTTCTCTTCTCATTTAACACATCTTCTCCCCCTTTGACAATGGATTCATCAAGAAATCACGCCTTCCTCTCATCCAGAGATAACAAATATAGAATAAAGGAAGAAGCAGAAACAAAAGAAGCATAAAGAGGAATATGCATGAAGTGCAATGGAGTGGCTTCAATTTTTGTATTTTTCAATTTTTGATTACAAGAAGCTTTGGAGATTACCCAAAAGAACAAGCTAGTATCTCTAATATTGCACAAACAAACATATCAAGCCCGACAAATAGCTAGCAAGATCATGGTAAGACATATATATCAAAGCTAAGCACAAAGGCTCAAAAGTAAAGCGAGATTTGATCAATTTAAGCAACGCTTCAAATTCAAAAAGTTCATCAACAGGATCCTAAAGTGAAATTGGCCATGTCGAAACTGTCAAAGTGAGATCAAAAATCTAACAAAGACCACAGTAAGAGTCAATCAAGTCCCGTATTGAATCATTTTGCTCAATATTTTGTAAACACCCATTTGTCAACATTTTTCTCATTTGCATTGAATATTGAAGTTGACTAATGATCTAACTTAGTGACAAGATCCTGGACTAGGAGCCATCCACAAACTCATCCTAAGCTTCGACCAAAAGTTGTTTAAAGGTATATCTTAGTAAAGAAGATCCTGGACTAGGAGCCATCCACAAACTCTTTCTAAGCTTCTACCGGGGCGACAAATCTTGAGGTTCATGTCATTTCTGACAAGCGGTCCCCATGAGATCGTTCGGATCATCAAACTATCTCCAAGTTCATGTCATTTGACAAGCGCCTCGTAAGAATAGTTTGGCACAATTTAAGCATAAGACAATCTTGATTTTCATTTTTCACATGAGTACTTTTAGAATCTCAAGAACACAAAAGCTCAAGTAATGGTCAATTTTAGATCAAAGAGCTAACAAAGCAATTCTGACAGGGCCAATGTCACAAGAGGAGCACTAATTACGCAACTCGCTAAAACATCCACAAATTGCAATTTTTAGTTTGAGTTGTTTAAAAGGTTCTAGCTCATATAGCAAAGACTTAGCTACACATGTAAAAGCATGATAATTCTAGCAAGTCAAAGAACTAGACATGACATTGAGCAAGAATTGAAATACAAAAGCTCTAAAGGGTAATAGGCAAAGCTTCATCAACTTTAAAAGATAAGCTGAAAATCTTATATTACAATGCATCTTTTGGATTTTTCATACCATTTGTTGTAACCACTTGATGGAGTTTCTATATGAATGCAATATGACACAATGAGATGCAATTAAAAGCCTAAAACCTAAAAAGTTCAAAAGATCACTAAGTTCGGAAAAGAACAATAAAAGATCAAAAGAACAAGGAAAGATAAGAAAAGATCAAACTCCCCTCAAACCAACCCATAAGGATAAATTACCCTAACTCGCTTCTTAAGGAGGAAAATCTGTTTGATCTAAAGGCTTGGTAAGAATATCCGCCAATTGAGCTTGGACTCTCTGAAGTGCATCACAATATCACCTTTTTCAACATGATCTTTAAGGAAGTGAAAGCGAATGTCTATGTGCTTAGTCCTAGAATGTTGCATCGGGTTTTTAGCAATATTAATAGCGAAGTGTTATCACGTAAAAGAGGAACACTAGCAAAGTTTAACCCATAATCTTTCAAAGTGGACGTCATCCACAAAATCAGCTCTGAATTACTAGCGTGACTACATACTCGCCTTGAAGAAGGATTGTGCAATGTAAGACCGCTTCCTAGAAGACCAAGATACAAGAGAAGTGCCTAGGAAGTGACAGTGCACGAGGTACTCTTCCTATCTAACCGACACCCGCAAAATCGAATCAAAAACCTCTAATGGACAAAGTCAAGAGCAGAATACCAAATGCCATATAAAAGGGTAGAGTGTAAATACCGAATATGCGCTTAACGGCTTGGCGATGGGAAGTTCTCGAGACGCTGAAATCTTGCACAAAGACATACCGTGAAGTGAATGTCCGGTCTCGAGGCCGTCAATACATAGAGGAGCCGATCATGTCATGCAGACTTGCGTTGATCCACGACTTCTCCTTCCTCATCCGATCCAAAGCGATCGGTTGCCATGGGAGTGGAAATTGGCTTGCAATCACCCATGTTGAAGCGTTTGAGTAGATCTTTAGTGTACTTCGTCGATGGATGAAAGTTCCTTCCTTGCATTGCTTGATTTGAAGTCCCAAAAGTAATTAAGCTCTCCCATCATACTCATCTCAAATTCCACGGACATAGTGTCGTAAAAGTCGGAAACAAGAGCATTAGAGGAACCACCAAAGATAATATCATCCACATAAATTTGAGCAAGCAGAAGTCATTGTCACGCCTAAGAATAAATAGAGTTTTATCCACTTTACCCATCTCAAAATTATTTTTAAGCAAGAAGGTCTTAAGTCTATCATATCGTGCTCTAGGGGCTTGTTTAAGACCATATAATGCTTTAGATAGCTTGAAAACACGATTTGGATATTTAGGATCCTCAAAACCGGGGGTTGCTTAACATACACTTCCTCATCTATGAAACCATTTAAAAGGCACTTTTAACATCCATCCGATATAATTTAAAACCTTTTGATGCAAAGAAATGCAAGGTAATCACGAATGGCTTCTAGTCTAGCAACAGAGCAAATGTCTCATCAAAATCTAACCCTCAACTTGGTCAAACCCCGAGCTACCAATCTGCCTTATTTCTAACCACGTAACCATCCTCACCTTGTTTATTCTTAAACACCCAACGGGTTCCTATAACATTATGACCACTAGGAGGTTCTACTAGGTTCCAAACTTTGTTTCTTTCAAAATTCTCTAACTCCTCATGCATGGCATTTACCCAAATAGAATCGGATAAAGCATGTGATATATCGCGGGGTTCAAAAGAAGCAACAAAAGCCGAATGAGAGTAGAGATTTGGATCATTATACCGAGCGAGTGACTCGCTCATGTAGATTACCTATTATCTGCTCCGAGGATCTTTGTCTCTGAATGCGAAGTGGAGCGCCGGGTGAGATGTCGTTTCTTCGACCTCCGCAGTATCACTGATGATGATGATGCAAACAGAGCCTCAATCAAGGTGAAGTAGACGAGGCGGTTCTTGTATCAATATGGGCGCCTCGCGAAGAAGAGATGAGGGAATGACATTAGCTTCGTCCTCATCTTCCTCCACAAAAATGCTTCATCACACCAGAATCATCTCAGAGCAATTGATCTAGCTCGGGGCTAGTCTCATCAAAAGTGACATTACAAGTCTCCTGAATAATGTTAGTCTCAAGATTAAAAACTCGAAACCCCTCGAATGAGCGGGATAACCTGTAAATACCCCATCAAAAGTTCTTGATTCAAATTTATCTAAGTTGCTGTCTTAAGGATAAAACATTTTGATCCAAAAACTCAAAATGCGAAACAGAGGGTTTTCTACCAAAACGAAGCTCATAAGGAGTCTTGCCTAAAGAAGGTCTAAAAGACACGATTGGCAATATAACAAGCAAGAGTAATAGCTTCGCCCAAAATCTCCTCGGTGTGTTATACTCATCTAGCATCGTCCTAGCCATTTCGACCAAGGTCCTATTCTTCCTTTCCACCACGCCATTTTGTTGAGGGACGTGTGGAGAGGAGAACCGATGCTCAATACCACGCCAAAGACAAAAGAAGCAAAAGAAGCATTTTTGAACTCCGTGCCATTATCACTGCAAATCGCTCTCAAAGCACCAGGAAGCTCAGAAGCCAAACGAAGAACAAGGTCATGAAAATAACCAAAAGCTTCATCTTTTGAAGTAAGAAAGAACACCCAAGTATATCTTGAAAGATCATCGACTATGACTAGAATATACCATTTTCCACCAATCGATCGGACTCTAGCAGACCAACAAGATCCATATGAAGCAACTGTCCTGGTCCGTCAGTCATAACCATAGTCACAGAAGGGTGTGAGGCAGCAACTTGTTTGCCATGCCTACAGGGCGCACATACTACATCTTTGACAGCTTTGAGTTTGGGCAAACCTCTCATAAGATCAAGGTTGCTAACTCGCGTCAGATGATCAAAACCAATGTGCCCCAAACGTCGATGCCAAAGCCGTAAATCAAGAAGATGTAAGCAAACATTTAAGAGATCCAGAAGAGATTCGAAAATCACTCCAAAATTCTACCAACTCTAGAGATTCCAAACACAAGCTCACCAAGAGAATCAAGCACACGACAAGCATTTTTCTTAAAAGCAGTCTCATAACCATCATCAAGAAGTCGAGAAACGAAAGAAGATTATACCTAAGCTTGTCCACAAGAGCGACATCCTTTAGAATGAATTTGTTGTTTACCCTAATTGATCCTGTTCCTTCAATTCGCCCTTGTGTATCATCTCCAAAAGTGATGAAGTCATCACCGTTGCCGCGTGAAAGAGGTGAACCATTTTGAGTTCCCTGGTCATGTGGCGTGAACATCCGAATCAACGAACCACGTGTTCTTCCTCTTTCCGCGATAATCCCGAAAATCAAGGAACAAAGAACGATGTGTCTCAATCTTTGGGATTAGATAAACATGATTTAGGAATCCATCTCGAGACACATGTCTACAAGGAGTATACAAACCGTAAGTAGTATCCTTGATTTCATCTAACATTCGGTTATGAGCAATGTTTAAATTAAAATGAGACTTGAATCTGTCCATGAGCGGTGGTCGATCATTGATTGGTCAAGGCGATCCGGCGACCAAAACGGTCGACCGGTGACCACTGATCCGGACCGCCAAATCGATAAACATTAGAATTAGGATATTTAGAAACATAATGATTTGCATGAGAGACAAATCCTAATCCGTGTTTATTCTTTTCAATGTTACCATGTCTCATAGAAGCTCTAGGTTGCATGAATGAAATTCTATCAAAACTTTTCCTATCATTTTTCAACCTACGCCAATGTAATTCAATCAAATGTCCACCTTTTTGCAATAAGTGCAATGGTACTTGGTACCACTAGAAGAAGCACCATTTGAATTAATACAAGGTTGGGCAAAACCTCGCAGATTTAAAAGATGTTTTTGCGAGTTGGGTTTTGAATTCAATTAAACCTTTTCCAAGACTTGAATGACTTTTGGGTTTGAATTGTCTTGAAAAGAATTGAATCCTAAACCTTGCTTCTTATAAGGAGTTTTAGACTTGTCAAGAATCATGTTTAATTGTTTCTTACCTTTAGAAAATTTCTTTTCTCAAGTTAACACAAGCATCACAAGTTTTATTCATAGATTTCTCCTTATATGAAGCAATTTCAAGCTTAAAAGTGGAACATGAAGCACAAGTAGTATTTTCAATATTGTCCTTAAGCTTAGCATATTTGACTCTAGCGACTTCTAAGATATCTTTGATTTCACGTTCCTTTTCTAAACATGAAGTGCAAGGGCTAGATTCAAACACATCAAAAGCAATCAATTTACTAGATTCTAAACATTTTTCACAAGGAGCACTTTTAATTTCATTCAGTTCAGATCTAGCATTCTCAAGTTGTTGTACGAAATATTATGAGCAGATTTGTAACTTAGTAATTTCGAGTGCATAGCATGACAAGATAAACATTCATCGAGTTCAAGAGTCTTAGCATTTTTAAGCTCTACTTTCAGTTTGTTAATCTTTGACTCTAATTTCTTATTTTTGTCATAACAAATTCTAGCGCTTCATCTTGACTAAGCAATTGCTCAACTATAGAATCATATTTAGCGTAAAGCTCATCATAAGTAAAAGATACCTCATCATCATCAATGTCATCGGTGTCACCATGAAGCACATGCCGTGAAGTCTTTGGCCTTCCCTTCTTTTTGCTTTGAGGATCTCCTCCTCCTTGTCCTCCTCACTCCCAAGATCCACATCGCTCAAGGATTGATCCTCAAAAGCGGCAAGGACCCGTGAGCGACCTTCACAAGCTTATTAGCCTCATACCTTGATTTGTTGAAAGGAGGCTTCTTCCAAGTCGCTTTCCTTCCTTATGATTGCTCTTACCTTTCAACTTGGGGCAATTTGCGGATATGATTGAGCTCACCACATTCATAGCATGTCACCGGACCACCTCTCTTTTGTTTCTCACATTATTGTAGGCCCGTGTGAATTTTTAGCTAAAAGAGCTAACTCGTTTGTGAATACTTTCAAGCTCCTCTTCATGAATAGCGAGATAAACAAGCAAATGAAAATCCGTAAGAAGATTCAAAAGAGTCATCAAAAGCCTTTTGAGAGGATCTGCTACCAAAGCTAAATTATCTTTCTTGGGATGATCAACTCTTTTAATTTCATGAGTCTTGAGTTTACTATAAAGCAATTCTAAAGTAAGACTTGAAAGATCAACATTTTCCTCTATAGCAAGAGCTTTCATCTCCCACTCCTTGGTGTTGATTGCGACCAAGAGATGGGTGGCATTTTCAGATTGAGAATATTCAATATCAACGACTTTCATTTGATTAATTACTTTATTAAAGCGATCGAAAATGTCATCGATGCTCTCTCCAGACGCATCTCGAATTTATTGTATTCACGCTTGTAAACAGTTTGGCGCACCTTTTTGATTTGGGACGAACCTCATGATATGTTTCGAGAGTGTTCCAAATTTCATGCTTGCTTGAAAGATTACAAATTCTATCATATTCTTGTCTACCAAGTGCACCATATAAAAGATTCTTAGCCTTATTGTTGTTAGCCAAAAGAATTGCGTAAGGTGTAGCAATTTCAGAATAACCAATGGGCTCTAACAACATCCCAAATAGCTTGTCCTCGCTCAAGAAAGACGCGCATACGATTCTTCCAATAGGCATAGTCGTGCCCATCAAGATATGCGGTTTAGTAGAAAACTTATCCATCGCTAAAGTTCAAAGGACCTGTTAAGATCAAGATTGAACTAACCGGGCTCGATACCACTTGTTGGACCGCAAAGGCGACTAGAGGGGGTGAATAGGAGCACGCCACTTTTTCACAAATTATGAACTCAATACAATTTCACTCAAGAGCTATTAGAAAGCTATGAAGATCAATATACCAAGATCAAATGAAGACTAGTATTGAATCCAATTAAACCCCTAAGCAATAAAACAAAATCAACTAAGATTACCAAGACTCACAGCACGGGCGGTCTGACCGTTGTACTCAACCGGTCGGACCGATTGTCGGGCGGTCGACCGGCGTTAGTCTTTGGCGGTCGGACCGCTCCAAAATCGGTCGGACCGGTGATGATGGGCGGTCCGACCGGCCGACTCGAACCGATCCGCAATAATAAAATCACCGATGACGGTTGCAATTAGGTGAAACTTTTGATTCTCAACTCCAATCTTTATGAAACTTTGCACACACCTTCTATATGCTATTGAGGACCTATTCCAATCGAATATTATGATAATTCTTGGAACGATCTTGAGCAATTGTCAATTGATTAATGAAGGTCTAAAACCGGGCAAGAACGAAAACTTGATCCTAAAGCTTGTTCGTGAGAGATTGATGATCAAGATGATGCTAGATAGATTCACACATATCACAAAAGCTAATTCACGTGAAAGAATCAATCACAAACTCGCGGATCAAAGAAAGCCCTAAAATCACCAAATTGAAAGCAAGAACGAAAAGAGACTTATCTCAAGCAAACCTTGCATAGATTGATTTCGTGATTGAAGTGGATTACATCCACACCATCATGGATCAAGAGACAATCAAGGATCACGAATTCACCACAAACCATCAAGAGCCCTAGCCTCCACCTCAACTCCCTAAAGACAATTAGGGTTTTGAAACATAAAAGGCGAGAGAGAGAGGTGCAGCCACCATCTCCTCCTATTTATAGTGGAGGCCTAAAACTCTTAGGGTTTGACTTAATTGGGCTCCGTTAAGGCCCACTAACAAACGGGTCACATCACGCACGCTTCGCCGGTTACCGCCTTTTAACCTTTTGACCTAAACCGCTTCACCATGCGCCATGGATTTGCCAATAGGTCACCATTGTCCATCTTGTGTCACGCTTGAGTCGTTGACCCCACCCGCATCGCCGATCGCTCGACCTCAACTCTTCAAGTCTAGTCCCGATTCTCCTTGCCGCTGACCGTCGTTGACCACCAAGCTACCCGCACAACCACGCATAAGAAAACACGAATTCGGGAACAAGTTCTTCACAACTTGACCCATGTTAGTCAAAACATGCATCATGCAAATCATATGCCATGAAACCAATGACTTTGACCTAACAAAACACTATCGCCACGGTTGGCCGACGCTCAAGTAGAAACCGGCCCGCCGCCCAGTGAGCGGTCGGACCGCCCCATGGCGGCCGGACCGCCTCCTCGTGAGCCGGTCGGACCGCCCCTTGGGACTTAGCCAAATTCAACCTCCCAAATTCAAACCTTCGAAACTTAAACCAATAGAACTTCTTCTCGGAGACTCCAAAAATTATGAGACCAAGTGCATTGGGATCCCCTCACTTGCCTACAACACCTATTTTTGGCCCAGCTTATTTTGACCACTTTTGGTCATCGCCGGTCCGATCGCTTCCACATGGCCGGTCCGACCGATTTGGGACCGGCTCGGACCATTGCAAGGACCGGTCGGACCGCCTCCACTGTAAAAACTCAGAGCTTTGTCGAAAACGCGGGAAACGACAAACCGTAAACGCCATTGCCAATTGTCACATCATCCTAAGATCTGGAGCATATCCCCATGAAATCCACAATATCAAATTTTAATTTAAAAGGTTGTAGTCTAGTTCTTGCACGACCTTACCAAGCATGTCCATAACCTAGGACGAGGCTATCCGAATAGTTTTATACCCTGCAGGGGTGTACCAATGTACCCACACGCCAGACCGCCTTTTTGCCACATGATTAGCATACTTCCTTTGGTATGCCGGCACAGCTAAGTCCTACGATACATTTTCAATATTGTGCATTAATTACGAGTCGTCCGTATGGATAGAAACCCATACGTTGTGCCGGAGTCATTGTAAAGTCTCGGTCAACTACCCGTCGCAGGTAAAGCCTTGGACAACTACAATGCCCCTCGAGGTGGAGAGCCTACCCGGAATCTCCACAACCGCACACCCAACACAAGAACACATATCATTTTTCACACAACACACCCAACCCTTTCCTGCGACTCGGAGATAACACACGCCAAAGTACTTAGTCAAGAGAGGTCCCATATCCCTCTCGCGTGGTTAGCACGCATAAGCGCTTGGCTTAGTGACACAAGTAACTCGGTCCTTGATGACCTAGGCACCATTCCATTCACACCAACAGATCACACCAACATACCATTGTGCCCAAGTCTAAAATAATTTTATTTTCAGTTTTTCACTTTACAAAGTAACAAAGCACAAGTGCTGGACATAATGGAATAATAAATAAATGTGTGATCAAGATCATCGACTAAAATCGATGATCGCCCATTGCTACCGAAACTAAGCATTTCTAAGCAATTTCAATTCGTATTCTACTAAATGACAAGAGCTCATCCATCGAACTCAAATCATAGCAACTAACCTAGGCTCATGGTAGTAGAGGATAAACCATTCCTACAGATTATGCAACTATAGGATACTAACCATAATTTAACAACAAAATAGCAATGCATACATACAAGTTGAAATTAATATATTAGACTTGAAAAATAATGGGATTAACATGATCAAACTGCTTGCCTGTTTGCTGTGGGTCAAGATGTTGCTGAGGATCAATTATATTGTCAATGTGCTCTTCGGATCCTAACAAGAAAGCGAGAAACAACCGATAAGAACGACGAAAACGCAAAGACCCAACAGTAAACTTTCTCCAAAAATTCTAAAAATTTTACAGTAGCAAGATCATGATTTTTAAGGAATTTAGCAACAAGAACCAATTGATTTGGATTCTTAATGCAAAAGATATGACCAAATCAATTTTGCTCAGCTTTTATAAATAAAAAATGCTACTATTCATTAGCAAAATTTTCTGGAGCTATACTGGGGTTGGAAACATTTTTAGATTAAAGTTTAGCCCAAAACATAACTAACAAAATTTGAATCAACTGAAAAGGATTTAAAATGAATTAGTTATGCATTTTACAAGTTATCACATTTTTCAGTTGATAAATAAATCCTTTCGGGAAAATCAGAAACGATAATCGACATGGCCGAACTTGGAGCGTTGATCTTGGATCCAACGGTCCAAGTCCCTGTGCTGACGTGCGCGCGCGTCCCCGAAACCCTAAACATCAACCGTTGGATCTGGATCCAACGGTCCACGTGGATCCGGAAGCTCGGACGGTCCGAACGTTCACACGCACATGAGCCGTTGATCCTGGATCCAACGACCCATGCGAACTCGAATCGGGACCGTTGATCTTGGATCCAACGGGCCACAGACCGAAACGCGTGACGAATTCAAATTTTCGCGCGAATGTGGGCCGCAGATCTAAGGATCGACGGTCCAAATCGACTCACGTTCAAAACGTCTCCCTGTTTTCGTCTGGCAAAAACGACGGGGAAGATCGGCTCGTCGCCGGTGGATCTGGCCGCGGCGGTGCGAGCAAGTGCCCAAAATGGGTCCTGAGAGACCATGTGAGAGGTCCTCCACTCTGAGTGATGAGTATTTGACAAGTGTGTTGATTAGATTGAGAGTTGAGGTTTTCGGTTTGGACTGCTTCGGTCGAAGTCGGAAATCGAACTACCGCTGTATGGAGCGGAAGTTCGATTAATCTAACTACCGTGTTGGAAATAGGAACTTCCGATTTATCCGGTTTTGCTTCTGGGTGAAGGAAATCGGAACTTCCGCACAAGGGTAGCGGAGTGTCCGATAATACCGACATTGAGTGTTCTCTCGAGATATTAAATCGAATTTAAATATCCGAAAGTCGGTTATTCGGATATCGAAGTACCGCAGTTGTTGAGCGCGAACTTCCGATATTCCCGACAAATCGGATAGCCGAAATCGGAACTTCCGCCGTGGTAAGCGAACTTCCGATTGTGTCCGTAATCGTGCGAGAAAGAATATTTTGGGTTTTTGATTTTGTATGAGTTTGAGTCTTATACAAATATTGATGCTATGATATTGTGCAATGCTATGTGATGTGTTTTTGTCTGTGTTGATCGCAGGCATCAAGATGGAGTCGTGGCGAGACACGTGGACCGGACTAGGCGCAGGAGGCGTTGAGGTCGAACGGTTGGGATGTGTCAAGACGGCGTGAATCTTGAAGCGGTTGCAGTTGTGCACAACAAGGTGTACGGAGGCTTCGGAAAGGTGCGCAAAGGGCGAAAAGGGTCTTTTCAAAGCGGCAAAAGTGGAGGCGGTTCCGTTCGGTGTAGCGGGCTTAATGGGTTGGAGGCCCATTAGCAAAGGCTATAAATAGGGAGAACCACGAGTTAGGGTTAGACCTTTGGAGAGAAAATTAGGGTTAGCTCTAAAAAGGATTTGTTTTGCTTTTGAGAGCTTGTTGAGAGGGAGAGTATGAATCAAAACCTATTGTAATCTTTCCTCTTTGCGTACCTCAGTAATCCATGTTTCAATCCAATGAAATCGAGGTTTCGATTATCCGATTTTGCAACTCTCTCTCTCTCTGCTCATGTTGAATATCTAGGGTTTTGGCATATCTTTTGATTCGCTTTATGAGATAGCATGAAACTTCATATCTAGAATCGCTTTGGTATTGCTATTACTTCCTCAAAGTTTCATGCTCTAAGAATCGAGAATCTCGCTTATCATTGGTTTTGGTCTTTCTTGCCCTTCTTCAAGAAATCCGCTTTTGGTTCGATTATTGAATCTTTGGTTGCGATTCTTCTCCATAAGGTCAAGATGGTGTTTAGGATGATGTCCTGTAAAACTTGACCTCGAGAAGAGCATTCAAGATTAAGTAGTTTGATTTTTGGGCAAAACCCGAGCGCTCGTTTTTTGGTCGATAATCGAGCTTCCGATTTTATGCAATGGAAATACTGCAAGCGGAACTTCCGCGATATACATCATGAACTACCGCAAGCGGAACTTCCGCAATCTATCGCCTTAACTTCCGATTTCCGAAGAACGACTGAAACTTGTTTTTGTTATTTGATCTTGCTTCATTTACTTTGTTTAGATCTTCGAGATCTTTGTAGGTCGGTTTTAAATACGAAAGGGGAGTATTAATTTTAGGCACCATTCACCCCCTCTGCTGCCATTTCGGTCCTTCAATTGGTATCGAGCGGTTAGCTCTTCTTGATAGATCTTAACCGGTCGGTTGAGCCATGGCAACGGACAAGTATTCCACCAAGCCTCCAGCTTTTGATGGTCCGATTACCCTTCGGAAGAGCCGAATGGAAACTTACATCCAGGCTCAGGGGTATGCCATCCGAGAAAGGTGAAGGTTAGATTTGCTGTTCCTGCCGATGAGAACATCAATGCTGGAAACATGGCCGATGTTGAGGCAAATGCTAAGGCAAGGAACATAATCATTCAGGGTTTGAGCAGAAGTGAGTTTGATCGCATTTCTCATTTGATTTACGCATTTACATCCGGATGACCCTCGATGCATACCATGAGGGCACCACCAGATTAAGACGGTTCGACAAGACCGGTTCAAGCGTGAATACAGTAAATTTGAGATGCTTGCTGGTGAATCTCTTGACGAGTGCTTTTCGCGTTTTCACAAGATTTTGAGCAACCTCCGAGCGGTCGGTCTTACATACCCCGACTCGGATAACGCTCGACAGATGCTTTCTGCACTTGATCTTCGTGTTTGGGAGATGAAAGTGACTACCATCAAAGATAGCACGGACCTCTCGACCCTGACTCTTGATGCGCTTTACTCGCGTCTCAAGACTCACGAGATTGACATTGTCTCTCAAGGTCAAGTCACGATCGATGGCATTAGTCACCGATCCCACTTCGGATCTTCTTCTCGAGTCGACACGTGGGTTCTCCTAGCTTGCTCTCGTGACATAACCGATGATCGCTAGAGCGACTTGAGGATGAACAAACTAGCCCTCCTAGCTCGGAAGTTTTCCCATGCTTACAAGAGGAGGAGGGATGGTAAAAGAGGAGGTCCTGTGATTTGTTTCGAGTGTGGTGGCCCCAACCACATCCGAGCAAACTGTCCCAAGCTTGGGAAGGGCAAAGGTGACTATGGCGGTCCAAGCAAGAACGACTACATCGACAAGAACCGCAACACGAAGCCCTCAGCACCTGATCAAGGCAAGAAGAAGTTCCGCAACTTTGGGAAGGCTAAGAAGCTGTTCCATCGCGTCCTCACCGCCCTCGACGAA
Organism: Hsuehochloa calcarea; assembly: GCA_036346395.1. NCBI lineage: Eukaryota > Viridiplantae > Streptophyta > Magnoliopsida > Poales > Poaceae > Hsuehochloa > Hsuehochloa calcarea. The sequence continues at coordinate 11,003,471 of CM070612.1, forward strand.
CTGGACACCAGCGAGGTGGAGGGTGGAGGACGATGATGGGAAGGACGATCATGATCCCAAGGACGACGGCAACTTCTCCCAAGATGTGCTTCATGGCCTCGGGCGAATCGAGCGACAATGAGCTATACTCCGACTCCGATGAGGTTAGTCCCACTTATGACCAGCTTAATGATGCTTTTCTTAAGCTAGGTAGATTCCATGCTAAGTCTAGGGCTAAGTGTGCTGGATTGGAGAAGGAAGTAGCTAGACTATCACGGGAGCTTACTTTACTTACATCTGCTCCCTCCCGTGATGAGTGTGACACATGCTGTGCTTTGATTGATGATATGGATAAACTAAGGACCTTACATGATAATGTGTCCTCTGAACTTGACATGATTAAGGTAGAGAACATTAGCCTTCTTGCTGAATTAGAGATGAGTAGGGTAGCACCTCCTTCATCCACTATTGTTGAGGCTACTGCTTGCACCTCATGTGAGGATAAGGACAATTCGTTTAGAGGTCTTTATACCATGTTGCTTGATCTGCCTGAAACTTGCGAAAATTGTAATAATCTCAAGATGAACCTAAAGCAGGCGAGATCACAAAATTGTCAATTTCAAGTCGCGCTACTAGAGCCTATTGTTTCTTGTTTAAACTGTCCTAAGTTAATCTGCGAACTAGAATCAGATTCAAGCAGCTTCAAGAAATGATTGATCACAAGAATAAATTGGCTCAAGATGCTTCTAAGGACCTTGTTAGCTCACCATGCAATCATTGTTATAAACTAAAATGTGATTTGGTTGCCTTGGATGAAAAATGTGAAGCTAACTAAGGACCTTCTAGAGACACAATCATCTGCTTGTATTGTGTGTGCCGGGGAAGAAGTCTAAGGGTTTGGTAGAGACGCCTAGCAACGTGAACCAATCTGCTAGCGAAGAGGATCTGTCCCCCAAAGTCGGCCGTGTGCGTGCACAAGCCAATCTTTCCTCCGTTGTTGGTTCTTCTTCCGCTCCCTTACCTTCTTGTCCCTTCTTCCCCTCGCTCTTCTTGCACCTCTCTTTCGGGAGTGTCGATCTTATGAACACTCTCGAGAGGTTTGTAGGAGGCAAGAAGAAGCTCAATCTCATTCTAGACAAATCTAAAATTTGCAGATTTAATCGTGGTCTAGGATATGATATCCGTGAGGATATGAGGAAGCATCCACCGTCGTGCTCAAAACCATAGCACCGTGTGTGATCAAAACTAAGCCCGTGGATCGAGAAAGTCAATTTTAAGTCACTGGTTTTGTTCAAAGGATTTCTCGACGAAGAAGGTGATTCCACCGCAGCTTCGCCCTCGTATATGAAGTATCATTGCACCTTCCGCCGTAAAGATGGACATTTAGTTGATCATTGCTTCAGCGCGCAAGATCGCGCGTAGAGACCGTGTTGAGTCTCTTAGGCACATTCTGTGGTCACCCTGATCTTGAGTGCACCTAAGACCAACACGAGGTCTAGGTTTGTTCCATCGATGATTTTGGGCAAGATCGAGGACTTGGTTTTTCCGAGTTCTCGATTTTCGTCCTCATGCTCCCTTTGGTCGTAATCTCCGCCATCCCGAGGGTAGATCTCGCTTTTCCTTTCGAGATAGCTACCATGGCGAGATCAAGATGTTATCGCACTTCGACTCGCTTCTTCCATAGCAATCGGATCCAAAGAACAGTCGAGATCTTTGACTTGTTGAGTGACAGAGAGTAGGGTAGATAGAGGTCGGTCTTGCTTGACTACTTCATCATTCACGTGTTACTCAAGATTGGGTGCCAAAATCATCGCTGATTCACCCCAAGATCGAGACTTTACTGCTTGACTCGTGGTCGCGGGCCGAAGGAAAGGTCCGGATTGTGGACTCGGTTGTTCACGCCATATGACCGTGAGTCTCGCTGGTTTTCTTCCCTAGCCCGTGCTCGGTGATGAGACGATCACCTTGGAGATGCTTCATTTGGGCGCGTCATCGCTAAAGGTACTGTGAGCATTAATGATTCTTTTATTTTAAAAGATGTTGCCTTAGTAAGTAAGCTGCAGATAATCGCTTTGGCCTCTCACCACCGATGACGGTTTCGAGGTGAGCTTTAAGAAAAACAATTGCAAAATTCTTGATTCTTCTGTAGTCTAGTTTATGGATTTCTCGATATGGGAGGATCTTTCGTGCTGATTTTTCCGGATCTTCCGTGATCCTCTCCGATGTTTAATTGCTTCAATCCGTGATTTGACTTTCGGCATAGGAGACTTGGTCATATAGGATTTGATCATCGACCCGAGTTAGCGGCCACGATCTCATTCGTGGTTTGCCAAAACTCAAAATGGTCAAGGATCTTGTTTGTGCTCCTTGCCGCAAGACGGCAAAATGGTTGCCGCTTCACATCCTCCGATTCTGATGACTATGACAGATGCACTGTGTCAATCGCCCATATGGACACAAGAGGGACCAAATAGAGTGCAACGAGAGGAGGGAAGTGGTACGACTTGTCGTGGTCGATGACTTCTCGAGGTATTCTTGGGTATTTTCTTAGCCTCAAGGATGAGACGCTTTACTCTTTTCGTGATCTTTTAGTAGGCTTTCTGTTGAGCTCCCGGGTGCATTACGAGCAATTCGACCGATAATGGCACCGAGTTCAAGAATTCCTACTTTGAGAGTTTTGTGGTGAGACAGTGTAGAGCACCGCCTCGTCTCCATACGCCCCCAACAAAATGGCGTTGTGGAGAGGAAGAACCGCACTTGGTCGAGATGGCGGGACGATGCTTGATGAGTACTCTACACCTAGGAAGTTTTGGTGAGGCAATTGCTACTTGCTTGTCATGTTTCTAATGAGTTTTTCTTCTGCACTCTTGCATCGCACTTCTTATGAGTTGAGATATGGGCGAAACCCAGCGCCTCGCATTTTCGTGTGTTTGGTTGCAAGTGTTTTATTCTCAAGTCCGGGAACCTAGATAAGTTCGAGTCACGATCTTGTGATGGGATCTTTCCGGTTACTCGACTTCTTCTCGTGCCTATAGAGTCCAGAATCATGAGTCTAGTAAATTGTTAGAAACCTGTGAGGTGACCTTCGATGAGGCCACCCGAGGACTAGGCCGATATCTCGTGTTCCTTAGAGCAGTCTGAGTCCATCTTTGTGGACGATGAGGAGGATGGAGATGAGGGTTGCTTACCCGATCCAGTTCCTTCTCCTCCTCTTGAGGTGCCTTCTTCCACCGCACCTCGAGGAGATCAGCCCTTACCTTCTGCTTCTTCCAAGCTAGTGGCTCTGCTCCTATCTCATCCGATCATGAGGTAGAGGCCACTTCTTCATCTCACCCTGGACCTCCAAGACACATTCAAAAGGACCATCCTTCAGAGCAGATAATTGGAGACCTCTTCGAGCGTGTCACACGTTCCAAAGCTGGCTTGTCTCTTTTCTGTCTCCATTCTGCTTTCGTCGCCTCATTTGAGCCTAAAGATGTTTGTCATGCTCTATCTGACGAGTCTTGGACAAACGCTATGCATGAGGAGTTGGAAAACTTTGAAAGAAACAAGGTCCGTCCTTGTTGAGCCCCTCAAGGTCACAATATCATTGGGACCAAATGGGTGTTCAAGAACAAGCAAAGTGAAGATGGGTTAGTCATTCAAACAAGGCTAGGTGGTAACTCTGGGTACTCTCAAGTTGAGGGTCTAGATTTCAAGAGACCTTTGCCCTCAGTAGCTAGACTTGAAGCCATTAGAATCTCGCTTGCCTTTGCAAATTCTAAGGGTTTCAAGCTTTACCAGATGGATGTCAAGAGTGCCTTCCTCAATGGCCTTATTGAGGAAGAAGTCTATGTCGATGACCTCTGGTTTCGAGAACCCCAAATACCCTAACCATGTCTACAAAGCTTTCCAAAGCTTTGTATGGACTCAAGCGAGCTCCTGAGCTTGGTATGAAAGGCTTAAGTCCTATCTCACGAGCCATGGTTTTGAGATGGGTAAAATTGACAAGACCTTGTTCATCCGCCGCCTTGGCACCGATCTTCCCTTCGCCCGTCGGATCTATGTGGATGACATTATCTTGGCGGCTCCTCGCATGCTCTCGCTTCCCGCTTTTCCGATGTCATGAGCTCGGAGTTTGAAATGAGCATGATGGGCGAGTTGAGCTTCTTCCTTGGCTTCCAAATCAAGCAGACTGGGAGGGTACCTTTCTTCATCAAGGCAAATACACTCGAGACCTCCCAGCGTTTCGACATGAATGATGGAAAGCCAAGATCAACTCCAATGGCATCTACAAACTGCTCGATCCGGATGAAGACGGCGAACCCGTTGACCAAAAGGATTTCAGAGCATGATTGGCTCTCTCTTGTACCTCACACCTCGAGACCGGACATACACTTTTCTCGTGTGTCTTTGTACTCGATTTCGAGCTTCTCTCGCGTATCTCACCGTCAAAGCGGTGAAGCGCATCTTCGGTACCTTCGAGCTACCATTGACTATGGCATCCGTACTCCTCCTCTTCTTGTCTATCTCTTAGAGCTTTCTCCGATGCGATTTTGCTTTGTCAGAGGATAGATAGGAAGAGCACTTCGCACTTGCCAATTCATTGGCACTTCTCTCGCCTCCGGTCGCCGAGGAAGCAATCCGGTGTTGCGCATCCACCGCAGAGGCCGAGCACGCTGTCGCAGCCGATTCTCAGAGCCAAGTGCTTTGATGGTCTCGACCTGCGAGGATTTCGGGCTATCTATCGATTGCGCTCCACTCTTTTGTGATAACACGTCTGCGATTTGCATTGCCAAGAACCCAAAGTGCAACATTCTCGGACCAAGCATATTGATATCGATATCACTTTCTTAGAGACCATGTAGAGAAGGGTGACATTGTGCTCCGGGCCAGGAGAGTGAGCACCAGCTGGTGATATCTTCACTAAGCCTCCGGCGGCTCTCGGTTTTATTTCTGCGGGAGAGCTTGGTGGTTTGTCCTTACAATCACTGTGAGGGGAGCGTTGTGCTACTCTTGTATTATATTATATTATATTATACGCTTACTCCTTTCTCGTTTCATTTCTTTTAATATTTCGGTCAAGTCCTTCCAAAGATAGGTTAGAGTGTTTCTCTTGCCACATTGCTTTGATCGCTACTTCTTGTCTTGTGCTTCTAGGATGTCGCTTATTAGTCGCTCTTCCTCTCTAAGTAGAGCTTACTCACTTCTTATAGGTTCTAGCAGGGTCGGGCCACCCTTGGGTAGACAGGGATGTTGTTTGCTCCTTAGTGTTTGTGTAGATCACCTAATAGTCCTAGAATCATATGGGGTAGATAAGAATCATCTGAGCGATAGTTTTCTATATCTTTTCTATGCTCTAAAGGATCGCTTTTCTGCTTTACTTATCGATTCTCGCTTTTGTTCCTTTGGTTCGGGGAGTTATTCTTGGTTATTCCATACTCTTAATTTTGTCATAACTCAACCTCAATTAAAAGATGCATCTCATTCAAGGGAATCGATTTTTGTGTATTTCATCAAGCATTGCATGATAATCAAATGGAGCCTTGTTTATTATCCCTTATGATCTGTTTTCACTATTTTACATCTTGCCATGATTTATGCTAAACCGCTAGATCTATCATGACTTTTTATGTGTAGTTTAGTCTTTGCCATGCTAAGGTATTTAAAATGCTAAACTTGAATTAAAATCTTGTCATGATAGCTCTTGAGACTAGTCCGTTGAAACTATCCTTTTATGATTTTCGCCATGTCAAGTAGGTGAGTTGAGTCCCGAATCTCTTTTGAACTTTTGAGTAAGCTATGTCGCTTGTTAAGAAACATGACTTATCTCTAATCACCGGTCTAAAACTTCAAAAGCAAAATGATCTCTTTTGCGAAAAAAACTGATCTCACCAAATCTTTCTCATGAGACGGCTTGCCATTGCACTAGGCATGAACTCGGGGGGAGCCTTGATGACCTAAGATCACCTCCTTAAGTCTGTTGCTTGGAGTGGTCGCATAAGGCTTGGGATCTAGCACATGGCTAAGATTTGAAAAATTGGTTGAAGCTTAGGAGGCAGTTGTGGATGGCACCTAGTCCAGAGCTTGCTTTACTAAGATAAAACCATAAAGAGCTTTAAAAAAAAGAAAAATGTGCTAAAATTGCTTATCATTAAAAGGACCAAGTTCTGGATAAAATGAGTCCTTCTTCAACTGGTAGCACTCTAAACTGTTCAGTATGAGTCTTCTTGGTTCAACTTAGATTATTTGACATGGCTTGTATCATCCTTGGATATCTTTAGCTAGACTTCAATCTTGGCTTATTTGACCTGCTAAAGAATTGGATCATTAATCAGATTATGGATTTTCTGTCTTAGCTATTCTCTACATCAATTGTCATGATCTTGATAGCATTCTTCTGTGTTATGGCTTGGTGTAATTCTCTAATAATCATTTTGGATAATCTACATGGCTCCTAATGCTTAAAATGAACATCATATAGTCTTTTCCTCCCTTTTCTACATATTGATGATTTTATTGCCAAAGGGGGAGAATTTATGTGAGAAAAAGCCTTCTGGAGAAAAGCCTTGAGTTTTGTGCGAAAATTGCTCTTTCATCTCATCTCAAGTCTTTCTCTTTTGTCAACTTGGTCTTGAGCTTAATTGCACTTGTTTAGACCTTGGTTGACTGGAATCTCAAACTCATCTTATGCTTTTTCGGTAATTGTCAATATACTCATCAAGGGGGAGATTGAGAGACCATGTGAGAGGTCCTCCACTCTGAGTGATGAGTATTTGACAAGTGTGTTGATTAGATTGAGAGTTGAGGTTTTCGGTTTGGACTGCTTCGGTCGAGTCAGGAAATCGGAACTACCGTGTATGGAGCGGAAGTTCCATTAATCGAACTACCGTGTTGAAAATAGGAACTTCCGATTTATCCGGTTTTGCTCTCGGTTGAAGGAAATCGGAACTTCCGCACAAGGTAGCGGAGTGTCCGATAATACCGACATTGAGTGTTCTCGAGATATTAAATCGAATTTAAATATCCGAAAGTCGGTTGTTCGGATATCGAAGTACCGCAGTGTTGAGCGCGAACTTCCGATATTCTGACAAATCGCGGATAGTTCGAAATCGGAACTTCACCGTGGTAAGTGCGGAACTTCCGATTGTGTCCAGAACTGTGCAGAGAAGAATATTTTGGGTTTTTGATTTTGTATGAGTTTGAGTCTTATACAAATATTGATGCTATGATATTGTGCAATGCTATGTGATGTGTTTTTGTCTGTGTTGATGCGCAGGCATCAAGATGGAGTCGTGGCGAGACACGTGGACCTGACTAGGCGCAGGAGGCGTTGAGGTCAGAACGGTTGGGATGTGTCGAAGACGGCGTGAATCTTGAAGCGGTTGCGAGTTGTGCACAACAAGGTGTACGGGAGGCTTCGAAGGTGCGCAAGGGGCGAAAGGGTCTTTTCGCAGCGGCAAAAGTGGAGGCGGTTCCGTTCGGGTGTAGCGGGCTTAATGGGTTGGAGGCCCATTAGCAAAGGCTATAAATAGGGAGAACCCCGGAGTTAGGGTTAGACCTTTGAGAGAAAATTAGGTTAGCTCTAAAAAGGATTTGTTTTGCTTTTTGAGAGCTTGTTGAGAGGAGAGTATGAACTCAAACCTATTGTAATCTTTCCTCTTTGCGTTACCTCAGTAATCCATGTTTCAATCCAATGAAATCGAGGTTTGATTATCCGATTTTGCAACTCTCTCTCTCTCTGCTCATGTTGAATATCTAGGGTTTTGGCATATCTTTTGATTCGTTTTATGAGATAGCATGAAACTTCATATCTAGAATCGCTTTGGTATTGCTATTACTTCCTCAAAGTTTCATGCTCTAAGAATCGAGAATCTCGCTTATCATTGGTTTTGGTCTTTCTTGCCCCTTCTTCAAGAAATCCGTTTTTGGTTCGATTATTGAATCTTTGGTTGCGATTCTTCTCCATAAGGTCAAGATGGTGTTTAGGATGATGTCCTGTAAAACTTGACCTCGAGAAGAGCATTCAAGATTAAGTAGTTTGGATTTTGGGCAAAAACCGAGCGCTCGTTCTTTAGTCGATAATCGAGCTTAGATTTTATGCGTGGAAGTACCGCAAGCGGAACTTCCGCGATATACATCTAACGGAACTACATAAGCGGAACTTCCGCAATCTCGCCTTAACTTCCGATTTCGGAAGAACGACTGAAACTTGTTTTTGTTATTTGATCTTGCTTCATTTACTTTGTTTAGATCTTCAGAGATCTTTGTAGGCTGGTTTTAAATACAGTAAAGGGGAGTATTAATTTTTAGGCACCATTAACCCCCCCTCTGTTGCCATTTCGGTCCTTCAGGTCCCAAACATCATTGCGCACCCAATGGTACCAACGGATTTGGCTGCAGTGGTCCAGAACGTCGGCAAGCCGGAGAGAACCGAAGTGGCCGAAAATGACCAAAATGAAAACTTGCGTTGAGCTCAGCTGCGGTTCAAGGGAGCAGGTGCCAGGCCACTAGGGACTAAAGAGGGGTTACCTGAGCGCACAGAATGCACCGAGGAGAGTCGAGGCGTCTCGGGCGAGGAAGAAAGCAGATTTCGGCCGAAAAGGGGGAAATCCAAGTTCAGTTCGACCCTGAGCAAATTGAACCAAATTGAGTGAGGGTTAAGCTTCAGAGAGTAAAGGGGAGCAGAGGGAGCAAAGACTCGAAGAAGAAAACCCCTGCTGCACCGACTCCACCGAAGCTCCAAAACCGACAATGGCGGCCGAAAGGATTGCGAGGATCTGCAGCTCAAGCAAACTTGTGGGTGCTAGCTGGAGTTGCGGAGGTGGTAAAGGAAGCCAAGGCAGAAACAATGGAGCTTAAATAGCTGAGGATGGCAGAGGGCAACGGCGATATGTCTCTCGGGTCAACACAGCCATTAGAGCGCGAGAGAGCGACGGGAGCAGTTGAAGAGTGGACGCCTGAGGGAGGAGCACGACGGGCATTTAATGCGCGCAGAGCTAGCCGTTTAAAGGCTACCAAAGAGTGGACTGCACGCCGTGGTTTTTCTTCTCTACGCACGCCATGACTGAGCTCACGCGCGCGCTGACCGGAGGAAGGAGACGACGTGTCGACCGTCGGATTGAAATCGAACGGCTGAGTTAGAACGGGTGGATTAAAACGATTCCATCGTTCGGTTGATCAAGGACCGTTCGATGCTGATCCAACGGCTCACAACGCGCGCGCCCGATCGACCGAGCCGGTGCGTTTAGTTGACTGGACCGAGTCAAGTGGCTCGAGCCCGAGTCTGATCCGAACCCGAGGAACAGTGCAAACCAGTTAGAATTTGAATTTTAAAGATCTGATTTTTTTGAGGATTTGAGGTAGCAAACAAGCTCCAAAAATTATGAAATTTTAACTGGAGATTGCTGACAGCAGGAGGAACCTCTCATAAAATTTTCAGGGATTTTCATACACTGAAATTTTCTCCAGAAATTCCAGAAGAGGAGAAATAGGGTTTGACTAAATTTGACTTGCCTCCAAAAATTATCAAATAATTTCTAAAAATCATGAGATAATTCAGAGGTGTTGCCAAGCCTCCCAAGAACTTAGGAAAAATATTTTTAAGGGTTTGGCACAAGATCTATGACAAGGAGGTTTTTGATTAGAGTCAAATGAGGATTTAATTTTGATTTTTTTTCCATAATTCTTTTTAAAAGAATTACCGAAATGACCAAGGGCTTCAAGATGCAAGAAAAGTTTTAATTTCTTCTTACTTTCTTACATCTGAAACACAAATCCATATTTGGGATGTTACACTCTAGTTGACAAGATTTCCTAATTCCGCCAAAATATTTGACTAAACAGCAGGTGAAAATACCTGACAGACATCTGTCCAGACGATCAGAACAGCAATGAAGAACATAACATAATTTTTAATCTATAAATCTAATTTAAGTATTCTTTATCAATATGGAAAGATGATAAAAGTATCTATAGAAATCGTTTTGGGTGACAAATCTTAATCTGATCCTAAACAAGTCATAATTCATTAAACAACTTTACTGATAATTCTCGTCAGGTTTCTCAGAACAGCAGGAAAGAATCTATCGTAACTTTTGAACCATAGATCGGATTCTGGTGATCTTGGCGGCTATGGAAAGCTAAGAACCGTGGCTACAATTCTCTAGAAGGGGAGAACCTCCAGATCGGCATCTAAGAGGCCGAAACCGGCCACGCAATGTACTGGACAGATTCTGGAAATACTAAGACAACAAAACGATTCAATCTTACTAATCAATTTCGCATCCAATAAGCATCAAACAATGGAACCAACTCGTCGTTACCCTTGAAGACCCGCAGGGCAACGAAGATCAACCTCCCAAAGAACCTCTTCTTCTTCCTTCTACCTCCTCTTCTTTGGCCGGCCACCACGAATGCCGCACCCTGGGAGTCGGCTGGAGGAGAAGGCAGGAGGAGGCAGCTTTGCGCAGATCTTGAAGGGCCGCACCGGGGTCGGCAGGAGGAGCCAGCACCAAGGTAGGAGGTGGCACCCAGGGCAGGTGGTGGCGTCGGCCTTGGGAAGAAGGGGGGCTGGCGGCTGCTAGGAGAGGGAAAAGAGAGGGAGAGGGGAAAGGGGGCCAGCTAGGTTACGGGGGGGAGTGGGGGCGCATGGGCCTGGCCTGGTGCGCCTCCCCCCTCCTTGGCCAACTCTTGGCCGGCCTATGGCCGGCCAGGGTTGCTCCAGCCTGGGCCGGAGGCCCGGGATCAAAAATTCCCGAAAACCCTGAATTTTTAAATAGTTCTCTCTCCGAAAAAATCCTCTCTAAACGACATTCGGAATATTACAATATCCGACCTAAGCGTAAGTGTACAACCACATATGGTAGTATGGGATGGCCTTAGCTAATTAACTTATCGAGAACTAGCCTTGCATGAGGGGTAGACAGGAGACGTGCGAGCATATGTTTGTTGTCAACATAACGGTGAATGTCTCACCGAGATGGGTGTACCGAGTAGGGTACACTTGGGTTCAGTGAGGATAAACATTCAATGGGCTAAGTGCAAGGTTAGGGCTAGATAATTGAAAGGCTTGACGTGCTCTAGACTATTTACCTAAGGTAGTTAGTGGTGGTATCGACGGATGCCAAACAAACTAGAAAATTCGTGTTATGTGGGTAAAGTTGTACACCTCTGTAGAGTGTAAATCTATTATAATAGCCATGCTTATGGTGATGAGTGTGCTAAATATAGTATTACCGGGTATAGTCTTAATTTTCACAAAAACTGTCTTGTCGGAAAAACATGGGAAATGATTTGTGATTTATAATTGAGTTAACTTCCGAGTTATGATTGAATATGAAATGTTGCTCACAGCCGAGAAGGGTTGTGAGTTGTAGTTGATATTATTGTTGATTCCTTCAATTACTTAGTTATTATCCTGTATCTATTTAACTGCTCTTTCAAATTACATTGCAAAGTACTAAGAATGTATATTGCAAATAAAATAGGTTTATCACAAATTAACTTGTAGCATAGAGTCTCCTCCTTGATTAGCCTTGCATTTATATAAACTTTGCGAGACACTACAAGTCTTGTTGAGTACGCAATGTACTCAATCTTACTAAATTTGTTGTTCAGAGTATGAGGAAGAGCTGATACCAGACAACGCTTTCTTCGCAATAGGAACCAGAGGGTTCGGTGATGGGTCTATTTAGGTCCTTGTTTCTTGTTGGTTGCCTGAGGGTTGGATGGGCAAGCCGCTAATGCTTTTGCTACTTTTATTATTTCTTCTGTTGCTACTTTACTCTATTAATACTTGTTTATATTTGGTCAGTCGGCCACTGATGTAATAATTATACCGCTTAAGTTAAGTACCATTTACTTTATTTTTACATGTGAATGTATGGATGTGAATGTCAAATATTGTGAATGTGTGTATTAGCCACTGATTATGAAACTAGTACGGTACACACATAAGGTCTTCGGGTATTCCACACCTAGGAGTATGTCAGACACTTCCTCTGCCACCTCCGCCATCCGTGTCACCCCACCTACCACCACCCCCAGCATTCCCACTTCCTCTGCGCTTTCGCCACCAATGACCGGGTTGCTGCCGCGCCATTTGTACCCCGACCCCTGCCGCAAACTCAGGAGGTCGGGACTCGGGACTCAGGAGCCCCATGCATGTCTCTAGCGAGTGGAGAAGAGAGGAGCCCTGTCAATGGAAGAAAATGACTAGTGAGTGGAGAAGAGAGGAGTCTCATCAGAGGAAGAAGATGAGAGATATATAGGGAGAGGAGGAGGTACTCAAGAGGTTGGGAGTTGGGACTTATGAGCTCACTTCACGGAGTGGAGGCACCACCGACTGAGCTGCTGCCGAAATCGCTGTAGCCGAGGGAGAGAAGCCGCTGCTGCTGAGAGAGAGAGACCGCCGTCGAAGCTACCACTAAGGGAGAGCAGCACCGCAGAGGGACCTCACGGCCAGGGAAAACGCGCAGGTGTGGGCAAGGAGCACAGAGAACCGGTAGCACCGAAGGATGGACCCCGCGTCCTCGCCTCACCTCGGATGCGTCGTCGAAATCGCCTCCGTCGAGATCGATTTGGAGTTAGGGCAGAGCGAGAGAAGGGGATAGGAGGATGAATGCTACGCTCGGATAGGCCGGGCTGCGATTTCAAATCGAGCCAATTTTTTTGAACAATACTATTTCTTACAGGGTCACACCGGTAAGACTGAAAATCGCCGATAACCACCGAAATTTTGGTGAAATCGTTTTCACTGGTCATGAATGGAATAGAATCTGCAAATTTACACTTGATTGTGTGTGAAGGAAAATAGATCATACAAATTATTCAATTTTTAAAATAAATAGTTGGACCTATCGAGCTATGTTCATCACTTAATTTCTTTTCACCAACTTGCTTCATATTTTCTTGCTGCTCAGAGCTGAATGGCTAACTTCATATCAACCGGCTCTCTGTCGCGTGCTTGCATGATCAATTGCATCATAACATGGTATTGTTTAACATCATATCGTCTTCATGCTACCGGAAGACATGATGTAAACACCCTTTCTTTTGCCTTGATTGCCTGAAATCAAATTGCAGAACAAGAAGATGCATCACATTTACTGTCCAAAGAAAATGGGATTAGTACCCTGGTATACGCAGGAGAGCATAATTTACTTACTTCCTTTTCCCAGTTTATACGCAGTGTGATCCACACGAGCAACACGAGCTTGGTGAGGCTGCCGCAACGATGCCAAGCCAAAGCCCCTATTGAGACCCAAAACGGTTCTAGTCACTCAAAGATATCTGTGTGGTAGTTCATATCACTGAAGCGATGCACAAATTTGCATGGAAAAAGCTGAAGAGTTTTAGTATACCATTCCATTCATATTGAGGACAAATGCGAGCAACACGGCCATGGGAATGCCGGCCAAGTAGAACGCGCCGAGGTTAATCTTCTGCTCACCGCAGCCTGTCAGCACTCCTGAAATGTTTAGACATGGATCATGTCATCCTGTTCCTGGTTATCCATTGGGCCACTTCACTTTGCCTCTAATTTGGTTAAGAGCGTAGAACTGTGTAGTACTCAATTATAAGATGGCATGTATCATCATATCATGGAGGAGGTTTTACCTGAAAGGGAAGTGTGTATCCCATCTATGAAGAAGGATATCGCTAGAACAGGTATCATTCGAGCAATGTAGGTGACAACTTTAGCCTCATTGCTGTACATGAACCCCCAGAAATTGCGAAGCAAAATCATCGTAAAGGCGATCACCAAGCCTTCAGACAAGGCCATGTATATGACTACTTGGGTTTGCCAGCTTTGCTGCTTGAGGCTGCCCGGCACCAAGTTCGTTCGAAACGCGCGTGCTGCAGGGAAAAAAAACGCAAACACAACAATCAGCCTCTACAGAGCATACGGACATTCATCTTTGTGTAGAAAAACCTGCAGACCTTATTGCTGTGGAGAGACCAATTGGTACCATGAACATCAGAGAACTGGTATCGAGACTGCAGAGTTCAACACACAAGTTAATTAGAAGAGATGGAGAGGAAGAGATTTGTTGTCCTGTAGTACATGCAAGAATTAATCCTGCGGTAAACTACCATATTGACAAGACTGAAGTCTCGAGTTTAGGATTGGGCAAAATACGTTGGAAAAAATTGCAACATCGCGCGACGAGAAGGTGCTCCTCTGTGCTCTAGCTTGAATGGCGAAATGGTGAAGCGGTGAAGCTGAGAGCTAGGAGCTGAGTAGAGCTGAGCTGAGCGGCACTGGAATGCCTGGAAGCTTCGTGGCGGCTGGCGAGTAGCCAACAACCGGCACATTTCAGTTGTTTTAACTTTGTTGTGGTGAGACGTGGCTGCCAAGTATTAGAAATTTAGAATTGGTCGTACACTTTCATGTTGAAAGAAGCTTATGTACTGTGCTCTGATTAAATAAGGTACAACATCATGTCATATGTATGCATCCATAGCCGTCAAGCAAGATTTTGGGGCGTTTTGTTTCTGTGTTGAAACGAAACCTGTTGATGCACCGAAATCTATTTCTTGACACCTGATACTTGTTGAAACTTGCTACTAAAACTTTTAAATAGAATCAAATTCATTATACTAAAAGCTAACACCTAAAACCTAGTTGCCAAGCTTCAAACCTAGAAAGTTGAATCCTGATATCCTGTTGCAACTCGGGTTCTTCAAACCGGAATTTTGTGTTTTGTAGACCCGAAGGGAGGGGTAGCATATTGGGGTTAGAGGGATGAACCGAAAACCTTAGCTATTCCAATTTTCTTGGTCAGGAATCAGCTGCATACGGAACCCTGGTTGCAATAGTACATTGTTGGCTAGCAACTTCCTATAGTTTCGCGTAGTAAAAGGATTATGGTTGTAGCATCCGTTTTTCGTTTTTGTAAAGAAGTTCAAAATTTCTTCGAATTCAAGTGCTCAATCAATTTATCTCAAAATTCAAAACTTCAATTTTCGGAATCCTTAATTTCTCATCGGCCTTGGCCCCTTTCTTTCCTTCCCCTTCCCCTTGCCCGGCCAAGCCGGCCTTTCTCCCCCGGTGCTCTCCCCGGCCCAGCCGCCCTTGGCCTCCTGCCCACTCGCAGTGCACACACGCGCCCAGCGCAAGTGCAGAACGCGCTCCTGCCCGCACCAGAGCGCACCTGCATGGCATCCTCGCTGTGCGCCCACACGGCACCGCCCCCTCTTCCTCGGTGCATCATGTAACATCCCAATTTTTGGGATTTTTAAAATTTACAAAAATAAAAATAACCATTTGATTTTCATTGAGTTGTTAAAACTTAACTTGAAATTTTAGAAATTAAAATCAATCTAAATGACTAAACCAAACTTCAATTAATTCAAAACTTGATTTATTTCGTTTTTCTGGTATTTAAGGCAAAAGATTATTTAAGGTCTTTACTTGGATTTTCTGAATTTTAAAAGGGTTTTTCCTTTTTTGAAAATTGAAAATAATTTATTTTCAAAATTAAAAGACAACTTTAAGTTGTAAGTATTCGGAAGTTGTCAGAGCTTCCGAACGTAACCGATAAGGACACTTGTCCTATCGGTTTGATGGTAGAACCAGGAACTATGCCATGGAAGGCATATTTTACCGGTTTCACCTTGGATCTAGGAACCTGCATTTCTTCTAATGCTCCTGAAAATAAAATATTTAAAGAACTATCACCATCTAGCAAGACTCGATTGACCTTGCAATTATTAATAGTAGGTTCAACTATAATAGGAAACCTACCCGATCGAGTCGATGGAACGGGACAGTCTTCTTTGGCAAAGGAGATTACCGTGTCTGACCACCTTGATGGTTTGATGGCGATCGAAGACTCCGCAAGGTTGACTTCCCGCTCCATGGCCTTCAATGACGCCGTGAGTCGTACGACGAAGATCACCCAAAGATCATGCTGACTGTATGTTGAGGTTCTTGGTACTTCATCTCTTTGTCGCCATCTTTGTCCTTCTTGGAGCTTGTTTCCCCTAATTCCTGTATTGAGGGAAGAGAGTCTTTACCTGCATAGTAATCCTCTATCTTCTTTTGCCAAGCACGGCAGGTGCGTAAATCATGCCCTGCCTGTTGATGAAGTGGGCACCACTTCTTGTTCTTCTTAAACCCATCGGTCGAAATTTTTGCCTTGCCTCGACCGGTATAATCTCTCTTACCTTTGGTAATGTTATCTGGGCCGCTATGACTTCATTATCATCCGTTTTGCGGTGTTTCTTCTTCTTGAGAACCTTTTTATGTTTCTTTTCTCACTTCTCTAAGCCAGGTCGAGGGGTTTTATCTTTTTGATCTATGGTTTCACTCCATTCAACCGCTTCACTAGCGGCTGCGTACCTATCAGCCATGTCAAAAAGCTCGGTGGTTGTTCGTGGAGGATTCATAGCAATATCTTCCGTAAATCGTCGATTCCTCAAACCTGCCTTGAATGCTTGAATTACAGAAGTGTAACATCCCAAATATGGATTTGTGTTTCAAATGTAAGAAAATAAGAAGAAATTAAAACTTTTCTTGCATCTTGAAGCCCTTGGTCATTTTTGTAATTATTTTAAAAAAAAGAATTATGGAAAAATCAAATTTAAATCCTCTTTTGACAATAATCAAAAACTTTGTGGCATAGATCTTGTGCCAAACCCTTGGAAATATTTTTCCTGAGTTCTAGGAGGCTTGGAAACACCTCTGAATTACCTCATGATTTTTAGAAATTATTTGATAATTTTTGGAGGCAAGTCAAAATTGGTCAAACCCTATTTCCCCTCTTCTGGAATTTATGTAGGAAAATTCATGCATGAAAATCTCTGAAAATTTTATGGTAGGTTCCTCCTGCAGTCAGCAAGCTCTAGTTAAAATTTCATAAATTTTGGAGTTTGTTTGCTATCCCAAATAATTCCTCAAAATTAGATGTTTAAAATTAAAAACCTAACTGGTTTGCACTGTTCCTCGGGTTCGGACCAGACTCGGGCTCGAGCCACTTGACTCGGTCCAACCAACTAAACGCACCGGCGCGGTCGATCAGGCGCGGGCGTTGTGAGTCGTTGGACCCGCATCGAACGGTCCTTGATCAACCGAACGATGGAATCGTTTTAACCCACCCTTCTAACTCAGCCGTTTGATTTCAATCCGACGGACGACACGTCGTCTCCTTCCTCCGGTCAGCGCGCGCGTGAGCTCAGCCATGGCGTGCGCAGAGGAGAAAAGCCGCGGCGTGCAGTCCACTCTTCGGTCGCCTTTAAACGGCTAGCTCTACACGCATTAAATGCCCGTCGTGCTCCTCCCTCAGGCGTCCACTCTCCAACTGCTCCCGTCGCTCTCTCGCGCTCTAATGGCCGTGTTGACCCGCGAGGGATATTGCCGTTGCTCTCTGCCATCCTCGCTATTTATGCTCCATTGTTTCTCCCTTAGCTCCTTTAGCACCTCCGCAACTCTAGCTAGCACTCACAAGTTCGCTGGAGCTGCAGATCCTCGAGAATCCTTCTACGCCATTGTCGGTTTGGAGCTTGGTGGAGTCGGTCTGTGCAGGGTTTTCTTCTTCAAGTCTTTGCTCCCTCTGCTCCCTCTTTACTCTCTGAAACTTAACCCTCACTCAATTTGGTTCAATTTGCTCAGGGCTTGGCTGAATTCGGATTTCCCCCTTTTCGGCCGAAAGCGCCATTCTTCTTCGCCCGGGCAGCTTTGACTCTCCTCGGTGCATCCTTTGCGCTCAGGTAACTCCTCTTTAGTCCCTAGTGGCCTGGCACCTGCTCCCTTGAACCGCAGCTGAGCTATTTGCCGTTTTTCGTTTTCGTCACTTTCGGCCACTTCGGTTCCCTCCGGCTTGCCGGCGTTCTGGACCACCGCAGCCAAATCCATTGGTACCATCGGGTACGCAATGATGTTTGGGACCCATTTTGAGCACTTGCTCGCACCGCCCTGGCCGGAGCCGCGGGCGAAGCCGTTCTTCCGTCGTTTTGCGGACGAAAACAGGACGGGTGTTTTGAACGTGAGTCGGTCTGGACCGTTGATCCTTAGATCTACGGCCCACATTCGCGTGGAGATTTGAATTCATCGCGCGTCTCGGTCTGTGGTCCGTTGGATCCAAGATCAACGGTCCCGATTCGAGTTCGCATGGGTCGTTGGATCCAGGATCAACGGCTCGCGTGCGTGGGGACGTTCGGATCCGCCCGCGCGCTCAGATCCACGTGAACCGTTGGATCTAGATCCAACGGTTGACGTTTAGGGTGTCGCGGCCGCGCGCGCGCGCATCAGCATAGGGACGCGGACCGTTGGATCCAAGATCAACGCTCCTCGTTCGTCCACGTCATTTCAAATTTCTGATTTTCCCGAAAGGATTTATTTCTCAACTGAAAAATATGATAACTTGTAAAATGCATAATTAATTCATTTTCAGTTGATTCAAATTTTGTGGGTTAGTTTTTAACTAAAATTTAATCTAAAAATGTTTCCAACTCCAGTATAGCTCCAGAAAATTTTGCTAATGAATAGTAGCATTTTTTATTTATAAAAGCTGAGCAAAATTGTTTTGGTCATATCTTTTGCATTAAGAATCCAAATCAATTAGTTCTTATTGCTAAATTCCTTATAAATCATGATCTTGCTACTGTAAAACTTTTAGAATTTTTGGAGAAAGTTTATTGTTGGGTCTTTGCATTTTCTTCGTTCTTATCGGTTGTTTCTCGCTTTCTCGTTAGGATCCGAAGAGCACATTGACAATATAATTGATCCTCAGCAACATCTTGACCCACAAAAGCAAAAAAGCGGTTTGATCATGTTAATCCCTTTATTTTTCAAGTCTAATATATTGATTTCAACTTGTATGTATGCATTGCTATTTTGTTGTTAAATTATGGTTAGTATCCTATAGTTGTATAATCTGTAGGAATTGTTTATCCTCTACTACCATGAGCCTAGGTTATTTGCTGTGATTTGAGTTCGATGGATGAGCTCTTGTCACTTAGTAGATTGCGAGTTGAAATGCTTAGAAATGCTTAGTTTCGGTAGTAATGGGCGATCATCGATTTTAGTCGATGATCTTGATCACACATCTAAATATTATTCCATTATGTCTAGCACTTATGCTTTGTTATTTTGTAAAGTCAAAATCTGAAAATGGAAAATAGATTTGGACTTGGGCAAGTGGTTGGATGGTGTGTTATTGGGTTTGTGGATGTCTTGCCTAAGTCAACAAGGACCGAACATCTTGTGTCACACTCTCCAAGTATTTTTGCGTGCTAACCACGCGAGAGGGATATGGGACCTCTCTTGACTAAGTACTTTGGCGTGTGTTATCTCCGAGTCGCAGGAGGGGGTTGTGTGTGTTGTGTGAAAACGGATATGTGTTCTTGTGTTGGGTGTGCGGTGGTGGAGATTCCGGGTAGGCTCTCCACCTCGAGGGGCATTGTAGTTGTCCAAGGTTTTACCTGCGACTAGTAGTTGACCGAGGCTTTACAATGACCCCGACACAACGTATGGGTTTCTATCCATACGGGCGACTCGTAGTTAATACACAATATTGGAAATGTCTCGTAGGACTTAGCTATGCCGGCATACCAAAGGAAGTATGCTAATCATGTGGCAAAAAGGCGGTCTGGCGTGTGGGTACATTGGTACACCCCTGCAAGGTATAAAACTATTCGAATAGCCTCGTCCTAGGTTATGGACACGCTTGGTTAGGTTTTGCAAGAGTTAGACTACAACCTTTTAAATTAAAATTTGACATGGTTGGCATGAATGGGTAATTCATGCTATTGTTGTGGTGACTAATGGTTTAGTCACTTCCAGGATTGTTGTTGTCTTCTATCTACTGTTATTTTGTTGTCATTTACGATTATTTGAACATTAAAAACATATTTGTTAACTTGCTTTTAAATGTACTACATTATTGCAAATAAAGTTTGCTTTGTGCTGAAAATGAAACATACAGCCTCCACTTAAATAAGCTTGCTTGTAGCATATGTATAGGTCTGTTACTCTACACGTAAGTCTTGCGGAGTACAATTTTTGTACTCATTTGCTTTGCTTAACTATTTGTTGCAAAGGAGGAGGGTGAGCCCCAAGGGCCTCACTTTTGTGAAATGTGCTGTGGATTCGACGACTAGCTTGGCGGTCCGGTTTGTTGCCTTGTGGGTTAAAGGCATACTGATTGGCTCTTTTGGTTTATGGCCATATTATGGCACTTTTGCTTCCGATGTTCAATTTCTATATGTATATGTCATTTGGCCGGTCGGCCTCTCTTTTGTAATAACTATCCTTTATTTATGTTATCTTTTGGTTTGTTGCTTTGCTTCGGTTCTATGTGAATGAATGGAATTGATGCATGAATTTTGTAAAGAGGTGTGTATACTGCATTTCTGGGAAGTATACATGTCTCGAGTCTTGGTTTATTCGATTTGTGATGCTAGGACCAAGTGGATGGTTTAGCATTACAAGCCCAATAAACCGGGGTCTCACAAGAAGACTCTGCAATCTCAGGTATTGAGTTACGAACATGGCTAAACCTCTTGATATATTGACGAAGAGTCTCTTTTAGGTTTTGTCAGATCCGATGGAGGTCATCCTCCTTTCTAGGGCGGTCGTATGTACCCTGGAAATTTACAATCAAAAGATCGCAGAGTTGTTCCCAAATGTAGATTGATCCGACCGGCTGGTTGAGCAACCAGGACTGGGAGATTTCTCCAGTACCGTAGGTAAGTAGTTGGCTATTACATTTTCATCACCACCAGCAGCTCTGATGGCGGTGGTATAAATTTAGAGAAATTCCAGTGGGTTCTGGGACCCATTGAACATATCCATGTTGGCTGGCCAAAACCTATTAGGCTAACGCATGGCCTGGAGCCCTGCGGAGAAAGCTCGGCAGCCCGTGATTGACTCATGGTGCCTTCTTTGAAAAAGTGCGGATTGTGATCGGTCGGAGACCGGTTTATTAAATTAGAAAACCGGGGCTCCAGTGTTCCGATCTGATCATGGGCGTTAAGATGACGCCCTTGATCACCTGCTCGGCCCAAACGATGTCACAGATCATCGGGGCCAAGCGAATAACCCTCTCGACGAGGGGAAGGTGTGGTTGTTTGAAATAACCATCTTCCTTCATAACTCGTTGGTCGAAATCATCGAGGAGGTCTTGGTATCGATTGATTCCCAACATACCTATGCTGCCCTCTACTGAGGGAGGAACGTTGGGACGAAGTCATAGTTTGACTTTGCGCTGTCCTATGTTCCCGGTACGCTGCACGGTTTGTTGAAGGATTTCCGATACCTGTCCGATCAATTGGACAAAACCTAGAGCACCTGCCAGAGCAGGGTCAGTGTTATTTAAAATATTTTGAATACGCTGCAGATTTTGTACCGTCACTGAAGGTCTCGGAGGATTCATTGAGGTTGTTGGCGTTCGTAGATCTGAACCTTCTCTTGACCTTGCACGTGGTCCCCTCCGACCCATCATCCTTGGTGGGGCAGAAACAGGAGTATTAACTGATAGACATCCATCAGTTTTGTTGCCTCTGGTAATTAGTGCTTGATTACCCGTGCCATTTCCATCAGTATGTGGTGATGAGGTAGTGTGTGCAGGACCGTACACGGCATTACGATTAGTATTTTCGATCGCATTGACCTCGTATTTCCAACAACGATCCTCCGAGAACTTCCACTATAACTAGTGGAGAGCTTCTCAGTGCTTCTACTAGAGACTTCCACCATGGTGACCGGTCGGAGATGATCACCTCCTGAGGTCTCCGTGGCGAACTTAGCCTGTCCCCGCGGATCGCCGATCGTATGCTGAGCCTTATTGTTCCCACTCGGCCTATAACCGGTGAGAGTTTCATCGACATTATTACCAGATGTCGGCTGGCTTCTGGAATTTCCAGAAGCCGTTGGTGAGTACTTGTCAGCCATGATTGTGTCGAGAATGTATGGATTCTCGGATTACAGGGCTGCGGATTCATCACCTTTTTCACCAGTCGGAAGGACCGGGCTTGGAGAGATTTTTGGACGCTCTGAGCTAGTCAGAGAGTCCTGTCCCTCGGGAAGTACCAATTGTCGCAGTGGTGCATCCTCATCCATCCGCTCGACCTCGTTGTTGTCAGCGACCCACGAACCAGCGGATGAGGAAGATGATGACGCCCAGTTCTCTTGCATGGCCTGAATGCAGGCTTCCATGTTGAGATTGGAGTAGTCATCCAAATCGAACCAGTTCTCCTTGTCCCATGTTCCTGCCATAGTCGCATGAACGATTATGAAGGGTGGGCGAGGATTTGACGAGCGAAGAACTTCTTCAGGAGAATTGCGCCTTCTTCCCCACGGACGGCGCCAGCTGTCGACGATCAAATCACCGAACTTACAAATATATAAAAAATAGAGGAAGAATGACACGTATCTCCTGGAAAGGAATGCAGGTGCTCTTTATTGCTATGAACTGGCTATTACGAGGAGTGCCTGTAATCTGGACCAAAGGCTAATCCCAATAACACTGGAGTGCAATGCTTGCTATGACTTTGCAATCTAATCGACGGGTTGTCTTCTGAGAGTGCTGCCCAATTGATCCTATCTTTGTCCTTCCCTCTCCACCTTCCGCGGTCCACCTTATGTAGTTGATGAAGCGTTGGAAGCTATCCTTGGTGAGACACTTTTTGAGAAGTGACGCGTCTGATCGGAGAGAGGCGTCAGTTGATAATGTATCAACTGTTGTGCGGTTATATGTCAGTGAGCCATTTATCCATATTTCCAGTGTCTTAGAGTTATGTAGTGTCGCGTGGTATGGAATATACAACACATGTTCCATTCGTCACAGGTAAAGGATATACCTGGACTCAGATCCAGATACCAGTTAAAACCCTTGTGAGTATTTGACTGGTTGGAGACTAGGTTAGGAACCTTGTCCGAACATGTTATGTTTTGTGTAACCTCTGGAATCCTTACGACCAGTGAGGTCGTTAGCCTTAGGGGTTACGACCATGAAGACGTATGGTCTCTATCTATTAAATAATAAATAGATGTTTTAATCCTCATCACTAATCTTGACAAAGTTTGTATCTACATATTTACTTTTGTCTTTTGCATGTAGTGATCATGCTGTATAGGTCTTTACATGGTAGTAGTGTGTGGCACCAGAAAAAGCGCACGACAATACGAGTGATATGTACAAGTATGAAGGCTTGAGCTGTTGGAAATATGCCCTAGAGGCAATCATAGAGATGATGATATTTCATTATGTTCATGATTTTGATAATATGTTATCATGTTACATGAATGAATCATTTGTTATAGATTAATAAGTATGTGACTTGTTGGTGAAACTTTTTAACTTGTATGATGTCATTCTAAATGTATCCCTGATCGGAGGTCACTGGTCGGAACACCAGTGACTATGTGACTAGCACATGTATTGATTGATAACCTGGTTTCACCGGTCATAGATATGGAGATATCGAATCAATAATGTGAGCACATGTTAGAGAACATGGTGTTGGATAGACCCATCATTGAGACACTATTGAGATTATTATGAATCTTTGTGTCATTAGTTGGTCTCAAGTAATGATGATGTATAATCCTTAGACCTGAGATCAGCATGGTTTTCTACATGTGTAATAGCACTCTTAGGGGTTACCAAACGCTACTCCATAACTGGGTAGTTATAAAGGTAGCTTTCGGGTATGCTATGAAACATGCGGAGGGATGTGACTGGTTGAGATGGGATGTGCCCCTCCTAACATAACAGGAGAGATATCTCTGGGCCCCTCGTGGTGATCGGATAAAGAAAGTGCATGGCCATGCCACTAGTGGTCGAAGTGTCGACCACATGATGTTATCCGACACTCGATTGAGAAAGTATTGAACAGTCCATGGATGACACATCATCTCACCTGGAGTTCAACCACACATCATGAGGCAAAGGGAGAATGCATGAGTAGGTCGCTTAGTTCGATCATTTACGGACCAGTCGTATGGAGATACATGCTGGTCGTAGACAGGTCGAACGTAATCACAGAATGGTAAGAACCTGGTCGTAAGGAGTTACGAACTGGTCGTGGCCAATTACAACCTGGTCGTATAGAGATACGAACTAGTCGTAAGTGATGAGGACCTGATCATAGATCATATTACATCAAGGTTCGTCTGATTTATTCTATGTGTCTTTGGGAATCATTATGTGCTGCTAGGTACCGCTAACGACTAGTGATCGGAAAAGAGTTTTCGAGTCATAACCGATTACCCATGAACCTGTGGGGTCGCACACTTAAAAGGCAAGGATCTTTTTTGGGTGGTGATCTAAATTTGTATAGTCCACGAGTTCCTAATGGGCCTCAGGTACGAGACCCATCATGGATGCCTATATAAAGAGGGGCGGTGGCATGGGGTAAAAAGAGATGAGAGGATGATCTTTGGAAGAACTCCTGAAACCCTAATAGCCACGCCTTCTTAACCACGCTGTCGGAGCTAGCACTCCAGTGCGTGGTGATCCTGCCCCGTACGTGTGGATACCTCGGAGGTGTTGTTGCGAACCATCAGCACTAGGACGATCCGCGACTTGTGTTGATCACCGGAGTCGGGGAAGAAGTCGCATGGTGGGTACGACCACTCGAAGAAGCAGACGCGGTTCGAGTACGACTACTCGAAGGAGGAGACGCGTCGTGAGTACGACTACGACTGCATCAACTCGCTACAACGACTCTACTTCCGCGACGAGTCAGCGCGTCTAGCGGTAATCTCATGATCTATTACTTGCGGTGGTTCCTTAGTTGCGCGGAAAATTTTGTTTGTGCTATCGTAGCATTACCGCGTATCCCAACATGAGCCAGAGTGCGTGCTGAGCCGTGAGAAGCAATCGGACGGAGGCACCAATATCTGCAATGTGCAAAATTCCGCAGCCTGAGTGGTCGTAAATGCTACAGTGGTCGTAGCAGCTATAGTGATCATTGTCGTAGATGCTATAATGGTCGTAGTAGCTACATTGATCGTGATCGTAGATGCTACAGTGGTCATAGCAGCTGCAATGATCGTGTCATAGATGCTACAGTGGTCGTAGTAGCTAAAGTGATCATGGTTGTAGAGCTACGTGTCATGGTCGAAGACAATGCTTCATGGTCGAAGTAACGAGTCAAGAAGCCATGGTTGAAGATCGGTTCGAGAAGATATGGTCGAAGATTGATTCGAGAAGACATGGTCGAAGATCTGTTCGAGAAGACGTGGTCGAAGATCTAGTCGAGAAGCGCCTTGGTCGAAGCAACGAGTCAAAGTACCATGGTCGAAGCAGCACTATACTCATAAGGGTACTGTAGCAGCTGGAATGCTCGAATGAAGTGTACTCGTAAGAGTACTGTAGCAGTCGGAACGCCAGAATGAAGCGGTGGTCTGAGTCAATAAGTTGGCCGGGTCTTCTGGATCGTGAAGAGATTCCTGGAGGTCGTGGCATGAGAATAGGTTCTAGTGGAGTTAGTGGGTGTGTGGAATACTAGTTGTGTAAACTTATGTATGCATGAGACTTATTTAAGTCGAGTATTTCCCTGTTAAAAAAGCAGAAGTAATGGAGATTGAGCAATTCAATCCCAAGGAGTTTCTTCTCCGGAAGAGACTAGTAAGTCATTTTCAAGAGAGAGAGAGAGAGATTGAGTGATTGAATCCCAACAAGGGCCACATGACCTCAGTAACCGGAACCTCTGGGCGGACCCTCTCTCGGCCGAGATGGGACAAAACACACATAAGGAAGAATAACTTGACGGCGTTGGAGGGTGGCAAGGGATGGTTGAGCACCCAGGAGTAAGCGAAATGCCAGGAAGGTTAGAGCTTCGATTCATGGCAGCAGCACTCCCTAGACCCTTCTTGAGATGTACAAGAACCAAGAAAGGAAGCTAAAAACTTAGATCTAGAGGGGTGGGACCCCTCCCACTCGACGCCGGCTAGCCGACGGGGAAGAGATAGGGGAGGGGGGCGGATCTGGAAGGGTGAGCAGTAGTTTTGTGGAAAGGCTTGCCGTTATATCTCATCTCTACAAAGGAGAACAAATTTTCATAGTGCACATACTTGAGTTCCATACTTCATTTCCTTTTCACTTCAATGAGATTCTTATTTTCTTGTTGATCAAAGCTGAGAAGGGCTAATGTTACGGGCTGATCTGAACTATTGACGTAGAGGCGAACGGAGATGCAAACGCGACTCTAGGCGAGAGCGAAGCGGATATGGCGAGCGGTGAAGCTCGTCGGAAATCTCAGGTCAAGACTTCTCGGCCAGAGCTAGATACGTTTGGTAGAGAGAGAGGAGGAAGAAGCTAACTAAGTTTTGTATCGCTTGATGTCTCCCGTACAATGTGTATGACTTTTATACGTAATACTACCTCAACACGTATCTGGAAGGGATACATTCTGAACTGCCTTGATATCCTAAAGGGATACGAACGAACTTGATCCTTAAGGGAACTCTCGTACTTTAGGAAAACTAATACAATAGCTATTCAATCCTGCCTAATACACAATGCATATGGAAAGACCTAGTAGTCCTATGCGCCCACAAACTAGATGTCAGGTTCATTGGACGATGTTGCTAGATCCGATACAATCGCATCCAACAATCCCTTCTTGCGCCGCGTATACTTCTTGCCAAAGAACGAATCCACAACATTTCCACTGTCCTGGAGAAATAGCTCGTCCTCGAGCTGGATATGAGGATAACATTGACGAAAATCGGATACAAGAAGCCAAGATGTCTCGGTAGCAGGGCGATCATCCCAACGAACCAACACCTCCCAACCAGCCAAAGTAAAGTGAGAGCGTAGAACTTGAGCCGGCTTAGGAATAACGCAACCATGATGAATGTCAAGCAATGGGACAATCTGAGTTGGTGGCTCCCCATGAAATGGTTTCAATAAAGTGACATGAAAGACACCATGAAGGCATGCACGAAGGGGTAACTGTAAACAGTAAGCAACTGTACTAATGCATTGCACAATTTGATAAGGCCCAAAGAAACGTGGGGAAAGCTTGCCCAAAACTGGCCGCCCCAAGGAGACTACAACGCGCTGATGAAGACGAAGCCAAACCCACTGTCTGACCTCAAAGTCAATCTCACGATGTGTTTTATCATACTGTGCCTTCATATAATCTTGAGCCTGAAGCAATCTGTCATGAATTTCAGCAATAAATTCATCATGTTCCAAGAGTTGCTTATCAACGGCCGCAAGGCGGTCAATCCCCGGTTCATAAGTGACCAAACCGGGAGTAGCACGAAGAGTTGTCTGAAATGATGAATTGTAACAAAATTTTGCCCAAGGAAGCCAATGAAGCCAATCCTTGGGACGATCCCCAGACAAACAACGAAGATACATACCAAGGATGCGGTTGACTACTTTGGTTTGACCGTCCGATTGTGGATGAAAAGCTGAACTGAGGTGCAATTTGGAACCGGCTACTGAAATAACTCGGACCAAAATGAGCTAGTGAATACCGGATCCTGATCACTCACAATAGAAGACGGTATGCCATGGAGCCGAACAATATTATCAAAGAAAACACGAGCAACTGAACTCGCAGTGTAAGGATGACCCAGTGCCACAAAGTGAGATTATTTTGAGAAACAATCCACGGTGGTAAGAACCACCAACTTGCCATGTACCTTAGGAAAACCTTCCACAAAATCCATCGAAATATCTGCCCAAACTTGATGAGGAACAACGAGCGACTAGAGAAGAACATATGGGTGGAGATGTTCAGACTTATTATGTTGACATACAGCACACCCGCGAGTAAACTCCTGAACCAGGCAATGCATACACGAAGTATAAAACTGAGAGCGAAGCAGATGAAGTGTTTTCTGTGTTCCTTCGTGACCCGCATGATGAGCATCAGCCAACACGGTGGTCTAGACAGCCGAATCAGCTGGAACAAGGATTCGATCATGAAATAATAGCAGACCATCTACTACAAACCAACCCAGAGGTGCATTTCACATTTGGACTTCTGTACGCCGCTGAAGCAATTCGGGCCAGTCATTGATTTCTTTGTGTAACTGATCAAAGAGGGTGAACCGAGGCTCAGAAATTGCATTCAAGACCGGTGATTCTTCCAGACGACGGGAGAGAGCATCAGCTGTAGTGTTTTGCCTGCCCGGACGAAATTCAACTGAGAAAGTATAGCCAAAAAGTTTGCTGACCAGTGATGATGTGGTATGATAGAGAGTCGTTGATCAATGTGCCCTGATCTGTGGTGATGTCGTGCCAAATTACCTGATGATTGTGCCACCAAAAAGACATGGTGAGGTGATCAAAATCCCAAATAATGGGTTTGAGAGCACGGAGCCACTGAATGCCTACAACCACATCAAAGCCTTCCAATGGTAAGGCGTAGCAGTCGATGTGGAAAAACTCATCGTTGATGGCGATTCGCAACCTGCGATGCACTCCTAAACTGGCGACACGATCGCCATTGGCCACCATAACCTTCATCCTTGGAAGTGGGCTAAGGTGAACCCCAATGCACTCCGCGACTCCGTCGACCAAAAAATTATGGGTTGACCCGGAATCAACTAATGCTGTGAGAATGGCACCCGGAACGGACACCTTGAGCTTCATGGTTCGCCCGGCACTCACACCAGTAATAGCGTGCAGAGAAATTTGGACCTCAGTATAAGACAGTTCAGAAGAGTCGCCGGCTTCATCGAGCTCAAGGAGGTAGATGCCTTTCAATGAGCAGACATGATCGTGAGAGAACTTGGCCGGGCAGTTGTAACACAGGCCCTGGAGCCGACGCTCATTCATCTCAGACGGTGTGAGTCTTCGGAACTTGGAATTTGTTGGCGCAGGCAAAAATGGTCCACGTGATGGAGCTGGTACCAGAGGGTTGGCCAAAACCGAGCCGTGCGAAGTTGATCCAGGTGCAGGTGCGAAAGTACCAGCATTGACCGGTGGCGGCTTGTGCGTCCGGTGCAGTATTGGCGTTGATGAACGAACTGTGGATGACCCACGTATGGGCGGTAGGCCATCGCCAGCATCGTCCTCTCCTATGTGCTCGTATAACCGAGCTAGGCCCATCGCCATTTGAAGATTGGATGGGTTTTGAAGCTCCACATCAATCTTCAATGGATGCGTAGCCTTGCGGTAAACAGTTGAACCTATTGTTTAGGCGTCAATTGGTCGGTTCGACAGAGCAGCACCAGAAATTTTTGCTAATATTCCTGAACAGTGACGGTAAGCGTGAGGCGAGCTAGCTCACCGAGCGGATTGCTGCGTAACGGTGGCCTAAAATGCATACTCACGAAGTCCACGAAGCGCGGCCAAGATACGATGACCTTGTTGCGCTCGAGTTGAAAATACCACAACTGAGCGTTGCCAGTGAGACGGTAGGCGGGTGAGCCAAACTTGTCATAGCCCCAAAATTTATTAATGAGTTTTAGATGCATCTCATAAGAATTTCATATCAATTATGGAGAAAGATCATAAATTAGGAATTTTAGAATTTTCAAATTTAAGAATAAACAAACAACTTGATTTAAATTCTAAAAAATAGGAAAAATATTTATAATAATCTCCAAAACATAATTTATTCAAATACTAAAATAATTATCGTGAATAAATATGAATTTTATCAAAATTTTGGAATTCAATTCGACCTTGAGAAAAATGCAAACTCAATCCATAAATAGCTACTGTTAATGAATTTTAAATAAGAGATTAAATTATGAAAAATATTTTTAGAAACTTTATATGGGTTCTACCTTGTCCCAGGAACCTCTCTGAAATTTTTTAGATTTTCTTAAATTTATTTGCTATGTTTAAACCTTAGTCAAAGTTTAAAGGTTTAAATTTGATTTCGGTCAAACTGTGGGACCGACCCAAACCCGACTACATTGTAGCGACCCCAGCCATTGGACTTGACTCGACTACGCCGTTTCGCTCATTCGATCGCGTCGCTTTCCACTATGTCGCTGACGTCCTGGGCCCACTCGTCAGTACCGCCGTCTTCCTCCCGTAGCTTCGGCCGCGTGCGCTGTCGCTGTGCATGCTTCCACCAAGGTTGTCACTTGCCACCTCCTGCTTCCCCAACTTCTCTCCGAGGATCGCCCGAGCTTTATGAACTTCCTAAGCCGATCCAATCGTCCTCTCTCGTACTCTCTTGCCCGCTATCATCTTTTCTTCTCTGAGCGCGGTTCGCCGCCTCCACTTCGATTCCGGCCGCGTCCGACCTCCATCGACAACAAGGTCTTGGGCACTTCATTCCTGGAGATCCGACTATCCTGGCGTTCACCTTCCCAAAGCTTCTCAACCACCATAGTTTCTTCTCCTCGTGCGACGCCTCTTCGTCTCCGCCTCTGGTCGCCGCTAACTTGCCGCCGCCTCCTCAGGTCTCCGCGTCACCGTCATCGGGTTTGCAAGGACCGTGCGCACCTATGTGTGTTGATCTTGAGCCCGGAGGACCCTTGCTACGCCACCACGCCCGCAGCGGAGCTGCCGTCGAGCCGCCGGCATGAAAGGTTAAGGACAGTCAATAGTTTTAATTATGCTCCTGATGACCGTATGACATGTGGGCCCCCACGGCTGGTTACGTGATTGCGCAAAACGTGAAGTGGGCCTTCTAAGTTTGGGAAGCGTATTTCTTAGAATGGTTTTTCCGGAGTACGTTTCAGAAAAACCGAAGGCGTATTCTTTGAATACGCCTTCGACGTCGTTTGGCTGTGGCTGGATCAAAGCTGACCTAGTCAAATTTTCACTCGGTCCCACCGGTCATACTCGGTGGCTAGCTGAGCATGGGTAGGAAAGGTATTAAAATCTTTTAGAATTTCCGAAACGAATAAAATCTGCAATAAAAATTCAAATAAGTTGAAAAATTTATATCTAATACAATTTAACACCAAATTGAATGAAACCAATTTTGTTGGGTTTTATTTTTAATGTATTTTTAAATGGACTAGGTATTATGTATGTTGCTGTTCCATAAAAACTCAAAAGATAAGCTAATGTCTTTATTGAATTGTTTTCACATTAGAAATTCTTATAAGCTTCAAAAATTCATAAGTAATTCATTTTAACTCCAAATTGAGTAAACTCAATTTTGTTAGTTTAATTTTTTTATGTAATTTAATTTGGAATAGGTTTTTAACCTGTTACCATTATAGAAAAATTGGATATTTAAAATACATGAACACTAGTGGCTTTAACATTGAAAAATCTATAGAAAATCAAAATGAACTCCAAATGATTTAAAATTTTCACCTAAATTCATAATAAATCATCATATCTCTACTGTGATATTTTCATACTTTTTGAGTATTTTAGATTTTCTCAGTTTTCTCATTGTTTATTTGATAACATGTTTTCTTTAGAATCCGAGCCGACCGAGGTGAATGAATATCCATCTGAGTGCGAATAGTTGGCATTTCAACAAGGTGTAAGGATCAGTTTTTTACTTTTATTCTTGCATACATGTTGATCCCATTATTTCCTACTTTAGTGTTTTGAAATGCAAATATTACTTGCTTGTATGCTATTTTCGAGTATGAATACTTTGTGAAGTCTAGTTAACTATATCCCAATTATTGCAGGTTAACCTTGAATTCTCCTTTACAGATATGCTTAAGTTAGTTGTGTGTGATATTACATACCATTGGTGTCTATGCTTACCATGCAAGTCAGTAGTCGCTAGTTCTGTTGACAGGGTTATCTCGTCAATCCTCGGAGACACTGAATAATTGTATTTATGTTTTCAGTTCAGATCTTCGAATCTGATTGTGGAGTGTAAATTTTGTTCTTTAAAAAAATGGATTTAGATCTGGACAACTGGCTAGTAGTGAGGGTGCCTTCGTGCATGAGAATTGGGTATTGTGGAATGATTTATCTGGATCATCAAGGACCGAACTTTGAGCTGTCATTCCAAGTATCACTCGTACTTCTATACGTGGTGTATGGGCGCCGCTTGGTCAGGTAAGGGGAAGGTCGTATTGAGTTGAAACATAGGTGGTGTGAGGACATGGGACAGTGAAATCTCATATTCCTTAGGAACCCAATGTAAGGATATAACATGCAAGTGCGCACTATTTTTATTTTGATGTTGGGCGGTCGACCCACATGCTAACTCCTTACATTGACCCCTCCGACACAACTTGCATGCCCAGTTAGTTAGTAGGTGGTATACTAGCACTAAGCGGGATTTTATCATGCATGGATGGTTCACTTCAATATGATTTTCTTGCTGAAAAATACCGAGTCTTGATTTCTCCGGCCGACACACCAAAGGAAGTGTGTTATTATCTGGAGGCTTACGAGTTGAGATAGTCGTGTGGGTAAAGATGTACTCCCCTGCAGTGTTATAACCTATTCGAATAGCCGTGTCCACGGTTATGGACATCACTTGGGTCTTGACTTAATCATTGTCAGACACTAAATTAAAACTTGATATAGGGACAACTTGGTATGGACATGACGGGTTTGTCATAAGTTTAGTTTATCAAAGTGGGGCTGCCACTTTGATATTGTTTGATATATGTTTACCTTTATGTCATTTAACCTTCTTTTAATAAACAGTCTATTGCTAAAACTGTTTTCTTAAACTAGAAGGTGTAGATTGAGTAATGCTGTGTTTATGCAAAAACTAGAGCCACTATAACCTTTCTTTGATCAACCACTAGCATGTATAAATTTTTCTTTGTGTAAGTCTTGCAAGTAAAACTTTGTACTTTAACGGATTGCACATTTGTTCAGGTGAGGAAGATTATAACATAGATCATTTCGTTAGTGCCGACTTCGGCGACGCTAAAGAACAGCGCTATTTCTGGCCTCCACTCAGTTGCCTTTGGGAAGGGCACCCCTTGCTGGAGTTTTTACTTTTACTCCTTTATTTTTCGCTGCGTACTTCTGTTAATGGTTAAATTTGGCCGGTCAGCCTATGTTGTAACTTATGGACATAAGTCCTTGTCTTGTACGATATTTGTAATATATCTGTATGCCTTGTGTATGACTGTAATCAATGTTGATTGAGATATGTGTGCGTTAGCCTTGATCCTTGGGAGCTAGCACGAGACACATCTGAATATTTGAAATGCTACTTGACTCATGTAAGTATGGTCTCGAACTGCTATAGTCGACATATTTACATGGGATAAGTTGAATTTCAGAACTTGGAGACCTAGAGTTATTTACATATAATCTGGAGGACTATGATCCTATGTAAATAATTCGGGCTTCCCACAACTTTTTCCTCCTCCATCGTGTGTTGCCTGCGAAAAAATTGTTCGCACTGATTCAGCCATGGTAAGGGGTCCTCATCGCCTCCGTACGTGGGTAATTCCAACTTGTGGAACCTTGGCACGCTGAGAGCCTCCTCGCCCAACCGGCCACCTCCTAATGTTCATGTCGGTGCCGGTAGAGGACGTGTCCCTTCGCCAGCTGGTCCTTTGGTTTGGAGCTTCTCCGTTCTTGCGATGCGCAAATCATGGTTGTCCAGCTGATGGTTCAATGTGGATAGCTGGGCAAGAATCTGATCTAGTTTCGCCGAGTCGTCTTGTCCACGGCCGGCTGCCGCCTCAGCTTCAGGGTCGTCACCGGACATAGATGATGGTTCGGTGTTCGGCTCTGATACCAAATTGTTACGGGCTGATCTGAATTGTTGACACAGAGGCGAATGGAGACGCAAACGCGATTCTGGGCGAGAGCGAAGCGGATATGGCGAGCGTTGAAGCTCGTTGGAAATCTCAGGTCAAGACTTATCCTCAACCAGAGCTAGATACGTTTGGTAGAGAGAGAGAGGAGGAAGAAGCTGAGTTTTGTATTGCTTGATGTCTCCCGTACAATGTGTATGACTTTTATATGTAATACTACCTGAACACGTATCCGGAAGGGATACGTTTTGAACTGCCTTGATATCCTGAAGGGATACGAACGAACTTGATCCTTAAGGGAACTCTAGTACTTTAGGAAAACTAATACAATAGCTATTCAATCCTGCCTAATACACAATGCAAACGGAAAGACCTAGTAGTCCTACGCGCCCACGAACTGGACATCAGGTTCATTGGACGATGTTGCCAGATCCGATACAGTCGCATCCAACAATCCCTTCTTGCGCCCGCGTATACTTCTTGCCAAAGAACGAGTCCACAACAGCTAACTTCTTATAAATCGGCATCTCACTGGCATGATGAATTCTACCGTAACATATGATGGTGCTACATATTAGCATCTTCATGCTACCGCAAGTGACGATCTGAACACCATTTCTTTTGCCTTCTTTGCCTGAAATGAAATTGCAAAGCAAATATGCATCACATTTTACTGTCCAAGCAAAAGGGACCCTGGTATAAAGTGCACGCCTCCTTTGATTACTCACTTCCTTCTCCCAGTTTATACGCAGTGTTACCCACAAGAGCAACACAAGCTTGGTGAGGCTTCCGCAAACGTTGCCAAGCCAAAGCCCCTATTGAAGGAACAACAGGTTCGGTCTTTCAGAGATATCCACGATGTACGAACATGCAGGGAATATATTAAAGAATAGCAGTACCACTCCGTTCAGATGGAGGACAAATGCAAGCAACACGGCCATGGGAATGCCTGCCAAGTAGAATGCCCCGAGATTAACACGTGCGCCGATCTTCTGCTCGCCACATCCAGTAAGAACTCCTAAAAAGTTCAGACAATGACCATGTTACCCTTTTCTTGATTTCGCATGGGTTCACTTCACTTGTGTTTCTAATAAGGTGACATACTGCATGGAGGTTTTACCTGAAAGAGAGCTATGGATCCCATCCATGAAGAAAGATATGGCCAGAACCGGTATCATTTGAGCAATGTATGTGGCAACTTCAGCCTCATTGCTGTACATAAACCCCCAGAAATTGCGTAGCAAAATCATGGTAACGGCGATCAGCAGTCCTTCACACAAGGCTATGCATATGACCGCTCGAGTTGCCAGCTTTGCTGCTTGCGGCTGCCCGGCGCCAAGTTCATTAGAAACGCGAGTGCTACAGACGAAAAAGCAAAAACATCAATCATACAGAATCAAAGAACATATCACATTTGTACTTTCAACATTGTGTTGCAGAGTCTTCAGACCTTATGGCTGCGCAGAGACCACATGGCACCATGAACATCAGAGAACCGGTGTTGAGGCTGCAGAATTCAACACACAGGTAAAGAAATATGGAAAACCCAAAGATTATTCCCTTGTAGTAAATTCAAGAATTTATCTTGCGGTTGATTACCATATCGATAACACTGAGGTTTCAAGCTTAGGATTGGGCAGAAGGCCAGAGAGCAGCACGAGCAGCTCAAACGACCACCACTCCAAGCTGCGATAAAAATGGATTACTCAAATTAGCGACCACCACTCCAGTTCTTGAGCAAGAGCTCAAGTTATTTTTCTCACCAGATCATCATCGCTGAGGGGACAGCGAGCTCCGCAAACCGGTGCAGCTCCTTGAAAGCCTCCATGGAGAATCCAGTCCATGTCCTCCTGCAAGCGCTCGACAGCCTCACGTAGAGACTTAGTATTACCAGATTTGTGCAGTAAGTGACCGCCGTGCTCAGTGCAGCGCCTTTGCTCCCCATGCCAATCTTGTGCACCAGCGCCCAGCACACGAAGATGTGGCTCAGCACCGCGACGGCGGAGCTAGCCATCACGGGCGCGACGATGCTCTGCGACTGCAGGAACTGGATATGGCACACGAGAGGCACGTACGGGACAAGGGACGGGATCAGCCACCGCGCATACGCGCCGGCCTCTGCGGCGATGCCTCGGTCCTGGCCAAGTAGGACGAGGATCTGGCCGGCGCACGCCCAGGCGAGGGCGATGGGGACGCACGCGAGCGCGAGCACCAGCATGGCGCGCTGCTTGTAGACGCCGAGCAGGTGGTACTGCCGCGCGCCGAAGGCCTGCCCGCACAGCGTGTCCAGGGCGCTCGCCATCCCAAACTGATCGATCATGCAAACAGTCAGTACGTAGGAGAATTCGAAATTTTTTTTACAGATTCTTGCATGACAGAGAGGAGAGATGTATAAATATGCATGCGTACGAGCAAGCTGAAGCCAGTGACGTTGGCTACGGAGGTGGCGAGGGAGGAGCCGGCGAGGGGGAGCTCGCCGAGGTGGCCGACGAACATGACGGACACCATCTGGACCGCGTTCCGGAGGATGCCGCTTGCCACCAGCGGCCCCGCCAGCCGCAGCAGCCTCTTCAACTCCGCCGCCGCGGCATTCTCGCCGTCCTTCACGGATCCCGCGACAAGCAGCGGCTCTTCTACGCTCGGCTTCTGCATGCTGATCAGCTTGACTAGTAATTGGCCAGTTGATTGAGGTGAAATACTGAAATGGTGAAGCAGAGAAGCAGGGAGGAGCGCTATTTAGACTTTAGAGGGAGATGCATTGGAATTAGCCAGTGTATAGTTTTTCTGTCGTTGTGACAGGTGTCAGGTCAGGTGAGACGTGGCTGCCACGGTAATTATTGGTCAAAGATTTCCAGCTTGTTCATTACCAATTTTAGCCACATGGGAATTTGCTGGCTGCCAGTATCTATGACATACCAAGTTAGTTTTGCCTCTCTTATAAAATTTAAATTAAATTAATTAATTCAAAGATTTGGCTTTTAATTGGATTTCTTGCTTATATCAATTCAAATCTCAAATCAAATCCAAAATTCAAACCGCTCTCCCAAATCAATTCCAAATATTCTATTTCAACTCAAATCTCTGTTCCAAAATTCAAATCAAGTCTCAACCGAATTTGTGAAATCAAATGTTGATTTGATTTCCTCTCTCATTCAAATCCAAACTTCTGTCAAATCAAATTCAAATTTGAACTTGAATTTCCCTCTCGCAATTTCTTTTAGGGCCAAATCCCATTTCTCTTTCTTTCTCTCCTAGGCCGAATCCCATTTCCCTATTCCATTCATTTTTTTCTTTCTTCTCTTAGGCCGAAGCCCATTTCCCTATTCCATTCCCTTTTTCTTTCTTCTCTTAGGCCGAAGCCCACTTCTTCCTTTGGGCAGCAGCCCAACCTCCCTAGCCCAGCCAGCCCATCTCCCTATCCTCTCTGCCTCTGCCTGCCTCCTCGCTCTGTGCATGTGTCGTGCACACCATGCCGAGCCACACCGTACCAACACCCAGGTTGTGCCCCGTGTGACCTTGTCCGCGTCAACGCCATGCCTGCAAGTCCCCGCACCGCCCACATCATCACACCACTGTCACCATCGCGCATTCAATCCCTCTATTGCTGAGCCATTAAGAGCATTACCATTTCAGCCAATTCCAAAACCGAGTCGCGATTCTCGCTAGCAATCCCGCCGCGGTCGCGTCCGTGCAATCCCCGACTTCGTCCATAAATTGGAACACTAGCACCTCTTTCACCCCCTTCACAGCCCCTCCAACTCTCACCGTTCCTGGAGCTCCATCGCCGCTGCATGGGTCTTCTTCCTCATCGTCGGCTGCTGCCCCGCCTCGTGCTCCCGCCGCACATGTCAGTGTCGTGCCCGTCCAGCCGCGTCACGTCGTATTCATGAGGCCATTGACCATTTCCCCTAGATCAATTTCACTTTTCATTGCAGTTCGTAGCCAGCCGATGCACCTCCGTGAGTCCCAAGCCGAGCTTTGCTCATCATCATATGTTCTGCAGTTCTCCCACCTTTTTCCCCTCTCCATTTGTCCGCTTCGTCACCTAGAAGCGCCACTGTCGTTGCCACCATCTTCCCGCCGTCGTCCAGCCAACATAGCCACCCACCGGCCACCCTGAACCACCTGACAGCTTCCCCATGCCGCCATCGCCCCCGTGCTGCCGTCACATGAAGGTTGGGAACCCCGTCGGGGTTCCATTTAGGCAGCAGGCAGGCTGCCGTCGTACCACCACTCGCCGTCGGTGCATTGCACCAAAGACGCCACCTCCTTGCTCTATTTTCCCTTTGTTTCTTGCTTGCTCTATCTCTCTCTCTCAGTGACATGAGGTCCCACTTGTTATTCTCTTTTCTTTCTTCCTCTCTTACTTTCTTTCTCTCAGGGTTGTTCAGGCCCCACTAGTCATACTCTATAGTTCTCTGACCCCAAATTTGAGATTTCGAATCCTCTATGTTCATAGCGCCAATCCTGGATCAGTAGCTGGTGCTCACTGTTACATCATTGGATATCAGCACATATCATGAAAAGGTAAAGCTATTGTATAATTGTTGGACCGAAAAGGCGATTAGAGGAGGGGGGGTGAATAGGAGCACGCTCACTTTTTTATAAATTATGAATTCAACACAATTTCACTCCAATAGCTATTAGGAAGCTATGAAGATCAATATACCAGTACAGCGGAAGACTAGTATTGAATTCAAATTAATCCCCTAAGAAATATGACAAAATCATCAAAGATTAAAGCAACACAGTGCACGGGCGGTCTAACCTCTGGACTCCACCGGTCGGACCGATTGCCAGGCGGTCGGACCGCTGTTATACCGGTGGTCGGACTGCTGCCAAATCGGTCGAACCGGTGCTGAGGGGCGGTCGGACCGGCCGACTCGCATGAGATCTGAAACAAGAAAACAACCGATGACGAAGTTGCAATTAGGTCTAACTTTTGATTCTCAACTCCAAACTTCACGAAACTTTGCACACACCTTCTCTATGCTATTGAGGACCTATTCCAATCGAATATAATGATAATTCTTGGATAGATCCTGAACAGTTGTCAATTGAGTAACAGAGGGTCTAAAACCGGGCAAGAACAAAAACTTGATTCTAACGCTTGTTCGTGAGTGAATGATGATCAAGATGATCCTAGATAGGTTCACACGTATCACAGCAAGCTAATTCACGTGAAAGAATCAATCAAAAACTCGTAGATCAAAGAGAACCATAAAATCACGAAATTGAAAGCAAGAACGAAAAGAGACTTATCTCAAGCAAACCTTGCGTAGATTAAAATCGTGATTGATGCTGGATTACATCCACTCCATCAAGGAACAGTGGTCAATCTAAAATCATGAAAATCACCTCAAACCATCAAGAGCCCTAGCCTCCACCTCAACTCCCCCTAAGCCAATTAGGGTTTTGAAACATAAAAGAGGCGAGAGAGACATGGTGCAGCCACCACCTCCTCCTATTTATAGTGGAGGCCTAGAACCTCTAGGGTTTGACTCTATTGGGCTCCCGTTAAGGCCCACTAACAAATGGATCACACACGCACGCTTCGCAAAGCGCCGTCTTTAACCTTTTGACCTAAACCGCTTCACCATGCGCCATGATTTCGCCAATAGGTCACCCTTGTCCATCTTGTGTCACGCTTGAGTCCATTGACCTCACCCGGCATCTTCGATCGTTCTGGACCTCAACTCTCCAAGTCTAGTCCCGATCCTCCTCGCCGTTGACCGTCGTTGACCACTAAGCAACCTGCACAACCATAGACAAGCAAACACGAATTCGGGAACAAGTTCTTCACATCTTGACCCATGTTAGTCAAAACATGCATCATGCAATACATATGCTATGATACCAATGAACTTGACCTAACAAAACAACATCACCACGAAGTTGGCTGACGTTCAAGTGGAAATCGGTCCGACCGCTCCCTGTGAGCCGGTCGGACCGCCACCAGGGACTTAGCCGAAATTCAAGCCCTGAAATTCTGAAACCTTCTGAAAACTTAAAACGAATAGAACTTTTGCTTGGGAACTCCAAAAATTATGAGACCAAGTGCATTGGGATCCCCTCACTTGCCTACAACACCTATTTTTGGCCCAGCCTGTTCT
Organism: Hsuehochloa calcarea; assembly: GCA_036346395.1. NCBI lineage: Eukaryota > Viridiplantae > Streptophyta > Magnoliopsida > Poales > Poaceae > Hsuehochloa > Hsuehochloa calcarea. The sequence goes on from CM070612.1 coordinate 11,043,125, forward strand.
GACCATTTGTGGTCACCGCCGGTCCGACCGCCACACATGGCCGGTCCGACCGATTTGGGACCGGTCGGACCGCCATGCTATGGCCGGTCGGACCGCCCCTGTCCAGAATGCCTGAACTTTGTCGAAAACCTTGTGAAATGACAAACCATAAATACCATTGCCAATTGTCACATCATCCAAAGATCTGGAGCATATCCCCATGATATCCACAATCTCCCCCTTGATGAACACATTGGTAATAATTCAGAAAGTGTAATTTGGAGGTTTGAAAAGTAAAGTACTTTTGTTTTCGCACAAAGGCACAACTTGGTCCATAAGCAAGAAAAAGCAATGTAAATGACCAAGCTGGCATCAGAATAGTATAGGCATGTGAGATAAGGCAAAAGAAAGTATAAAAACTTTGATTTCCATAAAAGAGTCAAAACTCTCACATGAGGTCCATATGAAAGAACAATTGTTCAATTGACCTATAATCATTGTGAGGATAAATGAGTGCAATTCAAGTTCAGAAAATTCAATTAGACAATAATAATGCAACTCAAGAACTCCCCCTCACTATGATCCTCAAATTTCAGAAACTTTTAAAATTTTTAATTTCTCCCCTTTGTATAATCTTCTCCCCAACATTGAAATATCTCCTCCCCCTTTGACAATGGAGTCATCAAGGAATCACGACTTCCTCTCATCCATAGATAATAAATGCATAATGAAGAGAGAAGCAAAAAGAAGAAGTATGCATGAAGTGCAATGAAGTGGTTTCATTTTTGTATTTTTCAATTTTTGATTTAACAAGAAGCTTTGGAGATTACCCAAAAGAGTTAGCCAGCATTTCTAATATTGCACAAACAACATATCAAGCCTGACAGCGCTAGCAAGATCATGGTAAGACATATATATCAAAGCTAAGCACAAAAGCTCAAAAGTAAAGCAATAGATTTGATCAATTTAAGTAAAGCTTCAAATTCAGCAAGTTCATCAACAGGGATCCTAAAGTGAAACTGGCCATGTCAAAATATCAAAGTGAGATAAAAAAAATCTAACAAATACCACATTAAGAGTCAATCGGGTCCTGTATTGAATCATTTTGCTCAGTATTTCTTAAAAGCCCATTTGTCACCAGTTTTCTCATATGCATTGAATATTGAAGTTGACTAATGATCTAACTTAGTGACAAGATCTTGGACTAGGAGCCATCCACAAACTCATCCTAAGCTTCGACCAGAAGTTGATTAAAGGTATATCTTAGTAAAGAAGATACTGGACTAGGAGCCATCCACAAACTCTTTCTAAGCTTCTACTAGGGCGACAAATCTTGAGGTTCATGTCATTTCTGACAAGCAGTCCCCATGAGATCGTTTGGTTCATCAAACTATCTCCAAATTCATGTCATTGACAAGCAGTCTCGTAAGAATAGTTTGGCACAATTTAAGCATAAGACAATCTTGATTTTTCATTTTTTACATGAGCAGTTTTAGAATCTCAAGAACACAAAAGCTCAAGTAATGGTCAATTTTAGATCAAAGAGCTAACAAAGCAATTCTGACAGGGCCAATGTCACAAAAGGAGCACTAATTGCGCAACTCGCTAAAACATCCACAAATTATAATTTTTAGTTCGAGTTGTTTTAAAGTTCTAGCTCATATAGCAAAGACTTAGCTACACATGTAAAAGCATAATAATTCTAGCAAGTCAAAGAACTAGACATGACATTGAGCAAGAATTGAAATACTAAGTCTCCAAAGGGTAATAGGCAAAGCTTCATCAATTTTAAAAGATAAGCAGAAAATCTTATAGTATAATGCATCTTTTTATTTGGATTTTTTTTATAACACTTGTTGCATTTTTCATATTAATGCAATATGATACAATGAGATGTAATAAAAAGCCTAAAAACATAAAAAGTTCAAAAAGATCACTAAGTTCAGAAAAAGACCAATAAAAGATCAAAAGAACAAGGAAAATCAGAAATGATCAAACTCCCCCTCAAACCAACCCATAGGGATAAATTACCCCTAACTCGCTTCTCAAGGTGGCAAACCTCGTTTGATCTAAAGGCTTGGTGAGGATATCCGCCAATTGAGCATCGGACTCCACAAAGTGCATCACAATATCCCCTTTTTCGACATGATCTTTAAGGAAGTGAAAGCGAATGTCTATGTGCTTTGTCCTAGAATGTTGCATTGGGTTTTTAGCAATATTAATAGCAGAAGTTTTATCACAGAAAAGAGGAACACTAGCAAAATTTAACCCATAATCTTTCAAAGTGGACATCATCCACAAAATCAGCTCAAGAAACTAGCAAGACTACATACTCGCTTGAAAGAAGGATTGTGCAATGTAAGACCGCTTCCTAGAAGACAAAGATACAAGTGAAGTGCCTAGGAAGTGACAGTGCACGAGGTACTCTTCCTATCTAACCGACACCAAAAGAAAATCGAATCAAAACCCCTAATGGACAAATCAAGAGCAGAATACCAAATGCCATATAAGAGGGTAGAGTGTAAATACCTGAATATGCGCTTAACGGCTTGGCGATGGGAAGTTCTCGGAGACGCCTGGAACCTTGCACAAAGGCATACCATGAAGTGAATGTCCGGTCTCGAGGCCGTCGGATCTGTAGGAAGCCGATCATGCTGCGGTACTCGCGTTGATCCACGACTTCTCCTTCCTCATCCGATCCAAAGCGATCGGTTGCCATGGGAGTGGAGATTGGCTTGCAAATCACCCATGTCAAAGCGCTTGAGTAGTTCTTTAGTGTACTTTGTCTGATGGATGAAGGTCCCTTCCTTGCATTGCTTGATTTGAAGCCCCAAAAAGTAATTGAGCTCTCCCATCATACTCATCTCAAATTCCCTGGACATAGTCTCAGAAAAGCTGGAAACAAGAGCATTAGAAGAACCACCAAAAATAATATCATTCACGTAAATTTGAGCAAGCAGAAAGTAATTGCCACGCCTAAGAATGAATAGAGTTTTATCCACTTTACCCATCTCAAAATGATTCTTAAGCAAGAAAGTCTTAAGTCTATCATACCAGGCTCTAGGGGCTTGCTTAAGACCATACAAGGCTTTGGATAACTTGAAAACAAGATTTGGATACTTGGGATCCTCAAAACCCGGGGGTTGCTTAACATACACTTCCTCCTCTATGAAACCATTTTAAAAGGCACTTTTAACATCCATCTGATATAATTTAAAACCCTTGGATGCAGCAAATGCGAGCAAAATACGAACGGCTTCTAGTCTAGCAACATGAGCAAAGGTCTCATCAAAATCTAACCCCTCACATTGGCTGAAACCCTGAGCTACCAATCTAGCATTGTTTCTAACCACAGAACCATCCTCACCTTGTTTATTCTTGAACACCCAACGGGTTCCTATAACATTATGAACACTAGGAGGTTCTACTAGGTTCCAAACCTTGTTTCTTTCGAAATTCTTTAACTCCTCATGCATGGCATTTACCCAGCTAGAATCAGATAAAGCATGTGATATATCGCGGGGTTCAAAAGAAGCAACAAAAGCAGAATGAGAGTAGAGATTAGGATCAGTATACCTGGAGCGAGTGACTCGCTCATGTAGATTAACTATTATCTGATCCGGAGGATGCTGTTTCTGAATGCGAAGTGGAGCGCCCGGGAGAGATATCGTTTCTTCGACCTCCAGCAGTCTGCTGCTGATGATGATGCAAAGAGAGCCTCAATAGAAGGTGAAGTAGACATAGCGAGTTCTTGTACTGATCAGCGCCTCGGCGATAGAGATGAAGGACAAATATCGCCCGTCCTCATCTTCTTCCACAAAAATGCTCTCTATCACCGTGAATCATCTCAAATAACGGATCTAGCTCGTGGCTAGTCTCATCAAAAGTGATATTACAAGTCTCCGAATAAGGTTAGTTTCAAGATTAAATACCCAAAACCCTCGAATGTGCGGGATAACCCGTAAATATCCTATCAAAAGTCCTTGATTTAAATTTATCTAAGTTTCTGTCTTAAGAATAAAACACTTTGATCCAAAGACTCGAAAGTGCTAAGAGGGTTTTCTACCAAAACGAAGCTCATAAGGAGTCTTGCCTAAAGATGGTCTTAAAAGACACGATTTGCAATATGGCAAGTCAGAGCAATAGCTTCGCCCAAAATCTCCTCGGTGTGCTATACTCATCTAGCATCGCCCTAGCCATTTCGACTAAGGTCCTATTCTTCCTTTCCACCACGCCATTTTGTTGAGGGACGTGGAGAGGAGAACGATGCTCAATACCGCGCCAAAGACAAAAAGAAGCAAAAGAAGTATTTTTGAACTCCGTGCCATTGTCACTGCGGATCGCTCTCAGGGCACCAGGAAGCTCAAAAGCCAAACAAAGAACAAGGTCATGAAAATAACCAAAAGCTTCATCTTTTGAAGTAAGAAAGAACACCCAAGAATATCTTGAAAGATCATCGACTATGACAAGAATATACCATTTTCCACCGACTGACCGGACTCTAGCAGGACCAACAGTATCCATATGAAGCAACTGTCCTGGTCCGTCAATCATAACCATAGTCACAGAAGGGTGTGAGGCGGCAACTTGTTTGCCATGCCTACAGGGCGCACATACAGCATCCTTGACTGCTTTGAGTTTGGGCAAACCTCTCATGAGATCAAGGTTGCTAACTCGCGTCAGATGATCAAAACCAATGTGCCCCAAACGTCGGTGCCAAAGCCAGAAATCAGAAGAAGATGTAAGCAAACATTTAAGAGATCCAGCAAGAGATTCTAAAAATCAGCTCTAAAAATTCTACCAACTCTAGATATTCCAAACACAAGCTCACCAGTAGAATCAAGCACACGATAAGCATTTTTCTTAAATATAGTCTCATAGCCATCATCAAGAAGCTGAGAGACAGAAAGGAGATTATACCTAAGCTTGTTCACAAGAGCGACATCCCTTAGGATGAATTTGTTGTTCACCCTAATTGATCTTGTTCCTTCAATTCGCCCTTGTGAATCATCTCCAAAGGTGATGAAGTCATCACCTGTTGCCCGCGTGAAAGAGGTGAACCATCTTGAGTTTCCGGTCATGTGGCGTGAACACCCGGAGTCGACGAACCACGTGTTCTTCCCCTTTCCGCGGTAATCCTGAAAATCAAGAAACAGAAGAACGATGTGTCTCAATACTGGGGTTAGATAAACAAGATTTAGGGATCCAGTACTGAGACACACGTCTGCGAGGAATATGCAAAACAGAAGTACTATCCTTGATTTTATCTAAAATTCTGTTATGAGCAATGTTTAAATTAACATGGGAATTAACATGTCTGGGGGCGGTCAGACCGGCGTTGTTCTGGCGGTCAGATCGGCGACCCAATCGGCCAGACCGGTGACCACCAGCGGTCAGACCGCCAGCCTGAAGAACATGAGAATTATGATATTGAGAAACATAATGATTAGCATGTGATGAAAATCCTAACCCAGGTTTATTCTTTTCAGTGTTACCATGTCTCATAAAAGCTCTAGGTTGAATGAATGAAATTCTATCAAGATTTTTCTTATTATTTTTCAACCTACGCCAACAGAATTCAATCAAATGCCCACTTTTCTTGCAATAAGTACAATGGTGCTTGGTACCACTAGAAGAAGCACCCTTTGAATTAACACAAGGTTGGGCAAAACCTGCAGATTTAAAAGATATTTTTGCAGGTTGGGTTTTGAATTCAATTAAACCTTTTTCCAAGACTTGAATGACTTTTGGCTTTGAATTATCTTGAAAAGAATTGAATCCTAAACCTTGTTTCTTATAAGGAGTTTTAGACTTGTCAAGAATCATGTTTAACTGTTTCTTACCTTTAGAAAATTTTTCTAATATATCATGAAGGTAAGCATTTTCTTTTCTCAAATTAACACAAGCATCACAAGTTTTATCCATAGATTTCTCCTTATATAAAGCAATTTCAAGCTTAAGAGCGGAACAAGAAGCACAAATAGTATTTTCAATATTGTCCTTAAGCTTAGCATATTTGACTCTAGCAGCTTCTAAGATATCTTTGATTTCACATTCTTTTTCTAAGCATGAAGTGAAAGAGCTAGAATCAATCACATCGAAGTAATCAATTTGCTAGATTCTAAACATTTTTCACAAGGAGCAGTTTTAATTTCATTTAACTCAGATCTAGCATTCTCAAGTTGTTGCATAGAAATATTATGAGCAGATTGCAATTTGGCAATTTCTGAATGCATAGCATGACAAGATAAACATTCATCAGGTTCAAGAGTCTTAGCATTTTTAAGTTCTACTTTCAGTTTGCTAATCTTTGACTCTAATTTCTTATTTTTTGTCATGACAAATTCTAGCGCTTCATCTTGACTAAGCAATTGCTCAACTATAGAATCATATTTAGCAGAAAGCTCATCATAAGAGAGAGATACCTCCTCATCATCAATGTCGTCAGTGTCAGCCATGAAACACATGCCGGTGAAGTATTTGGCCTTTCCTTTCTTCTTGTCTTGATGGATCTCCTCCTCCTTGTCCTCCTCGCTCCCGGAGTCCACATCGCTCAAGGATTGATCCTCAAAAGCGGCAAGAACCCGGTGAGCGGCCTTCACAAGCTTGTTAGCCTCATACCTTGATTTGTTGAATGGAGGCTTCTTCCAAGCTGGCTTTCCCTCCTTATGATTGCTCTTACCTTTCAGCTTGGGGTAATTTGCCCGGATATGATTAAGCTCACCGCACTCGTAGCAGGTTACAGGGCCACCTCTCTTTTTATTTCTTACATTGTTGTAGGCCCTTGTAAATTTTTTAGCTAGGAGAGCTAACTCTGTCTCAGGAATACTTTCAAGCTCCTCCTCATGAATCGTAGATAAACAAGTAAATGAAAACCAGAAAATGATTCAAGAGTACCATCAGAGGACCTTTTGAGAGGATCAGCTATCAATGCCATGTTGTCTTTCTTAGGATGATCAACTCTTTTAATTTCATGAGTCTTGAGTTTACTATAAAGCAATTCTAAAGTAAGACTCGAAAGATCAACATTTTCCTCTATAGCAGTAGCCTTCATCTCCCACTATTTGGTGTTGATTGCAGCCAAGAGATGGGTGACATTTTCAGATTGAGAGTATTCAATATCAACAGCTTTCATCTGATTAATCACTTTATTAAAGCGACTGAAAATATCATCGATGCTCTCTACAGGACGCATCTCGAATTTGTTGTATTCACGCTTGTAAACTGTTTGGCGCACTTTCTTGATTTGGGACGAACCCTCATGATATGTTTCGAGGGTGTTCCAAATCTCGTGCGCAATTGCAAGATTGCAAATGCGATCATATTCTTGTCTACCAAGCGCACCATATAAAAGATTCTTGGCCTTGTTGTTGTTTGCCATAAGAACCGCTGAAGCTGGCGTAGCAATTTCAGGAATAACAAGCGGGGCTCGAACAACATCCCAAATAGCTTTTCCCTCGCTCTCAAGAAAGACTCGCATACGATTCTTCCAATAGGCATAGTCCTGCCCATCGAAGATATGCGGTTTAGTAGGAAACTTATCCATCGCCTAAAGTTCAGTGACCGGTTAAGATCAAGAGTGAACTAACCGGGCTCTGATACCACTTATTGGACCGAAAAGGCGACTAGAGGGGGGGTGAATAGGAGCACGCTCCCTTTTTCACAAATTATGAATTCAACACAATTTCACTCCAATAGCTATTAGGAAGCTATGAAGATCAATATACCAGTACAGCGGAAGACTAGTATTGAATTCAAATTAATCCCCTAAGCAATATGACAAAATCATCAAAAAATAAAGCAACACAGTGCACGGGCGGTCTGACCTCTGGACTCCACCGGTCGGACCAATTGCCGGGCGGTCGGACCGCTGTTATACCGGCGGTCGGACCACTGCCAAATCGGTCGGACCGGTGCTGAGGGGCGGTCGGACCTGCCGACTCCAGAACAGATCTGAAACAGTAAAAACAGCCCGATGACGAAGTTGCAATTAGGTCTAACTTTTGATTCTCAACTCCAAATTTCACGAAACTTTGCACACACCTTCTCTATGCTATTGAGGACCTATTCCAATCGAATATAATGATAATTCTTGGATAGATCCTGAACAGTTGTCAATATAGTAACAGAGGGTCTAAAACCGGGTAAGAACGAAAACATGATTCTAATGCTTGTTCGTGAGTGAATGATGATCAAGATGATCCTAGATAGGTTCACACGTATCACAGCAAGCTAATTCATGTGAAAGAATCAATCAAAAACTCCTAGATCAATGAGAACCCTAAAATCACGAAATTGAAAGCAAGAACGAAAAGGGACTTATCTCAAGCAAACCTTGCGTAGATTAAAATCGTGATTGATGCTGGATTACATCCACTCCATCAAGGAACAGTGGTCAATCTAAGATCATGAAAATCACCTCAAACCATCAAGAGCCCTAGCCTCCACCTCAACTCCCCCTAAGCCAATTAGGGTTTTGAAACATAAAAGAGGCGAGAGAGACATGGTGCAGCCACCACCTCCTCTTATTTATAGTGGAGGCCTAGAACCTCTAGGGTTTGACTCTATTGGGCTCCCGTTAAGGCCCACTAACAAACGGGTCACACACGCACGCTTCGCAAAGCGCCGTCTTTAACCTTTTGACCTAAACCGCTTCACCATGCACCATGGTTTCGCCAATAGGTCACCCTTGTCCATCTTGTGTCACGCTTGAGTCCATTGACCTCACCCGGCATCGTCGATCGTTCTGGACCTCAACTCTCCAAGTCTAGTCCCGATCCTCCTTGCCGTTGACCGTCGTTGACCACCAAGCAACCTGCACAACCATAGACAAGCAAACACGAATTCGGGAACAAGTTCTTCACAACTTGACCCATGTTAGTCAAAACATGCATCATGCAATACATATGCCATGATACTAATAAACTTGACCTAACAAAACAACATCACCACGAAGTTGGCTGACGTTCAAGTGGAAATCAGTCCGACCGCTCCTCGTGAGCGGCCGGATCGCCTCGCGCGGTCGGACCGCCACCGTGGACTTAGCCAAATTCAAGCCACGAATTCCAAACCTTCGTGAAGGACCGAAATGGCAACAGAGGGGGTGAATGGTGCCTTAATAATTAAGAACTCCCTTTCATCAGATTTAAACAAACCTACAAAGCCCTCTGGAAATCTCAAGAAGAGTGAAGCAAAATCAGAGAACGAAAATAAGCTTGGGCGGTTACTGTAAATCGGAAGCTCGATTCTACCCGACGGTAGTTCCGCACTGCGGTAGTTCCAGAGTTCATCATGGAAGTTCCGCCAATGTAGTTCACGTGGACAATCTAAGTTCCGATTGTCCCGACCAAGAACAAGGCGCTTCGGGTTTTGCCCAAAAACCAAATACTAAATCTTGAATGCTCTTCTCAGGTCAAGTTTCACAGGACATCATCCTAAACAACATCTTGACCTCATGGAGAAGAATCGCAGACAAAGATCCAATAATCAAAGCAAAAACGGATTTCTTGAGTATTAGGCAAGAACAACCGAAAACCACAATAGACAAGATTCTCAGATTCTTAGCTCATGAAACTTTGAGGATATATTAGCAATATCAATACGACTCTAGATATCAAGTTTCATGCCATCTCATAAGAGGAATCAAAAGATATACCAAAACCCTAGATATTCAACATGAACAGAGAGGGAATAAAAAGAGGCATAAACAAAGAACCAAAACCTCAGAGTTTCATTGATAGGAATCAAAAGATTACAGAGGGAAACACAGAGGAATGATTAAACAATTTCAGTTCATCCTCTCTAACTCAACAAACTCTCAAAAAGCATAACAACCTCTCCAAAGGCTCTTTAGCTAAAGCTAACCCTAATTTTCTCTCTCAAAAAGTCTAACCCTAACACCAGGGGTTCACCTCTATTTATAGCCCTAGGCTAACGGGTCTCCAACCCATTAAGCCCGCTACACTCGAATGGAACCGCCTCCACTTGTGCCGCTTTGCGAAAAGACCGTTTCGCCCTTGCGCACCTTCTGGAAGCCTCCCGTACACCTTGCTGTCCTTGACTCGCAACCACCTCAAGATTCACGCCGTCTTCGACACATCCCGACCGTTCTGACCTCAACGCCGCCTGCGCCTAGTCCGATCACCTCGTGTCTCGCCACGACTTCGTCTCGATGTCCTGCAGTCAACACAGACAAAAACACATCACATAGCATTGCCCAATATCATAGCATCAAACTCATACAAACTCAAAATCACAAACTATCCTTCTATCCTTCTTCACGATTAAGCACAATCGAAGTTCCGCGACTTACCATTGCGGAAGTTTCGATTTCCGGAACGTCCGCACTTGTCAGGATGATCGGAAGTTCCGCGCTTACCATTGCGGAAGTTCCGATTATCGGAACGTCCGCACTCCCAGATTTTCAATTCCGATTTTCGTCACAGAGGAATACTCACGCCAAGATATCTCGACAAACCGCGTCCCAGTGCGGAAGTTCCGATTACTTCAACCGAACACAATTCCCAGATTAATCGGACGTTCCGCTTTCCAAAGCCGGAAGTTTCGATTATCGGAACTTCCGCTACATACATGGCGGTAGTTCCGATTATCCTGTTTCATCACAGAACCAGTACAAACAGAGAGACTCAACTTGATGAGGACATCCCTCCTTCGGATACACGCACGACACAAGACCCTCCAGATCTGGGTGCTGAACTACACGGTCCTATGACAAGAGCTAGAGCACGTCACTTAATCGATCAGGTTAAGGTGTTTCTAGGGCTGAGTGTATTATTTGAGAACTCTATGATGCTGCCTAATGGAGATGATTTACTTGTACTCAGGAATCTAGGACTACGACCAGTTCAAGAAGGTCTACGACCACTGCAAGAAGATCTACGACCACTACAAGAAGACCTACGACTAGTTGATTCGATTGGAGCAATCTACGACCAGAAAAGCAAGCACAGTACTCGTTGGACACAATCTACGACCAAAGATAGCATGGACTCCTCAAGACCACCCTAGGACCAGTCCTACGACCAGATCTTCGACCAGAAATACGCAACACAAGGTGTTGCGTCATCGTTTTGGAAACTAATAAGACTTTGTAAACGTAACGAGGTCGGAGTCCAGGTTGTGTACGCTTCATCCCACTACCGCACAACCCTAGGTTGACCTCCTCACGCTCCCGATATATATACAATGAGTCGCCATAGTTTAGAGGCGGTTTTTCTTAGATTATTCGCCAATTGCGCTTCACGATTATCGGTTTGAGGAACCCCACTTGTAAACTTCATCCATATCCGCAATACAATTGATTGCATCTACCTTGTTCTTGTGAGTTGCTTCGATTGCTTGCGGGAACAATAACCTTCGTGGTAAGGTCGATCGCGTGCAAGCGTGGTCGATAACGACAGCGTCGGGTGTAGCGAATGCGAGGTGACGATCCGTTGGTCGGAAGCCTCAAAGCGCCAACGCCCTCACGACGAACCAAATCGAACCTATCGGAAGATCGGGCCGTGACTCATCAAGTGGTATCGAGCAAAGGTTGCCCGTTAGGTAATTTCGCTTATCCCTTTTGTTAGTTGTGTTCCTCACCTAGAGTCCGTAAAAACCGCCCTACAAAAAGTTTTAGATCGTAATTATTCCATTGTCCAAACCACTTTGTGCCTTTCGCAATTTTGTTTTCGCCGCATTGTTGAGTTCGAGTCCATCGTCGGTGTCTTTGTTGCTTGGTTTAGAGTAGCATTCTTGGTCTCTAGTCAAGACCGCCGCCACCGTGCCACCATCCATCTGGACACACGACCCCCTTTTCGAGCGACACCCATTCGACCACCCGCCGGATTTACCATCCGGTCGAATCGAACATCTACTCGGATCCGACCACCTCTTCGAGCAACACCCATTCTACCATCCACTCAGAACTACCACCGTTGGATTCGATCCTCGGTCGGATTTCGAGCCGCAATGTAACTAGCCCAAGTTCGAGAGAGAGAGAGAGAGTATCTTTTAATTACCTATTTACCCTCGCTCTCCGAAAAGTTTGTGACCCAATCACCTCATCGGATCCGAAAAGGTAATGTAAGAATTTTGGCTTGGGTCACGTTTGCAAAAAAAAAAAGAAGCAAAAAGTGCAAAAGAAAAGAAAAAGAGCAAAAAAAAGTGCAAAAGAAAAGAAGAAGAAGCAATTCGACCACCCCTAGTTGGTCTACGACCGCCCACTTTTGCATCCTTTGGACTCCTTTGTATCGAGTCCTTGTTTGATCAAGATTGTGCTAGGGCTAGGGGCACTTTTAGACCAAAGAATCGTGATTTAGCTTGTGGGCTTTGGTTCAGCTTTGCTAATCTGATTTCATTATTGCTATTCCTTGCTACTAAACATAGCCTGTCCGAGCTCCACATACTTTCGACCCCCAAATTGGATCCTCGCATTCGCCTCCGCCGTGATCGTACATCCCACCTTCGCCGATTGGACCACCTGCTGCAATTTGTTAAGAAACTCATAAGAGCTTGGTAAGACGCTTGAGAGTGTGTGATTCCACCCTCCGACCACCTAATAGTGATAGGGATAATACCTTTGTGTTGTCTTTTGTCTCCTACTAACCATGTCAGGTGAAGGATTGGATGCGCAAGAGTGTGTTTTGAGGGAAGAGCTCATGACGCTATTGGATGAACAACGCACTACCGTTAATGAGGACATCGACAGGAAGCTTCAAGCTACCACGATCATATTACAACGCTCAATCAACGATAGTATTGCGGCGCCACTACACGCCTCGAAGAATGGTGAACCGACCACCAAACGTTGGTCGTGTGGAACCTCATGGTGCAGCCCATGACCATGAGTTTGATAATGATAATGAGATGCATGACCACGACGCCTTTGATGCACGACAACGGAACCGACCGAACTTCAACCGTCAAGGTATGAGAGGTAATAATGTTCAAAGAACATAATGCACGTGTTAATGATGATCCATATGCTAAAGTTAAGTTCTCTATACTATCTTTTGCGGGTGCTTATGATGCTGAAATATATCTAGATTGGGAGATGACGGTAGAATGTAAATTGAATGCTCACTTAGTTCCCGGTGCATAGAGTTAGGCAAGCCACAAGTGAATTTAAAAACTTTGCCATCATTTGGTGGAATAGGGTATGCACCAAGGATTAGCGCCTACTACGTGGGATGGTTTAAAGGTTGCTATGCGTAACAGATTTGTCCCACCTTCTTTTAAACGTGATTTGCGTAATAAATTGCAGCGCTTAAACCAAGGTAATAGATCCGTAGAAGAATATTATCGGGAGCTACAAATTAGCATGTTGCGTTGTGATATTATTGAGGATGAAGAAGTCAGCAATGCCATGTTTTATGGAGGATTAAGACATGAAATTCGTGACATAGTGGATTACAAAGAATACGATAGCGCCTCTAGATTGTTCCAACTTGCATGTTTGGCGTAAAAGGAATTGCGGGGACGACAACAGAGGCCAAGGAACAACTTTGGGAGCATGTCTACACCACGACCGGTCTTCGGCAAGCCAAAACAGCCCCACCTTCACTACGGCCCGCTGCCCTCCACGAGTAGGGCGCGTTCAAACAGACCTCAGACCACATCACATGCACCCGAGGTAAGTAAAGTTACTAGTGTGCGGCACCACCAAGAGTTCTTCGTCGGTTGCTTCCACCGGTCGTACCACCGGATTGTGTGCCACCATTGCAAGGGAATGGGGCACGCCATGAGGGATCGCCTGGTCGTGAAAGCATACCTTGCCACCAAAGACGGTGGTTATGTAAGTACTAGTGATATTGAGGACGAATATGTACTTGCAGCTAACATTGCAGGTGGAGGAGATGAGATAGATAGTGATGCTGATGATGTAGAGGAACAAGTAGCTGCTGTTGACACCGAGTATCATGTGAGCCTTGTTGCGCAACGAGTGCTGAGCGCACAAGTGGAGAGAGCGGAGCAAAGTCAACGGCACAACTTGTTTCAGACAAGATTTCTCGTGAATGACAGAGCCTGCAGAGTCATCATTGATGGAGGGAGCTGCAACAACCTTGCAAGCTCCGAGATGGTCGAGAAGCTTGGCTTGACCACACAACCACACCCACGTCCCTACTACATCCAATGGTTCAATTCGTGTGGTAAATTAAAGGTACACAAAGTTGTGAAAGTGCAATTTTTAGCAGGTAATTACAAAGATAGTTCTGACTTTGATATCGTGCCTATGCAAGCATGCTCTTTGTTGCTCGGTAGACCTTGGATATATGACAATGATGTTTTGCACCATAGTAGAGCTAATACCTACTCATTTTCACATAAGGGTAAGAAGATTAAGTTGTTGCCTTTGACACCAGCTGAGATTCTGAAAGATGAAGAAGAGCGCGCTAAAAATGAAAGAAACACCGATAAGCATGATTCTGAAAATCAGCAAGTAGCAAAACGTGTTTTCCCACCCAAAAGGGAGAAAGTGGCGTCTAGTCCTAAGTCCGAGGGAATTAAATTGAAGGGATGTGTTATGATTGCCACTAAATCAACTTGCTGAAATTTGTAATAATGAGTGCCATGCTATGCTTTGATATGCAAAATGCCTTATATTCGCTTGAGGACATAGCTAGCTCTTTGCCTCCTATTGCTGCTAACCTTTGCGAGGAGTATGTGGATGTATTTCCAACTGAGGTACCCCCGGGATTACCACCTATTCGAGGAATTGAGCATCAAATTGATTTGATCCCAGGAGCGACTTTGCCAAACCGTGCTGCATATAGGACCAATCCAGAGGAGACTAAGGAAATTCAGCGACAAGTCCAAGATCTTTTGGACCGTGGGTACGTAAGAGAAAGCCTTAGCCCTTGTGCTGCTCCAGCTTCTTTTGGTTCCTAAGAAAGACGGTAGTTGGCGATGTGTGTTGATTGTAGAGCCATTAATAACATTACTATAAGGTATCGCATCCTATCCCAAGGCTAGACGACATGCTAGATGAATTGAGTGGTTCTATTATTTTCACAAAGATTGACTTGCGGAGTGGTTACCACCAGATTAGAATGAAATTAGGAGATGAATGGAAAACTTCTTTTAAAACTAAGTTCGGATTATATGAGTGGTTAGTGATGCCTTTCGGTCTAACTAATGCACCTAGTACTTTTATGCGTTTGATGAACGAGGTTTTACGTCCTTTCATTGGAAAATTTGTGGTGGTTTACTTTGATGATATCTTGATTTATAGCAAGTCACATGAGCAACACTTAAATCATATACGTGCTGTTTTTAATGCTTTGAGAGACGCACGTTTGTTTGGTAACCTCGAGAAGTGCACCTTTTGCACCGATCGAGTTGCATTTCTTGGTTATGTTGTGACACCACAGGGCATTGAGGTGGATGAGACAAAGATTGTAGCCATCCAAAGTCGGGCCGACGCCTACTCTCAGTCACAAGCGCGGAGCTTCCATGGCCTTGCTGGATTCTATCGGCGCTTTGTGCGGGATTTCAGCACCATTGCCGCACCATTGAATGAATTGACAAAGAAAGGAGTGCCTTTCCAATGGGGACCTGCACAAGAGAAGGCATTCAACTTGTTGAAAGAGAAGCTCACCCAAGCACCCCTACTCCAACTCCCTGATTTTGGTAAGACTTTTGAAATTGAATGTGATGCCAGTGGGATTGGGATAGGTGGTGTATTGATTCAAGAAGGTAAACCAGTTGCATATTTTAGCGAAAAACTAAATGGGCCTAGTTTGAATTATTCCACCTATGATAAGGAATTATATGCTTTAGTTCGAGTGCTTCAAACTTGGCAGCTTTATCTATGGCCCAAAGAATTTGTTATACATTCGGACCATGAATCGCTAAAACATATTAGAAGTCAAGCTAAACTGAATAAACGACATGCTAAGTGGGTAGAATTTATTGAGTCATTCCCATATGTTATAAAGCATAAGAAAGGTAAGGATAATGTAATTGCTGATGCGCTCTCTAGACGTTATACCATGTTATCTCAACTTGACCATAAGATTTTTGGTTTGGAGGCCATTAAGAGTTTATATGTCACTGATTTGGACTTTAAGGAAGTGCTTGAACATTGTAAAAGAGGAAAGATATGGAATAACTATGTGCTGAATGATGGTTTGGTCTATCGTGTTAACAAGCTATGCGTTCCAGCTAGCTCTGTTCGTCTTTTATTGTTACAGGAGGCACATGGAGGAGGTTTGATGGCGCATTTTGGAGCAAAGAAGACAGAAGATGTGCTGTCCACCCATTTCTTTTGGCCAAAGATGAGGCGTGATGTCGAGCGCTACGTAGCTCGCTGCACTACATGCAACAAAGCTAAGTCCCGTCTCCTTCCACATGGACTTTATATGCCTCTTCCTATTCCTAGCGCCCCTTGGGAGGATATTTCTATGGATTTTGTTTTAGGATTGCCTAGGACAAAGAGGGGGAGAGATAGTATATTTGTAGTAGTGGATCGATTTTCTAAAATGGCACATTTTATATCTTGTCACAAGAGCGATGATGCTACAACCATAGCTGATTTGTTTTTTAGGAAAATCATTCGCTTACATGGAGTGCCCAATACTATTGTCTCGGATCGTGATGCAAAGTTTTTGAGCCACTTTTGGAGATCACTTTGGAATAAATTGGGGACAAAGCTGCTGTTCTCTACTACATGCCATCCCCAAACTGATGGACAAACGGAGGTTGTCAACCGCACGTTATCCACCATGTTGCGGGCTGTTTTAAAGAAGAACTTGAAGATGTGGGAAGAGTGTTTACCGTGATATTGAGTTTGCTTACAATAGGTCAAGACACTCCACCACCAAGGTAAGTCCATTTCGTAGTGTATGGTTTTAACCCCGTGTTCTATTGATTTACTACCTTTACCGACCTCCTAAAAATTAATCTAGATGCTAAGAAGCGTCTTGCATTTATTCTCAAGTTGCATGAAACCACTAAAGAGAATATAGAGCATATGACCGAAAGGTATAAGGTTGTTTGGAAGTAAAGGTAGGAAAGTTGTAAAATTTGAACCAGTGATTTAGTTTGGGTTCATTTGAGAAAGGATAGGTTTCCTAATTAAGAAAATCAAAGTTGATGCCTAGAGTCAAGGACCGCTTAAGATAATTAAGAAGATAAATGATAATGCATATCAATTAGAATTACTGCAGATTTTGGGGTTAGCCCCACATTTAACATTTCATATTTGAAACCATACGTGGGAGAAGAAGATGAGCTTGAGTCGAGGATGACTCCAATTCAAGAGGGGAGTATGATGAGGACATCCTCCTTCTGATACACGCACGACACAAGACCCTCCAGATCTGGTGCCGAACTACACGGTCCTATGACAAGAGCTAGAGCACGCCACTTAATCGATCGAGTTAAAGGCGTTTCTATGGTGAGTGTATTATTTGAGAACTCTATGATGTCGCCTAATGGAGATGATTTACTTGTACTCGTGAATCTAGGACTACGACCAGCTCAAGAAGGTCTACGACCACTTTGCAAGAAGATCTACGACCACTACAAGAAGACCTACGACTAGTTGATTCGATTGGAGCAATCTACGACCGTAAAAGCAAGCACAAGACTCGTTGGACACAATCTACGCACCAAAGATAGCATGGACTCCTCAAGACCACCCTAGGACCACCCCTACGACCGGATCTTCGACCAAAAATACGCAACACAAGGTGTCAGCGTCACCGCTTTGGAAACTAATAAGACTTTGTAAACGTAACGAGGTCGGAGTCCGTGTTGTGTACGCTTCATCCCACTACCGCACAACCCTAGGTTGACCTCCTCACGTTCCCGATATATATACAATGGCGCCATAGTTTAGAGGCGGTTTTTCTTAGATTATTCGCCAATTGCGCTTTACCGATTATCGGTTTGAGGAACCCCACTTGTAAACTTCATCTATATCCGCAATACAATTCAGATTGCATCTACCTTGTTCTTGTGAGTTGCTTCGATTGCTTGCAGGAACAATAACCTTCGTGGTAAGGTCGATCGCGTGCAAGCGTGGTCGATAACGACAGGCGTGCGGGTGTAGCGAATTGCGAGGTGACGATCTGTTGGTCGGAAGCCTCAAAGCGTCAACGTCCTCACGACAAACCAAATCGAACCTATCGGAAGATCGGGCCGCCGTGACTCATCACAACTCTCAACCTATTCAACAAGTTGTCAAATACTCATCACTCACAAAGGAGGACCTCTCACATGGTCTCTCAATCTCCCCCTTGATGAGTATATTGACAATCACCGAAAAAGCATAAGATGAGTTTGAGTTTAAAGTCAACCAAGGTCTAAACAAGTAGTACAGAAGCTCAAGACCATGTTGACACAAGAGAAAGACTTGAGACGAGATGAAAGAGCAATTTTCGCAAAACTCAAGGCTTTTCTCCAGAAGACTTGAAAGAGCAATTTTCGCAAAACTCAAGCCTTTTCTCCAGAAGACTTTTTCTCTCCAAAATTCTCCCCCTTTGGCAATAAAATCATCAAGATGTATTAAAGAGAGGAAATGACTATATGATATTCATTTTAAGCATTAGGAGCCATGAAGATTATCCAAAATGACTATTAGAGTATTACACCAAGCCATAACACAGAAGAATGCTATCAAGATCATGACAATTGATGTATAGAATAGCTAAGACAGAAAATCCATAAACTGATTAATGGTCCAATTCTTTAGCAAGTCAAATAAACCAAGATTGCAGTCTAGCTAAAGGTATCCAAGGATGATACAAGCCATGTCAAATACTCTAAGTGGAACAGAGAAGCATACTATTAAACAGTTTAGAGTGCTACCAGTTGTAAGAATGACTCAATTTTATCCAGTACTTGGTCTTTTTAATGATAAGCAATTTTAGCACAAGTTTCTTTTTCTGCAAACATAATTATGGCTTTATCTTAGTGAAGCAAGTCCTGGACTAGGTGCCATCCACAACTGCCTCCTAAGTTTCAACCAATTTTTCAAATCTTAACCATGTGCTAGATCCCAAGCCTTATCCGACCACTCCAAGCAACAGACTTAAGGAAGTGATCTTAGGTCATCCAAGGCTCCCCCTGAGTTCATGCATAGTGCAATGGCAAGCAGTCTCATGAGAAAGATTTGGTGAGATCAGTTTTTTCGCACAAAAGAGATTATTTTTTCTTTTGAAGTTTTTAGACCAACGATTAGAGATAAGTCATGTTTCTTAACAAACTGACATAGCTTACTCAAAAGTTCAAAAGAGATTCAAGACTCAACTCAGCCTACTTGACATGGCGAGAATCATAAAAGGATAGCTTCCACCAGACTAGTCTCAAGAGCTATTATGACAAGTTTTTAATTCAAGTTTAGCATTTTTTAATCACCTTAGCATGGCAAAGACTAAACTACACATAAAAAGTCATGATAAATCTAGCAGTTTAGCATAAATCATGGCAAGATGTAAAACAGTGAAAACAGATCATAAGGGATAATAAACAAGGCTCCATATGATTATAATGTAATGCAGGATAAAATGCACGAAAATCCAGATCCCCTTCAGAATGATATGCATCTTTTAATTCAGGTTGTAGGACCGGAAAGGCGACTAGGGGGGTGAATAGGCGCTTTCTAAACTTTTTCGCCTAAATCAAATTCAACACGAACTTTACTCCTTTAGCTATGAAAGCTAAGAAGATCGATAGCGCACGCGTGGAAGCCTTGTGTCAATTCGATAACCCGATAACCACACGTCACAAAAGTGGAGACTTAATCTCAAAGGGCGAATCTGAGCACAGCGCGGTCGACCGGCTACGAAGGCGATCGACCGACGTTCAACCAGTGATCCGACCGGCAACTAATCGGCGGTCGGACGGTGGACAAGCGGTTCGACTGGCGAGATGGCCGTGCGAATACACCAGGCGGTCGGACAGCCGTTACAACACCGGCCCGACCGGTTCGATCCGATCTTGATCAAAATCAAGCCCAAATCCAAAACGAAATTTGATCCAACTTTTGATTCAACCAATGAAACTTGACCAAATTTCAAGCACACCTCCCTAATGATATTAGAGACCTATTTCTAGCGACGATCCTTCAGATCCACTTCACAGAATCGATCTCTCAAGGATTAAACAAAGAAGTACACAAACCCTAGAAATATGAAAATCTTTGATTCAAGACTTGCTTGTGGGGGTTGATGGTCTAGATGATTCTAGGAGTACTCCCACACATCAAAGCAAGACAAAGTGGGTCAATAGACCAAGTTTAACCTCTTGAATCAAGGAAGCACCAAATTCATTCAAATGAGAGAAGAACACAAAAGAAAGACAAATGAACTCTCAAGCAAGCATCACAAGATTGATTGATCTCACAAGATGCTTACAAAGCCACTCCCTCAAGGAGGACAAGAGCTCACCAAGGAGCAACCACAATCTCTCCCTCTCTTCCTCTCCAAACCCTAACCCTAGAAAAGGCTAAGGAACTTCCAAATGAATGCCTCAAGGGGGTTTTACATATCCCCCCTTCTACTTATAGGAGAGGACTAGGGTTACACTTTTGGAACCCATTCACACATAGGACCCACACACAACATCTGTTGAAGCAATCACCTGCTTCACCACGTGTAGGTTGATCAGCGGTTCTCATCGTGTCGCCAAGCCTCTCTTGTCCGAATCCCATCGGAACCTCCCAGAGACTCGCACCGATATCCGCACCGCCGATCCAACCAAATCTGCATCAACCACCCGCTCGATCCATCTTGCCCATCCTGCACCATGCTTGAGTCACACGACCTCACCTGGTATCCACGATCGTTCTGGACCTCAGCTCTCCAAGCGTAGTCCCGATCCACTCACCGTTGACGTCGTTGACCTGCAAGCCGCCTGCACAGCAATAGATAAACAAACCGTTTCCGGGAACAAGTTCTTCACAACTTGACCCACGTTAGCTCCGCAATGCAATATACATCAATAAAGCATTGATAACCAAACATAAAATACAATCAAAACACACCAATACAAACTTGGCTCACCTCCAAGTCATCGCCGGTCTGACCGCCCCACAAGGCCGGTCCGACCGATATCAGGCCGGTCGGACCGCTCCCACAACAATGGTCGGACCGGTCCAAAAAGACTTAGCCAAATTTCCAGCTTGAAAATCCGAAACCTTCTGAAATTTTCAACACAATAGAACTTTTGACTGGGAGCTCCAAAAATGATGCAACCACATCCAGGAGACTCCCCTCACCTGCCTACACAACCTATTTTTGGATTAGCTCCAAAATCCAATTTTAGGTCAGGACGGTCCGACCGGCCACCACTGCCGGTCCGACCGTTCCACGGGCGGTCCGACCCCTAGCAACGCTGATCGGACCGCTCACCGTGGTCCGACAAAGAAGAAGCAAACCCCGAAAACGCGAGATTTTACAAACCAACAAAGCCATTGCCAATTGACTCATCATCCTGAGATCGTGCACATATCCTCACGATATCCACACAGGTTGAGATATGACAAAATTTAAGAACTGGAATAACCAAGATAAACTCCCCCTGAACCAAAGGAACAAAAACGAGAAACTGGAATGAGAAAGAGAAAAGGCAGTCCTTAGAGCATAGATAAGATATAGAGAATACCAAAACTCAGAATGATTCTTATCTACCCCATATGATCCAGTGACTATTAGTCGATTAACTAACTCACTAAGGAGCAAACAACCCCTGTCTCACCAAGGGTGGCCCGACCCTCGCTAGAACCTATAAGAAGTGAGTAAGCTCAACTTAGAGAGAGGAGAAACAACTAATAAGCAGCATCTTAGAAGCACAAGATAAGAATTCGCAGTCAAAGCACACTTGGCAAGATAACCACTCTAATCTATGCTAGAAGGACTTAGACCCAAAGCACTTAAATAAAAATGCAACCAGAAAGGAGAAATAGCATAATTAAAATATAATACAGCAGTAAAGCATAAAAGCTCCCCCTCACAACAGTCCGTAAGGACAAACCACCCCAAGCTCTCCCCGCAGAGCTGAAAATCGAGAGCTGTCCAGAGGCTTGGTGAAGATATCAGCCAACTGGTGCTCACTCTCCACAAACTGGAGCACAATGTCACCCTTTTCTACATGGTCTCGAAGAAAGTGATATCTGATATCAATATGCTTGGTCCAAGAATGTTGCACTGGGTTCTTGGCAATGTAAATCGTAGACTTGTTATCACAAAAGAGTGGAACACAGTCGATTACTAACCCAAAGTCCTGCAGGGTCGAGACCATCCAAAACACTTGACTACAAAGAATCGGTCAGCAAAGAACATACTCGGCCTCTGCAGTTGGATCGCACAACACCGATCGCTTCCTTGACGACCAGAGACAAGAGAAGTGCCAATGAATTGGCAAGTGCTGAGGTGCTCTTCCTATCTATCCTCTGACCCGACAAAATCGCATCGTGAGAATGCTCTAAGAGATAGACAAGAAGAGGAAGAGTACCAGATACCATAGTCAATGGTAGCTCGAAGGTACCGAAAGATGCGCTTCACCGCTTGACGATGAGATACGCGAGGAGAAGCCTGAAACCGAGCACAAAGACACACAGAGAAGTGTATGTCTGGTCTCGAGGCTGTGAGGTACAAGAGAGAGCCAATCATGCTCCTGAACTCCTTTTGGTCAACAGGTTCGCCGTCTTCATCTGGATCAAGAGCAGCTGTAGATGCCATCGGAGTTGATACTGGCTTTCCATCATTCATGTCAAAGCGCTTCAGGAGGTCTCGAGTGTACTTGCCTTGGTTAAGAAAAGTACCTTCCCGAGTCTGTTTGATTTGGAAACCAAGGAAGAAGCTCAACTCACCCATCATGCTCATCTCAAATTCCGAGCTCATAACATCGGAAAACTAGGAAACAAGAGTATGTGAGGAGCCGCCAAAGATGATATCGTCCACATAGATCTGGACGAGCAAAAGATCAGTGCCAAGACGGTGGATGAACAAGGTCTTGTCTATTTTACCCATTTCAAAACCATGACTCAACAGCTAGGACTTAAGTCTTTCATACCAAGCTCTGGGAGCCTGCTTGAGTCCATACAAAGCTTTGGAAAGCTCAGAGACATGGTTAGGGTATTTGGGGTTCTCGAAACACGAGGTCAGTCTCGACATAGACTTCTTCCTCAATAAGACCATTGAGGAAGGCACTCTTGACATCCATCCGTAAAGCTTGAAGCCCTTAGAAGTCGCAAAGGCAAGCGTGATTCTAATGGCTTCAAGTCTAGCTACAGGGCAAAGGTCTCTTCAAATCTAGACCCTCAACTTGGGAGTACCTCGAGCTACCAAATTTAGCCTTGTTTCCAATGACTAACCCATCTTCACTTTGCTTGTTCTTGAACACCCATTTGGTCCCAATGATATTCTCGACCTTGAGGGGCTCAACAAGGGACCAGACCTTGTTTCTTTCAAAGTTTTCCAACTCCTCATGCATGGCGTTTATCCAAGACTCGTCAGATAAAGCATGACAAACGTCTTTAGGCTCAAATGAGGCGACGAAAGCAGAATGGAGACAAAAGAGAGACAAACCAGCTTTGGAACATGTGACACGCTCAAAGAGGTCTCCAATGATCTGCTCTGAAGGATGGTCCTTTTGAATGTGTCTAGGAGATCCAGGGTGAGATGAAGAAGTGGCCTCTATCTCATGAGCAGATGAGATAGGAACAGAGCCACTAGCTTCAGAAGAAGCAGAAGGTAAGGGCTGATCTCCTCGAGGTGCAGTGGAAGAAGGCACCTGTAACGTCCCAAAATTTGGCTTTTCAAAAATCTTTTGAGTAGTTTAGGTCACTAGAAAATTTCACCAATTTTATTTGAATTAATAAAGCTTAATTGGAATTTTTTCTAAATTAAAAATATTTAATTTGATTAATATAAACATCAATTAAATAAAAATATATTTTATTTGGCTTCCTGGTGTTTCCAGGAATTTTCTGGTATTTTTGGGGATTTGTCTGCATTTATTTGCTATTTATTCTATCTTATGGATTTATTGCCTTTTAATTCAAATTCGAAAATCAGTTTTACTTTCTCTCTCCTCCCCATGTGAACAGTACCATGCGGTACTGTTCATCCGATTTTCCAGCCGAGCGCACGTCCGTAAATGAAACTCGCGTCGTTTCGTTTCCAACTCCAAAACTTCAAATCTTCATATCTTTTCGCTCGGTGCATATAAATACGAGCCGTCTGCGCCCACGCGTCCGTCTCGACGTCCTCTTCTAATCCATTGATTTGGTTTCCTCCAAATCGATCTGTATTCAACGCAGTTCGCAGAATACCGAGTTCATCCGAAAATCTTCCGCTGCGAGTTTCTCCTCCGTCCGACGTCCGCCGGCCGAACCGTCTGCGGCGTTGGATTCGCGTCGTCGTGCTCTACGTCATGGTGCCAGCCCCTTCGCCTGAAGTTCGCCAGAGTTTCGCCGTCCGTCGTATTCCAACCGTATTCTTCGCGTATTCTCCTTCCTCGGTGAGTATTTCACCAATCCGACCGCACCATTGCGTCCGGCTCGTCGTTTCCTTTCCGTTTTGCCCATTCACCGCCGCTACATCGCCGTCGTCCGCCGGCCGCTACGTCCACTAAAATCAATCTGTTTAAATCAATCTGTTTGTGTTCCAGTTTTTGTTTCTCTGTTGCTCTGATGTATATGTATGCAATACGTGAGTTGTTAGCCCTCTCTGATATTGTCTAGATGCTAGCCTTTTCTATTACTTTTTCCTCTAATCTTTGCCATTACAAAAATTATTGCGCTATTAACCTCTGTCCCTGTTCTTGGGTAGTATACTGCATGCATGCATAAACTTCCTTCGTTGGTTGCTCTCTAGTCGGCTACCTTGAAGTCGGCTGATACTTCGTGGTCAATCCAGTGCATGCGTTGGTTCCCTCGCCATTACATGATTGCCTTCATTCCTTTCAATCTGCTAACCCATTCTCTGTTAAATGCTTTGTCCACCACAAGGTCGAACCGCCACCCATGCACTAAACAAATCTGTTACAATATTGTATATGTGTACAGTACATCATGAGTGCATAGTTCCGTTCTATTGTTATTGTGCCTGACCATTGCTTTGGCTATGTTGATTCTCCCTGCCAACACATCAATGCGCATGAACCGGCTGGCAAGTTCCTATCCTCTATTCCTGTTGATATATATGTACGTATGTATATGTATATATATATATATATATGCATATATATATATATGCATGTATGTATATACATGTGTGTGTATATATATGTATGTATGCGTGTACGTATGTATATATGCATGTACGTACGTACGTATGCATGTATGTATATGTATGTATGCATGTATGCATGTATGTATGTACGTATGTATGTATATATGCAAGTATGTATGTACGTATGTATGTATATATGCAAGTACGTATGTATGTATCCTCTCTCTCTTACGTACGGGTCCCGCATGTCAGTCAACCTTTGGTCAACCCTCCTCCATGAGCTTGGTCCACCGTGGACTAGCGTATCTCCGTGGATCTGGTCCATAGACCAGTGGCCCACATGTCAACCCTAATCTTATTTTCGAGAATTAATTTAATTCTTGAAAATCCTTTTATCTTATTGGTCCCACATGTCGTTCTCTCTACCTTATTTTTGGAATTATTTTTAATTCTAGAAATCCATTAATATCAGTCGGTTCCACATGTCATACACTCATTCATTCTCTAATATTTTCGGAATGGAATATTCTGATAATATTCCACTTGTCAGCTTGTCTCTCTTTTTATTTTCATCATTCCAAAAGCCATATCTTATTCATCCGAATTCCCCTTGAACCCATTCAAATTCCTACATTCATCTAAATTCAATATCTATCTTCCAGTACCATTCAATTTCAATTTGGAGTTTATTTGATTTGTCTTTTGAATTGTGTTTGTTTTGCGCTTTCTTTATCGTTAGACATTGAAGCCCCGGAATCGTCCGAAAGAGCTGAAGAGCAAGGAAGTAGAAGATTGAAGATAAATAAAGACCATCATTGCTATAACAAGGCAAGTTATACCTTTGATCATTTTGAACCCAGTTTTCAAAATACTTTGTTTCAAAGTATTGCATTCTATATCAAGTAATTATTTAAATGCTTTTGGGTGTAGTTATTAATCCAAATTGTTATGCCACCTTGTCTATTGTATGTCATGATCTTTTGTCACCCTAGGTTGATTAATTATTAGTTGGTATTATCGTAGCACCAACGTGGGTTGGTTAGATACGATTAGACTGCTTAGCCATGCCACGAGTCATCATTTCATGTGAGAGTTGCAATTATAAATTTGACTAAGTGATTATGGAACGTGTGATAAATCTGTGTGTCTTTGTGTCTTTGTTACTCGTTGATGGCATGTGTTGCACTTAATCAACAGGTGGGAAAAGATTTAGACGAGGCAAGTGGTGGATTCTGTGTGAATGGTGGATCTGTGTGATATAAACTTTGTGATTTGGGTTAAAATGGAAGTCTTGCCTTGGTCAATTAAGGACTTAACTTTGTGCGCCATTGAATGGGCCTTCTTGCACGACCACATGCCTAGTATGGGCCGGGCTGACTTAGTAAGTTATGGAGTCTTGACATTGACAACTCAGTTGTATTTAAGCTATGTGATGGGTCGAGGTGTGTACCGTGTTTGGGTCACATCATGGACGGTTCATTGATCCTCGTCCAATGGTGTGTGTCGTTCCAAGGGCTGTGTGTACAAATTGGACGGCAGTAAAGCACACCAGGAGTGTCATTGTTTGAGATAAAGTTTCTGAAAGGTTTTGTTATGGTCAGTGCTAGCTACACTGGTTGTATCGTGTGGGTAAAGTGTACAGCCTCTGCAGAGTGTTTAAATCAATCTATTCGAATAGCCGCGTCCTCGGTTATGGACATGCTCGGGAATTTCACACGAGGGGTAGATTTTCATAAAACAATTGGGAAGGGTCAGCTGTGTGAGATAACTTGTTCAGCTGTGTGAAAGAACTTGATTAGACTGTGTGTCCTTTGTGAAATCAATTGTTAACTTATTATTGTCTATTTGTTTTGAATTATGCTTTCAATCTATTATTTGTATTCAATTGCAAATATTGCATTTCTGCAAAATAACCACAGAAGCCATTCCTTTGGAATAAGCCATCATCTATAAATTGCATTCTGTGGTATGACTTGCGAGTACGGTGTGTACTCACTCTTGCTATAAACAATCAACAGAAGTGGAAGAATCGTCACTCAACAAGGTCTACTTCAAGGATCGTGGAGAACTAGGTTGCGCTTACCCTACCGATTGCCTCGGGCATATGGATGGGCTTCACCGGTTATTCCGTTACGTTCCGCTGCAGCTTTATTGAGCTATTTGTCTTCTGAGACATTAATTGTAAGCTTTGACCTTAAGGTCTTTACTCTGATAATTATTGTTATTTGTCTATTTATTAGTCATCTTTGCATATGGAAATGATATTTCATCGATGTTGCCACTGTGTGCACTAGCGTGATCCTGGACTAGTGCAGTATACACAGAGGGTCCAGATTTGCATATTTGGGTCCCGACAGCACCTCAAGAGGAGGAGGAAGAACTGGATCGGGTAGACAACCCTCATCTCCGTCTTCCTCATCGTCCACAAATATGGACTCAGACTGCTCTAGAGAACCTGAGATATCAGGCCTAGTCCCCGGACTGGCCTCATCGAAGGTCACCTCACAGGTTTCTACCATTTTGCTAGACTCGCAGTTCCAGACTCTATAGGCACGAGAAGAAGTCGAGTAACCCAGAAAGATCCCATCACAAGATCGTGATTTGAACTTATCTAGGTTCCCAGACTTCAAAATAAAACACTTGCAACCAAACACACGAAAATGCGAGACGCTGGGTTTTCGCCCATATCTCAACTCATAAGAAGTGCGATGCAAGAGTGCCCGAAGAAAGACTCTGTTAGAAACATGACAAGCAGTAGCAATAGCCTTAGCCCAAAACTTCCTAGGTGTAGAGTATTCATCAAGCATCGTTCTGGCCATCTCGACCAAGGTACAGTTCTTCCTCTCCACAACGCCATTCTGTTGGGGGATGTATGGAGACGAGAACTGGTGCTCTACACCTGTCTCATCACAGAAACTCTCAAAGTAGGAATTTTTGAACTCGGTGCCATTATCACTGCGAATTGCTCGTAATGCACCTGGGAGCTCAAAAGAAAGCCTACTAAAAAGACCACGAAAATGAGTAAACGTCTCATCCTTCGAGGCTAAGAAAAACACCCAAGAGTACCTCGAGAAGTCATCGACCACAACAAGAACATACCACTTCCCTCCCGCCGATCAAGACTCGAGCCGACCAATCTGTATCTATATGGAGCGCTTGTCACGGTGCATCGATCATTATCACTTGGATCGGAGAGTGAGAAGCGGCAACCATCTTGCCGTGCCGGCATGGAGAGCAAACTAGATCCTTGACCATCTTGAGTTTTGGCAAACCACGAATGAGATCGTGGCCGCTAACTCGTGTCAAATGATCAAAGCCTATATGACCTAGTCTCCTATGCCAGAAGGTTAAATCACGGGATTTAGAAGCAATTAAACACCGGAGAGGATCACCAGAAGACTCAGAAAAATCAGCACGAAAGATCCTCCCATATCGAAATCCATAAACTAGGCTACCCGAAGAATCAAGAATTTTGCAATTGTTTTTCTTAAAGCTCACCTCGTAACCGTCATCGGTAAGCTGAGAGACTGAAAGCAGATTATACTGCAGCTTACTTACTAAGGCAACATCTTTCAAAATAAAAGAATCATTAATGCTCACAGTACCTTTAGCGATGACGCGCCAAATGAAGCATCTCCAAGGTGATCGTCTCATCACCTCGAGCATGGGCTAGGGAAGAAAACCAACGAGTCTCTCGGTCA
This sequence comes from Hsuehochloa calcarea, assembly GCA_036346395.1. Taxonomy (NCBI): domain Eukaryota; kingdom Viridiplantae; phylum Streptophyta; class Magnoliopsida; order Poales; family Poaceae; genus Hsuehochloa; species Hsuehochloa calcarea. Next base: position 11,071,986 of record CM070612.1, read on the forward strand.
TATGATGAGAACACCGAGTCTACAATCCAGACCTTTCCCTTCCCAAATGGCGAACTGAGTCAAACAGTAAAGTCTCGAGATTGGGTTGAATCAACAGTGATTTTGGCACCCAATACTGAGTCACACGTCGAACAGATGAAGTAGTCAAGCAAGATCGACCTCTATCTACGCTCGCTCTCTGTCACTCAACAAGCGGTAAGGTGCGTGAGCGGACACTGAAGTCGCTGTCAATCCGATCGCTATGGAAGAGCGAGTTGGAATTCTGGCAACATGCTCATCACGCCGCGGGTAGCCATCTCGAACCGAGATCTACCCTCAAAACGACGGAAGTCACGACCGAAAGGAGCATGAGGACGAAAATCAAAAAACTCAGAAAAACCAAGTCCTCGATGCTGCCCTAAATCATCAGTTGTAGCAAACTTAGACCTCATGTTAGTCTTAGGTGCACTCATGGTCTGGGGCTGACCCTGAATGCGCCTAAAGGACTCAACATGATCTCTACGCGCGATCTTGGCGCGCCTGAAGCAATGATCAACTAAATGTCCATCCTTCTGACAGAAGGTGCAATGATACTTCGCCTTCTGAGAAGCCGAAGCTGCAGGTGGAATCACCTTGCTGTCAGAGATCCTTTGAACAAAACCCGCTGACTTAAAATTGACTTTCTGAGCACGACAGGTGGATGCTTCCTCATATCCTCATGGAAATCATATCCTAGACCCTGATTAAATTACAAATCTTGGATTGGTCTAGAATGAGATTGAGCTTCTTCTTGCCTCCTACAAATTTCTCAAGAGTGTTCATAAGATACTGACACTCCTGAAAAAGAGAGGTGCAAGAAGAGCAGGGGGAAGAAGGAACAGCAGAAGGTAAGGGAGCAGAAGAAGAACCAACAACAGAGGAAAGATTGGCTTGTGCAAGCACAGCCAACTTTGGGGGACATCCCCTCACTAGCAGATTGGTTCACGTTGCTAGGCGTCTCTACCAAACCCTTAGACTTCTTCCCAGCACACACAATACAAGCGGATGATTGTGTCTCTAGAAGGTCCTTAGTTAGCTTCACATATTTTTCATCCAAAGCAACCAAATCACATTTTAGTTTATTACACTGATTGCATGGTGAGCTAACAAGGTCCTTAGAAGCATCTTGAGCAGCTTTGTTATTGTGATCAATCATTTCTTGAAACTGTTTGGATACAGATTCTAGTTCAGCAGTTAACTTAGGACAGTTTAAACAAGAAACAATGGGCTCAAGTAAAGCAGCTTGGAATTCAACAATTTTGTGATCTACCCGTTTTAGGTTCATCTTGAGATTATTACAATTTTCACAAGTCTCGGGCGGATCGAGCGATGGTATATAGACCTCTAAACGAGTTGTCCTTAACCTCACAGGAGGTGCAAGCGAGAGCCTCAACAGAGTAGATGAAGGAGGTGCTACCCTACTTATCTCTAGTTCAGCAAGAATGCTAATGTTCTCCACTTTAATCATGTCTAATTCAGAGGACACACTATCATGCAAGGTCCTTAGTTTTTCCATGTCATCAAGCAAAGCACAGCATGTGTCACAATCATCACGGGAGGGAGCAGATGTAAGTAAGGTAAGCTCCCGTGATAGTCTAGCTACTTTCTTCTCCAACTCAGTACACTTAGCCCTAGACTTAGCATGAAATCTACCTAGCTTAAGAAAAGCATCATTAAGCTGGTCGTAAGTGGGACTAACCTCATCGGAGTCGGAATACAGCTCGCTGTCGCTTAATTCTCCCCCGAGGGCCATGAAGCACATGCCGGAGAAGTTGCCGTCGTCCTTGGGATCTTGATCGTCCTTTCCATCATCGTCACTCCACCCCTCCACCTCGCTGGTGTCGAGTTCGTCGAGGGCGGTGAGGACGCGATGGAACAACTTCTTTGCCTTCCCAAAGTTGCGGAACTTCTTCTTGCCTTGGTCAGGTGCTGAGGGCTTCGTGTTGTGGTTCTTGTCGAAGTAGTCGTTCTTGCCCGAACCGCCATAGTCACCTTTGCCCTTTTGACTCTTCTCGTCTCTGGGGAGTAACCTTGCCCTCTCTTCGTGTCATGTCACACGACTAGTCACCGTGCCCCTATTAGGCTAGACAATGTAGCGGTTAAACCCCCGTAGCACCGCCACCGCGTTGGCCATCTTCTCCATTGCCAGCCACCGCCTCGGCCTCCCATGCACTCCCATGCTTCTTTTTGCACGTTGCTGCCGTGAATAGCATCACTGTATCACGTAGAATCTCACGCGCACAAGAATTTGCCGCTAGTAACTCCGTAGCACATCTTTCACCGAAGACACGAGAGCACCACCACAGCCTCGTCGTTACACCGCCACCTTGGGCCACCTCCTGATGCGCTGCTGCCACTAATCGGACCACGGTAGTGCCTGCATTCAATTTTGCCGCTCCCGGGAACCCGCCGAGCCGCACCACACCAGCGGCAAACTTTGCAATGAGCGCCCATGAAGCTCTGCTATGCACTCCTCTCTTCTATAGGAGATGCCGGTGTGGAGCTGAAACACAAACCTGAGCTTAAAGGAAGCTAGGAGTTTTCGAAAATAATTGACAATTTGACTTACGGTTTGAAAATAGGAAACCAAATGGTAATTTTTATTTACGTCGAAAACGGGACATTACATCGCTGCCCAAGTTGACACTCCAGAATGCCAACGCCATGCCTCGCGCTCAGACCATGATGTCATGACACACTATCCTCCCTCGCACCGCCTTTCACGAGCAAGGCACGATGGGTCATCATCATGACGCATGTCACCAGGGGTGTCTCCTTCCTTGTCTCGCATCGGGCATTGCGGGCCATAGTCGTCAACCTCCTCTTGCAGGACGCGGCGCTGAGGGCACCCCCTTCTTCTTCCTCCTTTTCTCTCCCTCCTCATCCTCTCCTTTTCTCCCGTCGGGCCTTGAGTGAGTAGCCCCTTCCCCCTATTTATGCAACAACAACTATCTCTTTTCCCTACTTTTATCTCCATAAACCGCCTTGCAACGTCTTTGAGCTCACTCGTTGTCCCCGGCCAAGCATAAGCACCACTCGTTCTACAACCACGTGGTTACTCTGCCCAAATTTGTTGCCATATCCCCCTCCCTCTGGAAAGTGATCACGCCATCACCTCCCTGACTCCTCTTCGATCCTTGTAGCGTTGTTCTACACTACCGAGACCCACTAGAGAGCCACAGATGTTGAGATGGGCCATCATCCTCACTCTGGCTCTAACGACGCACTACGTCTGTGGTCTCCCGCCAATTCGTCCACGTCACGAGGTGCGCTTCATCACAATGAAGTTTTCCCCCACCTCCTTCAACCATCCCTTGCCACGTAGGCCAACCCCACCTAGCACCACCACCTCACCATGGTAGTCGCCGACGCCAGCGTTCCCATCCCCCTGCCAACCTAGACCACCAAAATGGAACCCCCCCCCCAAATTCGGGAACTTGGAATGCACGCATGAATTTTGTCGATTTATACCGAATTTCAAAACCGACCATGAGGGGAATCGCTGGGATGGTCAATGCCATCCATGAGGAGGACAGGCGGTGTACCACATTCGTGTGTGTAACAACCCAGATTTGGGATTAATTGAAATTTTGTTAGAATTTATAGATTTTCAAAAACTTTTTTTGCTTTGTGTGAAATTACAAAATATTGGGTTGCATTTCAAAAGTCAAAACCAAATCCTAGCCAAAATTGGAATTAATAAAAATTTACAAGAAAATTAAGTCCCAAAAATCCCTTTGAATTTGAATTTTGAATTGTAATTCAAATTCATTCCTAAACTAAATGAAACAAAAATCAAACCTAAACATTTCCCTCTCTCCTCTTCAGGCCAATTTCCAGCGTCAGACCACCCCTTCCTCCCCCTCTCCTGACCAGGGCGCTCGCACCCTGGCCCACGCCGTCCTCCTCTCCCCTTCCCTCATGTTGCCTAGATCTGCACGTGCTCGCTCGCGCAATAGCCTAGTCGTGCCAGCCTCTCATTGCTTAGCGGCCCTCGGACCCATCCGTTACCGTTAGTGCCATGCGACCGCTCACTCTCGCCAATGCTGCAACGCTGACCGGTGGACCTTGAACCCACCTGTCGGGCACTGTTCATCATCTTCCTGCCAGCTTCGCGCCGCTCTCCTCTCTCCATGCTGCTCACCATGATGCCCCCACACTCGAGTACCTATACACGTACAACAGACCTCGAGTGCCTGACCTCCGTCGTGACCTAGTTGCATCACCCTCCAGTCGCCGACCTCCTTAAATTCTATGAAATATTGCGCCCGATCGTGACATGGTCATCACTGCCTCGCCATTTCCCACGCCTATAAAGCTCCGCAATCACGTCACCATGGCTGCCTCACCCTCCGCAAGCTTTTGCCCTCATCCATTCCCTCTCTCTCTCTCTCTCTCTCAACCAATCGCTGGGAGGAAGATGAGCACCGAGCACCCGAGCCACTGGTGCCCTAAGCCTTCGTCGCCCACACCTCGCCACCATGGTGAGCCTTGAGCTTCACGATCATGTCCCTGAGCTTTGCCTTCCATGTTATCTCTGATGAACCCCTTCTTTTTTCTGTTGGAGCACCAAGACGCCGTCGGCACATTATCACCTATGCCCCCTTTTGACTCTTCTCGTCTCTGGTGAGTAACCTTGCCCTCTCTTCGTGTCATGTCATTCGACTAGTCACCATGCCCCTATTAGGCTAGACAATGTAGCGGTTAAACCCCCGTAGCACCACCACCGCGTCGGCCATCTTCTCCATTGCCAGCCACCGCCTCCCATGCACTCCCATGCTTCTTTTTGCACGTTGTTGCCGTGAATAGCATCACTATATCACGTAGAAGCTCACGCGCGCAAGAATTTGCAGCTAGTAACTCCGTAGCACATCTTTCACCGTAGACACGAGAGCACCGCCATAGCCTCGTCGTTGCACCGCCACCTTGGGCCACCTCCTGATGCGCTGCTGCCACTAATAGGACCACGGTAGTGCCTGCATTCAATTTTGCCGCTCCCGGGAACCCGCCGAGCCGCACCTCACCAACGGCAAGCTTCGCATTGAGCGCCCATGAAGCTCTGCTATGCACTCCTTTCTTCTAGAGGAGACGCCGGTGTGGAGCTGATGTGGAGCCAATGTGGACGTCACGTGGTCGCCACGTGGATCACACGTAAGCATCATTAGGGTAACCGGTTTAGTTAACGTTAAGTAGTTAATTAGTTAGAGTGTGACGTGGGCCCATAAGGTTTAAACAATAAGTTAAAACAGTAAAGGTTAAGTAGTTAGTGCGTAGACTAAATCCGTGGAGCACGATCTCTGACCAGTGGGCTTGGCTCGGTGCACTGTTGCGTGGACTTGGTCAAATGGACCGACGCCTCACCTGTCAGTCTCTCGGGATTTTTCTAAGTAAAAATACATGGAAAAGAAAATATAAACCCTAGTGGACCCCACATATCAGTCACAGTATGTTTTCAAGAATAAAAAAGAAAAGTAAATCCTTGTGGACCCCACCGATTAGAAATTTCCAAATTTCTGGATTTTGTTCTCGGTTCAAACTTTGGAGAACTCGTTCTGCGTCGTCTTAAATCCAAATAAAGTGAGTTTTATTTCTAAATTCAAGGTATTTCCAACAGTGCCAAAATCATTATTTTTTTAGTTCATTTGAATTTATTTTGTATTTATTTGTGTTATTGGTATTTATTTAAAGTGGTCGTTTCTGCGTTAAATATATTTGAACGTCGCCGAAGGCTTTGACACTACTTGAAGTCAAGAACAAGACCAAGAAACATCCACATTTGAGCAAGGCAAGCCTTTACCATTGATCATGTTGAACCTGCATTTTAAATGCAAAGTATTTCGATTTAAATTATTACTTGCATGCTTATTTTTTTAGGACTATGTTAAATGTTGATTCTTAACTATTCCAAGGTTTATTATCACTATGATTTCCTTCCTTGTTTATTGACTCCAGCTGATACCTTGTCACCCTAAGGATATATATTACCTGAAGTAAACTCTTCCTTTGATTAAATGAAAATGACTATTGGTTGTGCATAGATATCGCTTAGTAAATGAATATAAATAGGACACAAACATTGCTACAACAGGAGCATGGATATCTTGAACTGTAGGGTGGTGACATGGGTTACCAATAGAAATAGAAAAATGTATTTATAAATGGTTGGGACGTGGGCGAGTAGTGATTCAGACTAGTGCTAGGTACACGCAGTGAATTGGTGGCTTGTCTTGCCTAAGTCAATTAAGAACAGAATCATGTGTTCCATTCACACCTACTAAGTCGTACGACCACATGTATAGTATAGGATAGACCTGGCCTATTACTTTGCTTAGTTCCTACATGAAGACCTATGCCCCCTATTAAACTAAGTGAAGAAGGGTGACTCCCCAACAACGGCGGATCCCTAATGTATAATATCCTGTGTAACCAGGGATGTTCTGTGAAGTGACCTGTAAGCGGGCGTTGCCTCAGCCGTTGAGGGTTTATAAACTCGAAAAGAGGGTTTAGTGTCGAACTAGGTTCTGGAAAAGCTTTGTTATGATCAGCTCAGTCGCGCCCAAGGAAGTATGTCATGGCTAACATTAAGAGTTGTTCATATCTTGTAGGTAAAGTTGTAGAACCTTTGCAGAGAGTCTTTTAACCTATTCAAATAGTTGTGCCTCCGGTTACGGGAAAATATGTGAAGTTTGACACTACTTGTTAGTTTTATAAACTTAAAATTTTGGGAACTAAAACATGTTGGGGGTAAAAATGGTAATATGAGTTGTGAGACATGCTAGATTAAGTGCGGTTGTTGGGTACCGGACATGTTAGCTTAAGCACGGCCTATAGAGTTTGGGACATGCTAGTTTAAGCATGGTATGTGTGGTTGTGATGTGCTAGTTTAAGCACTGTCACTGGGAATGTGATATACTGGTATAAGCACAATCATCAGAAATTTAACACATATGGAATGGAATTGTGGCATGCTAGTTTAAGCATGGCTGTTAAAGTTGTGACATGCTGCAATAAGCGTGGTTGCCGGGATGTGGTCATGTTGGGTTAAGCATGGTTGTGATAACATTTCTTATACAAAATACCCTTTTGATTTAAAGTGACACTTGCTAAGTCACAGGTTTGGAAAATAAATATAGTATCTGAGTAAACTAGCTTTGTGATAATATAAACATACAACCCCTCCTTTGGAAAGCCCTACATATATATAATTGCATTTGCGGTAAGGGCTTATTGAGTACTTTTGTACTCATGGTTGCTCAAACATGTGGATTCAAACTATGAAGCTGAAGACCTGGTGTATGTATATTTCTATGCATCTGGCAATGGACATGAAGGAGACCACATTAGGAAGGTCCCAGCCCACTTGGTTGCCTATGGCAAATCATGGAGGCCACACTCTTTTGAAGCCTTTTCCACTGCTACTATATTGTCTTTCCGCTGCTACTATGAACTTCTTAACTATTTGGCACGTCGACCCATTCCGTAAACTCTGGCCCTAAGGCCCATTTACCATGTTTTGTATTAATATTAAGTAATGTAATGTACATGTTGTATGGATGTAATATTCACCGATATCTGTACTATGTAGGCTAGCTACTGATTATGGGATTAGTTCGGAATACACGGAGGGCTAGATGCAAATCCGGGTCCCCATAGGATTGGTATCAGAGCCATACTGACTATAGGTTTACCATGGATATGAAAAAGGCTATTTTTCCACACAAAAAAAAAACTCAAAAGAAATCATCACAACAACAAAAAAAAGTTTTCTATTGTTGTACCTTCTTCTTACTCTTAGTATCTCGCTTTTGTCTTACTTCAGATAAGTTCATTAAATTAGCTACTAATCTCCTTTTTGCCTTCCCTTTTTACCTTTTAAATGATGAAGTCGTGCGAGATCACCCCCGGCGAGAAGATGGGAATGTGGGTGGAACGTTTAGGGGAGTTACTCGGTTACCTGCAGCACGGGAAGCACGCCTTCTCCGAGGGACACCGTGTCTACATCGAAAACCACATCGAGCGCAACGTGGAGGCTACCATGACCATCTACGTACGGACTACCCCAGGCTAACACACGAGGTATCTTTCCTCAGTTCCTTCTTCACCACCACCCACGACGAGGACACACCAGGTCGCTTTGACCCGGACCATCGATGCCACATATTACGGCGTACGTTGTCGCTCAGCTTGAGGAGGACCTTCAGCGTGAGCTCGACATTGCTCACCAGCCGAGTCTGCAGTACCCAGGTCTTCTACTGCCTCTTCCAATATTGAGACAAAATCCGAGTCTACCCTGACGGACTTCTTTCGGTAGTAGACTACACTCTAGCCAGCCCAAAGCCTCAGGTGGATGATGGATCCCTGCCCGCCGACACCGACGATGACCAGATGGAGGAGGACCGCTAGAAACTCCCTTCGTAGGATTTTGGAAGTGAACTTGTATCTTTACTTCTGCATGAACCTTCTCCCAAAGTACGCCGACATCAACGTTCACCTAAAATAATAAATAAACAAGCGTGAGTCCAGAACTTAGAAAATACAATTAAATAACACAGAAAACAACGAATCAAGATAATTCATTTTCAATATATCTAACTAATAAGGAAATGCTATGCAATTGATGCGAATATGAATATAAAATCCACTTCTTTTCTACATATACCGGTATAGCCAGTGATACACCCGTCGGTGTTCACTCAGACCCGCATTATCCTAAATGAGGGGATCCAAGGCCCATATGAAGAATCTTTCATACGGGGATCTATTTGCCCATATTTGAATGATGGGAATATCAATACCCACTCCAGTGGGTGAAGCGTGAATGCTTGAAATGAAGGAAATGAAATGAATGCATTCTCTCATAGCAACAACTTGATATCATCAACGAACGAAATCATGTAAAGAATGGAAATACTCATAATTCATAATAAATAACCATGTCATAATCATACATAACCAGATTGAACCATAAACATACAAGATGATCCAAGTTGTACTTGCCTTTCACATTGCAACACGTTGGATAGTAAAGAAGGTGTAACTAATCCCAAGTTCACTACTCCTACAATAAGTAATTTACTCAAAATAAAATTTTGACAAGAGGAAACAATGCTAATCGCAAAGCTCTAATCCGCACTCCCAAGAACCCATACTACACACAATTAATCTACTACCACAAAACAATGAACTAACAGTGATTCAAAACTAGACAGTGATCTTCTAAAATACGTACCTCCCAATCTAGTTATCATAAAAATTCATTTTTCATCTCTATGGAAAGCTTATGAAATTTTCTACAGAACTCTAGTTGGTGCTATTCTTAAATTTTGCATTTAACTAATGTTCACAGATAGAAGAAAAACATTGACATAACTGTCCGACATTCTTGACAGCAAACTTAAAATGGCTATAACTTTTACTAGGATGATCCAAAAAAAATTGTATTCTTTACCAATCTGAAAAGCTAAGAGAATTGCCTACAAAATTCGTGTTGCTAGACGACCCTGATTCGGCCATTAACAGATTCTAATCTGCCAGTTTCCACGACTGCTATAATTTGACAGGGATTCTGGACAACAATCATTGCAAAATTCATAACTCACAAACCACAATCCCAAATAATGTGATCTTAGATCCTACAGAACCCCAACAAAATAACCTACAATTCTCTAGAAGATCAAAAACCCTAATTACATATTGATCTAAACCAAAACTGCTGAACAACATAGCTACAGATTCATAAATCAACTACAGTAGGCACACTAATGCGCTAATCGACAACATTCGCATGGAGGAGATTTAAGCAAAACAACAAGGAGATGAGGAATCACCCTTGAAGACACAAAGGAACCGCTGAAAATCCCACAAGGACCTCCTCTCCCCTTTCTTCTCCCTCTCCCTCTTTCTTTCTTCTTCTTCCTTCCTCTCCTTCCTTTCTCCTCTTGGCATAGCGGTCGGGAAGGGGAGTGCTGCAATACCCGTGTGCTACTGTGCGGTGGTGCTATAGTACCAGGGGTAGTAGTACTGTAGCAGGTGCTAGGGTTTTATCTCCCCCTCAATCTTAAGTTGGGCTCCCCCACTTGGGCTATGGGCTCGCGGCCCACTACTCTTCTCAACTCACTAAATTCTAAAATTTCACTCTTAAATACCTCTTCTAATCCCTCAATTATTTATTTAATTAAATGGGATATTACAATTATCCTTGATCAAGAGGGCACGCTTGCTAGGACAGTCACTCTGCATGTGTCCAAAGCCCTTGTAGTGATGGCATTGAGTCTCACGTGCTCGTCCAGTTGATGCCACTGAAGATGCTCCCGATGCAGGGGCCGAATGGGCTGTTTTGCTTGCCTTGGATGCTTGTGAAGGTGTAGGAGAGGCCGCTGGACGTCGAGAATTGTTTGATGAGGTCGGGTCAGCAGCACGGTTGGAGGTGGCAGCGGGAGTACGATTCTGAAATTGACTTGTGCGACCTATAAAAATACCTCAGGAGCTGCTCCGTTGCCTGCTATGACGTCTCTGCACTTCCCGTTCAGCCTTACAAGCAAAGTGAAATAAGCGAGTGATAGAATTGTAATCCTTATAATCAAGTATATCCTATATTTCACAGTTCAGCCCACCTAAAAATCTATCCATTTTAGCATCTTCGGTTTCCTCTATACCACAGCGAAGCAACCCAGTTTGTAATTCTTGATAGTATTCCTCAACAGTTTTACTACCATGATTCAAATGGGTCAATTTATGCAACAAGTCACGAGCATAGTATGAGGGAACAAAACGATGATGCATAGCTCTTTTTAAAGCCTCCTAGGTGGCAGGTACGACAATATTTACTCCACCATATGCAAGCAAAGTCTATAAACTCACTAGTAGCAACCTTAACCCTCCTATTCTCAAGAAAATCATGGCAATTACATTTCTGTTCTACTTCTAACTCCTAAGTGAGATCAACATCAGGGTCATATTTACCAGCAAACGGAGGCATAGTGAATTTAATCTTAGAAAAAGCATCATCACGGTCACGTGCCTCCCGTGGTGGTGGATCACGTCCCATACCTTGTCTATTGAAACGACGTCGATGGTGATCACGATTGTTGTTGAAGTTGAGGTTGAGGTCCCCGTCCTCGGTATCAGCAAAATTGTTCTTGCCTTCTTCTTCCACAGCCGATGAGGAAACGTTGTTGGCTATGGAAGCTTGGCGGCGATGGCTGGAAGCGCCGGTAGTAGCGGGAGTAGCACGAAGGGGTGCCGCAGGCGGAGGTGGTGAGTGGCTCGGCCAAGCCCCTCCAAACGTGCCAAGATGGCGTCAAGCTTCACATTCAACTCAGGTTGGCCAGCCTCTACTCCATCGAGTCTTGTAGTGGTCTCACCGTGAGCATTCTCCAGTTGCTGACAGCGTTCATTGACCATCTTTGCAATGTGTTGTCACAGCCCTCTTGTATGTGGGGTGAGGATCCCCTCTTCTTCAATTCCTTGTACACCTAACATGGCAATAGAAAACAGAAAATGAAGGTGAAAGTAAGAAGTCCCTAATACTACTAATATGTGGGGCTAAAAATCACTCGATCACTCAAACTTCACTAAAGCTCTTACCCAATTCTTACCAAGCAAGCAGATGGTGATCAGCACACCGGTGTCGACATCAAACTGGTCATCAAAGATTGAATGGAGCGATTGCAAGTGAAGGTAGTCTACACGGGTGTAGTAATGTTGTGGAGCTAGGCAGGCTTAAGTATGGTAGCAAGGAGTAGTAATAATAAAATCAGAGAATGAAAGCTGAAAAATCGTTCAATGCCAGATAGTGCTGGTCCTATGCTAGACCATACTAGAGATGCGAGCCTAGAACACAAACGAAAACACGGCGCAGTAGAACTAGAGAACGTCGCACACGGAGTTCGGAAGCTCGAAAAAGGATGTTGTCTTCACGGAGACCCTTAGAATCACTTATAAAAGGGCTCTATCAATTTTGAGCAAATTTTGAGAAACTTGAATTTTTCTCGGTTTGCGTTTGAGGCCCTAAACAACGTTTTTTGGGGTTGAAGTTTCCACGTGTGTGCCCGGGTGTGTACGTGTATGATAAAATCTCCAGATTGCCCGGACTTTGGGTGTATCTTCTTGTTTCCTTTCCAACAGATCAAGAATCACCCAAATCGGAGGTATGATAAAATCTCCAGATTGCCCAGACTTTGGGTGTATCTTCTTGTTTCCTTTCCAACAGATCAAGAATCACCCAAATCGGAGGTCATATGCAAAAGTTGTCTCTTTTTTTCCTTTCCCTTGTTTTGCGAACACCACTTTGTTTTGGCTATTCCTGGTTGAGTCCGAAACCTCCTTGGGACAGAAACTGTGTCCTGCCTTGGTTCTATCCAATACCGACTAGGGTAAAGCCTCCCTAGATGGTGTATGCGACTCCTGGCTGAAGTCGGTGTCCTTCTCCTCCTTTTATCCCCTTACTGTGGCAGATCGAACCCAGCCGCATAGGTGAGACCAAATGTGAGCAGAACTCGAAACTCTAAAGGAACTAGACACTAAGTCTAGCAAAGGACACGACGATGCAACCAAAAGTTAAACAATGCAATGCACTAAAAAGAAAAATTGCGAGTCTAAGACGTTTGGACAGGATGATGTACTACTACTATTATTATTTTTGGTTTTTTGTGTGTTGTAGGTAAAGAAAAGCAATATAATCTATGGTAAACTAGAAATTCATCACCGATCAACCCGGAGCTCGGATACCAAATCATGGGGGATGTTGTCCTGATCTTTCGATGAGGATGATACAACTTGATTGGTGGAAGCTAACTCTCACAATCTAGGCCACAACCGTGCGACGACCGTTGCACTCACAATCGTTGAACCAACTTCACATCCATTATCGACCTTGCCAACAATGAGATCAACCTGACCATGAAGGTCTTTTCCTGCATGCAATCAAGAATCAAGCAAGAAAAATAGATGAAGCAATGAACTTGCTGAATAGGAATTGAGGAACAAAGATGGATGTATTGAATAATTTGGGGTTCCGTCGACAGCTTCTGGTTGCACTAGTGGTACAAGCAAACGATGGTGTTTCTAGCCTAAGCTGAAATCAATCTAACAAAACCCGCCAAACCCTAAGGGTGGCGGCCACTATATAAAGGAGAGAGAGAGGAACGACAGTTGTGGGTACTATTCATGTATGAGCAGTACCATGTGAATAGTACAAAAACCCTAGGTGTCCAGCCCGAAATGCAAGGCACATGGCTCATTAGCATAGGTGGTGATGAGGACATGACCCCAATGGATACAACCACATTTGCTATGCTTGCAATTCCAATTACAAGAGCATGTACGCTTCACTTAAATTATTAGGTGAGCTCATTTTTAGGAGTGTATTTATATCATATGAACTATATGATGCTACCTAATGATGAAATATATATATATGTGCAGCACCATGTCACTTTTGGTCCAAGAGAAGCAAGCAGTTCGAGATGGACCCGTTTTGGTATCCAGTTCAGCCTCCGGAATCAGCCTGACAGCACCAACTTAAAATAGACATAACTTTTGCAAACGGAGTCCGATTCAAGTGTTCTTGGGCTTGTTAGAAACCTAACGACGAGATATTTCCAATGGATCCAGCCTTACCTCAAAATTCTTTCTATAGACTTTGGAATCATCAAAAGAAGGTGTTATATCACCGATTTGGGCCGATTTAGGCATTGTAATCATACTCAACTTGGCCCATATGCTGGCGGCCCACCTAGAGGCATGGTACTGTTCACATGAACAGTATCTATGGGTTTTAGTCCCACCCTGCTATTTCTTTTAGATTTGTGGCTTCCCCTTCCCTATATAAGGAGGTCGCAACCCTCTAGTTTTCTTGGATTTCGTTGAGTTAAGGTTTAGCCCTTGTGCAAACTATTATTTTTCAGTTGTGTCGAACGACCACCTGTTAAGACATCCTTCAAAATCCCATGTTATCAAATTTTATAAATATTTGCAATACATCAGATTGTGTTTTATCTTGTTCTTGCGTGTTCTTTGATTGCATGCAGGAATAGACCTTCGTGGTCAGGTTGATCATGCTTCCAGCAGGTCAATAACATCTCGGAGTTGGTTCAACGATTGCTAAGGCACAAGCGTCGTCGTACAGTTGTAGTTGGATCGCGAGAGTAGCCTCTACCAAAATCGATATTTATCAATCTCATCGAAAGATCGGGCACCCCGTCTTCATCAGGTGGCACAGCACCAAGTCCCTTTACTTAATTATTGCTAAGTGTTGGCCTAAGCAGCTTGATATCCATTCCTCGTTTGATCGTCTCCATGCTTGGTGCTGCCATCATCTCCATTTAGCTTGCCGCCCTATCCTTGATTCCTACGTAAAATAATATCACTTGCTTTAGGCAGCATCATAGAGTTCATAGAATATGGATGCACTCCAAGGAACAAAGTTACCTGATAATTTAGTTGGTAAGCATATGCTCTAGTAATTGGTCCTTGCACATCAGAAGTAGTAGGGATAGTTGTATCAGTCGAAGGGATGTCCTCATCAGGTGAGGTGCTTCTTTTTCCAATTCCTCACTCAAGCACCGTCTAGTTATGTCACTCGAGTTTCCCCAACCATCTTTTCTTCTTAGTTTGGCTCAAGTCATCTCCACCTCGGTTGAGTGCTCTGCCGCCACATTGGACATCGTCGACGACCTTCCTCCGACGATCTCTATCCTCCCTCTCCACTCCGGTAAGGTCACTGAGCCTCCCTAATACTCATGCGCACGTTAGATCGTCTCGGGCACCACTGCATTGCACAATGGCTTGTAGCTCGAACACCACCGCCGCCATAGCTCATCGTGCCACTGCTCTAATCTGTCATTGGCCATGCTCTGGATGCCCTTATGAGCACCGAGCTTCAGGGATCCCATTTTTTCTCTTAGCCCGCTTCGCCATGCCCTCTACAGTCGGCGAATGGCTAGAGAAACTCGCGGCCGGGATGCTCCCTACTGTCCGAACGTGGTCAGTCACTATAGCATCGTGGTTAGAACCAAATCGCTGTCTTTAGGGCGCAATTAATGCTTAGTGATATTAAACATCGGTTTAGTGCTCTAATGTGTCATCGACGTGTGGGCCCGACTGTATTTAGTGCCCAGTGCACTGAGTTGAGCCGTGAGCCTGTGGACCAAGTGCCGTGGACCGAAGGACCATGCACTATTAGATGGACCGTGTCCATGACACGTGGGTCCCACCAATAAGAAATAGGTTTTCTTTAGGAATTTAAATGAAAATGTAAAGATATTGGTAGGGCCCACTGTCAGTGTCAGAGGTTAGGTAAGCCTCAGTACAAAAAGTATTTTATGTTTTTATAAATTCAGAAATGATTTGTTTATGTACTGTTAATTGTTTGAACTTAAAATTTTCATAAGTAATTCATTTTAACTCCAATTTGGGTGAAACAACGTTTGTTGTTTTACATTTTTAATGTACTTTATTTTTGTATGGTTTTGAGACTTGTTACTGTCCCTGGAAATTTTGTTAGTGGAATTAAATTCGGTATGACATTATTTTTACACTAAAAATTCATTTAACTTCAAATTGAGTGAAATCAGTTTTGTTAGTTTACATTTGTAAAGTACTTTAATGTGAAATAGGTTTTAAGTATGTCACTATCATAGAAACTATTGTTATTCAAATCTTTTGCACTCTAATGGCACAACTTTGAAAAATCATAGCAAACTCATTTTAACTCCGAATGAAGTGTTTCAATTTTTGTTGTGCTTAGAATGTCATTCTCTGTCCACCTTAAATTTTCATATTCACCACTATTATAGATATTTTTTGCGAAAACTTTGAGCTCGGTGAACAGTAATTGAGGCATCATTTTCCAGCATTTTATGAAATAAATTTTCCAGCCTATAACTTTTGCATGCAAATTTCAATTGAAATAAATTTTATTTATAAATTCATATTAAATCAAACTCTACCTTTTGTGAAAATTTCATTATTTTTGGGTGATTTTGAATTTTTGAGTATATTCAGCGTTATTTTTTCATATTGGTTCTTCTCGATTCTTTCGATAGGTTCCGACGAATTTGTTGAATACAAGAGTGATCCTTTGAAGCAAGTGAATTATCTCTAGCAAGGCAAGTAACCCCCTTTGATCATATTGCTCCTATTATGTTTGGTTACAATTATCTTATTTGTGAATGTATGTATGCATGTGCTATGTAAGTGATTAGTTTCTCATTTGCGATAGTTAGTCATAGTAGATGCATGAGCTGTAGGTAAATTTTTATCATTACTACTAAGACTAATTTATCTTCTTTCTAGTGATTTAGAACCCGATGGATGGGTTCTGGTCTAGTATAAATATTGCATACCAGTTGTGTCACTTAGAAATGATTGGAACAGTAGTATAGAGATCATCGCTTCTGCGATGGTCATTATATCATCACTTAATTAAATGGGTCAGGGTACTCAGGTATGTATTGTACTTGGAAAAACTAAAATTGAAAATAAAAGGATTTGAACTCGGGTAATTGGTTTGATGGTGTGGTTGTTGGGTGTATGATCTGTACCCGAGTCAACAAGGACCAAATTACTTGTGTCACTGATCCAAGCACTTTTGCATGCAACCACATGAGGGGGATATGGGACTTCTCTTGACTTAGTACTTTTGGGTGTGTCAATTAATGAGTCGCCGGTGGTAGTTGATTTGGAGAAAAATGTTATGTTATTGTTGGGAATGTGCGGGTGGATACGGGAAGGTACCCACGCCCGAGGAGCATCGTTAGTTCATGAAGCTTTACCGATGGTTCCGACACAACATATGAGTTCCTTGTGGGAGCCCGAGATGGGCGGTTCACGGAGGGCTAACCCCCATACGTGCGACTCTTGATTAATTCACTCCATTGGAAAACATCTAGTATGACTTAGCTTTGTCGGCATACCTACGGAAGTGTCCTCGATATCTTGGCAAAGGAGCGGTCTGACATGTGGGTAAAGTTGTACACCCCTGTAGGGTTTTAAACTATACGAATAGCCTTGTCCGAGGTTATGGACATGCTTGGTTAGGTCGTGCAATAATTAGACTCAAACATTTCAATAAAATTTGAAATCGGATGGTACGAATGGGTAATTCGTGCTATGTTGTGGTGGCTATTGGAAAATTGCCTCTAGGATGTTAATTATGTTTATAAATGTTGTCTCGCTATTATTTAAACAAATAAAAATAGATTTGATAAATTGCTTTACAATCTATTACTCTATTGCAAAGAAAATTACTTTATGCTGAAAAATACTTAGCGTAGTAGCCTTTCTTTGATACATAAATTCATCTATATATTTTCTTGTTTGTAAGACTTGCAAGTACATTTGTACTTAACCCGGATGCTGCTTGTTCAGAGGAAGTTGACCCCCAAGGGGTTAACTATTATGAGACAGACTTCACTTGTGATGACTAGTTGGGCGTTTCCGGTCGGTTGCCTTGTGGGTAAGAGCAGTCGGTTGGCTTTTGTTTATTATCATCTTATGGCTTGTTATTTCCGTTGTGTTTTGGTACTTTATCGTTTTATTTGGCCAGTCGGCCCTATTTGTGTACTATGAACGTTGTATATCTTTTGCGTTGTAAATTATGAAGACTCGGTATTGTAATAACTTTTGTATGGAATTGATGTTTCAAATTTTGTAAAGGTGTATGTGTACCGCTCCTAAGAGGTGCACAATACACCAAAAGTGGGCAAATTTGAATTGTAATGCTATGACCAATTGGATGGTTAAGTATTACAAATTAAATCACCCAGTTTCTCACAACACCGCTCGACTGTGACTTGTCGCTGCCTTTTCGTGTCTCCACCATGACTTGTAGTCTCCTTTTCGCTTCTCTGCCGCTATAAAATCCCTCCCGAGCATGTCACTATGTGCTCCTCACTCTCCTCTATCATTTGCCCTCATATGTTTTCTCTTGCTCGCTCATTCACCATGAAGAAGCCAAGGACTGAGCTCTAGATCCACCAACTGCCCTCGTCATCGCTGCACCTTCCTCGCCGCCCTGGTGAGCCCCGTCCTTGAAGACCATCATCCTAGGCATCGCCTCACCTTCTATTTATAATGCTCATCTTCTTTTTCGAGTTGAAGTACCAGAGTGCTAGAGCCTCTTTCGCCCACACCATCAAAACAGTGCAGTCACCGAGCCCCTTGTTCCCCTTCTCATCTACGATAAGCTTTTCATCCCCTTCATCGTGTCATATCAGGATTTTTCATATTAAAAATAAATAGAAAAGAAAATAATAACCTAGGTGGACCCCATCTGTCAGTCACAGTGGAATTTCCTTAATGAAAAAAATAAAAATAAAATAAAATCCCAGTGGGACCCACCTATCAGGATTTTCTTATTTTTGGAATTTCCTCTCAAGTCAAACTTTGTAGAGCCTCTTTCTCCCTCATTTTAAATACAAAATATTTAATTTTATTTCTAAATTAAAAATATTTCCAATAGTACCAAAATCATAATTTTTAGAGTTCGTGTGAAATTAATTTGGATTTATTTTTGTTTTGAGTATTTATTTGAAGTCTTCGTTTTCACGTTAAATAGATGTAAAGGTCGCTAAAGACCTTATCACTGCTTCAAGTCAAGACCAAGACCTATCCAAATTTGAGCAAGACAAGTCCTTACCATTAGGGGTGAAAACATATCGAGATAGTTTTCGACCGATCCGGACGGAAATAGATTCGGATTATCTCTGATCGAATTTTTTTCGGATAATTTTCGGATCGAAAACGAATTCGGATTTTTTTGTTAGAAACGGAAACGAATTCGGTTGGCATGCTATCCGGTGGATATACGAATATGGATTATCTAGATAAGACGAAGTCCGGATATCCGGATTTCCGCCCAAAAGAGTAAAGGAGATTTTAATTGATTTTTGAATTTTAGAAAATGCAACAAATCAAATAGCCTTTAGAAAATAGCAAATAGAGTTCAAAAAATTCTAGACAAAAAAACACAAAAATTCCTTGAATTATTTTGACCTTAATTAAATTAATTCCAACTTAAAGTTGATTTTTATTTCTGCACGTAAATTATTTTTAATTTCTAGAAAATAGGAAAAACCGTTTTAAAATCTAGAAAATTCAAGAAATTAATTAAAATATCATTTTTCACTTTAAATCCAATAAAATCCTAGAAAACTCAATAAATTTTATTTTTGACATAAAAAACTAGGAAATTAAATAATTGAATTTATTTTTTATTATTTTTTAATCAATAAAACTCTTTTAAATCTTAGAAATTCCAATAAAATATTAGCTTTATTAGTTTTATTTTTGGTAACATACTTTGGGATGTTACAGTCATTTGCGTATAGATTAAGCGTCAAGCCTAATCAACGTTAGTGTGAACTAAGTTTTATGTATGTGATGAACTAAATGTGAATGCGTGATGACTTATGACTTTGTGAGTTATAACTTATGAGCTAAATATGGTAAACTAAGTGTTATGTTTGTGATGTACTAGTTAATGCAGCTTGCTAATGCTAATATTATGTGTGGTTACTGAAAATATGAACAATTCATGAATGTTTGCATCAAATAAACTAGTTATATGTTTTCGTTAATTTCTGGTATACAATTTAAGGGATTTCCATGTTTTGAAAAATATATGCGACCGTATTCGTTTAGATTCGTATTCGCTCTGTATTCGTATTCGATATTATTCGTATTCGTATTCGTATCTGGGGTATTTGTATCTGGAAAAAAAAATATGAAAACAAATATGGCAGAGCCATTATCCGTCTGTATCCGATCCGTTTTCGCCCCTACTTACCATTGATCATGTTGAACCTACATTTCAAATGGAAAGTATTTCAATTCAAATTATTACTTGCATGCTAATTATTATTTATTAAACACTATGCTAAATATTGATATCTAGTTATGCCAAAGTTGATTATCATTATGAATTCCCTCCTTGTTTATTGATACCCATATTTCCTTGTCACCCTAAGGATAATTATTATATTAGTAAAACTTCACATTGATTAAATGAACAAGACTATTGGTTGTGCTTAGACACTACTTAGTAATTGAACATAAATAGGACATAAACATTGCTACAACGAGAACATACATACTTTGAACCGAACTGTGATAACATTGGTTATCACTGGAAACATGAAAATGTATTTATAAATCACTACTACAAAAGAGGCTATAGCAGACGGCCCATCACAGACGGTTCCAAAGGTCTGTCTGGGCTATGTTTTGGCGCAGCGGGCCTATCACAGACGGTTCTATTTCGAACCGTGCAGCGATAAACAATTATCCTGACGGTTACGAAATAGAACCGTGCAGTATATCATCCTGACGGTTCTATTTAAGAACCGTCAGCGATATTGACTATCACTGAGCGGTTACAAATAGAACCGCCAGCGATTTCTGTGCTTCATATAAATTGAGTCGAGACATCCCTCACCAAGATGCGTTGTGTCTACCACTTCCCTTCCTGCCTAGCTCCTCACCGCTGTTGTGTCTACCGCTCCAGCGCCACTTCCTGCCTAGCTCCTCCAACTGCGCCACTTCCCCGCCTAGCTCCTCAACTGCCTTTGTGTCTACCGCTCGAGCGCCACTTCCCCGCCCTAGCTCCTCCAACTGCGGCTCCTCCTCTATCTTGGTATGAGCACATGATCTTGCAATCAAATGTTGGAATAAATAATATTAGCCACAAATCTTAGTTTTGAATAATGGTTTCCCTTATAACTAATGAACTAAAATTTGACTTAGGAGTGGTAACTTAATAAAATTGAATTAGGTCTAATAATCACTAAAATTTGAGTTAGGATAATTAATTGGCTTAAAAATAAAATTTACACACCGTTCACGATGCGGTGGGGTTTGGGTCAAGCAATATTGCATTTACTGGTTCCGATTTTAGGTTAATAAGTGTTGTATGAGGTGATGCCTATATTTGGGTTGCATGATTGTTCAATTGAGATAGATATCGATGTCGAGAGGTAGGGATCATGGTTGTGGCCGTAGGCATGGCTACGCTATGCCACCGCGTGTGGTACATAACTAGTGAAGAGTTTTCTTTCAATAACCTTAGATGCAAATGTTGGAGAATGAGTTTATATTGCACATTTTCGTTTGCTATAAATTAATCGCTAATCAATTTGACACTAATTTGTTTAATGCGTAGTGTAGATGGATCGAATCGGATGTGCGGTGTGAACCGTGTGAGTCAAGATTACATTAATGGCGTGGTTGCTTTTAGAAGAGCCACGGCGGGATATGTTGAAGAAGGGATAAATTTTATGTCTTGTCAGGTGCATTGATTGCGTGTCTGAAGATGTTTAACAACGCTTGCGCGATCGAGCGCACTTGATTGAAGGGTTTCAAAAAGGGTATACATGTTGGACCGATCACGGTGAAGAGCGATTATACGAAGTTAATAATGGCGACATCGCCGAGAAGTCAACGATTTGCGGATGTGGTGTGCTTTTGATGAGGATAGGGGCACGATGACAATCAAATCGGATGCTACGCGATGCGAAGAGAACTACAAGTGAGAGAGAGTTTTGTAAATTCGAGGGCTTAAGGGAGGACTCGGTGAGACCTTTGTTCCTGGCGCAAGCCGGAATACACAAGGTTGTCAACCGTGCTTGAACTGCTGAAATTGAAGGCAAGCAATAGTTGGTCCGATAAGAGTTTCACGGCGTTGTTAGGTCTCCTAGCGGACATCCTTCCGGAGAAGCGTGTTGCCCAAAGACCACCTATCAAGCAAAGAAGGTTATTTGCCCATTGGGAATGGAAGTAGAAAGAATACATGCATGTCCGAGCGATTGTATCCTCTACAGTAAAGAGTATGCAGACATGCATTATTGTCCGTGTGCAAAGCATCCCGATACAAGCGTCAAAATCTTGCTAAGGTGAAGCAAGGACCTCCTGCTAAGATGTTGTGGTATCGCACTGTAATCCCACGTTTGAAGCGTTTATTTGCGAACCCAAAGGAGGCAAGATTGCTGCGTTGGCACTCGGAGGAGCGTAAGAGAGATGGAAAGCTAAGACACCTGCCGATTACGCGATGGAGAAACTTCGATCGGAGCTTGAAGAGTTCGGTCGGAGCGAGGAACATAAGGTTAGGGTTGAGTACGGATGGAATGAATCACATCGGTAACATGAGCGTACCGACATAGCACTGGCCGTGAATCTATGTATGTACAACCTTCCTCCTTGGCGTGTATGAAGCGGAAGTACATTTTGATGTCACTACTTATCCAAGGGCCAAGCAACACGGGAATGATATTGATGTGTACCTAGCACCATTCTTTGGAAGATCTTGTGACACCGTGGAGCGAAGGGGTGCAGGTATGGGATGCGTACAAGCGAGAGAACTTCACTTTACGCGCCATGTTGTTCGCACCATCAATGATTTTCCGCCCTTGGTAACTTTCTTCAAGCCAACAAAAGGAGCCAAAGCCCATCAAGACCGCTTAGATGCTACTGAGAGTGTATGGTCGAACAACTCGCATAAAATCGTATATGCGTCACCGTAGGTTCCTTCCGAGAGTCACCCATACCGCAAGATGAAGAAACAATTCGACGGAAATAAGGAAGGCGGTTCGACTTCAAGGGCTTTTAGTGGGAAAGAGGTCTATGATATGGTTAAGGATATCGATGTTGTGCTTGGGAAGGGCGTAAATTAAGAACCCGTGAGAAGAACATCGGAAGAAGCGGTCAATTTTTGGGACTTGCCTTATTGGGAGTACTTAGAAGTTCGCCATCGCATCGGCGTTATGCGTAGAGAAGAATGTATGTGATAGCTTGATTGGTCTCTTCTTTGAACATTAGTGGCAAAACAAAGGATGGTGTTAACGCATGCGGCGTGACTTGGTCGATATGAACATAAGGACCGAGTTAGCACCGAAAGAGACCGACTGGAGACGAACGTACCTTCCCCGACTTGCTACACTCTGTCCAAGGCGAGAGAAATGAATCGTGCGAGCTTGCGGTGTGAAAGTCTCGTCTGGTTACTCCGCTAACATTAAGAAACTTGTTTCTATGCAAGATTTGAAATTAATTGGTATGAAGTCGCATGATTGTCGTGTCTTGATGACACAAATGCTTCTGTTGCAATTAGGAGTATCTTGCGAACAAGGTCCGAGTGGCAATCTTGAGGTGTGTTATTTCTTCAACTCAATTGCTCGAGAAGGTCATCGATCCCCAAGGACTAGATGCTCTGCAGCCGAGGTAGTGGCGACTCGTGTCATCTTGAGATGTATTTCCCTCCGTCATTTTTCGATAGCATGGTCCATCTCATTGTTCACCTTGTGAAAGAGATAAAGATATGCGGCCACTGTGTTTCTCGTCATATGTACCCATTCGAGAGGTACATGGGAATTCTCAAGTCCTACGTGACGGAATCGATCTCGACCGGCGGCATCATCGAAGGTTATGCAACGGAAGAGGTCATTGAGTTCTGCGTCGACTACATGGCTCGTGGATCCGATTGGTGTGCCTCTATCTCGTCATGAGGAGGCGGATGGTATCGGGACCATCGGAAGAAATCAATCACTCCCGATCTGGATATATGCGCTCAAGCCCATTTCACGGTCTTGCAACACATGACCCAAGTGTCCCCGACATCGACAAGCACAAAGACATGGTACGCCAATGAATCCGGACCGGTCGGAGGTTTGGATCACCAGAGAGCACAACCGTCGGTTCAGCGAATGGTTAAAGGTGCGAATCACTCGGAGGTCATCAAGTGATGATCTGTTGCTATGGTTGGCAAGAGGGCCACATTTACAATTGTCACATGGCAAGGATACGACATAAATGGGTACACATTTTATCTGGCGGCTCGGGATAGGAAGAGCACGGTCGCGAGCAGTGGTGTCCGCATAGATGCATTCGATCCGATGGGCCGAGGAGCTCGTACTATGGGCAAATAGAGGAGATATGGGAGATCGACTCACGTGCTTTTCAAGATCCCCTATTTCGTGCCGTTGGGTAATATCGGATGTTTTTCGGAGGACTTACAGTATGCCACGGACGGGACATAATGTTCTTAATTGACTTAGTCGGGTCGCTCCAATTCGAGCGACCCTCTGAATCTTGCAAGCGATCTAGCGAGTTGAAGAAGCGGTCGAAGAACTCGAGTAAAGGTTACATTCAGCGAGTTCATCGCCTTGGGGAGCTCGATACTATTTGTCAAAAAGAAAGACAATAGTATGAGAATGTGTGTGGACTATAGATCACTCAACGAGGTAACAATCAAAACAAGTACGTTACCTAGGATAGATGATCTGTTTGATCAACTTAAAGGAGCGTGTTTTCTCCAAGATTGATTTAAGGTCGGCTACCATCGTTAAAAATCGGACCGGAAGATATTCAAGACGACCTTCACCACGGATATGGGTATGCGAGTTCACGGTGATGTCATTTGGACTAACAAATGCCTGCTTATTTCATGAATATGATGAACAAAGTGTTCATGGAATTCTTGGATAAGTTTGTGGTGGTATTCATAGATGATATTCTCATCTACAAGAGATATGGAAGAGCATGGAAAACATCTGAATTATTTTGGGCAAACTCAGAACACCACTTATGCCAAACTCGAGAGAAAGTGAATTTTGGCTCGAACAAGTGGCTTACTGGACACATTGTGTCTAGCGGACGAGACTTGGTGTACATCAAAGGACCGAAGTTAGCACGAAAGACCAATACGAGTGAGATTTCCTTGGATTAACTCTGCATTACCGAGATTCATTGAAAGCTTTCAAGATCGCCAAACCCATGACTCAACTAAGAGGAAAAAATTTGAATGCAAGTGCTTTGAAATTAGTTTTCAGGTATGAAGTCAGATGATTTCGTGCCTGATGCTAAGTCTTACGATATGTAGATTTTGAAGTTTTCGGAACGGTCCAGTGGAATCTTGAGGATGTGTATTTCTCAACGAAGGTCGTGGCTTATGCATCCCAGATTAAGGCCACATGAAGGAAATTATCAACTCATGATCTAGAATTAGTGGCAATTGTGCATGCTTTAAAAATCCGGCATTATCTCATTGGTCATTGTGAAGATTTTCACGATCATAAGGTCTGAAATATATCTTCATCGTACCCATCTTAATCTCGGCAAATAGATTTCAAGCCGATAAGGATTATGACCTTGGAATTCATTATCACCGGTAAAGCAGCGTGGTAGCGGATGCTCATTGTAGGAAGGTATCTGCACTACGGTGTTAGTCATTGGATCCTCAGTTGTATGAAGAACTAAACCGAATGAGATTATCGAGAAATCAGTATCAACACGGATAAGCCAACCCATTTACAAGGTCGGATCTTGCAGAACATGACCCAAGATGCCGAAGACATCAAAGCAATCATGAAGACATGAGAAGAGGCAAAGCCGAGATTCTAGGCGGAGGTTTGGATCACGATGGTTTCAACGCATCGTGTACCTAAGGTTCATGAAACGAAACGATTCGAAAGAAGCTCATGAATCACCTTACTCTATCCATCCCGGAGTACCAAGATGTACCGGGATCCGAAGAAAAGTATTGGTGGGTTAGTATGAAGCAGAAATCGCGAGTTGTTCGCGTTGTGATGTATGTCGTGTTAAGGAAGAACATCGAGACCTCGCGGATTGTTACAACCATTACCAATTCCGAGTGGAAATGGGAGGAGATTGGTATGGATTTTATCACCGGACTACCTAGGACCCAATCAGTTGTGATTCCATTTGGGTAATAATTGACCGATTAACAAAAGTGGCTCATTTTATTCCACCAAGACCACTTACGAAGCAATAAGTTAGCAGAATTGTACATGGCCAGATCGTCTGCTCACATGGTATACCCAAGAAAATTGTGTCCGCAGAGGTTCGCAGTTCACTTCAAAATTTTGGCGAGTCTACATGAAGCTTTGGGAACGGACTCAACTTCAAAGACAAAGATATCATCCCCAAACAGATGGCGGACCGAACGTGTAAATCAGGTCCTAGAAGACATGCTTGAGCTTGTGCTATAGATTATGGAAGAAGCGGATAAGAATTTGCCCTATGCAGAATTTTCCTACAACAACGACTTTCAAGCTAGCCTACAGATGTCGCCATTTGAAGCATTGTATGGTAGAAAGTGTAGAACCCTCTCCTTTGGGATCAAGTAGGAGAACACCAATTCTTGACGCATTGATAAAAGAAGTCAAAGTAAGGTAAAAGCAATAAGAGAACGTCGAAAGTAGCTCAAACCCGACAAAAGAGTTATCCGATAATCGTCGAGAGAACTATCCTTCGAGATGGGAGATTTTGTCTATCTCAGGTAACTCCACTCCGAGGAGTGAAGAGATTTCAGACTAAAGGAAAACTCGCACCGATTTGTCGGACCCTATAAGATTTTGGCAAAACAGTGAAGTTGCTTATCGCTTGGAACTACCAAGATCTCATCACTTGCTCACAATGTCTTCCATGTATCCCAATTAAAGAAATGTCTCGAGTACCAACGGAAGAAACACGCTCGAGAGCATCGATCTTAGAAGATCTCACCTATGTGGAACAACCAATCAAGATTCTCGATGTGGCGTAACGCGCACCGTACAAAGTCATTCGTTCTTGTAAGGTTCAATGGAGCAATCATTCGAAGAAGAAGCTACCGGGAGCGAGAAGAAGTTTTGAGAGCCGAGTATCCCTACCTTTTTTCGACCAAGTCCGAATCTCGGTTCGAGATTCCCTTTAAGGGTAGGTTTGTAACACTCAAAATTCCAATCTCATTGAAAATAAAACATCAATAATTTTGTGGATTTTCCGAATTTTTAAAAGCTTTTCCCTAAAGTATATTAAGGCTAAAAGAATTTATGTGCAAAATATATTACCAACTAAAAGTTGGAATTATTTTATTTAAGTCCGAATGCCTCATATAATTTCGTGAATTTTCTCAAAATTTTGGACTTCATTTATTATTTTCTAAAGCCTATTTGAATTTCGAATTAAATTAATTGAAAAGAATTTAAAATTTCTACAAGATCGGGTCAAGCTCAAGATCGTATGCGCGTCTCGCCCACTTTCTCCTCCGCTGAGCGCGGCCGTCCGATCAAATCGGACGCCGACATCAATCCACTCGCCTTCTCCTCCTCTCTGCTCCGTCGAGGGCCACGCAAGCGCGTCTTCCCGCCCCTTCTTCTCCCTCGCGATCGCCCCTGCCGCCATTAAAGCCTCACCGAGCTCATCAATCCCGTGATTCCCTCCCTCTCTTTCCTCGCATTCACAGCATTGGCCGGCTGCTCACCCCGCACTCATCACGGCCTTTACCCCTTCCATAACTCGAACGCCGCCTTCACCTCCAAACGGCCGCCACCTCGCCACGATCTCCATCTCCGCCTCGCCTCGCCCTATAAAGGGAGCACCAGTGCGCCTCCTCCTCAAGCTTTGCCCCAGCTCCCATCGCCTCCTCGCTCCCGATCGCCGATTTGGCTTTTCTCTCGCGGCCGAGCAGTGCTCACGCCTCTAGCGCCGCCACGGTGAACCTCCGCCGCTCGACCGCACTCACCGCCTCGGCATCGCGAACTCGGCGCACCTCGCGCTCCTACGGCTCGCCGGAGCTCCTTCGCCGCCAACGACCAACCTCACGCCGCCTCGCCGTCGCCGATCATCTTCCGCCACGCCCCGCGCGCCAGTAGCGATCACACTCAGAGATCATCTCCGATCGGTTTGCGACCTCGCCGGAGCTCGCCCGCCGCGCCGCACTCCTGCTCCGAGCGCCTCCTCTCCGGCCGGACGTGGCTCGCCACCTGGCGCCACCTAATCGCTTTGGCGTGCGTGGCATCCGTCGGCGCACAGTGGTGCCAATGACCACGGCCAAGACATTCCGCTTCCTTAGATGCAGTGCACGAGTCCACCGTGGACTTGCGCCATTGTGGACTCATCCATCTGTTCGGCCCACATGTCTCTCGGAATGCATGTACGACGCATGCTTAGCAATAATTGGAATTTCCTTTAGAAATTTAATTGGAAAATCGGAAATTGATTTTAGGATTTAATTTAGGTTTGAAACTTCCAGAGCTCGTATTTCTTCATACAAACTCCGATTTAGGTGATTCAAATTTCTAAATTTGTATAAAATCAAGATCTAGCTAACTAAACCAAAATTATTTAATTTGGAGTTAATTTGAATTTATTTGTGTTCATTTGAATTCTGTTGAATTTGGAATATTTTCACAGATAGATTTTGACGACTCAGAGCTTGACCCTATTGAAGAAGTAGAATACCGGAATTTGAGCAAGGCAAGTTACACCATTGACCATTTTGTCCCCAATATTTAAAATTATTTAATTCTGTTTAAATTATTATTGCATGCATAATTGTATTTAATTATTTTAAATTCTGTTTAAATATTTAATTATTCCAATTCCTTTGTATAGCCAAATTTGATTGTTGTATTATCAATTCCTTGTAACCTTAGTCAAATGAATTTAAAAATAAATATATGCATAGCAAATGCTTAGACCATGAAATATTTGACTTTGGGAGAATTTAGCCAAAATTTCATAAAGTGATAAAAAGCCTATGACATTGCTTTGTCATGGTGGACTTTTGCAAATGTCTTTGAAAATTATAAAAAAATAAAAGAAAATGGTTTGTACTTGGGCAAACATGGACCGTTGGTGGGTGCAGGTTTATGCACGGGCCTGTCTGGTTAGGTCGAGACCGTGGTTTTTATTGAAAGTTGCCCAAGTAGATTAAGGACTGGCCTTTGAGCCGCATCTTGCAAAAGCTCCACCGTACTACCACATGTTCGTATGGGGTGAACGGGCTTAATAATTTGTCTTACCTCATTATTGTTTATGCCATTTTTGTTGTGTGGGTGTCGGTTAGACTTTATTCCCACTTGCGCAAGAGGGGTTTCGGCGAGTGGTTAGCCTAATGGAAGTGAAACCTTAGCGGGCATATTGGTATTGAGGTAATGCATTGGAAAGCCTTGTGATAATTGCCTAGTCACACGCCTAAGAAAGCGTGTATTGGCCAGCTATAGAACAAATTATCTCGTGTGGGTAAAGTTGTACCACCTCTGCAGTGTAAATCTATTGAATAGCCGTGTCTATCATCAATCTTTTGCAAATCTTGCTAATTACAATAGGATTAATGCTTAATTAGTAACTTACATAGATAGCAAGTAGCGAGATGCGAGGCCCGCTTCGCCGGCCCACCGCCGGACATGGCGAGCGCCGTTTCACCGCCGCACCGACGCCGCGATCGAAGAGATGGCGGAGGAATATCGAAATTGCTGGCCGTGACCATCACGGAGGTCGGCGTTAGTCCCTCGAGTCCCGCACGGCGAGATTCCGACCATCTGCGGATACTTCAAGGAAAAGGTCCCTATCACCACACCAAAGTGGAAGTCTCGACAAAGATCGAGACGCGTGGGAAGACCTTTCAAGCGGTTCACTATCGAACAGAAATGAAACGCGTCGAACGGCATGCCTTGCTTTCCGTGTCGGCGGGAGGACCTTCAAGAGCGTTCTTGTCACGAAAGCGTGAACAAAGTGAGCGCCCTTCACGAAGTTTCCATTCTTGCGCGAAACATGGAACGCCTTTGTGGCTATGAAGGCGGCGGATGAATTTAAGGAGCAAAGTGCGGCGCACAAAGCAATCCAGCACAAACACTCACCCCACACTGCACCGGGTACCGGCTAAACCGCGCAATGGGAGGCGAGGAGGAAATCTATTTCCGATATCACACACCCGCCTGCACGTTAAAAGCGAGGGCAAAAGTCTCGTCCGATGGCGCCACTTTCCCAAACCCGGCGGACGAAGTGTCCCAACATGTGGTAAATATGTCGAACTACCTACTTGTTTATAAGTCCATAACTTCATAGTGACTATAATAACATGATGACCTCTTGCGGGGAATTGATTGCCCAAACTTCAAGGCTCCTTCCAAGAACACGGGAGAAGGATAACTATCTACGGCCCTAGGAAACAAGGACACGGTGCACCGCGAGGCAAGGGTTAACGTACTTGGGTACATGGATTGACACTACTTCATGTATAGAAGTAGGAAGAGATCCAAGGCCGAAATCGACAATCGTTGGAAGCTTAGGCGAAATTTCAGGAGATAGCAAGTTTGCGGGATCAACGAATCAAGTACTCAACCAGAAGCCGCCCTGTTATTGCGGGAACAAGTCCCGACATCGGAGTAGTGTCGCCCCGCATAATTTTGAACATGACGACCCAATTAGATAGACCGCATCAAGGTAATGTACATCTATGGAATCACCAAAGATAGACCTATAGGGCGCCTTAGCTAATTGCGGTTCGTTTTGTAGGGCCGACGACGCAAGCTCCAAGTTAGTTGGGTCCATTCCTATTGAGGTGGCGGGGATGGTGCATCCATACCAGGAAGGGCAAGCAAGACGGTGTGGTGGCGATGGTTACGCAAGGGTGGAAGTGGACATGGTACATCAACATTTCATGGCCGTCCCCGACATTCGCCCAACGAAGAGATCACAACACTAGGGGATGCCGTACGTTTTATCCAGGCCCAAGCGGACATCGCCCGGACCCAAGGCGTCGCAATCTCGGCGAACCATTCCTCTCCACGGGACCCTCCATGACTCCACCTCATTTTGCCTCGAAGGCCACCTCCCGGCCCGGGAGAAGGCCGAAGGAACAACAAAAGCGGCTACGATCGGTTCCCGAGTCGCCTCGCGGGAAGACGCCGCCAATCGTTAAGGCCAAATCGAAATCGCGAACATTAAGCCGCCTCCCAAGTCCGAGCAGGAAGTACTCCATCGAAACCGTGTGCCCTAACGCACAATTAGCCCACTTGGATTTGCTTGTCGGGCTTTGCATGCCGGTACCTGCGAATACCGCAAAGAAGGGTGCGACTGGAATCACCGTCGCATACAAGGATGAGCATTTCTTCACGGCGCAACTTCGCGGGGCTTCACGACTTATTCAACCTATTCAATCTCGAAGCGCCTCCGCGCCTGCGCTTCTCGCACTCGTTGGCACCTAATCGCTAAGTGTACAATCAAGTTCTACATTCATGTAATCAGCCGATAGAATATACAGACAACTCATGCTTATGTAAGATCATGTGAAAATCCGAGTCCACCGTGGACTTTGCGACCCCGTGGACTCAAACCATCAAGCGCCTTACAGTCGACCTCAGAACTAAGGTATACGCATGCTTCTGCAATAATTGAATTTCCTTTAGAAATTTAATTGGAAAATCGGAAATTTGATTTTAGGATTTAATTTAGGTTTGAAACTTCCAGAGCTCTGATTTCTTCATACAAACTCCGATTTAGGTGATTCAAATTTCTAAATTTGTATAAAATCAAGATCTAGCTAACTAAACCAAAATTATTTAATTTGGAGTTAATTTGAATTTATTTGTGTTCATTTGAATTCTGCTTGAATTTGGAATATTTTCACAGATAGATTTTGACGATTCAGAGCTTGACCTATAAGAAGTAGAATACTGAATTTGAGCAAGGCAAGTTACACCATTGACCATTTTGTCCCAATATTTAAAATTATTTAATTTCTGTTTAAATTATTATTGCATGCATAATTGTATTTAATTATTTTAAATTCTCTTTAAATATTTAATTATTCCAATTTTGTATAGCCAAATTTGATTGTTGTATTATCAATTCTTGTAACCTTAGTCAAATGAATTTAAAATAAAATATATGCATAGCAATGCTTAGACCATGAAATATTTGACTTTGGGAGAATTTAGCCAAAATTTCATAAAGTGATAAGCCTATGACATTGCTTTGTCATGGTGGACTTTTGCAAATGTCTTTGAAAATTATAAAAATAAAAGAAAATGGTTTGTACTTGGGCAAACATGGACCGCTGGTGGTGCAGGTTTATGCACTGCCTGTCTGTTAGGTCCGAGACCTGTGGTTTTTATTGAAAGTTGCCCAAGTAGATTAAGGACTGCCTTTGAGCCGATCTTGCAAAAGCTCCACCGACTACCACATGTTCTCAGAGGCGTAACCACGACAATCGCTTGAACCGCTTAAGGCGTAATTTCAGGGATGATAGCAAGTTTGCAGGATCAATCGAATCAAGTACTCGCAACCATGCAAGTCGCCCGTTATTGCGGGAACAAGTCCTCGACATCGGAGTAGTGTCGCGTCCACGCATAATTTTGAACATGACGACGACCAATTACCGATAGACCGCATCAAGGTAATGTACATCTATGGAATACACCAAAGATAGACCTATAGGACGCCTTAGCTAATTGCGTATCGCTTTGTAGGAGCCGACGGCTGCAAGCTCCAACGAAGTTAGTTGGGTCCATTCCTATTGAGATCAAGGCGGGATGGTGCATCCATACCAGAAGGAGCAATGCAAAGACGGTGTCGGGTGGCGCATGGTTACGCAAGGGTGGAGGTGGACATGGTACATCAACATTTCATGGCCGTCCCGCCGACATTCGCCCGAACGAAGAGATCACAACACTAGGGGATGTCGTGCACGCTTTTATCCAATGGCCCAAGACGGACATCGCCCCGACCCAGCGAAGGCCGCAATCTCGACAGAACCATTCCTCTCCAACGGACCTCCATGACTCCACCTCAAATTTTGCCTCGAAGGCCACCTCATCCGGTTCCGTGGAGAAGACGCCAAGGAACAACAAAAGCGTGCTACCGTGTCGGTTCCCGAGTCGTCTCGCAGAAGACGCCGCCAATCGTTAAGGCCAAATCGAAATCGACGAACATTAAGCCGCCTCCCAAGTCCCGTAGCACGGAAGTACTCCATCGGAAACCGTTGTGCCCTAACGCACAATTAGCCCACTGATTTGCTTGTCGCTTTGCATGCACGTACTGCGAATACCGCAAAGAAGGGTGCGATCATCGAATCACCGTCGCATACAAGGATGAGCATTTCTTCAACGGGCCGCAACTTCGTGGTGGGCTTCAACGACTTATTCAACCTATTCAATCTCGAAGCCCTCGACGCCTCGCTTCTACGATGTTGGACAATCGTAAGTGTGTACAATCAAGTTCTACATTCATGTAATACCGATAAATATCGCAACTCATTGCTTATGTATAGATACATGATGAAAATGCCCGAAGGGCGAGAACCGTGGTTTCCTCGACCCACACGTGGTATCTATGCAAACCATCCAAGCGACGCGACCTTCGTCGAGAACTATATAACGACGACATTGCTTCTTCGTAATCGCAAGGACTACATATCGGTGCCCTACAACCGTGGGTAAGTGCTTCACTATTTGCTATTCAAATTTCATTTGTACTTAGGTTTAATAGTTATAGCGACATACATGAGTAGGTACCATGGATCCTTTTAGTCATTATACCCAAGAGGAACACTATGATATATCTTGATTCCCTAGTCAGAAACAATCACGACTTCAAAGATTCTCGCAAGGAATACTCGACAAGTATGATCATTTCTCCATACATAACTCTATTGTAGTCTTCCTTCGCTTGAAATGCCCGAGGATAACTTTTTCAATTATGTAGTTCGCTCATCTCCTATGTTAGCCAACAAGGAAGATACATGGATCCAAATACCAACTAACACACAGACTAAATTTCCTGTATGCGCTACAACACAATAATCCTATATATATCATACTTCATAAAAATGTGTCTTCAACTGACAATACGTACATATGTAATTCTACTTTTGCGGTGGCCACCAACAAAAAATGATGAGCTATGTGCATTCTACGCTTGCCATCATATGCAAAGAAATCATTAGTGCTAAGATGAAGAATCGGAGGTTTGTCGATCTCGAAATAATTTTTTGTAATTGTAAATTCAAATATATATCCTTACCATTTTTTCTTGACCTAGCGCAGGGTTTGATAATAGATTTACATGGACTCGTTGCGCAAGAGCTCATGGAAGTTCGAGGCGCTATGCACCTTTATCATGACGTAAATAGTTAACAAAGGAGAGTTTCACTCCATCGCCACCCGAGATTCACGCAAACAATTGACTTAATTGTAATCCAATTGTACAACTATAGAGAAAATACTTCAACAAATTCGATCTTTATTAATTTATTTTGAGTAATGATCAATTTGAGTTGTCAACAATTGATTATCTGCGATGTATCTATTTTTTGTACATGCTTGTTTTCGAGGGCATGGCTAGCAATTCCCGAGGTCGCCAAAAACGAGCAAACAATGTAGCTAGGATCGCTCGATACCACGAGCGGTTTTATGTTGAAACCGTGCATGAAGGCTATTACCACGCACGGTTTCAACATAAAACCGCTCGTGGTAATAGCCTTCATGCACGATTTTAAAGTAAACCGCTCGTGATACTAGACAAATCACGACGGTTTGCTTTAAAAACCGCTCGTGATAGGTGATTATCACGCATTTATTTTTAAAGCAAACCGTCGTGATATGTCTAGTATCACGACGGTTTTTAACGTAAACCGCCTCGTGATAACCACTTATCACGGACGGTTTACTTTAAAAACCGCTCGTGATAAGTGGTTATCCTGCACGGTTTTGTAAGTAAACCGTCTGTGATAAGTGGTTATCACAGACGGTTTACGTTAAAAACCGTCTGTGATAAGGTTATCACAGACGAATAAATATAGACGGTTCGGAAACCGTCTGTGATGACGGTTCCGAACCGTCTGTGATGACGTGTTCTGTAGTAGTGAATGGTTGAGACTTGGGCGAGTAGTTGGCTGAGATCAGTGCTTGCGTGGGTTGGTGCTTTGTCACGCTTGAGTCGACGAAGGACCGAATCATGTGTTCTATTCTAAACTACTAAGCCGGGCAACCACAAGTCTAGTTATAGGATAGTCCTGGCTAAATAATTTACCGAGTCCTCATGCTATTGATATATCGTGGGCAGTCTGGGTCGGGCCATTGGACCTAGGCTAGAGGAGGACCTATCTCTATGTATGCACCCTTGAGTGTTATTGTGGTACAAAGTCGGGATACATACTCTCCCAACGGTGGTTTCTTCGAGTTAATGTCTGCAAATGCCTGAAGATTGATCCATTGGATGGTGTAGTATTATGACGAGTTATTGCAAATGCCTTGTTATGATCGCCTCCATCGCACGCCTAAGGAAGCGTGTCATGGCCGTTATTATGAGTTGATCATATCTTGTGGGTAATGTTATACAATCTCTACAGTGTGTGTTTTAAAAATCTAATCGAATAGTCATGCCCTCGATTATGAGCATTGTGAAGAAATTCACACTAGTTAGTTTTATCAAATTAAAAATAGGAACTAAAACATGTTGGGTAAACATAGTGGTTGTGATGTGCGATATGCTGGTTTAAGCATGGTCATTGAGAATGGGATATGTTGGTTTAAGCATGGTCACCAGAGTTAGAACATGCTGGTTTAAGCTTGGTCTCTGTGGTTTGCGACATGCTACATGGTCGTTGTGTTTGGAACATGCTGATTTAAGCATGAGCGCCAATAATTTGAGGCACGTTGGGGGGAACTGTGACATGTTGGTGTAAGCGATCGTGAAAATAATTGATTATGCAAAATAAGCTTTGGTTTTGAAGATACATTTGCTAAGTCATAAGTTTGAAAAATAACTATAGTATTTTTAGCAATTGGCTTTGTGCTAAAATAAACATATAACCCCTTTCTTGTTAGCCTTGCATCTATATAATTGCATTTACAGTAAGGGAGTGTTGAGTACTTTTGTACTCCTAGTTGCTCAAACATGTGGATTCAGACTATGAGCCTGAAGACCCGGTGTATGGATATTTCTATGCATCCGGCTATTGAAACGATGAAGATAGCGTTAACTAGGTCCTAGCCCCAATCGGTTGCCTGTTGCAATGCATGGAGGCCACACGCTTTTATGGCATTCTTTCCGCTGCTATAATTACTTTCCGCTACTACTCTGCTACTTAAACTATTTGGCATGTCAGCCCGTTCTGTAAACTTAGGCCTTTAAGTCCTATTCACCATGTCCTGAAATAATATTTACGAACCATTTATCTATGTGTTGTATGGATATGATATTTGCCAATATCTGTACTGTGCGGGCTAGCTACTGATCATAGGACTAGTTCAGAAAACACAGAGGGTATGGATGTAAATCCAGATCCCCATACCCTCCTCAAACCCTAGCCGCCACCGCACTGTCACAGTCCCTGGTGAACCCTATCCCTAACGTCATCGTAGTCTCGCCGCCGTCGTCGGAGCCACATAGAGCACGAAAATCATGAGGCAAAATCAGATGGATCAAAATTTGAGTTTCATTCTGTTGTAGACAAGACTTGGGAGCACATAGCACACAAAAATGCATTGAATTTCATAAGCAAGTATGTAGTTACAGTGAATCCCTTGATGCTAATTTTATAAGGGTGCTTTCCATTTTAGGTTTTATAAG
This sequence comes from Hsuehochloa calcarea, assembly GCA_036346395.1. Lineage (NCBI taxonomy): Eukaryota > Viridiplantae > Streptophyta > Magnoliopsida > Poales > Poaceae > Hsuehochloa > Hsuehochloa calcarea. The sequence goes on from CM070612.1 coordinate 11,108,349, forward strand.
TGAATCACAACCAAAAACAGCTAACACAACGTACTCACTGTATCAAAACATCCAGTTACCTGATTTTGCAGCAAGCAGAACCAACTCTCAACCAAGCAATGATGTTTTGAGGTGGATAATCATCTGGAGTATCTGGTAATGAATAACCAAAAGCTTATTTTCGAATTTGCAAGCTACTGGAAATAGTTAGCCAATGGACATGCAATTTTCAGTATGTTCGCCATCACCAGGATAGAATTAGTGAATCAAAAATTGAGTGCATTGCACAAAAGTAGCAAGCTGATTAATAAAGGAAGAAAATCGGTATGGAACCAACCTGCAACCGCACTTCCAGAGGTGCAGGTTTTAGTGCACGGTTGACCAATGGTTTATCAGCCTGCAATGAGCAATCAATAAAAAAAATTGCGTATGGAAGCTCTAAAGGTAGAACACAAAAACAAAACTTTTTTTCTTATTATGTAACCTCATTTAGAGAAAGAACACTATCCCAAAAGTCAGATGCAAAAACTCGCACCTTCTTATTGGATGAGTTGTACAGCACTGGTGTTTAATGGTGAATCGGTGATAACCATACAGTACAATATAATAAAACAAGCTATGAACTGAACAGAGCATACAAACCAATTCTGAAAGGCCATCTTCAAAAGCTAACATTAGGAAGTTGTTAAAATTATCTGCAAGGGACAAAACCAAAACCAAAACTATAAAAAATGTAGAGAGAGAGAGAGAGAGAGAGAGAGAGAGAAAAATCCTCTCCAACAATTTTTCCCTAATTGTTGGAGATCAGGTTACGCAAAAAAAGAGAAGAAAAGTGACCGTAAGAGTTGAAAACTATAAAAGATCCCGTGAAAAACTAATAATAAGAGTAGAAAGTAACCGTGAAAATAACCAATGGGCGATGTTAAGCCGCTCATTAATTGTGTGGAAGTAAAAAAGTTGCTCGGATTAAATAATAAAAAATAGGACAAATAACATGACAACAGCCCAGGTTACGCTAACGAAGTGAGCATGTAATTCTTCCGCACATTAATTTTTTTTTTCAAAATATATCTTTGTTTGATGCATATATAAGCATTTCTTTCTTCATTTGTTTGACTTGTAACCTAAGCAAGCATCTTTGCATATCCAGTACCAGAGGTTCATTGAATCCTCATGGTTGACATATTTTTCCCCCTAAGATGAATTTAATGTGGCAATGAATTTTCAGACAATGCTTGGACAAAATTTTCTACTCTTAAGTCATTTTCTGAAAGAAATATTTTAGCTACTTGTACCACACATCAGGATACGCAATAACACCGTGGCATAGATTAGTCTTAGTAGTGCTGGTAGAGGATGTCGACAACCGGATACTAATCAAGTGTGGAGATCATGCGTACCATTCTAATCTTAGTATTCAACGATTGGCATCGGTGTCAAGGTGTTTATGGACTAAAACCCTGGTTTAGCAAATTGTCAGATTTACTGTCAAGCTGTAGGCGGTCTAACCGGCCCTCGGGGGTAGTCTAACCGGCCAAGGGTCGGTGAAATGATCGGCCAAGGGGTGGTGGTCAGATTGGTCGTGGCTAGTAGTCTCATCGGCCAAGGGTGACGGTCAGACCGGCCTTGACTGGCGAAGTAGAATTTTAAGGAATATGATCAAACACTTGTGTAAGCGTGTTTGGAGGTGTGTTTGCACCAGGTGCCATGGAAAATAGAAATTAGACACAAAACTAGATAGAGTTGTACCAAAAGTGCAAAGAGGGTTGTTATGGAATTCTTGGGTCCGATCTGACAGGCCATTGTTTGGCAGCCAGATCGGTGGGCTATCAGACCACTCTGGCTGGCGGTCAGACTAGCCGAGAGCACCGGTAAGACCGGTCAGGAAGCGATCATGCACAGTGAGCTGTGGTGACATATCATGCGATTTGTTCTCTCTTTGATGATTTTTGGGGGTTTGTGTTCTAAGGGTTTTGCGTGAGTCTTTTGCTGTGATCTAGCTTGCTAGAATGTGCGGGATCTAATCTAAAGTCATCTTGACTATTTCCACATAAGGGCAAGTTTTTTGCACAAGTTTTGGTTTCCCCGGTTGTTGTGCCTTCTTGATCTCAATTAAGAAATTCGTGGAACCTTGGCTTCGATCGTTGATTGGAATAGATACATGACCTTCTTGATGAGTTATGTTTGAAATCTTAGGCGATTTGGATCACATTATCATAAATTAAATTATTTTGTGGATCTTTCGGGCTGCTGAACCAGCGGTCAAACCGGCCACCAATCAGGCCGTAGTAGTCGGACCGACCAGGCAACAGCGGTCAGACCGGCCGAGAGGTGTTGAGTTGGGGGGTTTTCAGTTTCAACGTAAGATTTCCACTATAATTTGTAGGTTAAACTTGCATAGTTTTCATAGCAATTGAAGTTAGAAGAAAATTGAATACCACGTACACAAAGAATAGGTGGCTTCTATTCACCGCTAATTCGGTCCAACAACATCGAGAGAGTTCCATGGCAACGGAGAAATTCAGCAGCAGTAAAGAAGACAATTTCGAACCAACCATTAATTCACCACAACGTACCTTCAAGATTCTCAACAGTTAATTGTGCTCCAATCGATTAGCTGACAAAGTCATCCGCCAGAAGCATCGAGATAAAAACCCCTACTTTCTTGTGACCTTCGAGTTCAAGATGGAAAGCTCCATTGTAACCAAAGGAGTTTGCCAAAGCCAACCTCTCCTTGTTCCTGACAGGTATATATATACCAAATAAAACACTGTCCTCTTATAGATAGTACTCCGTTCGACACACATTTAGAAGAGATGCAGCACGGCTATCATATCCCAGTTAAATCGATTTGTGTCTTTTGTCACCGCATTAGTATTTTTGTCTCCAGACACCTATTTGCAGTTAATAACCAATTAACTACACTTGATTTGCAAAGAAAGCAATTAACTGCTCCCTCTAGTTGCAAAAATTGAGTTTTTTTTATTGATGATGAAGAGGGGGAGTGTGAGGAACATCATAAAGTATAGTTTAGTACTCCACCATGTAGCTCTGAACATAAGGAGGTTAGGACAAAAGTACAAATCTCAATGCATGCCATTCAAGGAACAAGCTCAGAAGCAAACACTTTCACACTAAGAATAAAGATAGGGAAGTATTACACCACTGCTTTGGTGGATAGTGGGAGTATCACAACTTTTATGACTGCAGAGGTGGCAATGCAAGCAGGATGTAAAATCAGCAATCATTCCCCTATCCAGGTTGCAATTGCTAATGGGGGGTTGTTGGCAAGTGAGGCTATGTGTTATGGTTGTAGTTATACTATACAAGGAGAAGAATTCACATCTGACTTCAGACTGCTATGCCTCAATATCATACTTACCAGTGATTGGATCTTTAATCGTAGTCCAATTAGTATCAATATGAAGACTAGGGAGTTTTGTATTTTCAAATATGGCAGAAGGACAATAACCTTTAGAGATAAAACTAAGTCAGAACATGATTATGTGATCAGTTCTCACAAACTGTTGAAAATGATGGACAAATGAGTGGCAGGAGCAGTAATCTATGTGAAAGAAATGCAAGCAAAGGAAGAAGTGAAATGTACTTACTCTGAGTTGCTAGAGATTTTGAACCAGTATTCTGAAGTATTTGCAGAGCCGAAAGAGTTGCCTCCCTACAAGAACTATGATCAAACTATACCTCTCAAATCTGAGGCTAAGCCAATCAATGTGAGGCCTTACAGGTTACCTCATCACAAAAAGAATATTATAGAGGAGTTAATAGAGCAACTGCTCAAGGCTCAAACAATCAAGCACAATGTTTGCCCCTATTGCTCACCAGCCATTCTTGTAAAGAAGAAAGATGGGAGTTGGAGATTATGCATAGATTATAAGCAATTGAATGCACAAACTATTAAAAACAAATATCTCATACCAATAATAGAGGATCTGCTAGACGAATTACATGGAGCTCAATATTTTTCAAAACTAGACCTCAAATCTGGGTATCACTAGATAAGAATGCATCCAGCTGACATTCATAAAACTGCTTTCAACACTCACAATGGACACTTTGATTTCTTGGTAATGCCATTTGGACTCACTAATGCCCCAACTACCTTCCAATCCCTGTGAATAAGTTGCTAGCTAAATATCTCAGGAAATTTGTCGTCGTCTTCTTTGATGACATACTCATATTCAGTGTAAACCTGGAGGAGCACAAGAAACACCTTCAAACAGTACTGGAGGTCTTGAGGAAGAACAAGTTGTATGCTAGGCTGAGCAAGTGCACATTTTGGCAATTGCAAGTGGAGTACTTGGGTCACTTGATTAGTAAGGAAGGAGTGGCAACTGATGCTAGTAAGGTGCAAGCAATAAGAGATTGTCCTATTCCTAAGAACATTACTCAGTTGAGGGGATTCCTGGGATTGTCAGGGTATTACAGAAGGTTTGTGAAAAATTATGGTATCATTTGTCGACCAATGTTCAAGGCCTTGAAAAAGACTGCTTTTCAGTGGGAAAAAACAACAAGAATCATTTGAAAGGATTAAGGAATTATTAACCAATGCATCAATGTTAGCATTACCAAATTTCTCTAAGCCCTTTGTACTGGAGACCGATGCTAGTGGCTATGGACTAGGGGTTGTGCTTATGCAAGAGGGAAGACCTATGTCCACACTTGATCGGTTGGAGAGTCTTAATTCAATTGGACGGTCCACGATTTGATCGGTTGGAGAGTCTTAATTCAATCGGACGGTCCACGAGGATGATTGAATTTACTGTTTCCCGTTTCGTAAATTGTCATTACTGTTCACTGTAACTTTCTGTTATTTTCGTTGTCGTTACTTGCTGGCAGGCCTCGCGTGATGTATAAGCGATGATCTTGTAAGGAACTGGGAATTATCGATTAAATGAAACCCTAAATAGCTACTCTACTTTCCCCTTTCTTCTGTTCTTACATTTCTTCTCTTTTCCTCCCGTTCTTCCTCAATTCTGCTGTTAATCGGTTCTGATTCTTACAGAAATTAAAATCAACATTATTGGGTGGTGACAAGACTCCTCCTGCCTTCCCATTTGCCTCCTATACGGACCTTCTTTCCGCTCATCCAGAGTCAGGTCTCATCCATACAAGAGCAGAGAGCTCTCGTGGCAATTTCCACGTTGTAACAATCTGTTGGTCATATGAAAACTCTTTAATCTACCTTGAGTTACTAATTAGTCCAATACGTAGTTTGCCTACTTAATGCAGTTCAAAACTTAGACCAATGGATAATGATGTTTCAAAAATTGTTTGACAATAGTTGTTTAGTGTTGTACTTGTGTACCAATTTGCTGAATAGTATTTGCGTTAAATTAGAAGCTTACTGAAGCACGGTGTTTCAGCCCTAGTTGTCAATGAAGTAGCTATTGAAGGGATGAACAATTATAGTTATTGTCTCAAAGGTAGAATACTTGTATCTTATACAATTATAGTGTCAAATCCGCCTAATGTGTTTTTTTTTTTGGTGAAAACGGGGCAGATAATTTCTACCCGATCCGATGTCGTATTCGGAGAAAATCCGCCCAATGTGCCATTTTTTGTCTCGTTCCGCATCCGATATTATCTATACCTATATCCGGCAAATCTTATGGAATACGTGTTAGGATATGGAAAGAGCAATATCCGATTTGTATTTTATAGGATATCTGACAAAACAACGAAATGGATATCCGATAAACTTCAATATCCTTTAATATCCACTATGATTTTCTAGTCAGTGACTAATATATAATATGAATTTACATTTGATTATATTTATGTTGTTAAGTAGGATAAATAATTCTCTAATAGGTAGTATAATTTGACACTTTCGTTGGTGAAGTTATATCTTTTCTTGATGGGTAAACTATCTGTCAAGTTATCCGTGATCGATTTCAATCTGATCCGTCCCCCCCCCCCTCCTCCCTGTGCCCGTATCCCAAAAAAATCCATATTCGTATCTATATCAGGTGTATCCGTATCCGACTCCAAAGTAAAAATATAGGATTAACATACGAAAAAAAGCAATATCCACCCGTATTCGACCCGTTTTCACACTCACTACAACGCCTTGCTGCCTCTCTGTTCGGCTGGGTGCACCTCCACCCTCTCCACCGAAATTACAATCACCAGGGTTTGCACGATTAGAGATATATGTGCTTTTACGAGCTTACGTTTATCCTTTGATTTTTTAAGGATACAAATTTACTCATCTAACCTTCCACCTAATCTTTAGGTTAATATACCTTACCACAGTTTAAATACCTTACATGGGTACCATTAACTGTGGATCCTCGAATTGCAACTAATTAATAGTTCTCCAATGTCCCAAGCACGGTGAAATCTTTAAGGGCTTGTTTGGAATGTAATACAGAGGATTAAAAAACGTAGTAAAAATGTGAGAAGGAACGTTTGGAATGCAGGAATCATGAAACATGGGAATTACGAAAAAACATAAAAACTAGGAAATTTTCAAATTGACTTACCGACAGATAAGTCAAATAAATTGGAGGTTTCACCGGTCAGTTTCGGACAACGCCAACCACGACGTGACTACTAGAACGGTAAGCGCATTAGGATCGTAAAAAAGAAGAAAAAATTCCAAAAGGGTTTAGGTGGATTTTTATTTTCCTGTGAAAGTATAGGCCTTAGAAACTTTACAACCGCAATCCTCCGTTCCAAACGCAAGATTATCTGTTCCCTCTCCGTTGCTTTTTCTGATTCCTATAGGTTTCCTCCCAAATTCCTCTATTCCAAACGGCCCCTGTCTCGTCGCTGAAAGCCAGCCTCCGTTTTGGAACAAGAAACCACCACTGACAAGTGGGGATTCCTTTCCTGTATTCCACTGGTAGGTCCCACACACCATCCAGAGTGACGAGGAAAAGGAGAAACCAAAAGGTCAGAGAGAGAGAGAGACACCGGTCGTTCGTACGCCCTGGTGGCTCGTGCTCCCGCACATTGCTCGAGCTCCTCTCCCTCCCCCAACCTCCTGTAAATATCCCAAATCCTTGGTCCAATTCCCATCCCAACTCGGCAAGATCGGCCGCCAACGAGGTACGAATCGCATTAGCAACTTTGATTGAGGAGGGAGAGAGGGAGGAGTAGATGCGGGCGGGCCGACCGGCGGTGCACCCGGTGGAGGCGCCGCCGCCGGCGCAGGGGGGTAACGCGCACCCCCCGCGCGGGGTGCGGATGAAGGACCCGCCGGGGGCGCCGGGGACGCCCGGCGGCCTTGGCCTCCGCCTCGTGCAGGCCTTCTTCGCCGCAGCAGCGCTCGCCGTCATGGCCTCCACCAACGACTTCCCCTCCGTCTCCGCCTTCTGGTCCGTCGTTTCTTGTTTCTTGGGTCCCCTTCTCCCTCCTCCGCTTATCTCAGTTTCCTTTCCTCTTTGAATTTCGCTTCTTACGATTTAAAGCGCTATAGTTGTTCGTACAGTTTTTTTTTTTTTTTTGGGGGTCTTGGAACAGGAATGGTTGTAATTTCTATGTTTCTTGGCTTGTGGAATTTCTCAATTCTTGGGGCTCCTCTATTTCAACAACTTAGAAACGTTTGTAACTATGGTACAATGGATTTGGTAAAGACTTGATGTGTTTGGTTGTATTACATCATGAGATTACTTGTAACTAGGAAAACTTGACAAGCTATGTTTAAGTAAAGAAAGGAAACTTGAGAATACCATTTTTTTTCTTACCTTTTAACACCAGAGTCTTATATTGCACCAATTTCAACTAACTTCGCACAAATGTATAAGAATTCACGCGCACAAAGTTCTGACAATTATGAATTTGTTAGTAAGCATTGCCTTCAATCAATCATGAACCCTTGTTGGCCTAGCCAAGTTAACATTACCACTGGAAATTGGTCTATAGAATTGCTATTACAGCATCAACTCTGATGGATTTGGTGCGTCCATGTTACTGTTCTGGGCATCTAGGTGGCACTTGATCCAGAATTTTGTGGTGCATGAGTGCCCAACCTTGCTTCTTCCTTTCTTAGTAGCACATCCAACATGACTCTATTAAACCTTACAAAGTTGCAACTACACCTTGGGTACACATTGATGAAGATGGGGTAGACCAAACTGATATGCTCCTTGAATAGTCAGTTAATCACCGATTGAAGGAGGTGGCAGAGATGCTAAGAGGTTCAGGCCAGAGATCTGTTGCCATGTTTTAGCTAGAGCCTAGTGTTCAAATGTTAATGTTAACTAAATAAGAACATAGATAATTGGAACAAATGCCAAGTGCCAACTATTGAATATTCCAACCTGTGTGGCACCTCGGTTTTCTCAATGATGGTCAGAGTTTGATTTCCACCACTATATATTAGATGGGTTATTTGTGGGCTTTCAATTGTGATTTCCGGGATTTGATCCTGTGGATTGTGGGCCTTAGGATGACTACATCAACCAGTTTCCCCACTCTCTCTATAAAAGGTATTTGGAGCAAATTTCCAGAAGAAATTATTATTGTGCTTGCTTAATTCTCCAAAGAGAAGTATTGATATTGATCTGTGCAATTAAATATTATATGCCCTTTGAATTTGTTTGGCATCCTGAAAGAGAAAATGCAATCTGATAACAGGACCAAATTGTTCTTTGTGATATTATCTCAGTTATTCGTGGAGCATGTCTGATTCAGCTAAGTCATCTTCTTGGACTTGGATACTGTAATCTTTAGCTTCAATCTTGTTTGCTTATCATAAACATGCTTGTGAAAAATAGGAGTTTGATTTTTACATGCATAATTTTCTAGGCATTCAGCAAAAGCATTTCACTGTTTACATTGACAACATTGTTTAACATCCTGGTTATTGGAGTTCAGAACATTTTGATTGTAATGGGCAACTATATCAATCCTCGTTGTCTTTGAGGAAAACATTTTGAAATCTACATTTATTATCAGGGACAGTATTCAGCGTTGGGGTTAGTATTGACAACTACATAAAACAACTAGGTTCATTTATATTATTTTTTACATGTACTTAGGTAGTATAAAAATCCAAGATTCGTCAGTGTTAGAACTTAGAACTATAGTTACTAGAAACGCGGTTTGTCCGAGTCATGGTACGGGATTTGGGTTCGTAGTTCGCCACTTTTTCTTCCAATTTCCGCTGCGAACACGAGCCCTGTACCCTAAACCGGTTCGCGATTCGCAGGGTTTTATAGCGAATCCGGTAACTATGCTTAGAACACTGGATTTTCTTTTTTCTTTTTACTAAAATATTAACTGATGGTTGTTCCTTTGACCAGTTACCTTGTTGCAGCTGCCATTTTGCAATTCTTATGGAGCGTTTCACTGGCCATTTTGGATATTTACGCACTTCTTGTCAAACGTTCTTTGCGGAATCCTAGGGCAGTATGTATATTTACCATCGGAGACGGGGTGAGTCATGTCTTTTCAGACTACTCAATAAGACATTTGTTATTTGTTGTAGATTTAGGCAGTATAAATACGTGATCATGTGCATTTGTTTCTTTCCACTGAAAAGGAGTCACCTTTTCTAACTGTGTTTTCATTTTTGCATACATGAAATACCTAGCTAACGACCTTGATATTTTTATTGTAGATCACAGGAACACTAACCTTGGGTGCAGCATGTGCGTCGGCAGGCATCACTGTTCTAATCGGTAATGATATGAACATATGCGCAGCAAATCACTGTGCAAGTTTCGAGACTGCCACTGCAATGGCTTTCATTAGCTGGTTTGCACTTGCGCCGTCCTGTATCTTGAACTTCTGGTCGATGGCCTCCAGATGAGTCCTGTATCTTGAACTTCTGGTCGATGGTCTCCAGATGAGAACGTGGAAGTTATAAAAACATGATCTTGGCTGTTTGTGCACCAGATTGCTCTGTGTGACAACTAGGACACAGCATGGTGCAGCTAATTATACTACAACCTAGAAGCAATGAATGCCTGTGGAATGAAGTGTGTTATTGAATTCTCTGTACAAAATAGGGGAATAGTTTGTTGTGCAAGAGGGTGGTTGTGAAGCTCTGCAATTCTTTTTTAAAGACATGTTTCTTGTATGAGGCTGCTTGTTATCTGGAAATGAATTAAGCATGTAGAGCTGAAGGTGCTGATGTGAGGTAACCTTTTTATTTTGCCTCTTCGGGATTTTTGTTCTCGATATTCTGATCTTAGGTCCCCAGAGAGTAGTGCAGTTAACTTGTCAGTCAGACCATAAGGATTGTGTTTTTTGTATCAGAAAGAAAACCATAAGGCTTCAGTCGAAACCATTTTACTTGACATTTGCAGGTCTTGTTTAGGGTGATTCAAAGCAAGTGTGATTTCACTGCAGCTTCAGCGACTGTAAAATTGAAGTTGAAGTGGTTAACATCTATACGCTAAGGTTTCTTTGTCTAACAAAATACCTCGTACAATTTTTTTTCGTCTTCTGTGACATCTCGTACCATTATAGCTGTAACGGGGTCCATTCAAAACGGTTAATCAAAATACTGCAATGCACAACGATGAACACAAAATCGATACTGTAACGGATAATGACAACCACGCTGGAGTCTGGGGCATTTACAGATTACAAGAGCTTGCGTTATCAAATTAGTGGTAAAAAGTAAAGTCACATCTTCTAGAAACTGATGAATTCGCTACTTTTCGAAACCGTACCTCTCTAGTGTACAAATTACAATAATTTATACAGGCTGCAGGACCTAGAGGCCGGCAACTCTCTCAGTACCTGTACACCATTTTTTTTTTTAAATGTTCAAATCCATTGTAATACCCCGGAATTAAATCGGGTAATTAAGAAATTAGTCAGAGAAAGAAAGAACAATAAAAAAAGAAAAAAAATTCTAAAAAAAATAGGTTATTTGCATTTATTCGGCAACCTGGGCCGCGGCCCAGGGGGATACCCACCAAGTGGCCGGCCAAAAGGGGGGTTCCCACCCCCAAAACCCTAATCCCACCCCCTTTTCTCCCCCTTTCCCCCTTGGAGCCGCCCCTCTTGGCCCTTGTGCCGCCACCCCCACCTCCTCTTGCGCCTCCCCTATGGCACCATGTCCCCAGGAGTGCCCCACCCTCCCCGATGAAGCCCCTTACTGCTGCCCATTGGAAGAAAGGCGACGAGACGACAATTGGAGGGTCGGCCAAGTGGAAGTAGCAGATCAGATTTGTTCAACGCTGTTACTCGTCCGTTTTGGGTAAGATTTGTACGTTTTCTGATCTGACTACCTCTTAGAAAGTCGTAGCCCTTGGTCTTAGCTTTCTTTAGGCACCGAGATCACCTGATTTGGAGTTACGGATTAGAACTTATGACAGTTTTCGTGCGACTGTCCAGGAGAGCTGACAAGATCTGGCAGTTTGCTTGTCTGGCCAGTAAGAAATATTTAGAGACTGAATCAGTTAGGTCACCCAACACGAAACTTGTGAGAAATTCAGTAAGATTTCCAAGTTGATAATGAACACAATTTTTAGAGTTGGAAATCAAAAGTTATGGAATTTTTACCGCCGCTGTTTTCTGACTGTCAGATTGAAGGGACAGAAAATTTCACCTGAATATACGAATTAGTAGGAGGCCAAATCAGGGGACTTTCCCAACTAGATTATTGTAACTATTTTTGTCGTGATTCCAGAGAGTCTAAGATCACCCCGTTCTGAGTTGCGTAGTAAAAGTTATGTTATTTTTAGCGCTGCTGTCCCGTAGTCCTTTTTGCTAGACTGTCGGGAAGGTGGAGTAAAACATGTATTAGAAGCCTAGGTCTTGAGGAGTTGGGTTAAAGGCCGTAAACGGAGTCCTCTTTTTAGCGTATTTATTGTTAGCGCTACTCTTGTGTAGGAGGCGGAGTCCCGGAGTAGAGACACCATCTTTGCTTCTTCGCGCGCCGTAGCGGAAAAAGGCAAGTACAATTTTAGTACGATATTGTGTGTTAGGCAATATGGTTGATTTGATGCGTGCTTAATATGATTATGCGTGATGAAGGTGTTTATTTCACATTGTTTATATGATGATCGATAATTGATAATTCTTATGAGAACATATTGTGGATTGTCCATGTAATTTCGTATCAATCATATATGTTGGCATGAGATACCCACGGGAGTGGGCATTGAGATCCCCATATTTAAGATAGGCAATGGGTCCCCGCATTTGATAATGCAGGCATGAGTGAACACCGACGGGTGTAACACTCCGCAATACCGGTATATGCAAAAGAGGAAAGAAAAGTGCATTTGAGCCATTTGCATAGCATGAGCATATGAAATGTTTATTATTGAGAATTGTGGATGGATGATGATGGTTACAGTTGTTTATGTTATTGTCTTGCTAAATGTACTTTGCTGAGTCTTGGACTCACTCTTGCTGTTACTGTATTTTTAGGTACCCCGTTTGTGGATGGCATGGTTGGGAGGGAGTAGATTTATGCTTGGATGCACATTGGCACGAACCAATGCTCCATTGAATAAACAGATTGAATGATAGTGTAGAATTTGAGTAAACCGCTTAAGATTTCTTATATTTATGCTTTGTGCCTTGGATAATTTTTATGAACATGCTTTAGATTGTGCGTTTGGATAATTGTTTATTCCTATTGTTAGCTGTGCAAACCCCCGGTATGGTTAGTTATTCAAAGGAGAACCTGTCGAAAGTTAGCAAAATGTCTTAGCTTAATTTGTATTTATGTTAGTGTGGTAGCATTCCAGGCTCAGGTTGGGCTGGGGTGTTGCAGTTGGTATCAGAGCCAGGTTCAGGTCCGTGGTAGCTAGAAAAAAATTTATTAATTAAATTGACACACTGTGCATAGTAGGATGGGAATGGGCAAAACATTGCATTTACATTTCTGATATATCGTATTGATGATTACTTGTATGAATTTAGCATGATTGCTAATTAATTGATTATCATGGGTTATGTGTAAGGATAGCTAATGTTGAGAGGTTGAGATCGTGGTTGTGGCCCTGGGCTTTACCATGTTACACCATCGTTCGTAGTAAGAGAATAGTAAAGTGGTTACCTCGGATATCTTAGTACAAGCGTTGAAAGTGATTATCTTTAGAAAAGTTGTTCTCTTTCTTGAATTTGAATTTGGTCAACTCTTGTCCAGGTGTCGCTGATGAATTTATCTTGGGTTCTTAGTTCAATTGCGGTTGGTGTTTGCTTTGAGAAAAGTTGATGTGTTTCCGTTGGTTTAACTTGTCTCTTAAAGTAATTATTATTTTCTCAATTGTTGAGTTATTCTTACGACTAGTGAACTTAGTTAATTGTCAGGCTTCACCTTTGTATTGAAGTTTTATTTTTTATTTTATTTTTTTATTGGAAAGCATGACCCATTTATTTCACTTGATAATTTGGATAATGAAAATTTGCTTTTGCAAGTCTTTTAGTATGTGGAAGCTTTGACTCAATGTAACTCTTTTGGGTATTCTGAGCGTTGAAGTTGAATGGTTCTCTTTTATGAAAGAAAATGTTAAACCCTTTAGCGTTGTTTTCTCGTGGTTAAGTGAGAGGTTACAATCAAAGAAATTAATGGATATGATATGGGTTATCAAGCTAGGTCTGTAGTGTGATGCATAATAAATCCTGACTAGTATCATTGGAAGTGAAATTGGATAAGTCGATGTTGTCCTCTAGTAGTTCTTGATGAGCTGTGATTATGAGTATGACTATACTTGGTTGGAATCAATAGAGTTATTAAAAATGTGGAGCATTGACAAAATGGTTGATCGTTAGAATTGTGTAGTTTGCTAAACTTGTTAGGTTATTTGGTCTCGATGGGCTAATCTAACTGTGTAGAATGAGAAACATAAGGATTTGTTCAACTGTTGTCTCAATAGATAATTATATGGAATTTTCTTTGATTGGCTATTTGATGATCTTATTTATGCCGTGGGAATACAATAGAGAAAGGACCATAAATTCGTCCATGATTGAATAACCATCAATGGTTTATGATAACCTCTAGGTTGGAATTAGTGTGAGCATTCCTAGGTTGGAATTAGTGTGAGCATTCCTAGTAGGTGAAGGGTTGACATTTGAAAGCGATTTATTCATGTGCGTTTTATGAGGATGAATTGTCGCTGCATACCCTTGAAAAAAAGGGTTTGCTTTGATAGTGTGGTTTGTATATCAGATAATCTCTAGAACAAGTTGACCGCTGGGATCTTATTGAGATAACATAAGCATTATGGAATAATCTATTGTGTTTCTTTTGGAAGGGTTTATGATAGGATTCAATAGGTGGTATGTGTTTGCATAGTGGTGAAATCGTCGGATAATGGTATGCTTTTGAGGAACGAGTTTTGGTATAACCTTTAAAAATTGTGAAGTAGATTCCCCCTAAAATAAAGTGGTTGTTGCAGTGAGGTTATAAGATTTTAGTATACTCTCAATTTGAGAATGAGATGATAAAGTGGTATATACCAATGTGGTGAACTTTTGGGGCATTATAATAGAATAGTTTACGATATGGAATCATGTTAAGAGTGTGTTATTCTAAATGTTAGTAAGATGGTAATATTCCGACTTGTGGGAGTGGTAATGACCCTTTTAACAAGAAAGTAATCTGATTGTCTTTCCTGATATAGAAGAGGTGAAAATGCCTTGAGTTTTGCGTTTGTGATCTTCTGGACCTCATGATTCGGGTAGTAGCTAAAAATTATTGAGTAAGGCAAAGTGTTGGAAAAGTTCTATTTGATTCTTAAGTGATTATGTGATTTGAACGTCTCTTTTATTCAAGTTAGAAAAAAAAGTTACAATCAGAGAGCAATTATTTCCTTTGATAGAAGAGGGAGCGCAGTAGAGGTCTTTGAGGTTGGACTCAAGTTTTGTAGCTTGCAGTTTTACGAAGCGTACTTACCTTTGTTATTGGCTGCTTAAGGGTTTTTTGAGTTTCAAAAGCAATGTTTTCTTCTTTTTGGCTGAGGTTTGATATTCTCTTCTAGCGGAACTTGTGCCCTCAACTAGGGTCTCGTCTTGTATTTTCCGAGAATACCATTATTTGACTACTTCCCTTGGTCTTGTGTCTACTGCAAGGGGTAACGTCTTTCTGTGTACTAAAACAGTTTCTATTTGCCTTTTCTTCTGAGAAAGGATTAACCGAACTGTGTTGAGGAGTCTTGTAGGCTGAAAAGTGGCAACTGGATAGTGATGGTCAAGTAGATAGTTTTGTGAGACTTTGGATATTAAGTTGTTGAGATGCATTGAGTGGTAAATTGACTCTTTGGAATAATCCTTGAAGGGGATTTGATTTCATAGAATGGTTATCCTTGGAGCAAATTGATTACAATGGTGCAACTAACATAATCGATAGTGGTTTGTGGTCAAAGATCATTTGTTCATGTTGAGTGGAACATTAGAATTGTTGAAAGCATAGAAATCTTGGTTAGTTTATTAGAGATGATTGAGTAATGTGCCAGATTGTATAGGCAAAATACGAAGGTATAATTTAATGAGAGCGGGATTAGCGAAGTAATCTGATTGTAATGTCAATTGATGGGATAGTAGGGATTGTTGAATTATTACCAGGTACGACTTGGCTTCAGTGAGTAACCCTCTAGGAGTTAGAATCTCTCTAAAGATAATTTGGTTAAGAATATGTTTTCAGGTGGTTGTTAATGAATGAGTATGTCTAGATTGTGAGAATTTTGGACATCGGATTCGAGAGTTTTCGTATCAGTTGCATTGAAATTGTGGATATCGTGAGGATATGTGCATGATCTTAGGTTGATGAGTCAATTGGCAATGGCATTGTTGGTTTGCAAAATCTCGCGTTTTTGGGTTTGCTTCAGTCTGTCAGACCACAGGCGGTCTGACCGGTGGCATGGGCGGTCAGACCGCCCGTGGAGAGGTCCGACCGGCTGTGTTTGCCGGTCCGACCGGGTTTGGTTCAAAGTGGATTTTGAAGCTAAGCCAAAAAATAGGTTGTGTAGGCAAGTGAGGGGAGTCTCCTGGATGTGGTCATATTATTTTTGGAGCTCCCAGTCGAAAGTTCTATTCATTTGAAAATTCCAGAAGGTTTCGGATTTTCAAGATGAAAATTTGGCTAAGTCATTTCGGGCGGTCCGACCGCCGTTACGGAATCGGTCCGACCGGCCTGAAATCGGTCAGACTGGCTGTGTGGGGCGGTCAGACCGCCGATCACTTGGAGGTTAGCCTTTTTGGCATTGTTGTGATTTGAATGTGGTTATTGTATGAACTTCAATGCTTTTTATTGTTGCATATTGCATTGTGGAACTAACGTGGGTCAAGTTGTGAAGAACTTGTTCCCGGAGACGATTTGTTTGTCTGTTGCTGTGCAGGTGGCTTGTAGGTCAACGACGTCAACGGTGAGGTGGATCGGTACTACGCTTGGAGAGCTGAGGTCCAGAACGATCATGGATGCCGGGTGAGGTCGTGTGACTCAAGCATGGTGCAGAATGGGCAAGATGGATCGAACGGGTAGTTCGTGGCAGCTAGTTGGATTAGGCGGTGTTGAAGTCGGTGCAAGTCTCTGGGAGGTTCCGATGGGATTCAGATGGGAGAGACTGGCCGACATGATGAGAGCCGCTGATCAACCTACACGTGGTGAAGCAGGCGATTGCTTCAACAGATATGTGTGAGTGGGTCCCATGTGTGTGTGGGTCCCATGAGTGAAACCCTAGCTCTCCTATAAATAGAAAGGGGGGAGATGTAAAACCCTCAAGCACTCATTTGGACCCCTCCACCTTTTTCTAGGGTTTGGAGAGGAGAGGAGAGGAGAAGCTAGGGTTTGGAGAGATTGTGTGTGCTCTTTGTTTTGAGCTCTTGTCCTCCTTGAGGGAGTGGCTTTGTAAGCATCCTATGGGATCAATCAATCTTGTGATGCTTGCTTAAGAGATCGATTGTCTCCTTTGTGTTCTTCTCTCTTTTGTTGATTTTGGTGCTTCCTTGATTCAAGTGTTTATGCTTGGTCTCTTGACCGATTTTATCTTGCTTTGATGTGTGGGAATACTCCTAGAATCATCTAGATCATCAACCCCCACAAGCAAGTCTTGAATCAAGATTTTCATATTTCTAGGGTTTGAGCACTTCTTTGGTAAAACCTAAAGAGATCGTTTATTTGAAGTGGATCTGAACGATCGTCGCTAAAAATAGGACTCGTATATCCTCAGGGAGGTGTGCTCCAAATTTGGTCAAGTTTCATTAGTTGAATCAAAAGTTAGGCCAATTTTCGTTTTGGATTTGGACTTTGTGTTTTGGTACTGGTCTAAATCGGTCTGACCGATTTAGCAACGGCGGTCCGACCGCCCGCTTTTCAGACCGCCCAGTAGCGGCCGATTGAACCGATTCCCAACGGTCCGACCTCCAGTCAGCCGCCGGTCCGACCGCTAGTCAACCGCCGGTCTGACCGCCAGTACTCAGACCGATCTTCTGAGATCATATCTCCTGTTTGGGTCTTGTGGTTAAGGGGTTTATCGAATTCAGCACAAGGCTTCCTCTGTGCGTTTACTGATCTTCTTAGCTTTCATAGCTAAAGGAGAAAAGTTCGTGTTGAATTTGATTAAGGCGAAAAAGTCGAGAAAGCGCCTATTCACCCCCCCTCTAGTCGCCTTTACGGTCCTACAAGTGGTATCAGAGCCGGTTAGCTCTTCTCATAGATCTTAACCGGTCTTTGGAGCCATGGCGACTGACAGGTATTCAACCAAGCCACATGTTTTTGATGGAGTTGATTTTGCATATTAGAAGGCCCGAATGCAGGCTTTTATCGAGGCTCAAGGGCACGCATTTTGGCTTAAGGTTAAAAACTCTTATGTCGTGCCAGCCGATGACAATGTGATCACTTCAGATGTGGAGGCAAACAGCAGTGCTCGGAATTTTTTGATCCAAGGCCTTAGTCGATCGAAGTTTGAGCGTGTCGCTCATTTGCGGTTTGCTCATGAGATCTGGCAGACTCTTTGTGATTATCACGAGGGGTCCACTGCGATCAAGGAAGTGAGACAGAACCAGCTCAAGAAAATTTACTCCAAGATCGAGCAAAGACCTGGTGAGTCTTTAGATGAGCTGTGGGGAAGATTTTCTAAGATTCTTCATGATCTCCGCGCTGTTGACCTTGTCTTCACTGAGTCAGAAAATGCACGCCGGGTTTTGGGTGCCCTTGATGTGAAGGTCTGGGGGATGTAGATCACTGCTGATACGGCCATATCTACAACCAAAGTATTGCAAAAGGTAAAACAAAATATTGTGAAGTCCGATAGGGTGGATGGGGATGCTGGCCAACGAGAAGGGACGTTCTCTCGGGATAAAACCCTAGCGCGTGCGTGCAGTCAAGAAAGACATGTGGTGATATGGCAGCAAGGGTTGCATTGGCGTCAGAAGAAGCATCAAGTGCATGGAACAAGTTCGTGTAAGAAGCTAAGAGAAGAAAAGCCCACAACACAAGGGAAACCAAGAGGGAGATTTGGCCATGCATGGAGAGGACGCCAGGAACATGGCATGTGGGTTGGTTCAGTTTGGATCCAATTCAGACAGCCAATTGGTGATTAATATTTTATTCCAAAACTAGAATAGTTTAAATTAGAATTAAAGAAAGTTTTTGGTTCGGATTATCGTTCACGTGAATAATGAATCACTCGGATCTTCGTTCACGTGAACGATGTCCGGTCTGAGTCTTGTAGCTTCGGGTCATGTTCATCCGATTTGTAGTGCTTGCGTGGGAGGCTATATAAACCCCCATGGCCGCACCATATGGGAGGAGAAGTTATGATTTAGATAATAAAAATCAGAAAAAGCCGTTTTGGCGCATATCGTGTGTTCTTGAGTCGTGATATGAGTTGGAGAGATTGAGGGAGAAAAATTGAGAGCAAAATCAAGATATCTATCTCTTGTTTTAGAGTACTATTCACCTAACGCTAGTATTTGCAATTCAATCTATTAGATTGGTTTGTGAGTATATTGATTTTCTTACGATTCAATTCACCGAATTGGTTTGTGAGATTGCTACTGATCTTCGAGTGTACCGTGAAAGATTGGGCCAACAATCAGGATTCATCTAATCAACTGGGTGGATCCGTATCAGGTGGTATCAGAGCTTCAGTTGTTCACGGTACTTCGTTGCTACGAAGATCAAGTATCGACATGGCCGATACGAAGGACATGAAGTTGGTCATGCAATTCAGCTACACTATAGATCAATGTGAGGAGGATCCACTCCACGATCCGAGCTACATATTCTTCAATCGGTGTCGAGTGGGGAACACAGATTGTGCTATGATGATCGATACGGGAAGCTTGACAAACGCTGCAAGCCAAACACTTGTGGATGATTGGGGTTGATCACAAAGCCACATCCGAGCCATATCTATTGCTTTGGAGGTTCAAACACATTCCGATCACAAAACAAGTGGAGGTAAAATTTTCTTTGGATGGGTATATCTTTGTTGTTACTTGTGACGTGATTCCTATGCATATGAGAGCATGTTCGTTGGTGATTGGTGCATATTGGTTGAAAGAACAACACATACATCGAGTTGCATCACGCCCCGTAATGCGGTACTCCTTTCCATGGAGAGGAACACGAAAGGACATTACATCTTGGTCCTCGTCAAGGTACTTTGAAGATAGACAGCGACGAGACAAGGCCCAAGGAGACATTAAAGAGCAGCAGCAAAGGCTAAAGGCCAAGAAACGTGAAGAAGAACGGTTGGCCGAGGAAGAACAGAAGAAATTAGAATTGGCGACCCTTCTTTCTACCCAAACACAAAGAAGAGGTGTCGTTCCATGATGACAAAACTACTAGTGAGGCACCACAAGATGGTCTTTGTATGCTGACCAAGACGGTTCGAGTTGACAACACTTCCATTCTCACAACGGGGCAGCGAACCAACGTTTTCAAATCTGAGTGCAAAATCAATGGCAAAGTTTACAAGCTTATCGTTGATGGTGGAAGCTACAACAATATCATTAGTAACGATTTAGTGCAAGCTTTGGGGTTGACAGCCTGGCGACATCCAGAACCGTATTATGCACAATGGTTGCATAATGTCGATGGCGAAAATTACTCATCGTGTCAAAGTTTGTTTTTCAAGAGGAGACTATCACGACAAAGTGGAATGTGACGTCGTGCCTATGCATGCATGTCACTTGTTGTTGGGGCGTCCGTGGCAGTATGATCGCAATGCTACCCACCACGGGAGGTCCAACAAGTACTCTTTGGTGCATCAGGGAAGATCATATACCCTGTGTCCTATGCCAGAGAATTCTATTAATGCTGAGGAGATCATAGCTAAAAAGACGATCGTGAAGACTACCCCGACGGAGATTCCTGAGGTTACACAAAAGACGAGGACGTCTTTTCTTGAAGAAAGGGAGGATGATACGGCCATATCTACAACCAAAGCATTGCAAAAGGTAAAACAAAATATTGTGAAGTCCGATAGGGTGGATGGGGATGCTGGCCAACGAGAAGGGACGTTCTCTCGGGATAAAACCCTAGCGCGTGCGTGCAGTCAAGAAAGACATGTGGTGATATGGCAGCAAGGGTTGCATTGGCGTCAGAAGAAGCATCAAGTGCATGGAACAAGTTCGTAAGAAGCTAAGAGAAGAAAAGCCCACAACACAAGGGAAACCAAGAGGAGATTTGGCCATGCATGGAGAGGACGCCAGAACATGGCATGTGGGTTGGTTCGATTTGGATCCAATTCGATGACCAATTGGTGATTAATATTTTATTCCAAAACTAGAATAGTTTAAATTAGAATTAAAGAAAGTTTTTGGTTCGGATTATCGTTCACGTGAATGAGAATCGACTCGGATCTTGTTCACGTGAACGATGAATCCGCACGGCAATCTTGTAGCTTCGGGTAGTCTTGTTCATCCGATTTGTAGTGCTTGCGTGGGAGGCTATATAAACCCCCATGGCCGCACCATATGGGAGGAGAAGTTATGATTTAGATAATAAAAATCAGAAAAAGCCGTTTTGGCGCATATCGTGTGTTCTTGAGTCGTGATATGAGTTGGAGAGATTGAGGGAGAAAAATTGAGAGCAAAATCAAGATATCTATCTCTTGTTTCAGAGTACTATTCACCTAACGCTAGTATTTGCAATTCAATCTATTAGATTGGTTTGTGAGTATATTGATTTTCTTACGATTCAATTCACCGAATTGGTTTGTGAGATTGCTACTGATCTTCGAGTGTACCGTGAAAGATTGGGCCAACAATCAGGATTCATCTAATCAACTAGGTGGATCCGTATCAACTGCCATCAATGACAACACTGTCATGAGTGAGCTTACCATGGATAAGCTTTACTCGAGGTTGAAAACACATGAGATTGATTTTATCTCGCGTCTCTCCACGACAGAGTCGATGGCTTTAGTGGTTGACAAATCCAAGGGTAGTTCTTCTGATTTTTTGGATTGTAGCTCATCTGGTTTTTCTTTATCTGCATTGCATTCTTTGAGCGATGAGCAACTTGAGAGACTACCTGAAGATGACTTAGCCCTCCTATCCACCAAATTCACAAGAGCATACAATAAGGTGAGGAGCAGGAGGAGAGGTGGACCTATCACATGCTTCGAATGTGGTGAGCCAAACCACATTCGCTCTAAGTGCCCCAAGCTAAAGGGCAAGGAGGAGAAGGAGTCACAAAGGCATCCTCAAGCGAGGGATGCTAAATCCAAGAAGACAAACTATCGCAAGTTTGTCAGCCGGGTCCTTGAAGCTCTAGAGGATGTGAGCATGAGCGATGTGGACTTGGAGGTGGAGGACGACAAGAGTGACTCCCGTGGCAAGAAGAAGGCTCGTGATTTCACGGGCATGTGTTTCATGGCCAAGAACAGCCACGACAGCGACTCCTCCAATAACGAGGATCCTTTTAGTGATCCCGATGAGATATGCCCTTCACTTCCTGATATGAAAAGGGCTTTGGTGCTTGCTGAACAAAAACTGCATAAGCAAGCTAAAATGATTAAGAAACATGACACTATGATTGATAACTTGAACCTAGAAGTTGTTAGGCTCAAATCTATTAGTCCTAATGATTTTTGTGATTCATGCTCTAGCTTGCTTAATGAGTTGACAAGCTTAAATTCTGCTCATTCCTCTGTTGTAAATCAACTGAAAGTTGCTCTTGATGAACTAGAATCTCTCAAGTCTAGTTCTGTTTTGCATGGATGTTATTTCTCTTGATGTGACTGCTTTGGATGATATCCCTTTAACTTGCTCAAATTGTGCTTTGCCAGAATTAAAACTGGATAGCTCTTTGAAAGAATTGCAAAAATTTGATGCTAGTCATACTTGCTCTCACTGTAAGAACAATAGAATTAAAATGCAAGAGATGACTGAAATGGTTGTGTACTCTAGAGCTGCTTCCTGTGAAAATTATCCTAAGCTTACAATTGAGATTGAACCTCTAAAAAGACTCTAGAAGAGAAAGCTAAAATTGAAAAATCCATGTCTCTTACTGCTTCCAAGAAAGTTATTGACTCTACCTCTTGTGTTTTGAATGCTGAAGTTGAAACAATTATTGGTGAGATTCAAGAGGCTTTTAGAGTTAAATTTAAGGAGCAGTTGAATAGGATTAAGGATTCCTATTGTGTGTCTTGTGAGGCCTTTAAAGTGGAATTGGCTCTTCTTAAGAGTAAGCATGTTGAGGCAACCAAGTCTAGAAAGTGCACTAGATGTGAGGTTTTAGCTAAAGAGAATGATTACCTCAAAGTGACACTTGAGAAGTTTTCTAGTGAGAAAAAGAAACTCAACTTGATTCTCGACCAATCCAAGGTGAGTGTGAAAAACAGTAGCCTAGGTTTTATTTCCCTAGAGCATTCCAAGAATCACCCACCTAAGATTGCTAGAGTTGTGAAAAGTGGTCTGTTTGAGGTAGAACCCCCTAAGCCTTCTAAGGTTGTTTTCAAATCTGCAGGTTCTGCTCAAATTCTTTCTAGCAAGAAAGGTGCTTCTGTTTCACCTGTACCATTGCATTTTCTGCAAAAAAAAAAAAGATGGCCACACTGTTGAGTTCTGCTTCCGGAGAGCAAAAATTGAGAGAAAAGAGAGGATGAACACTTTGAGATCCATTAGAGGAGTCCCTTCACCAGCTGTAGTCTTTAGAGCTAGGCAGCCTGTTTATCATACTACATATAGGCCTAGATTCGTAGAGAACTTTGTTGACTCTTTTGGTGGGTCCAGGCAGTAGTTTGGTTTAGGATATCGTGAGGAGAGACCACGGGTAGCACCTAGACAGGGGGAGTATCGATCTTTTGGTAGATCGTTTCGGAGAGGTCCAAGTGGTTCTCGTGTGCATTCTTATGATTTTGTTCCTAATCATTTTATTGCTGCTTCTTTTGTTATTCCCAGGCATCGTACGTCTCAGTACTGGACTCCTAGATCGTTTATCTCTAACCCCAGTACTGAGGCACGGATGTTTTGAAGGGAATTTGCTCTTTTTGCATTCATTGTATCATAATGCATTTTTCATTACAAATATCTTGCATTGTATAATAAAACTTGTGGAGCTTTGATTATTATCCTTGTATGGCTTGTTTTCATATTATATACCTTGTCATGTCTAGTGATAGTCAGCTAGACTTCTTTTATGGCTCTTCTTGTTTAGCTTAGCTTTTGCCTTCCTAGCTTTATATCTGTGAGCAAATTGAATCAAATCATGTCTTGTTGGATCTTGTGACTAGTTTTGCTCTAGTGATCCTCTTATGATTCATGCCATGTCATATAGGTTAAATTGAGTCTTGAACTTATTTTGAGATGTAAAATGAGCTTTTTAATTTCTTAAGTCAAGCAAATGAAGAATGAGATTTTCTGTGCGAAAAAACTGATCTCACCAATCCTTTCTCATGAGACTGCTTGCCATTGCACTAGGCACGAACTCAGGGGGAGTTTTGGATGACCTAGACCACTCTTTGAAGCTTCTTGCTTGAGATGGTCGCGGAAAGGCTTGAGATCTAGCACAATGAAAAAAAAATCCTTTTTAGGAAAATGCTCAAAATGCTAAGTGCTTGAATATTGCTTCATATTTGAACTCTTAATGCTCAAAATATCTCAGTTCCAGTTTTGAGTCTCTTTTTACTTATAGACATGGCTTGACTCATTTTAGGTTGCTTTTAGTGAAACTATGGTATTGAGCAACTTTTCATGGTATTAATTCGTTTAATCTCAGATTACTGCTATTTTGGTCTTAGCTTTACAGTACATGATTTGCCATGATTGAATATAGCTTCTACTCTTTATATGGCTTGGTATAATACCTGTACTGTCTACATGGATAATGGTCATGGCTCCTTTTTATTAAAGTTCAAAAATAAAGTCATTTCATCATACTCTATCTTTTCCCATGCATCTTGATGAATTCATTGTCAAAGGGGGAGAAAGATTGAGAAGAAAAATGTTGTTTTGGAGCTTTTGGTTTCATATAAAAGAACTCATATAAAAAAATGAACCTTCTGAAAATTTGTGATCATAGTGAGTTGTATCTCTTGGTGTTATTGCCTTTTTCTGATTATATTTGCAATTTAAAAAATACTCACAATGATCAAAGGTCAAATAGAACATTTGTCTTTCATATGGACCTAAGTGAGATTTTTGGCTACTTTCTGGAAATTGAATCCTTTTGTGCTTTCATTGCCTTATCTCACTTGCTTATACTATTCTGAAGCCAGCTTGGTCGGTTCCTAGGCTTTTTCTTGCTTATGGACCAAGTTGTGCCTTTATGCGAAAACGGCGTATTTTTTACTTTTCAAACCGAAAAACTACATTTTCTGGGAAATTGCCAATGTGTTCATCAAGTGGGAGATTGTGGATATCGTGAGGATATGTGCATGATCTTAGGATGATGAGTCAATTGGCAATGGCATTGTTGGTTTGCAAAATCTCGCGTTTTCGGGTTTGCTTCAGTCTGTCAGACCACAGGCGGTCCGACCGGTGGCATGGGCGGTCAGACCGCCCGTGGAGAGGTCCGACCGGCTGTGTTTGCCGGTCCGACCGGGTTTGGTTCAAAGTGGATTTTGAAGCTAAGCCAAAAAATAGGTTGTGTAGGCAAGTGAGGGGAGTCTCCTGGATGTGGTCACATTATTTTTGGAGCTCCCAGTCGAAAGTTCTATTCATTTGAAAATTCCAGAAGGTTTCGGATTTTCAAGATGAAAATTTGGCTAAGTCATTTCGGGCGGTCCGACCGCCATTATGGAATCGGTCCGACCGGCCTGAAATCGGTCGGACTGGCTGTGTAGGGCGGTCAGACCGCCGATCACTTGGAGGTTAGCCTTTTTGGCATTGTTGTGATTTGAATGTGGTTATTGTATGAACTTCAATGCTTTTTATTGTTGCATATTGCATTGTGGAACTAACGTGGGTCAAGTTGTGAAGAACTTGTTCCCAGAGACGATTTGTTTGTCTGTTGCTGTGCAGGTGGCTTGCAGGTCAACGACGTCAACGGTGAGGTGGATCGGGACTACGCTTGGAGAGCTGAGGTCCAGAACGATCATGGATGCCGGGTGAGGTCATGTGACTCAAGCATGGTGCAGAATGGGCAAGTTGGATCGAACGGGTAGTTCGTGGCAACTGGTTGGATCAGGCGGTGCTGAAGTCGGTGCAAGTCTCTGGGAGGTTCCGATGGGATTTAGACGGGAGAGGCTGGCCGACATGATGAGAGCCGCTGATCAACCTACACGTGGTGAAGCAGGCGATTGCTTCAACAGATATGTGTGAGTGGGTCCCATGTGTGTGTGGGTCCCATGAGTGAAACCCTAGCTCTCCTATAAATAGAAAGGGGGATGTAAAACCCTCAAGCACTCATTTGGACCCCTCCACCTTTATCTAGGGTTTGGAGAGGAGAGGAGAGGAGAAACTAGGGTTTGGAGAGATTGTGTGTGCTCTTTGGTTTGAGCCCTTTTCCTCCTTGAGGTAGTGGCTTTGTAAGCATCCTGTGGGATCAATCAATCTTGTGATGCTTGCTTAAGAGATCGATTGTCTCCTTTGTGTTCTTCTCTCTTTTGTTGATTTTGGTGCTTCCTTGATTCAAGTGTTTATGCTTGGTCTCTTGACCGATTTTATCTTGCTTTGATGTGTGGGAATACTCCTAGAATCATCTAGATCATCAACCCCCACAAGCAAGTCTTGAATCAAGATTTTCATATTTCTAGGGTTTGAGCACTTCTTTGGTAAAACCTAAAGAGATCGTTTATTTGAAGTGGATCTGAACGATCGTCGCTAGAAATAGGACTCATATATCCTCAGGGAGGTGTGCTCCAAATTTGGTCAAGTTTCATTGGTTGAATCAAAAGTTAGACCAATTTTCGTTTTGGATTTGGACTTTGTGTTTTGGTACTGGTCTAAATCGGTCTGACCGATTTAGCAACGGCGGTCCGACCGCCCGCTTTTCAGACCGCCCGGTAGCGGCCGGTCGAACCGATTCCCAACGGTCCGACCTCCAGTCAGCCGCCGGTCCAACCGCTAGTCAACCGCCAGTCTGACCGCCAGTACTCAGACCGATCTTCTGAGATCTTATCTCCTGTTTGGGTCTTGTGGTTAAGGGGGTTATCGAATTCAGTACAAGGCTTCCTCTGTGCGTTTACTGATCTTCTTAGCTTTCATAGCTAAAGGAGAAAAGTTCGTGTTGAATTTGATTAAGGCGAAAAAGTCGAGAAAGCGCCTATTCATCCCCCTCTAGTCGCCTTTACGGTCCTACAGAAATACATTTATATGAGCCTTGGAGATTAAAAATTTTGCCTTGATATTCTATGCTAGGACCTTGGAGGCTAATGAGGTTGTGCAGAAATAGTGAAACAATGTGGATTTCCAATAGTGCAATGATCACTGGTAGCATTCTTTGGGTGTAGTGAATGAATGTGTGTGATGTGAATTTTAAATTGATTATTCCTAAAGGATTGAGAAGATGTGATCGTGGGTGAAATCTATATTGAGGTACGTTGAAAATTATTTATCAAAGTGATTCATTTGGTAGA
This sequence comes from Hsuehochloa calcarea, assembly GCA_036346395.1. NCBI lineage: Eukaryota > Viridiplantae > Streptophyta > Magnoliopsida > Poales > Poaceae > Hsuehochloa > Hsuehochloa calcarea. The sequence continues at coordinate 11,135,237 of CM070612.1, forward strand.
GGAATTTGCTAGAGCATGTATTTGTGGATTAGTATAGTCTCTCTACAAGAGTGTCGGTGTTACTTTCAAGTTGAGCAGCACCTTGAGGTTGTTGGATAAGAGAAAGGAGGAGGGCGATAAATGGGAATCACATAATTTAAATGAAGGTTTATTCCAAAAAATAGGGATTGAGGAAGAATAGTGTTTTCTTGGGTAATAGAACGATCTCTTAACTCTTGTTCGAGCTGCGTGTATAACGGGTGTCAGTTGCAGCTTGATTTGGCTTTATGTTGTATGTGTGGTTCTTTCCGGTTCATAAGGAATAAAGGAAAAAGACTGATTTGAGCATTCGAGTGATTTCTCCTTTGGCTTTCGTGGTGCTCATTTGCAAACTGCCTAATTAGAAAGTGGAACGATTTTTGTGATGAATTTTCAATTTTGGATTTGATCCTTTTGTTGGGGAGATGGCATGATGTGGTTGCGATGAGATTCCTTTATTTTCAATTGGGTTCTGTAAAAAAAAATTAAAGCTAGTTTTGTTGTACGTTCCTTGTTAAAGGAGGTGCTCCTTGTTTAAGAGAAGAGATCGATTGAGAGGTGGAACAAAAGTTCTGTGTGTTATGTGCAGGTTGCGTGGTTTAGTACCAAAGGGAATGTTGGCCCAAGGTACATTGGTTTGTTTCGGGTAGTTGCGGAAATTTTTGGAAGTTGGTGCATTGCCAGGACTGTCTCGAGTCCATGCGCGGATTACATAACGTCTTGTATGTCTAGTGCTGAGTGAGTACTTGAGAAGTCCAAAGATGGAGTTTTCGATAGGACCTTTGGTCAACAAGTAAGACCTTCCATTCATGTCTTGTGTGTTGAGAGAACCTGTAAAGGTCGAGACGAAGACGTTGGTGTACGTGATGGTCTAAGTGTGTCGGGACTTGAGACTTGGGAAATCGCATTCGTGAGCTTTAACCAAGGTTGTTGGCATCAGGTACGTGTTTTGATATCAATCTCCCAATCGCAAGATTCCTTTCGTATAGATTGGAGCTTAGATTCGGGGTCGAATCCTGCTAAGGGTGGTAGAATGTAATACCCCGGAATTGAATAAGGTAATTAAGAAATCAGTTGGGGAAAGAAAGAACAATGAAAGAAGAAGAAATTTCTAAAAAAAGGGGTTATTCGCATTTATTCGGCAACCTGGGCCGCGGCCCAGGGGGGAAGCCCACCTAGTGGCCGGCCAAAAGAGGGGGGTTCCCACCCCCAAAACCCTAATCCCACCCCTTTTCTCCCCCTTTACCCCTTGGAGCGCCCCTCTTGGCTCTTGCGCTGCCACCCCCACCTCCTCTTGCGCCTCCCCTGTGCCACCACGTCCCAAAGAAGCCCCCACCCGCCGTGAAGCCCCTTGTCACTGCCCATTGGAAGGAAGGAGAGGAGATGACAATTGGAGGGCCGGCCAAGTGGAGGTAGCAGATTAGATTTGTTCAGCGCTGTTGCTCATCAGTTTTGGGTAAGATTCGTACGTTTTCTGATCTGACCACCTCTTAGAAAGTCTTAGCCCTTGGTCTTAGATTTCTTTAGGCACCGAGATCACCTGATTTGGAGTTACAGATTAGAACTTATGGCAATTTTCGTGCGACTGTCCAGGAGAGCTGACAAGATCTGGTAGTTTACTTGTCTGGCCAGTAAGAAATATTTAGAGGCCGAATCAGTTAGGTCACCCAACACGAAACTTGTGGGAAATTCAGTAAGATTTCCAAGTTGATAAAGAAAACAATTTTTAGAGTTGGCAATCAAAAGTTATGTAATTTTTACCACCGCTGTTTTCTGACTGTCAGATTGAATGGACAGAAAACTTCACCTGAATATAAGAATTAGTAGGAGGCCGAATCAGGGGACTTGCCCAATTAGATTATTGTAGCTAGTTTTTTTTATGATTTCAGAGAGTCCAAGATCACCATGTTCCGAGTTGCGTAGTAAAAGTTATGTTCTTTTTAGCGCTTCTGTCCCGTAGTCCTTTCTGCTAGACTGTCGGGAAGGTGGAGTAAAATATGTATTCGAACCCTAGGTTTTAAGGAGATGGGTTAAGTGGCGTAAACGGAGTCCTCTTTTCAGCATATTTATTTGTTAGCGCTATTCTTGTGTAGGAGGCGGAGTCCCGGAGTAGAGGCACCATCTTTGGTTCTTCGCGCGCCGTAGTGGAAAAAGACAAGTGTCTTAGGCAATATGGTTGATTTGATGCGTGCTTAATATGATTATGCGTGATGAAAGTGTTTATTTCACATTGTTTATATGATTATCGATAATTGATAATTCTTATGAGAACATATTGTGGATTGTCCATGTCATTTCATATCAATCATGCATGTTGGCATGAGATACCCACGGGAGTGGGCATTGAGGTCCTCATATTTAAGATATGGGCAATGGGTCCCCGCATTTGATAATACGGGCATGAGTGAGCACCGACGGGTATAACACTCCGCAATACCAGTATATGCAAAAGAGGAAAGAAAAGTGCATTTGAGGAATTTGTATAGCATGAGCATATGAAATATTTATTATTGAGAATTGTGGATGGATGATGATGGTTACAGTTGTTTATGTTATTGTCTTGCTAAATGTACTTTGCTGAGTTTTGAACTCACTCTTGCTGTTACTGCATTTTTAGGTACCCCGTTTGTGGACGGCGGCATGCATGAGAGGGAGTAGATTTATACTTGGATGCACATTGACACGAACCAATTCTCCATTGAATAAACAGATTGAATGATAGTGTAGAATTTAAGTAAACCGCTTAAAGTTTCTTATATTTATGCTTTGTGCCTTGGATAATTTTTATGGACATACTTTAGATTGTGCATTTGGATAATTGTTTATTCCTATTGTTAGTTGTGCAACCCCAGGTATGGTTAGTTATTCAAAGAAGAATCTGCCGAAAGTTAACAAAACATCCTAGCTTAATTTGTATTTATGTTAGTGTAGTAGCATTCTAGGCTCAGGTTGGGCTGGGGTGTTACATCCATATCATGAAACTACATGACTGTTATTTCTGTTGCAAATGAGGTTTCTTCAAGTCCCCTGGCATGACTGTCAGACTTCTAATTCTTCTGTAAATGGAATACGATACAGAGAGATGATGCTAAGTTATCTGATAATCCCCCACTTCGAGCTTTATCCATCATGGACCGAAGGATGGAATAGTGTTTGGTTGTCAGTTGCAGCATCACCAATTCATACTATATAGCGCATGACTGCATAAGTTAAACAAGGCTGCACGAGATCCAGGGATAAATGTGTTTGCTTATAAGGCTATCAGTTGCAAATGAGGTTTCTTGAGGCTGCACGAGATCGAGGCATAAATGTGTTTGCTTATAAGGCAGAATCAGCCATGCAGACTATGCCATGCATGCCATAACAGCTGCGCACGTCAACAAGCTAACTTGAGGTGCAGTGGTGCACACAATAAACTCCCATTTCAGGTAACCATCCAATCATCATTTGCTCTATGCAAATTGCAATTGCTGAGCTGCTCCTATCAGATCATTCATGACGTAATCAACACTGTTTTCTGCCAATAGTTTGTCAAAATCTTGCCATACATACAACATGCCACTGCATAGTGTTCACCAAGCTAGATGATATACCTCCATTTTAATTTCATCAGCTATGTATTCCCACATTCCTGCAATGCAAGGAAAATATGTTCTTACATCTACTGAAGTACGATTGAAATTTAAAGATAATAAATCAATGTTCCCTACTTGATTATAGACAGCAGATACTCTCCCTTTCTCGTAAGGGATTCAATAGGCCCATGAGCCCATCTACTACATGTTTTGAAATATAAATTCATACAGAACAAAAGTACATAAAAAACAAGTGCAGAATTGGACTACTATACAATAACAATTGTTTAATCCAAACAGTTAACTAGTAAAGAAATCAATTGCTCAACACACGGGAGAAATAAAAAAGAAGATAATTAAGCTAATTAAAAATGTTGGTAAAACAGTGTAACATAGCTAGTCATTGTATTGCAAAATACAGATAGTAAAAAATAGTAATTCATCAGCATACCTTCCAAACTGCTGAAGCAGTGCAACTCCATCCTCAACTACTAGTTGATCAAAAATAGTCACCAAAATGTCCTCAAGACACAAATGACTGAAAAGAACGGAAAACTAATCATAATGGATTCAAATTTGAGGTTGTCAAAAGTAAATTATCTAGTTGGTTGGAAAAGATAACAATCTGGAAAATAAGAGAATATGGTAATTGAAAATTTTGTGGCAGACACAAAAAATAATATTTTAATCAAAGAAACCAGATAAAATATTGGGAAATTGAACCAGCTAAATTTTTTAAAACAATTATCGAAGCAAGCTAGTTTTATGAAAATGCATATACAATATGTAAAAGCACCCGGCACACGCATAAATAACTATATTTAATGTGGTTTTTTTACAAATGAAGTTCAGTCTAACAGTGAAATCACAACATTGTAATGTATGACAAGACACTTGTACAATATCGTATTATCGTAAATAATGGTTATAAGGTTATTTTCTGCTTGCTTAACAAACTACAAAAAAATAAAAACAATATTAGACAAAAGAACATACGGATTAAGAAAACGGCAAGTGCTAGGACAATAAGTTGAACAGGGCGTCCATATTGAAATTGATATTGAGATCTCTGAAGTATCCTGCGGAATGCCCCAAGACAACCATAAAGTTTCTTATTGTATGCGTCCTCATCGCAGGTGCTCAAGTAACTCTTGCTTCTTTGAAAGCATCCATCATATCCCTAAAACATTACAACAACATAGGAATTGAGCACCACCATATCTAAAGAAATAAATAAATAAATATTATTTTTCAAGAAGAAAAGTTGCAATTTAAAGATTTATTTATGTACCTGCCCCGACTGAGAATTTGTCAAAGGAAGTAATTCCACAGAATCCTGTTGATCAACTCCTGCCCACTTCTTACTTACACTTTTGTACTTCATTCTAGGCTTTGATTGCAAGGCATTCATGAACACAGAAGAGATAGGGCTCTTTGCAAAAGGTGGCTTATGCTGATCAACAGAAGATTGCTCAGCTAGGCCATTGCCCTCGTTGGAAATCAAAATACTCCACAATCCAATATCAGCATAAGCACTAGCTGCTCTCCTATGCCCAGGTGTTGAATCCTCCTTCACTAATGCTAAACTTGACTCTGCTGAGCCGGATGAATCAATCGAGCTGTCAACTGAAACATCCTTTCTCACCCTTCTTGCATTGCTACCCACTTCAATGTTACCAACAGCTGGAATTGTAACTACCTCGTCTCGTTTTTTATGAGGACCTGTAGACAGGAAAAGAGCAAGCTCATCCCGTTCACCCTCATCCAAGCGAACCCAGCTAAGAGGGCCACGCCCTTCAGCAGTATTGGTTTCTTTCAAGAAGTTCTCCACCTCAAGAATACGATGCCCAATGGCTGAAACAAAGTCATCATGCCGCGCTCTAGTATCTTTTCCAGCCAATAAAGCATTATCATTCGATTTAACGGCCCGCTCCAACTCATCAAGCTGACAAAAGAAATCAAAATTCACACTCAGCACTCGTATTTAAGTAGATCTTTTCACTGGTCATCTTAAATTTATGTCATGTTACTGATATTAGATGCCACCTTTATGTCACAAAAGACACAAGAAAACAAAATGGCACTTTTGTTAACAAGAAGCTACGATCCAGTTTTGGAATGCCCAAGACGCTATGACACATCCTTGTGTACCGAACACAATCTTTCGTATGGTTTCTGCATGTCAGTACAGAGTAATGATGCAGGAAATAAGCATCACTATCCAAGCTTTTCGCTCTAAGAATCACTAAATCCTAGCTTTGCAATCCAGAGAACCGTTGTTAGATTAGTGTTCCATACTTATGAATGGTTCATGAATCAGAGCACATAAGAAATGGAGCAAAACCCATGTCTAAACAAACCATATGAACAAATACTCTGATACAAGAACCACAAATATGCATGATTATATGCTTGAAAATGGAAGCCTTCTCTTTCCAAGAATCACTAAAATCCTAGCTTTGGAACAGAGAACCATGGCTTGCGTCCAAATTCATAGCCAACACATCCAATCGTTTCAAGCAAAATAATCCCATTTGGAGTAATCCAAGAAAGGCAAGGAGTCAACCGAATCCCATCTTTCACCAGCAACTCGTTAAACAAGATTCTATATAAGAGATAGCAAGTAACGACGGGGCCAACCAATTCACCTGCCACTTGGCGGTACCGAGCGCCGTGTGTAGCTCGCGCCGCAGCTCGCGGGCGCCTGGCCCCCATCTGCCGCCGGCCGCGGCAGCCTCCAGAGCGCCGCCACCTTTCCTCTCCTGCATCCATCTCCTGTGCACCGACTCCATCCTGCGCACCCGCAAGCAAAACCGAAAAAAAAATCACCAAAAATAAAAGGAACAAAATCGAAGGGAGAAAGAAGAGGCCAAGAGGAGAACGCACCGGTCGGCGGACTCCTGGACCTCCTCGGCGGCGGGGAAGAAGGGGTCTTTCTCCCAGCGGTCGAACGACGTGGCCATCTCGCGCACGAGCTAACGGGGCCAAGAATCGGAGGGAGGAAGAAGAAATTCGTGGAGGCGCTGGCGAGCGAGCGAGATGCGGACGGAAAGGAGGCGGAAGAAGGCAAAGGCAGCAAAGCAACAGCGAAACCTTTTTTTTCTCTCTCTCTTCTTCGCGGCCATTATTTTGGGTGGGTGCTATTAATAATGGAGGCCGAGTGGCGGACGCACGCGCTTGCTTGCGTGGAAGCGCCGCGCCGTGTGGGCGCGGGGTACTCGCAGTAACTGCTAATCTGCTAAGGGTACCAAAGTAGTACTAACAAATGCCTCACTTTTATGCGTGCAAAGTGTATTCACAACTTCAGACCTGATAAACAATGCAAGGTCAATTGATGTTATCATATCATATTAAATCTTTAGTTTTTGAAGACACTCTTTTATCAATGATGCATAAGTAAGTTTGCAATTCATGTTATGTGTTGTGCGATTTTATCGGATGGTTATTCCATTCACATTTCCAATTATTTCTTTTGCTACATAAATGCAATAACATCTCCTTTTGCAACTTGGTCTTCAAAAAAATATAGTTAACCAAATACCAAGATATGTGAGAGCGGTCTACCAAACAAAATAATCATAGTATATTGGAATGCGAAACATAGCCTTAAATGGCAAAAAATTGTGATTTGTGAGGTCGGCGATTGCAATAAATATATTTGCAGAGAATGAGTGAAAAAATTTTTAACATATCACAACTATGATAGCAGTGACCAAGGGTTTGTAGTCCACAAATTCAGTGGCATTTTGAGTTTGCATAAGCTCAAATCACATTGAATTAGGTGTACAATGAGGTGTGCATGGATTGTCGCCAGTATCTTAGTGCTGCACATTCCTACTTGGCTGTCCGTCCATTGGCGTGTTGACGAGATGGTTGTCACTTCAGGACGCTCAGAGTCAGACGAATCGTCTAATAAAAGAAGAGAAAGAACCTGGTCAAAAATGAAAGGGAAAAAAATAGTCGACTGCTACTCACAGTATCAAAGCATCGCATGAGTTTTTCTTTTCCTTTCTTTTTTTCAAAATTGCCTACGTGGTGTTACAATTTCGTGATATTTGTTATTGGACACCCAAGTTATTTGTATTTGCCGAGAAATATTATAAAAAATATGGCTCTTTGTTGCTGAACACTAAGACCACTATAATAATATTATTTGTTATTTTTTTGATAAACAGTTCAAAATAACCTTCACACCCGGCCAAACTCTTACAACGTTGAGGGAAACAATGTTGAATTGCTGATTCAACATCAACATTTTATCGATCAAAACTCGAATTCCTCAGCTTCAATCGGGACAAAACCGTGACACGATCGATGAATTCATAATGGTAATATGATAACCAATGTAACGATCTCTTTTTTATGAGTGAATTCCTTATTTGCCATGCAAAGTCACCGGTTTCCCTGATTTGCTACTGGAAAACTGCTCTTCCCTTCAGTGTAACTATCGTCCACCCCGCTATCCTCACTTGTCATTAGCCAAAAAAAGTTGTCAGCATTTTCACAAAACTCCCATCTTGCAATAATGTGGTTTTTGCACTATCTTTACCGTTGAAGTTCTCCAAGATTCGTGATACTTTATAGCAAAAATCCCCCTCCGTTTCTCTCCCTTATCGTAACGGGGTCCTACTAATAAAGGGATATCACAGACGGTTCCTTCCGATGGTCCCGATACCCTTCAGTCTCCCCTCATGACGAGATAGAGGCACACCTATCGATTCCACCTGAGCCATGTAGTCTACTCAGAACTCAATGACCTCTTCGGTTGCATAACCTTGGATGATGTTGCCCTCTGGCCGAGATTGATTCCGTACATAGAACTTCAGAATTCTCATGTACCTCTCGAACGTGTATATATGACGTAGAAACATAGGGCCGCATATCTTTATCTCTTTCACAAGGTGAACAATGAAATGTACCATGATATCAAAAAATGACGGAGGGAAATACATCTCAAGATGACATAGAGTCGTCACCATCTCGGCCTGTAGAGCATCTAGCCCTTCGAAATCGATGACCTTCTGAGCAATTGAGTTAAAGAAATAACACAACCTCATGATTGCCACTCGAACCTTATTCGGTAAAATACTTCTAATTGCAACAGGAAGCATTTGTGTCATCAGCATATGACAATCATGAGACTTCATACCAATTAATTTCAAATCTTTCATATAAACAAGTTTCTTCATGCTGGCAGAGTAACCGGACGAAACCTTCACACCATGCAAGCTCTGGAAGAGTTCCTTTCTCTAGGCCTTGTACAAAGTATAGCAAGCTGGGGGAAGGTACATTCGTCATTTATCGTTCTCTTTCGGTGCTAACTCGGTCCTTATGTTCATATCAATCAGGTCACACCGTGCGTTGACACCATCATTTGTTTTGTCACGAATGTTCAGTAAAAGACAAATCAAACTATCACATACATTCTTCTCCACGTGCATGACGTCGATGCAGCGACGAACTTCTAAATACTCCCAATAAGGTAAGTCCCAAAAAATTGATCGCTTCTTTCGGATGTTCTTCTGACGGGTCCTCAATTTACGTCCTTTTCCAAGCATAATATCGATATCCTTAACCATATTATAGACCTCTTTCCCTCTAAAAGCCCTTGGAGCTCAACCATTCTCCTTATTTTCGTTGAATTATTTTTTTTATCTTGCAGTGATACTTGAGAAGGAACCTACGGTGACGCATGTATACAGTTTTGCGCGAGTTTTTCATCCATACACTCTCGGTAGCATGTAAGCAGTGCAGACATGCTTTGGCTTCTTTTGTACTAAACCCCGACATATTACCAAAAGCAGGAAAATCATGGATGGTGTATAACAATATGGTACGTAAAGTAAAGTTCTCTCATTTGTATGTATTCATACCTATACCCTTTCATTCCACAGCGTCACAAGACCTTCCAGTAATGGTGCTAGGTACACATCAATATCGTTCTAAGGTTGCTTCGACCCTTGGATAAGTAGTGACATAATAAATGTATTTCCACTAGAGTTCAACCAGATATCATAAGGCAAGGGGAGAGTACACAAGCAGGTCATTCAGTCCAACCAAATACGAACTAGTCATATAGAGATACAGTCTGGTCGTAAACTAGTCGAGCATGATCACTAACTGGTCGTAAGAAATTACGAACTGGTTGTGACTAAATATGAACTGGTCGTATGGAGATACGAGCTAGTGTAAGTGATAAGGACATGGTCACATATCATATTGCATAAGGTTCGTTTAGTATAACATTTATGTGTGTTCAGGAATTGTTATGTACTACTAGGAACCACTAAAGACTTGTGGTCGGAAAGAAGTTTTTGAGTCAAAACCGATTACACATGAACTTACAAGGTCACATACTTAACGGGTCGGAACAAACGAGTTCGGATAGGATCCATTATGGGCTTTTTATAAGGGGATGCATGGGAATGTTGGTACGCAAAAGAGATGATCTACCAAAACCCTAGCAGCCATCTTCCCAAAAGCCCTACCGTGTGTATTGGTGCTAGCACACCGACGTACGGTGTTCCTCCCCTAGACATGTGGATACCGTAGAGGTGCTATTATGGTTGTTACTACACTGATTGAGGATAATCCACGACCTACGCAAAGAACATGATAGGTTGCTAGAGGAGACGGGCGGTGTTGAGGACGTTGGACGATCCACTACACCAACGCGCTCGACGTTGGATCAGGCTGCTCCAACTCTTCTTCCGCTGCACTGCGCGTCTAGTAGTAATGATCCATGATCTCTTGTGTGCATGGCTTCTTGGTTTACATAGTAGAATTTTTGAAATTGCTAGCTAGTGTAGTCTACCCGTATTCCTGCAGCTACAACCTTGCGTGCATCGATGTGGTGACGTAGTTGATCGTCCAATGTCCTTGGCCGCCAATCATATCCTCCAGCAGCCCCTCGCATTCCTTACATACGTCGTGGACCATCCCCGATCTGCGCCTCTACTGTATCTATATGTCTAGGAGTGGAACATCATGCGTCGTTGTGCTAGCACCAACGCGCATGGCAAGACCTTCGAGCGGGCGGTGGCTAGGGTTTCGGTGTGTGGTTCTACCTCATCCCAAATTCCTCCACGCCTCCCCTTATAAAGAGCCCCTAACAGATCCGTATATTATAAACCCATTTGGACTCATAGCCATGTACGTACTATAATCCGATTTAAGCCACTGATAGATCCAATCCAAAGTAGTTTGTTCTAACCCATTTAGTGTGTGATCCTGTAGGGTCATGTATAATCGGCCGTGACCTAGAAACTCCTTTCTGATCCACAAGTTGGTTGAGGTTCCTAGTAGGACATAGTCACTTCCGAATACACATAAAGATCATATCAGGCGATCCTTTATAAAGCTCATGCGCTGACCCCTTTGCCTCATGATACCAGATCGAACTCATGGCGAGATGCATGTCATCCTATGATAGCTCGATCCTTCATTCAATCTTGTAGTGGATTACTTAGTTGTAGTTGACTCCTCAAACAAATTCGCCATGGTCATGCACTTCCTTAATCCAACCACATCGAGGGGTCCAGAGATATCTCTCCCGTTAAAGAGGAAGGGCAAATTCCATCTTGATCGCTCACATTCCTCCACATGTTAGTAAACCCGAAAGGAACCTTTATGACTACTCATTTACGGAGTAGTGTTTGGTAACTCCTAAGTGAACTATTACACATATAGGAAATCATGATGACCTCAAGTCTAAGAATACATATATATAGTATGTATGAGACCAACTGATGACACTTAATAATATAACAATTCTCATCTTGTCTCAAGGCGAGTCAATCCAACACTATGTTCTCCAACATATGTCGACATTTGTTGATTTGATATCTCGTATCCATGACCCGTGAAACGTGATCATCACTCAATACATGTATTGATCCATAAAGCATAAGTGTCATACTTAATGACATAAGATCAAAGATGTTTAGAATGACATCATAAACATAAATAGAGAGTTTCACAAACAGGTCACATACTTGTTTATCAATATAAATGATATTTAATTAAAGGGACAAAATAATATATTATTCAAAAGTTCATAAACATAGAATCGATACAGTCATCTCTATGATTGCCTCTATGGCATATCACTAACAGGTAGCGCCACGTACGAGCTCGCGATGGCCTTGTCGCTGTTGTCGTAGAGCTCACAGTTGAGTTGCCTCGTGCGGCAGTGAGGGGGTAGTACTCTAGTGAGTTGCGTGGAGGAGAAGGTGGAGAAGGTGGAAGAGGAAGGGGAGGGGTTGGGGCTTGACTGGGTTGAACAGTTTGGGATGGAGAGAAGGAGGAAGACGCGGGGGTTCATGTTGGATTTGATCATCATGTTGTCGCTGCCGAGAGCCTCCGCCGTGTCGGGCTGGTGCAGCGACTTGCCCTCCTCGTGCATGGCTTGGAGACTGGCGAGTGCGTCAGGGATGGTAGCCATCTCCGCCTTGACCTTGTTGACCTCTTGAAAAAAACAATAGCTGGAGGCCGTGGCGAGCTTGGACGTCGGATCCGGATAGGAGGAGGATGGGGGAGGAAGGGAGGATGTGGTGACGGGCTCGGACGACGAATCTGTTAGAGACGCAAGAGGTCAGTGGATTTGGTTGAAGATGAGCTCGGGAACAAGGTCAATGGCGATGGATCCCACTGGATCCAATGCAGAGGTGGTGGTCGCCCATGGGAGGCAGTAGAAGTGGTGGAGAATGGGAGGGTTGGAGGAGAAAGAAAGAAGACAATGGTATTTTTTTTGTCCCTAGTGACATATCTCCAATTTTATAGACTCACTGGTAGCATATTTCGAAGAAATTTTTTTTGCAGTGGCATATTTCGAAAGTGGAAACTTTGCAGTGGCATGCATCCAAATAACCCTAAAAAGTAATTCATTGCGGTAAAAGAGTGATTGTGCAAAAATAATCCTTCTCAGTTTGTTGATAAAACTCAAGAAAGAATTATTTTTGTGAGAAGCGCGCTAATTTGTGATGTGTGAAACATAACCACGAGACCATGATAATTCATTTTCGCAATTTGTCCATGTGGTACATATATAAGATAAAAGTATGTGGCTAATAGACTAGAACATATCCCAGCTCTACATCAATATCCCTCACCCGAAATTTAGATATATGGCTACCTTTTTCGCTCACGGAGGTCATTGTCACAGCGATGGTGGGGGTGGTGGTGAGGCATTATGGTCATATAGTGGACTAGCGGTGGAGTCTGAAAAAATAGCTGTGGTGTTCATGGTGTTGGGCACTGAGGGGTGTAAATAAAAGCATTGTAGGACAGTGATTTTTTTCAGTGGTATGTGTCCCCCCTCTGGATAAAAGCAATTTAAGAATTTATTCTCTGTTGCCGAATTGACGATAGAGAGTTGAATTGATGATATAGTTCCTGTCGCCAATTGAAATGGTGACAGCTCTCTGTCACCAATTGAACTGACAACAGAGGTCTAATTTTGTAAAAAAAAAGACTATTTATTTCTGTAATTTTTTTTAAAATGTATTATAAAAAAACTAATGTTCACAATGGTTTTGCTAGTGGGTTTTTGTCCCAAGAAATCAGTTACATTCTCAAGTCGACCAAACGGCTAAAAATATGCTGGCTTTTCTCAAAATAAAATGAAATACATACATTAATTTCAAACCTGTGACAAGGCAAACTTTTGTAGTGAAAAGATGTGTCAGACTGCGAAATGAAACTACGGTCTGGAGTAGCATTTCAGGTACACCTTGAGTATTTAGTAAGCTGTACGGAGCGGACCTTAAAAATACCATCTCGTATGACATGAGAAATTTTACGCTAGATTAGGCGGATAATGTTCTCACCATTCTCACTTTACTGCGTGATTGCGTGCCACATTTGGGCATCCTTTGATATTGAAAAGCTACTGACGCAGCTAACAAATGCATATATGTACACAAACAAGCTATAGGATCGATCGGGCGTATCCATGGGAGAGGATCTACAGTATATAACGTATATAGTATTAGAAAATGATCTTCATCATCCAATAAAAAAATTGAAGGGCGAGATCAATAGCTATAATGTTTTTATCTATAGTAAAATTGTAACAATAAACATTTCTCTACTGCTACAGTATTTGCTGTAGCATCACTGCATAGCGTTATTCACACACTCTTCGAATACTATTTATACAGTAACCTCATCCGTATGCATGATCATATAAAATTGGCAACAGGAATCTTGCTAGGTAGTCGTGCAATTTTTTTAAAAAATAATATTATTTTAAAAGAAAATTTACAAAAATAAATATTCAGCCCAAAAAATAACAAAAATGGGTTTCTGTCACCGGCTGAACTAGCGACAGGCTCCTGTCACCAATTCAACTGGCGATAGGTACCATGTCCCCTTTGTCGCCAGTCCAACTTCCTGTTGCTAGTCGAACTAGCGACAGGAAGTTGAACAGTGCTCCTATCACTAGTTCAACTGGCGACATAAATCCAGCTATAAAAACCCTAAAAATTCACTCCAAAACTCATTTTAAATAAAAAACAGAAAGAGAGGAGGAGAGAGAGAGAAGAAAGGTAGCAAAGCTCTGTCAGTTCATCGCGGAGGAAAGATAGACGGATCCGATCGGCTATCTTGCAGGTACATTTTTTTGAAACTTTGTACATTATATCAAAACATTGTCAGTTAGCAAACAAAAATAGTGACATAGAATTTATTAGATTAGATAAATATAGTCAAATTATGTAGTACATCATTTGAGTTGTGTACAAGATAGGTAGATCGTAATCTAAATAATACCAGTTTTATTTAGCTCTCCATTTGTGTGTGGTAATTATATTGTTAATACCAGAAATTAATTTTTAACTAGAAAAATAGCATGACACATTTTAAAATTGTAAAGAAAATCTGAATTAGCTAATTAGGGTAGGTAGAGCTTAATCTAAATAATCTCAGTTTTATTGTGCTCCCCATTTGTGTGCGGTTACTATGTTGTTAATACCGGAAATTAATTTTTAACTAGAAAAATAGCATGACACGTTTTAAAATTGTAAAGAAAATCCAAAGCAGCTAATTAGGTAGGTAGAGCTTAATCGAAATAATTTGAGCTTTATTTAGCTCTGTAGGGTAGGTATAACGTAATCTCAGCTTTATGACTTGTCGCATAAATTTGGTTTCTATTCGTGGTTGGTAATTATTTTGCTAATGTCGCTTCCTATTACCTTGTTATATACTTCGTAGTCTTTACAATGTATGCACTGAATTTTCAGGTATAGTGGACCGAGGCCACGCTGCCGAGTGGTCGTATGAGTTGCTTGACCTAGTGATTGACCTACATCACCGTAGCCGCCTCAATACTATCCTCCCCTAGGAGGGCAAGGCGCCTATTGAGCTTGGTGCATTGCGGCTGCGCATGCCCGTCAGGGCACGGAGTTTGCACCCAAGCTGGGTGCCGAGGTACGTACCGTTGCGATCTTTATGTACTCATTTATGTCCTAATTGCTACATGTGGACTAACGTTCGTTCGTAACCTGACCCGACGCATGTTGAGGGCGGCAGGCCTCCTTTCGCTGGCACGAATGATGGAGGCGACACGGGAGGACGACCAGGACCGCGGTCTTGGTCGTACGTCCTCACGTTTTCCATACGATCGGGCCGTACTGATAGCATTGGTCGATCGGTGGAGGCCGGAGATGCACACGTTTCACCTTCCTTGCAGGGAGATGGCGCTGACGCTGCAGGACGTGAGCTTCTTGACCGGGTTGCCCTACACAAGCTTCCTCATGGCGGCGTATAAGATCTTGTCCATGTGGCACACGGAGTTCCTAATGAGGTTCTAGGATGTGCTGCCGTCGGGCAGCGATTACCACGATTTCAACAGCCCGCACGAGTCGACGCTGAGGTGGATCTGCCAGTTCTACATAAGTCTTCGTAACTATTGTCCTCTGGCATCAATTCATTTGCGAACCTTGCTGGCGTGTATATGTCTTCTTGCAGCCCGAGCGTATGGCGGAGGACACACCCGACGAGGCGGTGAGGAGGCACTTCGAGGCCTACTTGTTGTGGCTGTTCAAGTGGGTCATGTTCGTAGGGTCCCACGGTGACAGCGTCGACAAGCACTACATCTGGTACACATGTGAGCTCACAAACTGGTCGGTGGAGGAGATCCAGCCCTACGCATGGGGTCCAGCCGTGTTGTGCGTGACATACCACACACTGTGCGACGCGTGCTGCCAGGCCCAAGACAGCTCCATCCTCTCTGGATACCCACTACTTCTGCATCTATGGTCCTTCGAGCGCTTCCAGATCGGACATCCATAGTTGGACTTGGGAGCGTACACGATCAGCTTGTACGTCGAGGACGACGACGCGGACCGGTCGGCCATGGGCATGGTGTGGTGCCGCTGACGGGTTAGTTTCATGAATATTTATTATTTTCTCGTAATGCAATCCCAATTTCGTGTGCTAAGTTTTCCTTTGGTCTATTCCACAAGTGACCTGCACACCGATCACCACACAAGGATCGTACCCAGACTACATCGCGATGTTCGACCAGCTGACTGATGACCACGTCATCTAGAGACCGTACACTCAGGAGAGGATGTTCGCGCATGCCTGGAGGGTTGTCCATCCTCTGCACACGAGACTACATGTACTGGTACACGCGGAGGGCCTTGGTGCACAAGGTCTTCGTGGAGGAGTACTAGGTGGCGCAAGTCACGAGCCAATTCGATCTGCGGGAGTAGGTCCCGGCCCCCTAGGTGCAGAGGTTGTCGGTCCTCGTCTGTCGATAAGTTCACACTTTATGTCTTTAGTATAATCTGCATTACATACATACCAAATAATTGTCTTACCATCCACAGGTACACTAGGAAGGGAGTACGTAGTTCTACCACCTGGGCGAAGAAGATGTTCGCTTGGGTTCAGGACTAGCTCAGCGCCTACGCCGATGTCATCTTGGAGGATGCTCACTACGACCTTAGGAAGTACGAGGAGTACATGGAGTGGTATGCCAGTCGGATAAGGCTTCTCTTCCGAGTCGTGGTCGACCCACCACGACACGAGGCTATGGTGTCCGACACGTACCCCACACAGCTGGACTCCGCATTCCACCACGTGGTATGTATTCAACGGTCGATACTTCATATTTAATTCTCTAGATTTAGATTTCTAACTTGTTGATTACGTGTGCATATGGATCTACATCGGGAGGTCCTTGAGTTGACAACCACCACTCACCAGATGTCGCTTGGGGAGGACATCAGAGGGATCTTATAGCGCATCACGGAGAAGGCTAGGCGAGAGGTCCAGATCGTGACTTGTCGCACACCGAGGGACCCAGTGGACCTACCAGTGCGTGGATGAGGGGTCAGCCGTGGTGGCTCATGGCCACAGGCTCCTCCCCTGGACGTGGCTGGCGGGTCCTCGTGGCACTATGGTGGGAGCTCTTAGGGACAATTTGCAAGTAAGATGACACATTCACTATCGCTTCTTTATTTCGAACCCCACTAGTTACTAATGACAATCTTCTCTTGCAGGTCCCTAGTTCCACCAATACATAAGGCAGGAGTACACAGAGTCGTTCGTGGCTGCCTTTGTGCCCCCAGGTATGACTACCCTGCTTGATTTCATAATGTCTTTTTTCGTGGCTTTCCCATAATTGCATGCGTAACGTAATGTTTCATAGGTCATGCACTGCGTTGGGACGAAGTGGACTTGTCGTATGACGAGATATTCGGTGAGGACTTCTACTTCCCCGAGGATCAGGCCTCTGCGGGGGCTTCTTAGCTGCCAGGTGCATCGGAGCCGACCCTACCAGTGTAGGACCTCGACCTCGCGAGACCACCTCCGGCTCCTCGCAGCGGTCGAGTACGTCGGCCGCCTGATCCATTAACGTACTCGCACCAGCGTCGAGTGAGGCTGGGGGCAACACGCGGGGTATGCCCCAAGAGGGGCCCGCCAGTAGATGTTTGTTCAGTCATATCATGTAAATATTAATTTTTGTACAACTATTGTAATGCTAGTATGGTGTTTTATTATCTCTTTTTGGCACGCACACCCCGCACCGCCCTCTCTCTATGCTGTGTGCAGAGACGTAATCCAACCAGACAGCTTTGCGCAGAGACGTGACCCAAAGAGTCAACTTTGTACAGCGGCGTGACCCAACAAGTCAGCTTCGAAAAAAGTCGTGACCCAATGAGACAGCTTTGCGCAGAGATGTTACCCAATGAGATAGCTTTGCGCAGCGACGTAACCCAACGAGCTAGCTTTGTGCAGCGACGTGACCCAATGAGTCAGCTTTGTGCAGCGATGTGACCCAACGAGTCAACTTTACGCATGGACGTGACTGAATGAGACAGCTTTGCGTATAAACATGACGCAGCGCTGCCTCGCGGATGCAATTTTTTGTCAATCGAATTACAATTCAACCGCGTACACAGGGCCACCTCATCCTATAAGTACTAGACATTCCATGGCGGGTTCTCCTGCATCAACACTTCCACACAATCTCGCTAATATAGAGAAGTAATGGGAAGAGATCCGCAAACTCGCAAAGCATGTTGTGGCTCAGGACGAACAAAGGGCGCTTGCCAGGAGGGCACCTCTCGCAATGACGCCGCCCCCCGTAACAGCAACCTCGTCTAGAACATTCCAACCGAGCCTTTACTGCAAAACCTGCCCGAGGGGGAGACACCGCTTCTCTATTGGTGCAGAGACCCATTTAAGTTCTTCAAGTCCAAGCAGCGACTCAGCCTGGGCATGCGTTACTGGGATTGCACGAACTACTCCTCTGATTATCCCGACCGCCGTTGCGACACGAGCAGCTATCGACAGCTAGTAAGGACCAGTTACAGTATGTTCCCCTACCATTTCTCTTTCAAAGTACGTACTAACAACCTCTCTCATCTACCCGTAGTCTCCAGATCCGCTATGTGGCTACCGCAAGTGGATCGACCAAGTGATCCACCCACGTGATCAGTGGCGTATGGACTACGAAGAGTGGGATGTGAAAGGAGCCTATAAGATCCGGGAGGAGGAGCGTCATAACGATGAGCAAAACAAGCGTATCCTTCGGAAGATGAAAGCTCACCTCGAGGTGTGAAGCCGCAGGGAGCACGAGGCTCACGAGAGGGAGCATGAGAAAAAAAAGGGAAATGGCAGCGAAGGCGAGGGAGGCCGGGGAGGAGTACAACACCGAGCTTGTAAGGAAGTGAGAGACCATGTGAGTAGGGTCCCCGTTTGAGTGATGAGTATTTGACGTGGTGGTGAGAAGTTTGTGATTGAAATCATCGCGTTTGCGCTGCTGCTGTTTTGGTTTCTGGAAGTGCGGAACTTCCGGTTCTGGAAATCGGAACTTCCGATAATCGGAACTTCCGCTGTGGTAAAACAGAACTTCCGATTATCCTGACGTTTGTGTTTCGGTTGAAGTAATCGGAACTTCCGCACCTGGAGACGCGGTTTGTCCGATAATACTGACGTGAGTATTCCTCTGAGACGAAAATCGGAATTGAAAATCTGGGAGTGCGGACGTTCCGATAATCGGAAGTTCCGCAATGGTAAGCGCGGAACTTCCGATAATCCTGACAAGTGCGGACGTTCCGAAAATCGAAACTTCCGCAAGGTAAAGTGCGGAACTTCCGATTGTGCCTAGAACTGTGCAGAGAAGGAAAGTTTGTGATTTTGAGTTTGTATGAGTTTGAGTCTTGTACAAATATTTATGCTATGATATTGGGCAATGCTGTGTGATGTGTTTTTATGCTGTTGATGCAGGACATCAAGATGAAGTCGTGGCGAGACACGAGGTGATCGGACTAGGCGCAGGCGGCGTTGAGGTCAGAACGGTCGGGATGTGTCGAAGACGGCGTGGATCTTGAAGTGGTTGCGAGTCAAGGACAGCAAGGTGTACGGGAGGCTTCCAGAAGGTGCGCAAGGAGCGAAACGGTCTTTTCGCAAAGCGGCACAAGTGGAGGCGGTTCCGTTCGGGTGTAGCGGGCTTAATGGGTTGGAGGCCCATTAGCCAAGGGCTATAAATAGAGGTGAACCCCTGGTGTTAGGATTAGACTTTGAGAGAGAAAATTAGGGTTAGCTTTAGCAAAAGGGTTTGTTTTGCTTTTTGAGAGTTTGTTGAGTTGGAGAGGATGAACTGAAATCTTGTGTAATCATTCCTCTGTGTTTCCCTCTGTAATCGTTTGATTTCTATCAATGAAACTCTGAGGTTTTGATTAATTGTTTATGCCTCCTCTCTTCTCTCTGTTCTTCTCTTGAATAGCTAGGGTTTTTAATGAAACTCTTGATTCGTCTTATGAGAAGGCATGAAACTTGATAACTAGAGTCGTATTGCTATTGCTAATATATCCTCAAAGTTTCATGAGCTAAGAATCTGAGAATCTTGTCTATTGTGGTTTTTGGTCTTTCTTGCCCCTTCTTCAAGAAATCCGATTTTGCTTTGATTAATGAATCTTTGTTTGCGATTCTTCTCCATGAGGTCAAGATGTTGTTTAGGATGATGTCTGTGAAACTTGACTGAGAAGAGCATTCAAGATTTAGTATTTTGGATTTTGGGAAAACCCGAGCGATCTGTTTCTTGGTCGGGACAATCGAACTTCCGATTGTCCAAGGCGAACTTACTACAGTGGAACTTCCGCCATGAACCCGAACTCACCGGAGTGCGGAACTACAGCACGTAGAATCGAGCTTCCGATTTTTGATGTAATGCATCAAGCTTGTTTTAGTTCTCTGATTTTGCTTTACTCTTCTTGAGATTTTCAGAGGGCTTTGTAGGTTTGTTTTAAATACAGTAAAGGGGAGTTCTTAATTTTGAAGGCACCATTCACCCCCTCTGTCGCCATTTCGGTCCTTCAATTGGTATCAGAGCCGGTTAGCTCTTCCTTATAGATCTTAACCGGTCAGTTGAGCCATGGCAACGGACAAGTATTCCACCAAGCCTCCAGTCTTTGATGGCCTGGATTACCCCTTCTGGAAGAGCCGAATGGAAACATACATCCAGGCTCAGGGGTATGCCATCTGGAGAAAGGTGAAGGTTAGATTCCCCGTTCCTGCCGATGAAAACATCAATGTGGGAAACATGCCTAATGTTGAGGCCAATGCTAAGGCTAGGACCATTATCATTCAGGGTTTGAGCAGAAATGAGTTCGATCGCATTTCTCATTTGCCTTCTGCTTACGACATCTGGGTGACTGTGAGGACCCCGGAATATTGGAGTTTTATACCAAATTAATAATCATACCAAAAGCAAAATTTTTAATCAAGAACAATCAAGTCTCAATTAAAAATAATACTAGAAGTATAATCATTAACAAGGTACAATTCCAATATTCAGGTTCCCGGATATGCCTCTCATGTTAGCTCCTGTGATGAGTCGCTAACATAGACATATCCTTACAACATTATATCACAAGCATACACGATTGGAATACATTAATAAAAATTTACAATGAAACATTAAGTAAATCATAAATGAAAAAGGAAGTAATAAAATAAACTTCCCAAAGGGCGCCACAACCCAAGGGCAACTTGATCGATTAAAGCCAAGTACCAACGTATCTGCGTCAACTTGAAATATTACCTAGGACGTTCTTTACGCAACAAGTGGAAAATTCCACCGAGTACGAAAGGTACTCAAGAAAGACTTACACAAACTATTTAAAATAAAGTGTCCGAAAGGTCCTATACAAAGGATTAGAATTTATAGATGCATAAGGTTAACAACGGAAGGTTATAATGGTTAAATTTTGCGAAAAGCAATACATCTTAACCTACACTTGCTAGGTTTTAGTAAAGCAATTTAATAAATCAATTTGGATTAAAACAGTAAATAAATAAAAGTATGATCATAATTAGTATCAAATCAAGTGGCTACAACCACTAACAATAAATTGCATAACTCACTATCATGCCAAAATTAACAATTCCCAAAACCCAAATTAGAGCAAATTCTATACAGTGACATCAATCCAAGCGTTGTCGTAGAATCGGACACGGCTATTCGAATAGTTTTAATCCTGCGAGGTGTACATCTTTACCCACACGATTTAGTTAGCCCGTAAGCCATCTAGAACAATAGCACACTTCCTTTGGTATGCCTACGGGTAAACTAAAATTTGGTATTTTTCAACAAATTAACACTATTGAGTTGGATGACCCATGTGAAATCGATCCCGATTAAACAACGATCGATAGCATATATTCAACCGAGGTTCACATGTTGTACAGGAATGCCGACCAGTCAATTAAATGCAAACTCGTGTTAGCCACACATATTACACGATCGGGCCTCGAAGGTACGTACATGCGATGTAACACATCTACGCCCTTACCCTTCTAAGAACATCGATATCGATATAAGCTCCACATGGCATACGACACGGCCCAAGACTTAAGCATCTATGCCATATGAAATCAATACACATGTCCTTACTCTCCTGTATCCAACTCAATAATATTAACCCTTTACTTAACCAAGCAATACCCATACATCTGCGTGTGGAAATGCGTTGGGCTTGAATTGGGCCGTCGAGTTCACCCTTAATCAATCCGCACAAGACATCCACAGTTCCCATTCTCGCACTAGGCACCATCACTAGCATCCACTTGTCCAGATTTGAATTAAGTTTAACAACAAGATTTAGATTCATTTGATTTAAATAAATCGAACAAAGAATCAACAAAATAAAAATGTATTTGTTGTTCCCGGTGTTTGACAAGATAAGCCTGCCAAACACTACCGTTCTATGGACTGCATGGCTAAGCAAAATTGAAATTAAATATTATATCACCACAAACTACCTTAGGTTGAGTGTATGATCAATTCAAGGTAAGCCACAATTGTCAGGTTATAACTACCTATTGACAGATCACAATTAATTTTTAAGAAAATTAGCATGCAACAAAGATCACTGTGTTTTGTAAATCTACAGTTCAAAAATTGGGATCAACATGGTGCAGAGAGGATGCTTGCCTTATGGAATGTCCACTTGTTCACTCGCGGATGCGTTATTGTTTCCGTCGCACAATTCGTAATCTAAAAAGAAAATACAATAACGAATAAACACCGATAAAGTTGAGAAATCCAAAATGCTCAAAAATGCATGATAAATACATATTAATGAGGTTATGATTCTAGATGCATTTAAGTATAGATTGTAGTATAATAAAAATTCAATTTCTTAAGGACTGGTTAAAGTTAATTCAATTTCTGGTGGAATTACAATGACTGACAATGCTTAGAGTTTAGGTGATGTTGTTTTCCTTAACAGGACACCTAGTACTCACAAACACTCTCTCCGGGTATTCTAGGTATACAACCACAATGATCCTACAGTCAATATCAATCATCTAATATGCTCTCTTCTTTCGGCAGACTTTGATGGTGATTGTGTACACATCTATTATCTACAGTCGCAGTGCTTGATTTAATTAATGTATTTCGAATAACCTATAATACAACAGGTCGTTGAATTTAATCGAGTGAAATCTAATGGCGGTCAATTCATCCCTAAAGGCTCAGATTAAATTACATACACTACGCTTGATTTTATTTTCTAAGAGTCGAGTTACAGATATTTATTTGCGGGCTGCTAAAACTTAGATCGATTGCAATATTGATATGATATTAATAATACTTACTAATTAACATCAATTTAAACAGCTAAACTATAGCCATTTACAAAACACTAAAATTTATTTACACAAATTCTTTAATTCCAATTTTTATTCTACACTTAAACTACAAAATACTTTATTTCCTAATTACCTACTCTAATTACTTTTCCCCTCCTATTTCTAACCCTAGCTCCCGGCCGATGCTTCCATCTCCCCTCTTCCTTATCTCAGCGTCCCTCCATCTCTCTCTCTCGCTCCCTCATCTCTCCCTCGGCTCCCCCGTCTCTCTCGGTCTCTCTCCACTGCGTCGCCTCCTCTGGCTCCCGCACTGCCGTCGCTCCTCGCTGCCACCGCTCCCGGCCTTACATCCCCTCCGGCTCCTGCGCTCCTGCGCCCGCCACCGCCAGACGCCGACTCAGACTCAGAGCTCTCTCTCACTCTCGGCTCCGGCCTCTCTCCCCTCTCGCCCCTCGCCTCCTCCTCTTTCTCTGGCGGCCAAGGCCATGCGCCGCCTCCTTTCTCGGCGCAGATCGCCTCAGCACCATTCTTTGCTCCCCTCGGTGGCTTGGTGCTTGGCGCCACGCCGACTCGGCTCGCACCCCAGGCTACGCTGCTCCAGTGCCTTGGCTTGGCCGGCTCGGCCTCCCGGCCGCCGCCCTTGGCTCCTCCGAACCGCCCAATCCTACCTCGGTCTCATGCGCCGATTTGGTTCCCATTCTAATTTGATTTCAGCTATGATGATTTTTAGCAAAATCAGTTGATTTCGAGATTAATGCTTATTGATTATTTATGAATGCATGCTCATGGAGATCCATCCGAGGTGGTGAATGCTACTTGATGGTGGAGGTGGGTGTTGGGTTCGTTGCCACCGAGGTAATACCTCGGTGATCTCTCTCTCTACCCTACCCCTCTTGCTCTGTGATGATGAAAATGAACCGAGAGCTATACCGATTGTTCTCTCGAGATCCGGAATTGATTCTATTGAAACTCGATGATTGATGATGTGCAAGTGATGCATCTTTGAATCTTTGCGGTGCCAACCGATATGGGTTGGGGTTACCTCTTGGTGATATTTAGGGTCGGGAGAAGAGGGTGGCGATCTTGGCTTTGGGCCGTGCTCCCCTCCGTTCTGGCCCTGGCTTCCTTGGCTTCCTTCCTCCTGCTCCGACTGCTGCTTCTTCTTTGGCTTGCCTTGGTGGTTGCGACATCGATTGATGATGGTGATCTTTGGCTTGGCTTGGCATGTTGATTTGCTTCGACTTTGCTTTGGTTGTCTTGCTCTTGATCCTTCGTGGTGCACCAAATGATGTTGGTGGTGTGTCTTGGCTTGGTTTTGCCTTCGTTCTTATTCGAGAAGAGATGGAAAATGGGGTGTCGGTGAGGGAATTGGTCTTTGGGGAGGAATTGTATTGCTTACTCCCATCGCTATGGGATGTGGTGGTCGGGCTTGTGTGTGCCGCTTTGGTTGGTTTTGCAGATGAGGTTTGGAAATCTCGAAGGGGGTCAGTCTTGTCCACGGTGCTTCTTGGCTCGGTTACGCCATTTCCTTTGGTCGGGCTTGCGGTGGTGAGGTGAATGAGTCGTTATTGCAATTTGCAATGATGCTCATGCATTGTGCTTATCCGATGGCTCCGGATATTTTTGGGTCAGGCATTTTTGGTTCATTGGCTAGCAATTCCTTATGCAATGGATTTGCGACAATTGAGGCAATTCAAGATATCGTAGGTTTTGGATTTTCCTAAATGCCGAATGATGAGAACCTACGGAAATAAGGCGGTGCGATTTACTTAGGTTAGTTTAGGTATCTTGGGTATCCGGTGCCGACTAACTGGTCACCTAGGTGACTTGAAAAGTCAAGATGCTTGGTTAACCCGAGTTGGTATGGGTAGTCGCGATACTCAAGGTGCCGACTAATCTAGGTAGATCGAGGAACCGCGATGATTCCTATGGTATACTGACGGCAATTTATTTTATTCTAACTCTATTATACTGCTTTTGAACAACTAATGGTCTTTTGATTGGTTTGGCGAACTATGGAGCTGCGAATGGTGTTTCGGATTGGGTCGAAGAAGATGGTTTGGCTGGACAACGATGGACTGGCAAGATTTCAATGAAGGCTTTAGGCGACATGCAATGCAAGTTTTATTTTAACATTTTTGTAAATTATTCAAAGTTGTAAAACATAATATGATCTGATGTAAATAAATTCTTGTGCTACTTGTATTGAGAAGATTGTTACTTATGATAAACATTGTAAGGTTTTTAATTAAATTATTTCTCAGAGAATTTCATAAGTATTAATTGTTGTCTCTCTTTGGAGTTGTGATTGGAGTTACCTATTAGACTTTGATTAGGATATTTACAAATACAAAATTTATGCAAATGCTTCAGAAATAACAAATATAATATAAAATGCATATAATTACTGTTTATTAAAATTGGGGTCATACAAACCTACCCCTTTAAATGTAATCTCGTCCCCGAGATTCCGGTGGTTCGGAAATTGGGACAAAAGGCTATGGCAAACTAGCTAGGTTTGGTCCTAGGGTCACACTTCGGATTTTTATTCACAACCCGAACTCAATCCGAATCATGTGAGGTTATCCTTCAGTTTTAGGTTCTAAACAGGAAAGCTTTGTTTAACCTTTCCTTTCTTGATTCGAAGGTACTTCAAACATGTCGAGTTTCACCTTTTCTTCCGGTAAGATGAAAATCGACCAACTATCTACGAGAGAAGAGATTACCTAAAGAGAGGGTTCGTAATGGTTGGTTAAATGGTAACCTAGTATAATATAGGAAGGTTGTATACAGACTTAGAGAAGACAAAGCAGGGTTGCTGGTAGCCTCACTTAACCCTTGTTTTGCTAATTCTAATTGCCCGATTTGGAGAAAAATGCATTAGGTGAATGCATGCAGAGATGCAAAAATGCAATCAATTCCTTGAATAAATTTAGGGTTATTTAGTGAATGCAAGGACTCACATGCCTACTTACATGATTCTACCAAACTATAAACAACCAATTTTATTGAGATTGGGTGAGCATAAGATTTAACAAATAATATGAACTCATACTACCATGATCTGGTCCTTAACAACCAAAATAATTTACTTCACCATTCGTTTTTAACTGCTACTGGTGAACAACTAGGGCTTGGAAAATTACTAAATTAGCTAGGTAAATTCAGGAGTATTGTTAGGATTCTAACATTATCAGAAGAATTTATTCTACACATCATGTTCAGGTTTTGATCGGTAAATCAATTCAGACAGAAAACAAGTCCTAGGGCTCAAACACTAATGAAATTAGGTTCAAAGATTACAGAAAACTTATGGCAGGTTAGTTAGGTGATACTAAGCACTAGAAAACTAGGTACTAGCAGTTTAAACCTTCCTCTTAATTCTAGATTTCAAAAATGGCTAGAACAGTCTTGCAAGGTATTTGAATTAATTCCTAGCCAAAACAAATTCATTAATCTTTTGGGAAAAATTATATTTGGGAAATACACACTACCATGTGCAAATAAGATTCTCAAGATTATAAATTACTTAAGGACACTAGAGTACAGTTCCAACTATCTAGGTCAAAATTACTCAATAACAAAGAATGGCTTTTTTTTTTTTTGCTTTGACAAAGAGTATAAAACTACCGGTATAACTTACTCTATTTTAATTACTTTTAATTGAATCACAATAAAAATAAACTATCATCAGCTCATGTTATGACATCTTCACTCATTAACAATTTAAAAGATAGTCATGTTGTTTAATTTTACAACAATCTAACATATCAAACTACACATCGATGACCTTCAAATTTTTAAGTTCAGACAAGAAATCTATATAAGCATGGCAAGTTGTTAAATTCTAATTTAGTTAACAATCATAAGCTAAAGCAAATTTCAATTTATATTGCTATAGACAGGTCATTTGCCTGTTTTACACACTAAGATGAAATACTAATCATGCATCTTAATTTATATAAATCATTTTTAGTTATGATTCTTGCTAACAACCTGAATAATCAGATATGCTTGAGTTAACTTAAGACTATATGCATGATCAAAGTGTAGGAATTATGATGCCTAACACATATATTGGGGTATTCTCTACCCCCCTTAAACATGATGATGCATAAGAAATTAAATGAGGAAAGAATGAGCATAAGATAAGTAAGCGGGCAACCCTTAGACAATAATTCCTATTATGGATGCATAATTCAAAACCATGCAACTGAAAATCCAAATGGGTGTACTAAACCTCAAGGCCAGTACAAGATTCAATTGAACCACAATTAGTTTCCGATATAATTGCTATACATGCTGCCTGTAGGCGATGCGCAATTATTTGGAAACAAAAGAGAACAAATGACCACATTACAAAATTCAGCGTCTACAAGCTAAAGAAATATAATTAGGGTATATATAATCTAAAAATAATCCCTAAATTAATCCTAATCAAGAGAAAACAACATCTTCTCGGCTTGCCACCATTGCCCTCACCAGTTGACTACTTAGCGTGTCTACTGTTGGAGAAAAGAGACGAACACCGGAGAAAATTTGATTTGCACAAATCAAATGAATTATGAGATAAGAATTAGATGCTAGGATGGGTAAGAAATAAAAGAATCATATTACTTATATTTTTGCCCAAATTTTGATAGTTTGGAAAATACTTTTTGCAAACCAAATTCCTAACATCGTCCATTGTTACGGCTTTAACCTCTGATCAACACAACTCTGATACTAACGCTGTGAGGACCCCGAATATTGAGTTTTATACCAAATTAATAATCATACTAAAAGCAAAATTTTTAATCAAGAACAATCAAGTCTCAATTAAAAATAATACTAGAAGTATAATCATTAACAAGGTACAATTCCAATATTCAGTTCCCTGATATGCCTCTCATGTTAGCTCCCGTGATGAGTCGCTAACATAGACATATCCTTACAACATTATATCACAAGCATACACGATTGGAATACATTAATAAAAATTTACAAATGAAACATTAAGTAAATCATAAATGAAAAAGGAAGTAATAAAATAAACTTCCCAAAGGAGCGCCACAACCCAAGGGCAACTTGATGGATTAAAGCCAAGTACCAACGTAGCTGCGTCAACTTGAAATATTACCTAGGACGTTCTTTACCGCAACAAGTGGAAAATTCCACCGAGTACGAAAGGTACTCAAAGAAGACTTACACAAACTATTTAAAATAAAGTGTCCGAAAGGTCCTATACAAAGGATTAGAATTTATAGATGCATAAGGTTAACAACAGAAGGTTATAATGGTTAAATTTTGCGAAAAGCAATACATCTTAACCTACACTTGCTAGGTTTTAGTAAAGCAATTTAATAAATCAATTTGGATTAAAACAAGAAATAAATAAAAGTATGATCATAATTAGTATCAAATCAAGTGGCTACAACCACTAACAATAAATTGCATAACTCACTATCATGCCGAAATTAACAATTCCCAAAACCCAAATTAGAGCAAATTCTATACAGGTGACATCAATCCAAGCGTTGTCCGTAACCGTGGACACGGCTATTCGAATAGTTTTAATCCTGCGAGGTGTACATCTTTACCCACACG
Source organism: Hsuehochloa calcarea (assembly GCA_036346395.1). Lineage (NCBI taxonomy): Eukaryota > Viridiplantae > Streptophyta > Magnoliopsida > Poales > Poaceae > Hsuehochloa > Hsuehochloa calcarea. The sequence continues at coordinate 11,164,027 of CM070612.1, forward strand.
ATTTAGTTAGCCCGTAAGCCATCTAGAACAATAGCACACTTCCTTTGGTATGCCGGCCGGGTAAACTAAAATTTGGTATTTTTCAACAAATTAACACTATTGAGTTGGATGACCCATGTGAAACTGATCCCGATTAAACAACGACTGATAGCATATATTCAACCGAGGTTCACATGTTGTACAGGAATGCCGACCACCAATTAAATGCAAACTCGTGTTAGCCACACATATTACACCGCATCGGGCCTCAAGGTGCGTACATGCGATGTAACACATCTACGCCTTACCCTTCTAAGAACATCCGATATCGATATAAGCTCCACATGGCATACGACACGGCCCAAGACTTAAGCATCTATGCCATATGAAATCAATACACATGTCCTTACTCTCTGTATCCAACTCAATAATATTAACCCTTTACTTAACCAAACAATACCCATACATCTGCGTGTGGAAGTACGTTGGGCTTGAATTGGGCCGTCGAGTTCATCCTTAATCAATCCGCACAAGACATCCACGCTTCCCATTCTCGCACTAGGCACCATCACTAGCATCCACTTGTCCAGATTTGAATTAAGTTTAACAACAAGATTTAGATTCATTTCAGATTTAAATAAACTGAACAAAGAATCAACAAAAATAAAAATGTATTTGTTGTTCCCCAGGTTTGACAAGATAAGCCTGCCAAACACTACCGTTCTATGGACTGCATGGCTAAGCAAAATTGAAATTAAATATTATATCACCACAAACTACCTTAGGTTGAGTGTATGATCAATTCAAGGTAAGCCACAATTGTCAGGTTATAACTACCTATTGACAGATCACAATTAATTTTTAAGAAAATTAGCATGCAACAGTATCACTGTGTTTTGTAAATCTACAGTTCAAAAATTGGGATCAACATGGTGCAGAGAGGATGCTTGCCTTATGGAATGTCCACTTGTTCACTCGCGGATGCGTTATTGTTTCCGTCGCACAATTCGTAATCTAAAAAGAAAATACAATAACGAATAAACACCGATAAAGTTGAGAAATCCAAAATGCTCAAAAATGCATGATAAATACATATTAATGAGGTTATGATTCTAGATGCATTTAAGTATAGATTGTAGTATAATAAAAATTCAATTTCTTAAGGACTGGTTAAAGTTAATTCAATTTCTGGTGGAATTACAATGACTGACAATGCTTAGAGTTTAGGTGATGTTGTTTTCCTTAACAGGACACCTAGTACTCACAAACACTCTCTCCGGGTATTCTAGGTATACAACCACAATGATCCTACAACAATATCAATCATCTAATATGCTCTCTTCTTTCTACAGACTTTGATGGTGATTGTGTACACATCTATTATCTACAGTCGCAGTGCTTGATTTAATTAATGTATTTCGAATAACCTATAATACAACAGGTCGTTGAATTTAATCGAGTGAAATCTAATGGCGGTCAATTCATCCCTAAAGGCTCAGATTAAATTACATACACTACGCTTGATTTTATTTTCTAAGAGTCGAGTTGAGATATTTATTTGCGTCGCTAAAACTTAGATCGATTGCAATATTGATATGATATTAATAATACTTACTAATTAACATCAATTTAAACAAACTAAACTATAGCCATTTACAAAACACTAAAATTTATTTACACAAATTCTTTAATTCCAATTTTATTCTACACTTAAACTACAAAATACTTTATTTCCTAATTACCTACTCTAATTACTTTTCCTCCTATTTCTAACCCTAGCTCCCTACCGATGCTTCCATCTCCCTCTTCCTTATCTCGTCCCTCCATCTCTCTCTCTCTCCCCTCATCTCTCCTCGGCTCCCCAGCCTCTCTCGGTCTCTCTCCACTGCGTCGCCTCCTCTGGCTCCCTTGCTGCTGCGCTCCTCGCCGCCACCGCCCCGGCCTTACATCCCTCGGCTCCTGCGCTCCTGCGCCGCCACCGCCAGACGCTTGACTCCGACTCAGAGCTCTCTCTCTCTCGGCCCTCGTTGCTCTCTCCCCCTCTGCGCCTCGCCTCCTCCTCTTTCTCTGCGCGCCAAGGCCATGCGCGCCTCCTCTTTCTCGGCGCAGATCGCCCAGCACTGCCTTTGCTCCCCTCGGTGGCTTGGTGCTTGGCGCCGCCGCCGACTGCTCGCTCCGACCGACTACTTTGCTCGGTGCCTTGGCTTGGCGGCTCGGCCTCCCGGCCACGGCGCTTTGGCTCCTCCGAACCGCCCCAATCCTACCTCGGTCTCTCGCGGTTTGGTTCCCCATTCTAATTTGATTTCAGCTATGATGATTTTTAGCAAAATCGCTGATTTGTGATTAATGCTTATTGATTATTTATGAATGCATGCTCATGGAGATCCATCCGAGGTGGTGAATGCTATTGATGGTGGAGGTGGGTGTTGGGTTCGGTTGCCACCGAGGTAATACCTCGGTGATCTCTCTCTACCCTACCCCTACCGCTCTGTGATGATGAAAATGAACCGAGAGCTATACTTGATTGTTCTCTTGAGATCCGGAATTGATTCTATTGAAACTCGATGATTGATGATGTGCAAGTGATGCATCTTGAATCTTTGCGGTGCCAACCGATATGGGTTGGGGTTACCTCTTGGTGATATTTAGAAATTTGGGAGAAGAGGGTGGCGATCTTGGCTTTGGGCCGGTGCTCCCCTCGTTCCCGCCCCGGCTTCCTTGGCTTCCTTCCTCCTGCTCTTTCTGATCGCTGCTTCTGGCTTGCCTTGGTGGTTGCGACATCGATTGATGATGGTGATCTTTGGCTTGGCTTGGCATGTTGATTTGCTTCGACTTTGCTTTGGTTGTCTTGCTCTTGATCCCCTTCTTGGTGCACCAAATGATGTTGGTGTGTGTGTGCAGGCTTATCGGTTTTGCCTTGGTTCTTGCTTCGAGAAGAGATGGAAAATGGGGTGTCGGTGAGGGAATTGGTCTTTGGGAGGAATTGTATTGCTTACTCCTCCGCTATGGGATGTGGTGGTCGGGCTTGTGTGTGCGGCTTTCTGGTTTTGCGATGAGGTTTGGAAATCTCGGAAGGGGTCAGGCTGTCCACGGTGCTTGTTGCCTCGGTTACGCCATTTCCTTTGGTCGGGCTTGCGGTGGTGAGGTGAATGAGTCGTTATTGCAATTTGCAATGATGCTCATGCATTGTGCTTATCCGATGGCTCCGGATATTTTTGGGTCAGGCATTTTGGTTCATTGGCTAGCAATTCCTTATGCAATGGATTTGCGACAATTGAGGCAATTCAAGATCGTGAGGTTTTGGATTTTCCTAAATGCCGAATGATGAGAACCTACGAAATAAGGCGGTGCCGATTTACTTAGGTTAGTTTAGGTATCTTGGGTATCCGGTCTTGACTAATGCTGGTCACCTAGGTGACTTGAAAAGTCAAGATGCTTGGTTAACCCGTGTTGGTATGGGTAGTCGCGATACTCAAGGTGCCGACTAATCTAGGTAGATCGAGGAACCGCGATGATTCCTATGGTATCTTGACGGCAATTTATTTTATTCTAACTCTATTATACTGCTTTTGAACAACTAATGGTCTTTTGATTGGTTTGGCGAACTATGGAGCTGCGAATGGTGTTTCGGATTGGGTCGAAGAAGATGGTTTGGCTGGACAACGATGGACTGGCAAGATTTCAATGAAGGCTTTAGGCGACATGCAATGCAAGTTTTATTTTAACATTTTTGTAAATTATTCAAAGTTGTAAAACATAATATGATCTGATGTAAATAAATTCTTGTGCTACTTGTATTGAGAAGATTGTTACTTATGATAAACATTGTAAGGTTTTTAATTAAATTATTTCTCAGAGAATTTCATAAGTATTAATTGTTGTCTCTCTTTGGAGTTGTGATTGGAGTTACCTATTAGACTTTGATTAGGATATTTACAAATACAAAATTTATGCAAATGCTTCAGAAATAACAAATATAATATAAAATGCATATAATTACTGTTTATTAAAATTGGGGCTGTTACAGTGACCCTCGATGCATACCATGAGGGCACCACCCAGATTAAGACGGTTCGACAAGACCAGTTCAAGCGTGAATACAGTAAATTTGAGATGCTTGCTAGTGAATCTCTTGACGAGTGTTTTTCGCGCTTCCATAAGATTTTGAGCAACCTCCGAGCGGTCGGTCTTACATACCCCGACTCGGATAATGCTCGACAGATGCTTTCTGCACTCGATCTTCGTGTTTGGGAGATGAAAGTGACTACCATCAAGGATAGCACGGACCTCTCGACCCTGACTCTTGATGCGCTTTACTCGCGTCTCAAGACTCACGATATTGACATTGTCTCTCGAAGGTCGAAGTCACAGTCGATGGCTTTAGTCACTGATCCCACCTCTGGATCTTCTTCTGAGTCGATACACTGTTCTCCTTGCTCTCTCGTGACATAACCGATGATCGCTTAGAGCGACTTGAGGATGAACAGCTAGCCCTCCTAGCTCGGAAGTTTTCCCATGCTTACAAGAGAAGGAGGGATGGAAAAAGAGGAGGTCCCGTGATTTGTTTCGAGTGTGGTGGCCCCAACCACATCCGAGCAAACTGCCCCAAGCTGGGGAAGGGCAAAGGTGACTACGGCGGTCCGAGCAAGAACGACTACATCGACAAGAACCGCAACATGAAGCCCTCAGCGCCTACTCAAGACAAGAAGAAGTTTCGCAACTTTGGGAAGGCCAAGAAGCTCTTCCATTGCGTCCTCACCGCCTTCGACGACCTCAACTTCAGTGACGTGGAGGGATGGAGCGACGACGAGGGCAAGGATGATCAAGATCCCAAGGATGGGGACAACTTTATCGGCATGTGCTTCATGGCCAACGGGACCGACATCAGCGACAGCGAGCTCTACAGCGACTCCGATGAGGTAGGTCCCTCCTACGACCAGCTCAATGATGCATTCCTTAAGCTAGGAAAGTTTTATGCTAGATCTAGAGCTAGGGTTGGTGATCTTGAGAAGGAAGTAGATAGACAATCATGGGAGCTTACTTCACTTAGATCTGCTTCCTCCCGTGATGATTGTGATACTTGCTGTGGTTTGATTGGTGACATGGAGAAACTAAGGACCTTGCATGATAGTCTAACTTCTGAGCTTGATAAGCTTAAGGTGAAGAATGCTAGTATGCTTACTGAACTAGAAATGAGTAGGGTAGCGCCTAGTTCATCGACTAGTGTAGAAACTACTTCTTGCACCTCATGTGAGGATAAGAATAATGCTTTTAAAGGTCTTTATACCATGTTGCTTGATCTGCCCGAGATTTGTGAAAGTCGTAATAATCAAGATGAATCTAAAGCAGGCGCACCACAAAATCACTGAACTACAAGCTTTCCTTCTTGAGCCTATTGCTTCTTGTGTGAACTGTCCCAAACTTACTGCTAAACTTGAATCTGTCTCCAAACAGTTTCAAGAATTAGTTGACAACAATAACAAGTTGGCCAAATATGCTTCTAAGAACCTTGTTAGCTCACCATGCAATCAATGTAATAAACTAAAATGTGATTTGGTTGCTTTGGATGAAAAATGTGTGAAGCTAACCAAGGATCTTCTAGAAACACAATCATCTGCTTGTATTGTGTGTGCTGGGAAGAAGTCTAAGGGTTTGGTAGAGACGCCTAGCAACGTGAACCAATCTGCTAGCAGTAGGACTGTCCCCCCAAAGTCGGCTGTGCATGCACAAGCCAATCTTTCCTTTGCTGTTGGTTCTTCTTCTGCTCCCTTACCTTCTGCTGTTCCTTCTTCCCACTGCTCTTCTTGCACCTCTCTCTTTCGGGAGTGTCAGTATCTTATGAACACTCTTGAGAGGTTTGTAGGAGGCAAGAAGAAGCTCAATCTCATTCTAGACCAACCTAAGATTTGCAGATTTAATCAAGGTCTAGGTTATGATTACCATGAGGATATGAGGAAGCATCCACCTGTCGTGCTCAAAACCATAGCACCAGGTGTGATCAAAACTAAGGCCAGGACTGAGAAAGTCAATTTTAAGTCAGCTCGTTTTGTTCAAAGGATCTCTGGCAGCAAGGTGATTCCACCTGCAGCTTCGGCCCCTCAGAAGGCGAAGTATCTTTGCACCTTCTGTCAGAAGGATGAACATTTGGTTGATCATTGCTTCAGGCGCACCAAGATCGCGCGTAGAGATCGTGTTGAGTCTGTTAGGTACATTCAGGGTCAGCCCCAGACCATGAGTGCACCCAAGACCAACACGAGGTCTAGGTTTGATACAACTGATGATTTAGGGCAGATCCGAGGACTTGGTTTTTCTGAGTTTTCTGATTTTCGTCCTCATGCTCCCTTCGGTCGTGACTTCCGTCGTTTTGAGGGTAGATCTCGGTTTCCCTTCCGAGATGGCTACCCGCGGCGTGATCAGCATGTTGCCAGAATTCCGACTCGCTCTTCCATAGCAGTCGGATTCAAGAATGACTTCAGTCTGCATACGCACCTTCCGACTTGTTGAGTGACAGAGAGCGTAGGGTAGATAGAGGTCAGTCTTGCTTGACTACTTCATCTGTTCGACGTGTTACTCAGTATTGGGTGCCAAAATCATTGTTGATTCACCCCAGTACTGAGACTTTACTCTCTGTTTGACTCAGGTTCGCCGGGCTGGGAAGGGAAAGGTGTAACATCCCAAATCTGGAATTGAGTTTCAAGTGTAAGAAAATCAGGAGGAATTAAAACTTTTCTTGCATCTTGAAACCCCTGGTCATTTTTGTAATTCTTTTAAAAGAATTGTGGAAGATCAAATTCAAATCCTCATTCGACGCTAATCAAAAACCTCCTTGTCATAGACCTTGTGCCAAACCCTTAGAGATACTTCTCTTGAGTTCTAGGGAGGCTTGGCAACACCTCTGAATTATCTCATGACTTTTAGAAATTATTTGATGATTCTTGGAGGCGAGTCAAAGCTTGGTCAAGCCCTAGCTTCCCCTCTTCCAGAATTTCTGGAGGAAAATTCAGTACATTAGAATCTCTGGAAATTTCATATGAGGTTCCTCCGGTCGTCAAGAAACTCGATTAAAATTTTATAATTTTGGAGCTTGCTTGCTACCTTAAATAATTCCTCAAAATCGATTATTCAAATACAAACCCTAACTGGTTTGCACTGTTAAATGGTTCGAACCGGACTCGGGCTCGAGCCACCGACTCGTCCATCCACTAGCCGTGCCAACTCTCGGCCGTTCGGCGCTAGGGTCGTGAGCCGTTGGATCGGTATCGAGCGGTCTTCGACCACCAACGCCGAGTCGTTGTAAACCACCTGATCTAACTAAGCCGTTGGATCGGTATCGAACGGCCTTCGACCAGTCGAATGCTGGGGTCGTTTCAATCCGCTCGATCCAGCCCAGCCGTTCGATTTCAATCCGACGACCAACGAGTCGCCTCCTTCCCCGTCCATACAAGGCGCGCTCGCCATGGCGTCTTGCGAGGGGAAAAGCGATGGCGTCAGATCCACACTATGTCCACCTTTAAACGGCTAGCTCTGAGCGCATTAAATGCCTGTCGCGCTTATCTCTCAAAGGGCCATGACTCAACTACTCCCATCGCTCTCAAGTGCTCTCATTGCAGTGTTGACCCGACTGGAAAAACCCTGCCGTTGCTCTCTGCCATTGCTCTATTTAAACCCCATTGCTTCACCCTTAGCTTCCTTTAGCACTTCGCAACTCCATTAGCACTCACCCTCTTGCTTGAGCCGCAGTCCCTCGCACTCTCTTCGACCGATATTGTTGAGTGTGGAGCTTGGTGGAGGCGGTGCAATGGGGTTTTCTTCTTCAAGTCTTCGCCCCTCTGCTCCCCTTTACTCTTTGGAGCTTAACTCTCGCGGTTTGGTTCTCTCTGTGCCTGTGTCGCTGTGGCCTAGCGAGAACCTTACCACCGCTGCTCGGATACTGTCGCGGAGCACTCCGTGGGTCTCTGGTCGTTCTTCGGCTCAAGTAAGTCCGTATTGCCTGTAGGAGCTCAGCGTGTTTCGTTTTCTTTTGGTATTGTTCCTTGAGTCCTCCCGAGCCATACCTTCTCGGCCGCACTCGTGGTCGCACCACCGAGTGACTATACTCCGACCGATCTTGGCACGGTCGAACCCTTCAACTTTGGGACACTCATCCACGCCTTGGTCGCGCGCCATTGTGGTCGGAGATCGCCGCCGAGCCACCGGCAAAGCGTCGGGGGCGTTACCTAGTGGTCGGATTTCGACCGCACCCTAGCTTAGTCGGAGCTCTACTACGATGTATAAATGGTCGTAGGTCTTATTACGACTATGCCAGGGGCATGAGTCCTTCTACGACTAGTACCTAGTCGTAAGTTCTTCTACGACCCTTAACTGGTCGTAAGTTCTTCCACGACTGGAACTTAGTCGTAAGACTTGCTACGACTACGTCATAGTCGTAGGTTTCTTTTACGACCACTACCTGGTCGTAAGACCTTCTTTCGGTCGTAGTTTTGGCATTAAGAATTCAAATCAATTGGTTCTTGTTGCTAAATTCTTTATAAATCAGTGTCTTGCTTCGGTAAGATTTTCAGAATTTTTGGAAAAAGTTTGCTGTTGAGTCCTTGCATTTTATTCGTTCTTATCGATTGCTTTTCGCTTTCGTTAGGATCCAAGAGCACATTGACAACATAAGTGATCCCCACTACATCTTGACCCGACAAAACGAATAAGCGCTTTGATCATGTTCATCCCATTATTTTCAAGTCTACTATATTGCTTTCAACTCGTATGTATGCATTGCTATTTTGTTGTTAAAATACGGTTAGTGTCCTATAGTTGCACAATCTGTAGGACTTGTTTATCCTCTACTACCTTGAGCTTAGGTTATTGGTCGTGGTCGGAGTTCGATGGATGGACTCGTCACTTAGTAGTTTTCGATTGAAATTGCTTAGAAATGCTTAGTTCCTAGAGTCTTTGGCGATCATCGATTTTTAGTCGATGATCTTGATCACACATTTAAGTATTATGTCGATCGACCAAAGACTTGTGCTTTGTTATTTTGTAAAGTCAAAATCAAAATGAAAAACTGATTTGGACTTGGGCAAGTGGTCGGATGGTGGGTTATTGGGTTTGTGGATGTCTTGCCTAAGTCAACAAGGACCGAACATCTTGTGTCACACTCTCCAAGCATTTTTATGTACTAACCACGCGAGAGGGATATGGGACCTCTCTTGACTTAGTACTTTTGCGTGGGTTATCTCCGAGTCGCAGGAGGGGGTTGTGTGTGTTGTGTGAAACATGATATGTGGCCGTGTTCTTGTGTGGGTGTGCGGTGGTGGAGATTCCGGGTAGGCTCTCCACCTCGAGGAGCGTCGTAGTTGTCCAAGGCTTTACCCGAAGGGTAGTTGACCGAGGCTTTACGATGACTCGACACAACGTATGGGTTTCTATCCATACGGCGGCTCGTGAATAATTCACAATATTGGAAACGTCTCAGAAGACTTAGCCGTCTTGGCATACCTTCTAAGTGTGCTTAATAGCTTGGCAAAAAGGCGGTCTGGCGTGTAGGGAAATTGGTACACCCTGCAGGGATAAAACTATTCGAATAGCCTCGTCCTAGGTTATGGACACGCTTGGTTAGGTTTTGCAAGAGTTAGACTTCAACCTTTTAAACTAAAATTTGACATGGGTGGTATGAATGGGTAATTCATGCTATTATTGTGGTGACCACTGGTCGTGGTCACTTCGAGTGATTGTTGTTGTTCCTATCTCTTTGTTATATTGTTGTCTTTTGCGATTATTTGATCGTTAAAAACCGATTTGAATAACATTGCCTTCAATCTATTACATTATTGCAAATGGAAAATTGCTTTATGCTAAAACCAAAACATACAGCCTCCACCTCTATGAGCTTGCATGTAGCATATGTACAGGTTTGTTACACCATCTGTAAGTCTTGCGAGTACATTCAAAGTACTCACCGGCTTTTGCCGGCTGCTTTTGTTTGCAGGGGAAGAAGGTGAGCCCCAAGGGCCTCACTTTTGTGAGATGTGCTTCGGGTTTGGCGACTAGCTTGGCGGTCCGGTCGGTTGCCTTGTGGGTTATAGGCACACTGGTCGGCTCCTTTGTTTATAGCCATCTTATGGCACTTTTGCTTCCGCTGTTAAATTTCCTTATGTATATGTCTTTTGGCCGGTCGGCCTCTCTTTTGTAATAACTATCTTCTATTTATGTTATCTTCTGGATTGTCGTTTTTGCTTTGGTTCTATGTGAATGAATGGAATTGATGCATGAACTTTGTAAAGAGGTGTGTATACTGCATTTCTGGGAAGTATGCATGTCTCGAGTCTCGGATTATCTGCTTTGTGATGCTAGAACCGAATGGATGGTTAAGCATTACAAGCCGGATAAACCGGGGTCTCACAAAAGGTCTGGATTGTAGACTCCGGGTGTTCTCGTCATATGACCGGAGACTCTCGTTGGTTTTCTTCCCTAGCCCGTGCTCGAGGTGATGAGACGATCACCTTCGGAGATGCTTCATTTAGGCGCGTCATCGCTAAAGGTACTGTGAGCATTAATGATTCTTTTATTTTGAAAGATGTTGCCCTAGTAAGTAAGCTGCAGTATAATCTGCTTTCAGTCTCTCAGCTTACCGATGACGGTTACGAGGTAAGCTTTAAGAAAAATAATTGCAAAATTCTTGATTCTTCGGGTAGCCTAGTTTGCGGATTTCGATATGGGAGGATCTTTCGTGCTGATTTTTCCGAGTCTTCCGTGATCCTCTCCGGTGTTTAATTGCTTCAATCCGTGATTTGACCTTCGGCATATGAGACTAGGTCATATAGGCTTTGATCATTTGACACGAGTTAGCGACCACGATCTCATTCGTGGTTTGCCAAAACTCAAGATGGTCAAGGATCTAGTTTGCTCTCCGTCTTGCAAGACAAACAAGATGGTTGCCGCTTCTCACTCTCCATCCAATGACAATGATCGATGCACTGTGACAACCGCTCCATATGGATACTGATGGGTCCAAATGAGTCTGATCGGCGGGAGGGAAGTGGTATATTCTTGTTGTGGTCGATGACTTCTCGAGGTACTCTTGGGTGTTTTTCTTAGCCTCGAAGGATGAGACGTTTACTCTTTTTCGTGGTCTTTTTAGTAGGCTTTCTGTTGAGCTCCCAGGTGCATTACGAGCAATTCGTAGTGATAATGGCACCGAGTTCAAGAATTCCTACTTTGAGAGTTTCTGTGGTGAGACAGGTGTAGAGCACCGCCTGTCTCCATCGTCCCCCAACAGAATGGCGTTGTGGAGAGGAAGAACCGTACCTTAGTCGAGATGGCGGGACGATGCTTGATGAGTACTCTACACCTAGGAAGTTTTGGGCTGAGGCAATTGCTACTGCTTGTCATGTTTCTAACATAGTCTTTCTTCGGGCACTCTTGCATCGCACTTCTTATGAGTTGAGATATGGGCGAAAACCTAGCGTCTCGCATTTTCGTGTGTTTGGTTGCAAGTGTTTTATTCTGAAGTCTGGGAACCTAGATAAGTTCGAGTCACGATCTTGTGATGGGATCTTTCTGGGTTACTCGACTTCTTCTCGTGCCTATAGAGTGCAGGCTGCGAGTCTAGCAAAATGGTAGAAACTCAGTGAGGTGACCTTGATGAGGCGGTCAGGACTAGGCCTGATATCTCAGGTTCTCTAGAGCAGTCTAAGTCCATCTTTGTGGACGATGAGGAAGACGGAGATGAGGGTTGTCTACCCGATCCAGTTCTTCCTCCTCCTCTTGAGGTGCCTTCTTCCACTGCACCTCGAGGAGATCAGCCCTTACCTTCTGCTTCTTCTGAAGCTAGTGGCTCTGTCCCTATCTCATCTGCTCATGAGATAGAGGCCACTTCTTCATCTCACCCTGGACCTCCTAGACACATTCAAAAGGACCATCCTTCAGAGCAGATCATTGGAGACCTCTTTGAGCGTGTCACACGTTCCAAAGCTGATTTGTCTCTCTTACTCTCCATTCTCGCTTTAAATCGCCTCATTTGAGCCCAAAGACGTTTGTCATGCTCTATCTGACGAGTCTTGGATAAACGCCATGCATGAGGAGTTGGAAAACTTTGAAAGAAACAAGGTCTGGTCCCTTGTTGAGCCCCCTCAAGGTCACAATATCATTGGGACCAAATGGGTGTTCAAGAACAAGCAAAGTGAAGATGGGTTAGTCATTCGAAACAAGGCTAGACTGGTAGCTCAGGGGTACTCCCAAGTTGAGGGTCTAGCTAGACTTGAAGCCATTAGAATCCTGCTTGCCTTTGCAGCTTCTAAGGGTTTCAAGCTTTACCACATGGATGTCAAGAGTGCCTTCCTCAATGGCCTTATTGAGGAAGAAGTCTATGTCAGACAGCCTCCAGGTTTCGAGAACCCCAAATACCCTAACCATGTCTACAGGCTTTCCAAAGCTTTGTATGGACTCAAGCAGGCTCCCAGGGCTTGGTATGAAAGGCTTAAGTCCTATCTGCTGAGTCATGGTTTTGAAATGGGTAAAATAGACAAGACTTTGTTCATCCGCCGTCTTGGCACTGATCTTTTGCTCGTCCAGATCTATGTGGACGACATCATCTTTGGCGGCTCCTCACATACTCTCGTTTCCTAGTTTTCCGATGTTATGAGCTCGTAATTTGAGATGAGCATGATGGGCGAGTTGAGCTTCTTCCTTGGCTTCCAAATCAAACAGACTCGGGAAGGTACTTTTCTTCACCAAGGCAAGTACACTCGAGACCTTCTGAAGCGCTTCGACATGAATGATGGGAAGCCAGTATCAACTCCGATGGCATCTACAGCTGCTCTTGATCCAGATGAAAACGGAGAACCTGTTGACCAAAAGGAGTTCAGGAGCATGATTGGCTCTCTCTTGTACCTCACAGCCTCGAGACCAGACATACACTTCTCTGTGTGTCTTTGTGCTCGGTTTCAGGCTTCTCCTCGCGTATCTCATCGTCAGGCGGTGAAACGCATCTTTCGGTACCTTCGAGCTACCATTGACTATGGGATCTGGTACTCTTCCTCTTCTTATCTATCTCTTAGAGCCTTCTCCGATCGCACTTCACCGGGTCAGAGGATAGATAGGAAGAGCACTTCAGAACTTGCCAATTCATTGGCACTTCTCTTGTCTCTGGTCGTCAAGGAAGCGATCCGGTGTTGCGCGATCCACCGCAGAGGCCGAGCACGTTGTCGCGGCCGATTCTTTGTAGCCAAGTGCTTTGGATGGTCTCGACCTGCGGACTTTGGGTTAGCAATCGATCGTGTTCCACTCTTTGTGATAACACGCTCTGCGATTTGCATTGCCAAGAACCCAAAGCAACATTCTCGGACCAAGCATATTGATATCGATATCACTTTCTTGAGACCATGTAGAGAAGGGTGACATTGTGCTCGGTTTGTGGAGAGTGAGCACCGCTTGGTGATATCTTCACCAAGCCTCCGGACAACTCTCGGTTTTACCTGGGAGAGCTTGGGGTGGTTTGTCCTTACGGACTGTTGTGAGGGAGTTTGGGTTTTACTGCTGTATTATATTTTAATTATGCTTACTCCTTTCTGGTTGCATTTCTTTTGAGTGAGTTGGGTCTAAGTCCTTCCAGCATAGGTTAGAGTGGTTCTCTTGCCAAGTTGTTTTGACTGCTAATTCTTATCTTGTGCTTCTAGGATCTTTGCTTATTAGTCGCTCTTCTCTCTCTAAGTAGAGCTTACTCACTTCTTATAGGTTCTAGCAAGGGTCGGGCCACCCTTGGATAGACAGGGACAGTGTTTGCTCCTTAGTGTGTGAGTTGATCAGCTGATAGTCCTGGAATCATATGGGGTAGATAAGAACCTGTCTGAGCGATAGTATTCTCTATATCTTTTCTATGCTCTAAGGACTGCCTTTTCTGTTTCTCTTATCAGATTCTCGTTTGTGTTCCTTTGGTTCAGGGGGAGTTTATCTTGGTTTTCTAGTTCTTAATTTTGTCATAACTCAACCTGAGTTAAAAGAGTGCATCCCATTCTAAAGGGAATCTGGTTTTTCCTGCATTTCATCTTGCATTGTAATATAATCATATGGAGCCTTGTTTATTATCCCTTATGATCTGATTTCACTGTTTTACATCTTGCCGTGAATTATGCTAAACTGCTAGATCTATCATGACTTTTTATGTGTAGTTTAGTCTTTGCCATGCTAAGGTGATTAAAAAATGCTAAACTTGAATTAAAATCTTGTCATAATAGCTCTTGAGACTAGTCTGGTTGAAGCTATCCTTTTATGATTCTCGCCATGTCAAGTAGGCTGAGTTGAGTCTTGAATCTCTTTTGAACTTTTGAGTAAGCTATGTCAGTTTGTTAAGAAACATGATTTATCTTTAATCGTTGGTCTAAAAACTTCAAAAGCAAAAATGATCTCTTTTGTGCGAAAAAACTGATCTCACCAAATCTTTCTCATGAGACGGCTTACCATTGCACTAGGTATGAACTCAGGGGGAGCCTTGGATGACCTAAGATCACCTCCTTAAGTCTGTTGCTTGGAGTGGTCGCATAAGGCTTGGGATCTAGCACATGGTTAAGATTTGAAAAATTGGTTGAAGCTTAGGAGGCAGTTGTAGATGGCACCTAGTCCAGAGCTTGCTTTACTGAGATAAAACCATAAAGAGCCTTCAGAAAAAGAAAAATGTGCTAAAATTGCTTATCATTAAAAAGACCAAGTTCTGGATAAAATGAGTCCTTCTTCAACTAGTAGCTCTCTAAATTGTTCAATATGAGTCTTCTTGGTTCAACTTAGATTAATTGACATGGCTTGTATCATCCTTGGATACCTTTAGCTAGACTTCAATCTTGGTTTATTTATCTTGCTAAAGAATTGGATCATTAATCATATTATGGATTGTCTGTCTTAGCTATTCTCTACATCAATTGTCATGATCTTGATAGCATTCTTCTGTGTTATGGCTTGGTGTAATACTCTAATAGTCATTTTGGATAATCTACATGGCTCCTAATGCTTAAAATGAATGTCATATAGTCTTTCCTCTCTTTAATACATCTTGATGATTTTATTGCCAAAGGGGGAGAATTTTGGAGAGAAAAAGCCTTCTGGAGAAAAGCCTTGAGTTTTGCGAAAATTGTTCTTTCATCTCATCTCAAGTCTTTCTCTTGTGTCAACATGGTCTTGAGCTTCTATACTACTTGTTTAGACCTTGGTTGACTTTAAACTCAAACTCATCTTATGTTTTTTTTTGTGATTGTCAATATACTCATCAAGGGGGAGATTGAGAGACCATGTGAGTAGGGTCCCCGTTTGAGTGATGAGTATTTGACGCGGTGGTGAGAAGTTTGTGATTGAAATCATCGCGTTTGCGCTGCTGCTGTTTTGATTTCTGGAAGAGCGGAACTTCCGGTTCTGGAAATCGGACCTTCCGATAATCGGAACTTCCGCTGTGGTAAAACGGAACTTCCGATTATCCTGACGTTTGTGTTTCGGTTGAAATAATCGGAACTTCCGCACCTCGAGACGCGGTTTGTCCGATAATACTGACGTGAGTATTCCTCTGAGACGAAAATCGGAATTGAAAATCTGGGAGTGCGGACGTTCCGATAATCGGAAGTTCCGCAATGGTAAGCGCGGAACTTCCGATAATCCTGACAAGTGCGGACATTCCGGAAATCGGAACTTCTGCAAGGTAAAGTGCGGAACTTCCGATTGTGCCCAGAACTGTGCAGAGAAGGAAAGTTTGTGATTTTGAGTTTGTATGAGTTTGAGTCTTGTACAAATATTTATGCTATGATATTGGGCAATGCTATGTGATGTGTTTTTGTCTGTGTTGACTGCAGGACATCAAGATGAAGTCGTGGCGAGACACGAGGTGATCGGACTAGACGCAGGCGGCGTTGAGGTCAGAACGGTCGGGATGTGTCGAAGACGGCGTGGATCTTGAAGTAGTTGCGAGTCAAGGACAGCAAGGTGTACGGGAGGCTTCCAGAAGGTGCGCAAGGGGCAAACGGTCTTTTCGCAAAGCGGCACAAGTGGAGGCGGTTCCGTTCGGGTGTAGCGGGCTTAATGGGTTGGAGGCCCATTAGCCAAGGGCTATAAATAGAGGTGAACCCCTGGTGTTAGGGTTAGACTTTGAGAGAGAAAATTAGGGTTAGCTTTAGCAAAAGGGTTTGTTTTGCTTTTTGAGAGTTTGTTGAGTTGGAGAGGATGAACTGAAATCTTGTGTAATCATTCCTCTGTGTTTCCCTCTGTAATCGTTTGATTTCTATCAATGAAACTCTGAGGTTTTGATTACTTGTTTATGCCTCCTCTCTTCTCTCTGTTCTTCTCTTGAATAGCTAGGGTTTTTAATGAAACTCTTGATTCGTCTTATGAGAAGGTATGAAACTTGATAACTAGAGTCGTATTGCTATTGCTAATATATCCTCAAAGTTTCATGAGCTAAGAATCTGAGAATCTTGTCTATTGTAGTTTTTGGTCTTTCTTGCCCCTTCTTCAAGAAATCCGATTTTGCTTTGATTAATGAATCTTTGTTTGCGATTCTTCTCCATGAGGTCAAGATGTTGTTTAGGATGATGTCCTGTGAAACTTGACCTGAGAAGAGCATTCAAGATTTAGTATTTTGGATTTTTGGGAAAAACCCGAGCGCACTGTTCTTCGGTCAGGACAATCGGAACTTCCGATTGTCCAAGGCGGAACTACCGCAGGCGGAACTTCATCACTGAACCCGGAACTACCGGAGTGTGGAACTACCGCCGGGTAGAATCGGAGCTTCCGATTTTTGACAGAACAGACTGAAGCTTGTTTTAGTTCTCTGATTTTGCTTTACTCTTCTTGAGATTTCTAGAGGACTTTGTAGGTTTGTTTTAAATACAGTAAAGGGGAGTTGTTAATTTTTAAGGCACCATTCACCCCCCCCTCTGTTGCCATTTCGGTCCTTCAGGAAGGGTAAATGGCCCCGGTTCACGTAGTAGGTCGAGTCATTCCATAGTAGTCTGTCGTCCTACGCGCCATGTTTTTACTATCCCCTAAAGACATGTATACTTACATGGTCCGGATGCTTGTGTCCTAGTGTACCGTAGTAGTAGCGAGGATGACTAAAGTAATTAGTCAAACCATCACGCCATGTGACCACGTGTTACGTTCTTCTGTCTGCAGACTCTAATGTATTTCTGGTTTTTTGCCTTGCAATTTACCTTCAGTCCATGGAGTAACTTTTCTAGTAACAAAAAGTCAAAATCATGTAAATGTGAACAGAAGATAGAGGGACAAGCACAACCCCAACTCCTCCCATAAGTTGGTAAGGAAGATAAAATCATGCGAATCTACCATCACTCAAAACTATGACATATCACACTAATATTACATAACATTGGGCAAAATGTCATAACACTTAGTTATTTTAAAAATAAAAGTGATATTCCAGAACATTGGTGATCACATATTACAACTCTCTGTGCTTTCCCGTTGCAGCAGCCTCAACATCCGCCATGTGGACTGCCTCGAGTCAGGCGGTCGGATAAGGTCTCGCGGTGACGTCCGTGTTGGAAATATGCCCTAGAGGCAATCATAGAGATGATAATATTTTATTATGTTCATGATTTTGATAATATGTTATCGTGTTCCTTGAATGGATCATCAGTTATAGATCAATAAGTATGTGACTTGTTGGTGGAACTCTTTAATTTATATGATGTCATTCTAAATGTATCCTTAGTCGGATATCACATGGTCGGAACACCATTGACTCTACGATCAATACATATATTGATTGATGACCATGTTTCACCGGTCATGAATATGGGGATATCGAATCAATCATGTGAGCACATGTTAGAGAACATGGGGTTGGATAGACCCATCATTGAGACACTATTGAGATTGTTACGAATCTTTGTGTCATTAGTTGGTCTCAAGTAATGGTGATGTATAATCCTTAGACCTGAGATCAACATGGTTCCCTACATGTGTAATGGCACTCTTAGGGGTTGCCAAACGCTACTCGTAACTGGGTAGTTATAAAGGTGGCTTTCGGGTTTGCTATGAAACATGTGGAGGGATGTGATTAGTCGAGATGGTATTTGCCCCTCCTAATTTAACAGGAGAGATGTCTCTGGGCCCCTCGTGGTGATCGGATAAAGAAAGTGCATGGCCATGCCACTTGTGGTCAAAGTGTCGACCACATGAAGTTATCCGACACTCGATCGAGAAAGTATTGAACAGTCCATGTATGACACAACATCTCACTTGGAGTTCAACCAGACATCGTGAGGCAAAGGGAGAATGCATGAGTAGGTCGTTTAGTTCGATTAGTTACGGACTAGTCGTATGGAGATACGATCTAGTCGTAGATTGATCGGATGTAATCACAGAATGGTAAGGACCTGGTCATAAGGAGTTACGAACTGGTCGGGACCAAATACGATCTGGTCTTATGGAGATACGAACTGATCGCATGTGATGAGGACCTGGTCATAGATCATATTATATTAAGGTTCATCCGCTATTCTATGTGTGTTCAGGGATCGTTATGTGCTGCTAGGTACCTAAACGACTGGTGTTCGGAAAAGAGTTTCCGAGTCATAACCGATTACTGAATTCGTATAGGCCTCGAGTTCCTAATGGGCCTCAAGATAGAGACCCATCATGGATGCCCATATAAAGAGGGACAGTGGCATGGGGTGGGACAGAGGATGATCTTTGGAAGAACTCCCGAAACCCTAATAGCCACGCCTTCTCAACCACGCTCCCGGTGCTAGCACTCCAGCGCGTGGTGATCTTACCCCGTACGTGTGGATACCTGTGACGTTCACCGGAGTCGGAGGATAAGTTGCGTGGTGAGTATGACCACTCGGAGGAGCAGACGTGCGGCGAGTACGACCACTCGAAGGAGGAGACGCGTCGAGAGTACGACTACGACTGCATCAACTCGCTACAACGACTCTACTTCCGCTATGAGTCGGTGCATCTAGCGGTAATCTCGTGATCTATTACTAGCGGTGGTTCCTTAGTTTCGCGTTAAAATTTTTGTTTGTGCTATCGTAGCCTTGCCGCGTTCCTTTCAGTCCGGACTGCTAGTGTCTCCTTCGTCCTGAGGATTTCTCGTCGGGCATTTCTTGAAGGTGTGCCCACACTCCCTGCCAATGGAGCACTTCTTCGTATGACATCCGGCTTTTGCTTCGTCCATGTGTGTTCCTGATGCGTCGTACCTATCGCCGACCGACTTTTCCCTTCATCCTTTCAATGTCTGCGGACCAAATTAGTTGCTCCCAGGTAGGATGGCCAGGGAAATGGCTAACCACGGCGTAACCATACATCTCTGCACTTCATGTTTGCATAACCTCCTCCTTGTTGAAGTAATCAGAGAGGTACTACCCAGGATGCTACGCCACTGTGGAACATGTGGCCATGACATGGGAGCAGGACCTATGCAGAAGAAGGGGCTTGTTGCAAGTGCATACGCAACTAGCGTGGCATAGCGTGCACTCGTGGGTAATCCTCCAGTGGCATCATTTATCCCTGTACATTATCTCGAAGCGAAGCTCCCTTGTGCCCATCTTGAATGCCCGATGCATCTCACCCCTCTTGCTCTTCTTCTCCATGTACTTGGTGATCATGGCGGAGTAGAATACTCTGTCATTTGTCATGGCGAGCGACGCGTTGTTGCTTGTATCAACGAAATAGTTTATCGTACCACGGAGAATTACCTCTACAATATCAACCAAAGGGAGGCACCTTGCGCCGTGCATAACCCAGTTGTAAACCTCAGCTAAATTGGTTGTCATGACACCATATCGAACACTACTCCTATCATGTAGTAGCGACCACTTCTCCTTAGGCTCGCTCTCAATCCAGTCCAAGAAGTATTTCACCTGCGCCCCGTCCTCCTCATCAGACTGGGACCATCTATGCGTAGCCGTGGCAATGCTTCGGGAGCCTAGTTAGCGCTTGGGGCGGTCCTTTTCGCTGCCTTCCTTCTGTGCGTTTGGGTCCACTCATCCAGAATCTTTCAGAGTGCTTCAAACTTTCGCTATTGGTTCTGGTTGCACAGCCGCTTGAACAGGTTCATCAGGTCCTTGTTGCGGAACTACTTGTAGAAGTTTGCCCTCAAGTACCTCATGCACCACCTGCTCTGCAAATCCACCCATGCAAGTGGTTCGTTATCTCCTTGTTGTAGCTGGATTATTGCACTGAGTAGGCTGGTATGCCGATCATGAATGATGCATACGTTTGGATGGCCCTGTACAATAGAAATCCTCACATTCTTCAGGAACCACAACCAGCTGTCTGTGTTCTCACTTCCAACGAAAGCGAATGCCACGGGAAGAACTTGATTATTGCTGTTTGTCGCTATTGCGGTCAGTATCTGACTCTTGTACTTTCTAGTCAGAAATGTGCTATCTACGCATAAGATTGGACGGTAGTGCCGGAATGCATTGATACATGGACCAAAGAAAAAGAATGCTCATTGCAGTACCCTCTTATTGGACCACTTAGGATGTGTGGCGTCTTGAATGTCGATATGAGTGCTGGGATTCCTGTCTTGTATGACTCAGAGTAGCCCGGGGAGGTTGTGATAGGAATTCTCGAACGTGCCAAACCTTGGTTCCACTGCCTTCTGTTTTGCCCTCCAAGCCTTGGCATAGCTGATTGTGTACCGAAACCTTGCCTCAATCGCACGAATGATGGATCGTGGCTTAAAATCAAGATTATTCGCGATCTCACTGTACATGAGGTTGGCAATGAAGCTTGATGATAGGTTTCTGTGAGACTGCACTGACTCAGCAATGACGCATGTGTGCGGGACCACTATAGAGCACTTCTAGTAAGTGTCTAACTTAGGCTGAAATACGTGTACTCGCCAAGGATATCCCTCTATTTCACACTTCATATCATGGCATCTTGGGTTAGACTTGATGACTGTGAATGCGCGCCGCACCGACAAGACCCAGAATTTGACCGCCTTCTGCACAAGCTCCTTGCATTTGTATATAGTTCCTTGCCTAACCTCGCTTTGGTCATACTCCCACGGCACACGGGAGCCCTCATCGACGACGAGGTTGTTGAACTGATATGTGTTCCACTCAGATGAAACCGCCAGCTGGTCCACATCACCCTCTTTGTCGGATCCTTCATCTTCTGACAATGCATTGTAGTCCCAGGATTCCTAATCCAACATTTGCACTATAGCTTCCAGTTCCTCACCCTCGTTAGCTAGCCCACTGGCCTGCCTGACTAAAGGAGCTACTTCTCTAGGGCCTTCATCGACAGCATTAGCAATTCCGGGAGCTTCGAGCACTGTGTACGCCGCACTGTGGCTGGAGTCACCGACTTCTTTTTCGGCATCACCACCCCCTTATTGTTCAGTCGCGGATGCAGGAGTTGGCTTGGCATATGCCTAGGTCAGAATGACTAAATCGCACCCTCCCTCCCTCGCCACACGTAGATATTAGTGCCATGAGTTTGTTCCCTTCAGCTGTACTAACTCCCAATATGTGGGTTGTGTTGCTCAGAGGGCAAGGTAACTCAATCTCAGATCATACATATCACAGTCCACTTGGAATGTGTGAAACAACCACCGCATCACAGCGCCCCATGTACGCTCCTCTGCTCTTGGCAGGGGCACGGTCACCGATTGGGAAATAACGTAGATCGATCCCCTCAGGACCCTCCAGAATAGTCCCCGGACCGTAGTAAATTTTAAAATTGGTGGCGTTCGACATAATTGACGCACTGCACCATGAAGAATATTTCCACGACTAACCACATATATAAAATAATACTACCCACCGAAAAGAATTATGTACAACATACTGCACTATGCAACCGTACATCCAAAACTGTGTAATCCATTCAGTTCAAAAAAATTACCTCATAGGTGGGCAACCGGACGGGCAGCGCTTCACTAGCTTCTCTCCTCCCCTCTACTCCTCTCCCTTCCCTCCTCTTTTTTCTGAATACAAATGAGTACTGTGCCGAATTTTAGGGTTTCATAGAACTCTTACAGGAGAAAGAGTCCATGTCGCTAGTTCAACTGGGGATATGGAATTGACTGACGACAGGGAGGCAACAGGGTTCCTATCGCCAGTTGAATCGGAGACAGAAGCCCATTTTTATTATTTTTTGGACAGACTATTTATTTTTATTATTTTTTAAATAATATTATTTTAAAAAAAGTCGGCAGTCGTGCACTGGCTAAATTAGTTGGTACCGAGCATGAGCTGAGCAAACACAAAGTTGTCGGCAGCTGACTAGGCACACTAGTACCTACTACCTACGACACCCTCGAATAAGCTATAATATATACGGGTTTGATATCGCTAGACAAACGCACATGAGAAACGAGCTAGGACGAGAAACGCGTGGGAAATACCTGCTTAATTTGGTGCTAACTTGCCAGGTTGGTCAACACATGCAACCTGTTAGGCAGATCATTCCCAACTTGTAAGTTAGCCACTGTTAGATTGTTGTACAAGTTACTACATTGACAACAATCATGGTTGTCAATATATCGACACTTATGACTTATCCTTTGAGATTATTTTGATCCGTGTGCCACGTAGTATCTTAATTTCGTGAAACCATGTAAAATAGTTGTTGTTCATATATTATAATATGTAAATTTAGGGTTCTCGGGATACTATCCTACCATACAATACTAGAATTCCGGACATTGCCAACACAAAAATGATCATGCCCAGTGTTTTCCCTTTTTTTTACTGGACCCCACTGGAAAATTAAAATTTCATGAAAACTGGGAAAATTTGGAAAATTTCTTTCAAAATTTTTAAATCAAAATTTGAATTTTTTATTGCGAAAAAAAATTGGAAAAAAAACGGCGATGTGACGGCTAGAACCCCAAACCTCTTCCACCCAAAGTGCATTGTGAATTCTTCCACGCTGTAGTCAAAATTTGAAAATTTTAATTTTGATGGCTTTTTTTACTTTTAGGGGGGCGATAGATTCATTTTTTTCGGCGAGAACTGGTGGATAAAAAAGAACCCTGATCCTGCCTAAGATTATTCAAATAATGATAACTTTGTCCACAACGTGGAGGAACACGAGGATCAGCTCCCCCACAACACTAATCCATCAAATCCCTCAAACATCTGGCAACGTAGGATCCGAGCACTGTCATATCATCGGCAGGATGTAAACACTGTTGTACAAAATAGAAAAAAATTTGGAATTCACGGATTTATTCCTGTACACGGCATGACTACATACTCCATTTCTGTCAGAGAGATGTGTTCAACTCGTACCCACTACGTAGCTCCATTTTTCAACTTCATTGTGTGCTTTGACCGTGTCAGGCATTCTAACACTCGACTCTGCTAGCTGAGCCTGACCAAACATTCCCTCCGTGTGGGTAGCGTCTCAATTTTTTTGAGTTTTTTTTAAAAAAATTTTGTGTAGTTTAACTATCTGAAATTTTTTACTAATTTTATTTAAACTAATTTTATTTAAATTAAATACACTTAATTACAAATTTTAGAAATTAAAATGATTTAATATGAATAATTCTAATATTAATTAATTCTAAAATTATTTTATTTATGTTCCTTGTGCTTGGAAGTATTTTTCATGGAATGTTTCAAGTTCATTTGCTATTTTTATTGACCTTTTCTATCTAGTAATTTCAAAAATTGAAAACTAATTAAAAATCCCTTGAAGGTCAGTGGGTCGAATTCTTCCGCGGCCTATTTCTTTTTCTCTTTCGACCTGCTTGCCCTTGCCGTGCGCCAGCCCTACTCCACGTGCACCACATGTTCCCGAGAGTCGTTGCCGCTAACATGTGGGCCTGCGGCCTGATCATCATCCCCGAGATGGACTCGAGCCCGCGCCACGCCGCCGCCGATTCCGTTTCGTTCGCCACACGCCCCGACCTATTTAAGCCCTCAACATTCGCGTCAAACCCTAGCCACTCAACTCCACTGCCAATTCCTCAAGACCAAGGGCTCAAAGCAACTACCGTTTCATCGGATTTGGAGCTTGAACCCTGGCGCTGCCAGCGCCTTCTTCCTCAGTCTCTACCATCGTCGATGAGCCCCCGCCGACGTTGTCCCCACCGTTGGAACCGCCTTGCTATGTTTTACCCGGTGCTCGCGTCCTCTTCGCTTGAGAAGCCCCATAGCTGCCTAGCGCCGCCACCTGTGCTTGGTCGCTGTAGATGACCATTGGTCCCTGTGCGGAGCCTGTTCGCATCACCTAAACTCGAGGATCCCAGTGCGCACATCCAAGTCCCCGGAGGAGGTCACCATCGTCGTCGCGCCGTCCACCCGAACCGATCATGCTCCATTCGAGTCGCCAGATGGATTCGCCGAGGCGCAATGATGCCAAGGATGCCGCTGTTCTCCGCTGGTCACCGTCATCGTCACAAACCATTGTTGCCATCAATCTTGCCCTGTCAACTGCCGACATGTTGTCGTCGTGGACACCACCTCAGCGCCATGTGTGCGCCACGCCAGCCCCGCTGCCGCGTCAGTAACCACCGCACCCAAACCCTAGATCCAATCCACGTGGACCTAGCCACAGTGCACCGAGCCTTTGACGTGTGGACCACACATGTCAGTCCTGTTCCACATACCAACTCCATCGTAGACTGTGAACCGGTCCATAGACCGTGGGTCCAATCTGTCAGCCTCTCAGTCTTTTTTGGAATTTTTCAAAAAAGAAAAAAATATTCCAGAATATTCCCATGGTCCCCACTTGTCAGCCACTGTTTTCTCTCTCCCTTATTTATTTCCCAAATTTCTTAGCCAATCCAACTTCCAAAGAGCATGTTCTTCTTTATACGATCTCCGATTGAGCCCATTAAAATTTCTAAATTCATCTAAAACTGAATCCTACCATCCAATATTTGTATGATAATTTTTGGAGTTTGTTTTTGCTCTATTTTTTATTTATTGATGTTTCTTCTCCCTCGTTGCATTAGACGTTGATACTTCGGGAGTGTACGAGGAAGTGGGATTTGCTCAAGATCAAAAGTTGTTCCAAGGCAAGTTGTGCTTTGTTTGACAAAATTATTTTGATTCAAATTATTACGTGCTAATTCAATTATCAAATGCTTTATTATTTTGGGATTAGTTATGCAACCTATTTGATTTATACACACCTTGTGAATTGTATTGTCATGGTTATTTGTCACCCTAGTTTGGTTAACTACTAGTTGGTATTATAATAGCACCAACATGAGTTAGTATGGACACGATTAGTACGCCAAGCCTTGCAATGGGTCATTGATATCATTTGAAATTATAAACTCATACTTGACTAAGTGATTATGAATGTCTTTGCGAAAAGTTATGTGTTGTATGTTGTTACCTGTTGATGGCATGCGTTGCACTTAATCAATAGAGTGGGAAAAGATTTAGACTGAGGCGAGTGGAAAGGTCTGTGCGACATGGTGGGCTTTGCGTGGGAACTATGTGAATCTTTGTGAATTAGTTAGTAAATTGGCAATCTCACATTTGTCAATTAAGGACTTAACTTTGTGAGTCATTGAACTGAGCCATATCGTACTAGCAAAAGCCTGGTATGGGATAGGCCTAACTTAGTAAGTTACGCAGTCTCGACATGAGCTACTCATGTAGTAGGTTAAGCTACGTGTCAAGGTGGAGGTGTGGAATCATTTGTGAATGGAGATCTATGGACAATTCGTCATTTTTGTGTCCAATGGTGTGCGTTAGGCTAACGAGCTAAGTACGGTTTGGTTACCGGGTGTATGCACACCGGGAGGGTCAATTGTTGAGATGAAGTTTCTAAAAGGTTTTATTATAATTAGTGTTGGCCACATTAGTAATATCTTGTGGGTAAAGCTGTACGACATGTGCATAGTGTTAGCAACCTATTTGAATAGCCACGTCCTCGATCATGGACATACTCGGTGATTTACTCGAATGGTAGATTTTATATAAACAATGTGAAAGGGAAGCTATGTTAAAGAATTGATTTAATCTTTGTAAACTTCGTGGAAGCTCTTGTTAATTATTATTACTACTGTTTCAACTTACGCTTTCAATCTATTATTCATTTTCAATTACAACTGTTGTTTTTTTTTTGCAAAATAACTGTAGTACTCATATATTTTGAAATAAGCAATCATCTATAATTGCATTCTGTAGTACAACTTGCTAAGTACTCTGTGCTCACTCTTCCTACAATCATCTTTCAGAGGAAGGATTGGAGGAGTCAACATTTGCCCTGGAAGAGGAGTTCTTCGACGAGATTGATCATTAGGTCTTGTTCCTAGTCAGTTGCCTATGGCAACTGACGGGTTCCGCTTAATTTTTTTTTCGTTCTGCTACTGTTGTTTCTCTTTATTTGCTAAAGCCCTGTGATGCGGGGTGCCCGATCTTCTCGACGTAGAACCTCTCGATAACTTGTGTACCCTGACGAACCACCAGCTGATCCCCCGCGCTAATGCACAGACTTGCAACTCTGTGGAAAATTCGCCCAAACACACACTTGATTGGATCCTCGCTGACCACAAGCGAAGATCGTCGAACCCTCAATTCCCAGCGGAAAAGCAAGAACGATCCCTTGTTCTCAACGCCCAATTCCCTCTGTTTTGGCTATAAGCACAACAGGAGAATCAAGCAAAAGCTTTGAAAATATATCAAACGTGGTCTGAGGTTACAATGGGGGTCTATCCCTCAATATATAGTACCCCTACTCCTCCTCATGGCTGGCCAAGAGGCTCTACTCCTATTCTAATTCGAAATTAAACTCCTACTCCAATTCCGACTCAATCTAAAATAAAAAGGAAACTCTAATTTTACAACCATCATATTGTTTTGGTCATATCTTTTGATACAGGACGAAGTTCAGAGTGAGAGATGATCCGTTGGATCGGTCTTGAAGTTAGCTTTCCAACAAGCCCAAAAACACTCAAATCGGACTTCGTATGAGAAAGTGATGGCCTTTTTACTCCGAACTGTCCTGCTGATTCCGAATCCGAATTTGAGGCTGATTCCGAATCCGAATTGAATTCTAAGTTGATTCCGAGTTTGAATTTGGTTGGGCTTGTAGAAGTTTCGAATTTGACTTGGATTCTTGGGCTTCTCTCCCCTTGCTTGTCTCCTACGAGCTTCTCCTCCATTGTGACGGCCTTTCTTCAAGACAGCGTCATATCCTTCATCTCCGTTCATTATTGAATCTTCCAATCTGAGCACAAGCAAAATACTAGTTTTATGTAGTATGAAATTCTCAACTAATTTAAAAGTAAATTCAGTGAACAGATTCACCTGTTGGATAAGCTTCTCTTGTTTTTCAACTCTCTTAGTAAGCTCATGTTGTTCTGAGGTATTTAATGAATTGAAAACATTATATGAAACAACGTAGCTAAGGATGTCCGCATTATCCTCCCTTTCTTCAAAAAAAGCCGTCCTCGGCTTTTGATAGCCTGAAAATGTGCTAGACGAAGAAAACAACGTATATGCATGGTATATGTATGAATCAATTATTGTGTTCTTCTTGTTGTTTTGCACAATCGATAGCTCAAAATCATATTTCAAATTGCCCAACTGACTCATATGATAAAATTTATCCTTCCCAATATCAAAGTCAACTAAAGTCGGTGAAAACAAATTGATACCATTCCATGCTTCAACTGTGCCACTCTGATTAGTTATACATTTAAGAGATAAACAAGTAGGCATCATATTGCGTTCTAAAAAATAGACACTTGTATTTAAACCCCTCTTAAAGAGACTGTGACATTGCTCAATAGATGGTTTGCACAAAATATGTAATTTTAAATCAACAAGATTATCACCGGTAATGCATATTCGATAAACTTGAAATATGTTGTTGTCTGCACCAAAATCTCCGATCAAATTGAATTTATATGTGTGTACATAGCTATTTACTAGTGATCTTAAATGTGAAATTTCAATAACCTTCTTAATAATACTAACTACCTCTTTTGGTTTATCGAATATGATATGACACAAAGAATCATTAAGGGATATTCTAGTAAGAACTTCTGTATGAGTAATCAATTCCATATTATACAAATTAAGCATATCAAATTTAGAACTTGGAATCATCAAAGGAATAATGGAGTTCTCAGTTTCACGCACCTTGTCTTGATGATCTATCGATTTAGTACAAATAGTGTTACCTTGATTGTCATCCTCAGTTGTTGTAGGTGCCACGGATATTGTAATGTCATCATGTAATCACGGGGTATCATGTATTCCCTCTCCAACCATGGTTATATCTTCATCTTTCTCTTCCAATGGTGAGGGCCCTTGAATGTCCAACTCCTTATTTGCTTGGTCCACCTGCACAATGTGTGATAAAACACTAGAAATAGAGGGTAAGTTGTTAGGTTCAAAAATAATCTTACTTGTCCTATCATCTATCTCTCCCTTTTCTTTTGGTGTATCTCTCACACTCTCAATTGGGATGCTCTCAACCTCGCATATGGTGGACTCACACAGCTCACTCTTTTTATCACTCTCACTCAATTTGGTTATGTGACTCTCATTCTCACATGGGTTTTGATACATCTCATCCTTGTAAGACCGTGGGCCAGCAAGGGCACAACTACCACCAACCACGCCCTCCTCACGTGTTGCGGGTTGTGACGGGGCAGCACTACTCATCACCTCGGTCGAAGAAAAATTCCCATGCTCGATCTTCTTCTCAAGTGACACACCAGTGGATGAATTAGAACTAAAGAGCCGGCGCAGATTTAATTGATGTGCTTGTATGTGTTTAAGTCTCTTTTCTGCCTTCATAGCATATTTCACAAGATCTTGCAGACTACGAAAATATTCATCTTGAAGTGCAGCAACGATCTGATAATTCAAGCCTGCTTTGAAGTATGTCTTTTCTTGATATGCACTAGTGATATTGGCACGGCGCATTGCATGATTCAACTCAATGTAGTAATCTTGGATAACTTTGTATCCTTGTGTAATGCTCTCCACGTGGCGTAGTAGTTCCCGCTCATAATAGGATGGAACAAATTCTCTTCTCATGACGCTTTTTAAACAGACCCAAGATGTAATGAATCGTTTTCCACTTAGTTGTTGCCACCAACTAGAGGCATAGTCCGTAAAAAATAAAGTGGCCACTCTCACTTCCTTGGCTTCTGATTCGAACTTATGGAATTCAAGCTTGAACTCCATGTTTTGTACCCACTCAAGATACTCCTCTGGATCATTACTACCATAGAAGGGAAGATACGTATACTCGCGATCTGCCATTGTTAGCAGCAAAGCAAAGAATATGTATGTAGGTGTATGTGTATATGTAGAGGTCACTCAACTCACAATCCTAACAAGGTGAAGTTTCTTTACCGTTCCGAAAGGAATTAAGATCAACAATACTTACACTTTAGGGCAGCAGGAACCACAAGGTGATGTGTGAGCGAATTTCAAGAGCAA
The DNA here is from genome assembly GCA_036346395.1 of Hsuehochloa calcarea. Classification (NCBI taxonomy): domain Eukaryota; kingdom Viridiplantae; phylum Streptophyta; class Magnoliopsida; order Poales; family Poaceae; genus Hsuehochloa; species Hsuehochloa calcarea. The sequence continues at coordinate 11,193,384 of CM070612.1, forward strand.
GTCAAAGCACGACAACGGGTGTTTTGTGGAGTTTGGTATGGATACCTACTTAATTTGAAAATTTTAGGTATTGTAAGGCCAAGTAAATATCCAAACTAGAATTCAATGCCTAGTTGCCGATCACAAAGATATAAGTGAAAATCAAAGCAACTCACACGCAAAGATATTGAAACTTAGTGCAATCAAAGAATGGGCTATGTAAGATATAAGTGATGAACAAAATAGCTCGTATTACACAAGTTATAGAAAGACGCTAGCTAGTTGCAAATAATGAAACTAGGGCACAAGATTGCACAAAATATTGATATTCTAAAAATTAAATCAAGAATGAGTGGGGATTTTCGCTCAAGTTTATGGTTCGGCTATGCGCTTTCTTTTTTCCTTTTCTCTTTTCTCTTTTCTTTTTCTCTTCTTTCTTTTTTTTCTTCTCTTTTTCCTTCCTTTTTTTTGAACTATTACCAAAATTCTTGTTCTACAAAAAATGAGCAAAAATTCTTTCCCACCTTTTGATCTTTGAACAATTGCAAGAACACAAATATTACTATGCAGCCCTAAGCAATAATTTAGCTAGTCTTAAATAGGTTCAAAGTATTCGCAAGGATTGAAAGGTTCACAAAGGATAAATTGATGTCTCGCTTCTTTTTTTATAGACACGTCTAAAAAAAATCAAACTAGGCTCAAATAAAAAGCAACGCAAAAAAATTCAAGATCAGCAAACTAAACTTGATTCTAATGGACAAAAACTTAACAAAACTCACTAGAATAACAAATTAAATACTACGGCTGATTTTTTTTTGTATGGCTTTTTCGTGTATGGAAAAAAAGATAACTGGATAAAGATCCTACCGAGTCAACGGAGCTCTGATACCACCTGATGCGGGGTGCTCGATCTTCTCGACGTAGAACCTCTCGATAACTTGTGTACCCTGACGAACCACCAGCTGATCCCCCGCGCTAATGCACGGACTTGCAACTCTTTGGAAAATTCGTCCAAACACACACTTGATTGGATCCTCGCTGACCACAAGCGAAGATCGTCGAACACTCAATTCCCAGCGGAAAAGCAAGAATGACCCCTTGTTCTCAACGCCCAATTCCCTCTGTTTTGGCTATAAGCACAACAGGAGAATCAAGCAAAAGTTTTAAAAATATATCAAACGTGGTCTGAGGTTACAATGGGGGTCTACCCCTCAATATATAGTGCCCCTACTCCTCCTCATGGCTGGCCAAGAGGCCCTACTCCTATTCTAATTCGGAATTAAACTCCTACTCCAATTCCGACTCAATCTAAAACAAAAAGGAAACTCTAATTTTACAACTGTCATATTATTTTTGTCATATCTTTTGATACAGGACGAATTTCGGAGTGAGGGAGGATCCGTTGGATCGGGCTTGAAGTTAGCTTTGCAACAAGCCCAAAAACACTCAAATAGAACTTCGTATGAGAAAGTTATGACCTTTTTACTCCGAACTGTCCTGCTGATTCCGAATCCGAATTTGAGGCTGATTCCAAATCCGAATTGAATTCTAAGTTGATTCCGAGTTTGTGGATTTCATGGGAATATGTTACAGATCTTAGGATGATGTGACAATTGGCAATGGCGTTTACGGTTTGTAGTTTCACGTGTTTTCGACAAAGCTACAGGTATTCTGGACAGAGGCGGTCCGACCGTTCCTTGCACGGCGGTCCGACCGGTCCCAAATCGGTCGGACCGGCCATGTGGGCGGTCGGACCGTGATGACCTAAAAGTGTTCAAAACGAGCTGGGCCAAAAATAGGTGTTGTAGGCAAGTGAGGGGATCCCAATGCACTTGGTCTCATAATTTTTGGAGTCTCCAGTAAGAAGTTCTATTCGTTTTTAATTTCCAGAAGGTTTCGGAATTTAGGAGTATGAATTTCGGCTAAGTCCCAAGGGGCGGTCCGACCGCTCACGTGGAGCGGTCCGACCGCCAAGGCGATCCGACCGCTCACCGGAGCGGTCGGGCCGTAATAACTTGATCATCGGCCAACCGTGGCGATGTTGTTTTGTTAGGTCAAAGTCATTGGTATTGTGGCATATGGTTTGCATGATGCATGTTTTGACTAACATGGGTCAAGTTGTGAAGAACTTGTTCCCGAATTCGTGTTTGCTTGTCTATGGTTGTGCAGGTAGCTTGGTGGTCAACGACGGTCAACGGCGAGGAGGATCGGGACTAGACTTGGAGAGTTGAGGTCGAGCGATTGGCGATGCGGGTGAGGTCAACGACTCAAGCGTGACACAAGATGGACAAGGGTGACCTATTGGCAAATCCATGAACATGGTGAAGCGGTTTAGGTCAAAGGTTAAAGACGCCGCTGCGAGCGTGCGTGTGTGACCCGTTTGTTAGTGGGCCTTAACGGGAGCCCAATTAAGTCAAACCCTAAGAGTTTTAGGCCTCCACTATAAATAGGAGGAGATGGTGGCTGCACCTCTCTCTCTCTCTCGCCTTTTTATGTTTCAAAACCCTAATTGTCTTTAGGGGAGTTGAGGTGGAGGCTAGGGCTCTTGATGGTTTGTGGTGAATTTCGTGATCTTTGATTGTCCATCGATCCATGATGGTGTGGATGTAATCCAAATCAATCACGAAATCAATCTATGCAAGGTTTGCTTGAGATAAGTCTCTTTCGTTCTTGCTTTCAATTTCGTGTTTTTAGGGCTTTCTTTGATCCGCGAGTTTGTGATTGATTCTTTCACGTGAATTAGCTTGCTGTGATATGTGTGAATCTATCTAGCATCATCTTGATCATCAATCACTCACGAACAAGCTTTAGGATCAAGTTTTCGTTCTTGCGGTTTTAGACCTTCGTTAATCAATTGGCAATTGCTCAAGATCGTTCCAAGAATTATCATAATATTCGATTGGAATAGGTCCTCAATAGCATATAGAAGGTGTGTGCAAAGTTTCATAAAGATTGGAGTTGAGAATCAAAAGTTTCACCTAATTGCAACTTCGTCATCGGCCGATTTTCTTCATTGCGGATCGGTTACGAGTCGGCCGGTCGATCCGCCGTCATCACCGGTCGAGACCGATTTTGAGCGGTCCGACCGCCAGACAACGCCGGTCGACCGCCCGCAATCGGTCCGACCGGTTGGGTACAATGATCGACCGCCCATCTTTGTGAGTTTGCAATCTTAGTTGATTTTGTTATTTTGCTTAGGGGGTTTAATTGGATTCAATACTAGTCTTCCGCTGTACTGGTATATTGATCTTCATAGCTTTCTAATAGCTACTGGAGTGAAATTTTATTGAGTTCATAATTTGTGAAAAAGTGAGCGTGCTCCTATTCACCCCCCCTCTAGTCGCCTTTACGGTCCAACAGAGTTTGAAGTTGGTTGGGCTTGTGGAAGTTTCAAATTTGACTTGGATTCTTGGGCTTCTCTCCCCTTGCTTGTCTCCCACGAGCTTCTCCTCCATTGTGACGGCCTTTCTTCAAGACAGCGTCATATCCTTCATCTCCGTTCATTATTGAATCTTCCAATCTGAGCACAAGCAAAACTCTAGTTTTAGGTAGTATGAAATTCTCAACTAATTTAAAAGTAAATTCAGTGAACAGATTCACCTGTTGGATAAGCTTCTCTTGTTTTTCAACTCTCTTAGTAAGCTCATGTTGTTCTGAGATATTTAATGAATTGAAAACATTATATGAAACAACGTAGCTAAGGATGTCCACATCACCCTGTGTGGCTGATTAAGTGTAAACTCGACCATAAGGTCATAACCATTATTTATTTTTATCAAGTTTAGCTTGTTTATTCCTTTAAATCGTTTGTATAGATTGATGTTCATCGATGTTGCCACTGTATATACTAGTGTGATTCTGGACTAGTACACAGTATACAAAGAGGGTCCGAATTTGCATTTTCGGGTCCCGATAGTGTGTCTCCATGGTATTCGAAAAGTAGTCATGTAGATCATAGTGGTCATACTATTGTAGAGAATGTATATGGACGTCGGAAAATGAACATACTATTGGATCAGAATGACCACCATAAGAGCACCACTCTTTTTTCGACCCTATCGATTTTAACTTTTTCTTCTCCTCAATAGCTATGGAAGTTATGAAGATCATAGAATACAAGAATAGCAAATTAAAGTCTTGTGTTGAAACCGACGAACCGTAAGACACAAAGACCAAAATCACCAAAAACTCAATTGAATGGTGTAGGGCCGGTCTGACCACCCTAGTGGGAGGTTTGACCGCCTATGGCCTAAGAGTAGCCCGAGATGATCACAAAAGACCTAACTTCTACTCTGGAGATCCAAATCCTCTAAAACTTCAACCATAGCTCATCAAGAAGGTCAGAAACCTATTCCAATCAACGATCAGGAAGATCGAAGCCAAGGTTTCACAAATTTCTTAGATGAGGTCAAGAAGGTACAGGAACTGAGGAAATTCAAACTTTGAGCCAAAAACTTACTTGTGGATGGATAATAATCAAGATGATTCTAGATGTATTCTCACATGTCCTATCAAGCTAGATCACATCATGGACACCAAGAAAACCAAAGGAACAAACAAAACCTCAAATGGCATCAAAGAGAGAATAAGAATAAGAGAAAACTCATCTTGGGAAAATCTTGCTTAGATTAATTTGAGAAGATTGTTGGTTTACTTCCACTCCAGTATGGAGGACAAAAGCTTAATACCTGAGCACTCAATCAATCCATCTCACAAACCCTAGCCTCGTCTGCTCCACTTTCCCCCTAATCACAAATTCGGGTTTCTACTTGGGAAAGTTTAAGAGGCACAAATCCTGCATCTCTCATTTTATATTGGAGGCTAGGTCAAGAGAGAAAACCATATCAGACACATGTTAAGCCTACACATAAATGGGTCTACATGTAAGCACGTTTCTCAAAGTGGATGACAAACCGGGCTTACCGAATCTGTCTCTTCCTGATCTTCATCTTCACTTGACTTAAACCGTCCTTCTTGCGCCGTCTTGCACTACTGTTTCTCTAAAGGTCACCAAGGCGGTATGGCCTGATAGATCTAATATTCCTATATTCTTAAGTCCACTAAATTCTTCTCGAACTGTGCTTCCTAAAAATGATTGAGAAAGCCCTAGGAAAGTAAGGTTTGTTAGCTTTCCAATATCCTTAGGAATGCTTCCTGAAATTGTATTTGTCGATAGATGTAGATAACAAAGTTTGGTTGGTAATTTTGCGATAGTGTTAGGTATTGCACCATGGATATGGTTGCTCCCAACATCCAAAATTAGCTAGCAAAGTTGTAGTATTTGTCATGGCACCAACGAAGCTCCAATCACTAAGTGTCTTGGCCTCTAGTTTATTTGCATTAACAGCAAAACAAAAAAGAGTTCTTAAGGTTTCAATGCTTGAGGGGATTAGACCTGAAAAGTTGTTGAACTGGAGATTGATATGAGATAAGGACGAACAGTTGGATATAGATGTTGGGATCTGGCCTCTTAATTGGTTGTTGGACATATATAGTCTATTCAAGATAGGAAAACCATTGCACATTTCAAAAGGAAGGATTCCTTCAAGTTGGTTTTCATCGAGTTCCAAGTGAACTATAGCAGATAAATTGTAAATGGAATATGGTAATGTACCTGAAATATGATTACCTTTGAAAGAAAGAAATCGCAGGGATTGAAGCTGGCCAACTGAAGAGGGAACGGAACCACTAAAGCTGTTCAGACTTAGATCAAGATGAACTATATATATTCGTTAAGTTGCCTAAAGTAGACGGTATACATGCCCTACCAGGAAGCTTTTGAATAGGCTTATTACCTTTAAACACTTACCATATTGCAGAAGGTTTGAAGGGATGGTTCCTTGGATATTGTAGTTGTTGTTCAAAGAAAGATATTCTAGGTGCGATCAATTACTGAGAGACGAAGGGATCACTATTACAGAAAAGCTCATCACAGACGGTTCTAAACCATCATCACAGATAGTTTTTGAACCGTCTGAATTTTTGTGTCTGTGATGACACGAGGTTATCAAAGACGATTTTTTAACCGTCTGTGAAAAATGCTATCACAGACGGTTCTATTCATGAACCGTCTGTGATAGCGACTATCACAGACGGTTCGTGAATAGAACCGTCTGTGATAGTCTGTTTTCACAGACGGTTCTATTCACGAACCGTCTGTGAAAACAGATTATCGCAGACGGTTCTATTCACGAACCGTCTGTGATAGTCTATTTTCACAGACGGTTCGTGAATAGAACCGTCTGTGATAGTCTCTTTTCATAGACGGTTCTAAAAAAGAACCATCTGTGATAGTAACTATCACAGACGGTTCTTGTTTAGAACCGTCTGTGATAGTTTTATCTATGGTAAAAAAAACGAAAACGGATTTTCACTTCGTCTGGAGCCTGTGACGAGCTCAGGGGAGGTCAGAGGAGAAATGGCAGAGGAAGAGATGGAGATGGCAAAGGAGGAGATGGAGATGGCAAAGGGGGAGATGAATGACTCTGTTAATATAGAGAGATTTTCGGGAGCCCGCTATTAGGTGCAAATTTTTGTTTTCCCGCTTAACGAAACAAAAGTATCACAGACGGTTTTATACAAAAACCGTCTGTGATAACATATCACAGACTGTTCGTATCACGAACCGTCTGTGATAAATGTCTCATCACAGACGATTCTAACTACGAACCGTCTATGATTATAGGGTTTTACCATGGTTTGAATTTTTCCTTCGAATTTACCATGGCTTGGATTTTTATCAATTTAGCAAGTATCTCATCACAAACGGTTCGTGGTTAGAACTGTCTGTGAAGCATCACAGTCGGTTCTAACCACGAACCGTCTGTGATATCTACATATCACAGACGGTTCTCTAGAACCGTCTGTGATAGTGACATAGGAACCGTCTGTGATTATTTTATCACAGTAGTGGATGCTCCCATCTAGAGAATGTAAACTCAAGTTGAGCAAATGCAGCCTACTCAAATGTCCAAGCTCGTCAGGTATACTTCCTGTAAGCCTATTTTGTCTAAGATCCAACCTTTTGAAAAAGCCGAGGTTAGCCAAGGAGAGAGATATGTGACCTGACAATTGTTTGGAGGCAAGAACAAGGGCAGTGATACTAAAGAGACACCTCCCTTCACTCTTCGACAGGCCCATATATATATATATATATATATATATATATATATATACACACACACACCGTTATGGCCCCTTGACCCTGTAAAACAAGAGTTAGGAATGCAGGTGGATGGAAGACTTTTGAATCAACTTTGTGGGGATAGAAATTTTTAGAACCTGTGTGGAGCGCAAGAACTGAGCTTAGTCGTTTATTAGTCAAGATGGGACCAAACATGCACGTCTTCAGTTTTTAGATTTCCACATTTGGAAACTAAGGCCTCTAGGCAGCCTCCTTCGCTTCCTTCCTTGCCCTGCTCTCCCTTGCCTTTGCTAGGTCCGTTTCACCACTAGCCTTGCTCGCGCCGCCGATGAGTTCCATTGGTCCCCCCTCTGTGAGGATGGCACAATCGGTCATGGAGGGGGTATGGGATGGCTATGGGTGATACTGCAGTGGTCGGTGATGGCGGCACCAACGGGCAAAAGGTGCCTGGTCGAGGCCCGCGCTATTTCCACTGTAACACCTCGGCCGGATACGGAGTCCAAAATGTCATTAAACTATACTAATTATCAATCTTAACCACCAATAATACTAAATTACAACAAGCATATCAAAGATAAAACCCGTACATGGATCACAATAACACAAGGAAAACAATAAACAAATCATGGATAATTAATTCATATGAATCATATGAATCATGCCAAAATAATAAACTAAGATCAATGCAAAACCAAACCTATCAAATCTATTTAATGAATAATTAACTAAGACTAAGCAATAATATTCATTCCTAGTTATAACTTATCACATTAATAAACTGTCTCATGATCAATAGTTTTTGTAATTTAGTAATGGTGTGATTCCAAGTGTGTGCTAGCCCTTCCTATGAGCAACGTCGTCAACGGTCATCTAAAAAACAACAATAAAGCAAGGGTGAGTCCACGACTCAACAAGCACAATAATAAACAATTAGCAATGCTTAACCAACGGTAAACAAGATCATTATCAACATCAAATGTTTCTCTTTTCTTTATTCTTATACTCAATCATTCAATTCTCTTTTCATTCTGTGCATCCCTATATTATATGCTCACATGCACTTCTTTCGTGTATACCGGTATAGCGTGAGTGAACACTCGCGATAATGTTCACTCTTAAACCCGTCTTCCTCATGGATTGGGGACCTCCTCCACTCCCGTACAGTTGTGAGCACCATGATCACCTTCTCATATGCAACGATATTTATGAATGCATAATTATTCCTAAATTCATCATTATTAACATTATCGAACATTCTTATATCCATCAATACAAATAAAATCATGATCATTCACATTGCTTGCAATTAAATAAAGTAAAAATACAAACAATATAATAGTAATAAGTGGTAAAGAATACAGTGATCAACCAATGAACACTGTCTAACATGCACTTGCCTCTTTATCCCTGTGAAGTTGGATAGCGAAGCGGCGACAAAGCACAAGAGATCACAATCCCTAGATAAGCAATTCAAAACACATCTTAAAATCATAACATCACAGCACCGACACTTTATTCAAACCGTCATCGCACTTATACGCCAAACCGACCTACTTAACCCAAAACCACCGAACGCACTACCCGTTGTCCCAGAAGTAAAACAACTATAACGTATTCATCCAAAATTCAAATTCAACCATCCAAGACTTTTTGGAATCCTAAAAAAACTATATAATTTTCTAGTTATGACGAACATCTGATTCTATCGCTTTTTAATCCCATTTCTTTACCCCCAAAGACTGTTCTAGAATCTGTCAGAACAATCTGTTATACAATTTTATATCTTTAATTCTAAAACTTAAAAATACATGAACTACACTAGTTCTGGAAACTACACAAAAATTTCTACATTATTCAAGTTGTCACCATAATTTAATTTTGTCATCAACTATATGAAACCGACCCTGCTTCGCGATGTCTATCAGCTACGTCCAAAATCTGAACAACGACCCTCCAGAAACCATATATTTTCGCTCGCTACTCTGATTCTAATGTTCAAGACCTTTTTGGAAAGCTAATGAGATTACATGACTTTTCTCTAATAAGACCAACCTCCGAGCCTAAATACCTCGAATTACCCTGCAAATGTTCCGCATTTAACCTCGACGAACTAGTGCTTACAGAAATCTATACTTCCTTTGGAACAATTGATCTACGAATTGAACAACGACCAACCTATGATAAATCTAGAGATTCACAACGATGATCATGAATCTCCGCAAAACCACCCCCCTCTTTTTCTCCCTTGTTTCCTTCCTCCCTTTCATGATCTTCTTGGTCAGCAAGACTAAGCCGCATGCCATTTCATGCGCAGATGCACGCATGCATGCAGCCACTTCTTTTCCTTTTTCTCTCTCTCGCCGAAGGAAGAAAAGCATGCACAAGGCAGCATTGATGGCGCAGTGCATGAAGGTATGCTGAGGCAGGTGCACTGCTAGCACAGCAGATGGCTGGGGCAGAAAGGAGAAAAAAAACACACACACACACACAGAGCCATGTAGGCTAGGAAAGAAGTACGGCAGCAAAACTAGGAGAGGTGCAGCATGATGGCGGCTGGAGGCAGGGTAAAGGAGGCGCCACGGAAAATTGGGCCTTCCTCGCTTCCTCCGCTCGCCGTGAGTCCTCGCCATCGTGTCTTTCTGTGGCCGTCCTCCTCTCCTCCGTCGTCCGCCGCTGTTAACACCCTCCGATCGTCGCTACCTCTCGGCCCAATCCAATTCATCCACTGACGTTGCAGCTAAGGGTTTAGCCATCCGTTTCTTATCTACGCTTGTGGACAGAGTCTCCAATGGCACTGCCCAGCCGCTACCTACCCTTCTTCGGATTTGTTGGTCGCCTCCGCCAGGTTCTCCTCTGTGGGGCTCTATATGCATGCCGTTGATGCGTATGGACGCCGTGCGGGATACCTCACTGTACAACGACGATATGCAGCCGTTTTATGGTTTGTTGGTGTGAAACTTTTCAAAACAACGGGTATCATCAATTCTATTTTTTGATATCGAGACACGGAAAAAAAATCAATATCAAACACTCGTAATGGAGTTCTAGTGTGCACTACCTTATTTCAGCGTGCATTTGGAATCCTTCCGAACCGGTGTGAGACTTTCCAGAGCGACGGGTACCGACGCCTACCATCTGCTCTATATTATGAAATCAAGCCACATAAAGAAAATCAATACCGAACACTCATAAGGGACTTCTAGTGTTCCCTACTTCCTTTCAAGCCCGTGTGAAACTTTCTAGAATGACGGGCTGCGACGGGTATTATGAGCTCCATTTTATGAAATCGAGGACCAGAAAAAAATCAATACCAAACACTCATAATGGACTTCTAGAGTTCCCACCGCATTTCGGCGTGCATTTGAAATCCTTCCGAGCCGGTAGAAAAATTTCAGGAACGACAGGTACCATGAGTTCTATTTTATGAAATTGAGGCTTAGAAGGAAAATCAATACCAAACACTCATAATGGATGTCTACTATGGCCTACCTCATTTCAGTGTGTATTTGGAATCCTTCCGAGTCGGTGCAAAACTTTCTAGAACGACGGGTACTATCTGCACCATTTTATGAATTCGAGACATAGAAAGAAAATCAATACCAGACACCCATAATTGACTTATAGAGTGCCCTACCTCATTGCAGCGTGTATTTGAAATCCTTCTGAGCTGGTGTGATAGTTTCCAGAACGACGGGTACCAGCAGTTCCATTTTATGAAATCAAGACACATAAAGAAAACCAGTACTGAACACCCATAATGGACTTGTAGTGTGTCCTACCTCATCTCAGCATGCATATGGAATCCTTCCGAGCGGTATGAAACTTTCCATAACGACAGGTTGTGACGGGTACCATCTGCTCCATCATATGAAATCGACGTACGAAAAGAAAATCACTACCAAAACAACTATAATGGACTTTTAGTGTGCCCCACTGTCGGACCCCAAATTTGTAATTTGGAATCCACCGTGTCAAACCGTGCCATTCCCTGGATCAGTAGATAGTACACACAGATACATTCTTGGATCAATAACATACATCACATTCATAGCTAAATATATTACATGACCAGCTGTACGTCCATTGTTTTACAAAAAGGGCACAAATGCCACCACCAGATCCGAGTACAGAGTATGGGTAAGTACGGAAACAAAAGAAGTAGTGGTGGATCCATTCACTCTGCCTACAGACAAACGACTAGGGGTCCCAGCTTAAGTTTCATGCTCGTTGCCACCGACTGGTTCGGCTGCCAGATAGTAGTCGTAGGGGTCCTGGTCGAGCGGTTCCGAAATATTATATCGGACGAGCCTGAGTACACAACCATACTCGCGAGCCAACACACAATGCAGGTTATCATAGATGCGAGGCTAGACAAAGGAAGACGCAGTGTTCTTTTATTTGCATTAAGCCAAGTTTGAATTAGATCAAGTAGTAGAACATCCTACGACTTAGAAACTTTTAAGAACAAGTTTCATAAACTAATTTTTAGTTGTAAGATACTATTGGAGATCCCATCTCCTATATCATCGAGTGGCTTCATCCACTCGATGCCTGGATAACCGGTAATTACCACTAGTCCGCGACCAAGCCTTCACAAATCGCTAAGGTCCCACCCCAGCTTTTCATTCCACGACCACCCTCAATTGATTTTATAAAAAATGAAAGCTAGTTTAGGTGATTTTCCGGCACCGGTCTTGACCATGAGCACAACTATTTAGATAGTTTTCTTACTCTGCAGAGTTCGTACACTTTACCCACAAGAGGTAATCATCCTGATATATACACACGTTTCCTTAGACGTGTAAATCAAGGGGATATTACCACAAGGCTTTTACAATGCTCAACCTCGACGCAACCCCACCCGCTAAGGTTTACACCGCTCAGAGCCACGCTCCTAGGAGGCCACCTCTTGCGCCGTGTGGTTTTCCTGTGGCTTCTACCCGTACCCATGCCACACAACATCTAGTGGCGAAGCCATGCCAAGGTGAACAAATTAATTAGCCAGGTCGTACCCATTATAGACTTGTGGTTGTACTATTTTTACATGAGAGGTCATTACAAGAACTCAGTCTTTTATTGACTTGGGCGGTGCATCCACATACCCCATTGACGTGTATCACTAGCACCAGTCACTCATTCCATCCGTCCAAGTCGAGTAGAGATTTTCAGGTTTTGGTTGGTTTTAAAAATAACATTTAGTCCAACATACCAACCAGGCTCCCAGCCTCGACTACCCAAATCCAGCTTTTCATGTATGAAAAGATTGTTGGACACTTTAATGCCTGCACGACTACGTATCTAAGCAAGATTAAGCATGACACTTAGATACAGACTTATTAACTAGCATGTAAACCATTAAGTCTAGGGTGACAAATGATAATGTCCAAGTTTAAGGAGTGGAAGGTTATACTCAATTATCATTAAGGCATTAACTATGCACTAGACCAAGATAGTTGTTTAAATCATAACAATGAAATTTCATATTTTGAAACAGCACAATTTGCAAAGACAGGGTGCAATATGATCAAAGCATTGACTCGCCTTGGTCGTGGTGCTACTGCTCCTGCTCGTCGTTTGGCAGCGAGTCTTTTGGAGCTTCAGGTTCTATATGCAAAATCCAATCAAAATTCGAATAAGACCAAATGAATTCAACTTGCAATCAAAAATCCAAATAAAATCCAAATGGGGGTGTCTTCGGTTTGGTTGGACGGTTTTAGCTAGTCTCAGGTTCTTATTATCACGTTCGGGGTTGGACATAGGATTCAAGCAAGTATCGTAGGCTGTTTCAGGGATAGTGTCTAGTCTGCGTACGAGATCTTGGCTTTGAGTATTGTTCAACATTTCGACCACATGGTCCGAGGGGTTTCATCTTTCTTGAAAAAGGGGTTTTCGAGTACTGTTCACAGTTTCAACCACTTGGTTGGGATGGGTCTCGAACACTTGGTCGAGAAAGTTTTCAAGTTTCATGTATAGTTTCGACCACTTGGTCGAGGTGGGTTTCGAGTACTTGGTCGAGGAGGTTTTAAAGTTTTGCTCATAGTTTTGATCACTTAATCGGGATGGGTTTTGAATACTAGGTAGAAAGGGTTTCGATTACTGTTCATGGTTTCGAGTACCGTTAATGGTTTCGACTATTGTTCATTGTTTTGACTACTATTCATTGTTTCGACTACTGGTCAATCGGGTTTCGACTAGTTGGTTGAAGGAGTTTTCGACCAACTGGTCGAACGAAATTTCGAAAGGTGTTTTCGACTATTGGTCGAAGGAATTTCGACCATTAGTTGAAGAAGTTTCAATTATAAGTCGAAGTGGTTTTTCGACTACTTGGTCAACGGAGTTTCGACTAGTTGGTCGAAGGAGTTTCGACCAACTAGTCGAACAAAATTTTGGAAGGTGTTTTCGACTATTTGTCGAAGGAGTTTTTGACTAACTGGTTGAAGAAGTTTCAATAAGCTGGTGGAAAAAAGGCTTTCGACTAACTAATTGAAGAAGTCTTCGACGGATTGGTCAAATGGAAGTTTCGACTAACTGGTCGAAGAAGTCCTCGACAGGCTGGTCGAAGGAGAGTTTTGACTAACTGGTCGAAGAAGTCTTCAACAGGCTGGTCGAAGGAGAGTTTCGACTAACTAGTCAAAAAAGTTTCGACAAGCTGGTCGAAGAAAGACTTCGACTAACTGGTTGAAGAAGTTTCGACAGGCTGGTCGAAGAAGAGTTTCGACTAATTAGTCGAACAAGTTTTGACAAGCTGATCGAAGAAGGGTTTCGACTAACTGGTCGAACAAGTTTCGATAGGCTGGTCGAAGAAGAGTTTCTACTAGCTAGTCGAAGAAGTTTCAACAAGCTGGCGAAGAAGAGTTTCGACTAAATGGTCGAAGAAGTCTTCGACAGACTGGTCGAGGAAGGGTTTCGACTAACTGGTGGGGACAGGTTTCGACTACAGGGTCAGAGGGGGTTTCGACTATCTGGTTAGATAGAGTTTCGACCACCCGGTCGGTAAGAGATTCGACCATCTGGTCGAAAAGAGTTTCGACCATTCGGTCGAGAGAGTTTCGACCACCTGGTCGAGAGGAGTTTCGACCATTCGGTCGGGAGGAGTTTCGACCACCCAGTCGAGGGGAGTTTTGACCATTCATTAAAGGGGGTTTCGTCCATTCACTCTAAGGAGTTTCATCCGTCTGGTTGGGAGATGCTTCGACCATCTGGCCAGAAGGAGTTTCGACCATCTAGTTAGAAGCATAGGTTCGACCACAGCCTTAGGCAGGGAGGAGTTCGATTATCTAGGGGTTCGGCTATACTTCAAGTAGTGGGGGGGGGTTCAACCATCTAGTCTAGTTCGACTACAACTTGGGTCTAGAGTGCATCCTTCACTCTGGCAAAGCTTTTACACTCCAAGAGTGGAAAAGAGCCTCTTTTGGCCACTAGGAACGTACCTGTAAAAAGCAGAAGAAGCGTGCTGGCCGGAGACAATCTGACGACGAAGGTCTGCGACACGAGAGAGGCTCCAAGTGGCAGTGATGGCCGTCGGGGTTGATCCGATTGCTGGGGTTACTCTGGGCAGAGGGGAGGAAGAGCGAAGTCGGCAGCTCTTGCGAATACAATGTGGAACCAATGAGGGGAGCCACCTCTGAGTCAGGGAACAAGAGCTGAGTCATTCAAGAAGAAGAGAGCTTCACTGATGGCGCTAATGCTGCTGGCGACGGCGTGGAGGCACCGGCTGAAGCGAGTGCTCAAGCCTTACCTGTAGCTTGAGCTCTCTCGCAAATGGAGGAAGGGAGGAAGGAAGAACTGGCTCTTGTGGTGCGGAACGATAGCGAGAGGGCCTGGGGTTGATATTTATAGGCGCAGGAGGGTGGAGGTCGACCGGGTATACTCTGCATCTAGCGTTGCGCAGTACCACGGGTGGTTGGCGTAGTGACGGAGTCGACAACACAAGATGGACGGGGCGTCTTTGCTAGCGCCGCAACAAGTCGCATCGTAGGCGTCCAGTTCGGTGTCGTCGCCGCAGGGAGAGGGCGTGCCACAGGCCCATATAGACAACCATGACCAGGGGCGGTCTTTGGTCGTACTAGCTTGACTGGCACCCAACCTGGGTTTGTTGAGTCGTCACGACCAGGGTGCGGTCTCGATCGCGCGGTTCTACCGGGCCACCGGTCGGAGGAACGATGCCGGGGCGCGCTAGAGGCGATGCTGCGGTGCCGGGGGTTGGGGCGGCGGCCACGACCAGGGTGCGGTCTTGACTGCGCCGGTTCGGCTGGGCCGCTAGTCGGAGGAAGAGTGCACAGGGATACACTAGGGCGGTACTGCGATGCAGGGGGAGGACAGACTGCCACGACCAGCCAAGGGGCTCGGTGGCTTACGATGTGACGTGGACTGACAGTGGGGCAAGGGGGAAATTAGGGAAGGGGTTGGGGACAAGAAAGTGACTTTTCTTTTTAAGAATTTTTCTAAAGATGATAGATCTCACTCTGGTATTTTTGCTAGACAGCTCTAACTGGTTTTTAAGCATTATTCTGATTCTAGGGTTTGTGGTTTAAGGTTCACTTGTGTCGGCGAGAAAAGAAAAACAAATCAAATAAATCTTAGAATGTAGGTAAAGGGCATGCCAACGGATGACATGAAAAAGTTTTTAAAAACCCGTATTTTTGCATCCAGACATTTTTGGGGTGTTACACCCATCTCATTTTAGCATGCGTTTGGAATCCTTTTCGTACCAGTGTGAAACTTTACAGAACGACAGTTACCATCAGCTCTATTTTATAAAAACAAGACATGGAAAGAAAATCAATATCAAATACCTATAATGGACTTTTAGA
This sequence comes from Hsuehochloa calcarea, assembly GCA_036346395.1. NCBI lineage: Eukaryota > Viridiplantae > Streptophyta > Magnoliopsida > Poales > Poaceae > Hsuehochloa > Hsuehochloa calcarea. The sequence continues at coordinate 11,209,320 of CM070612.1, forward strand.
GTGTCCTACCTCGTTTCGGTGTGCATTTAGAATTCTTCCGACCCGGTGTGAAACTTTTCAAAACGACGAGCACCATCCGCTGTCACTAAGGTCGGTGCTAGGCCATTTTTGTTTTTGCAGGCTAGCATTCTTAACATTTTAAATGCTACGTGTTTCATCCGTTGCCTCTTTCCGTGCTCGTTGCGTTGCTTTAGAGTTGAGATACAGATGCAAATATGGCTCCCAGTTTCAGTTTCTGAATACCAAGGGAAACCGAAATGTGGATTTTGCGAATACGCCTCCGTTGTCAATCCATAGACTGTTTTGAGATGCGCAGGTATCGATATCTGCTTATAGACCAATCATATAGTGCAGCGTGTTCTTGTTTTACCGATTTCCCCCCTTTTCGTTTGTTCTTTTGATGATGCATTTGATGATGCAGTCCAGTTCTGCAAGGGCAGCTCGAATTAACTGCAACTACCAAGCATGGCAAATGGATGACTCGTGTTCAGGATAATCAGGATCTTCCCCTATTTTTTTTTTCTCAATGCAGTTTTTTTTGTAGTTTCATGCTTTTTAGTTATCTGCATTTGGTTGATTAGCATGATTAGTAGAGGCCTATGAATGCGAACGATCTTGCTTCCTTTCAGGAGGAAAACGCGCTGACAATTTAACTGCCTAGCAAGATGGTTCACTCTACCAGGTTCCAACCTATGCATGTAATAGGTGCGCTGCTCTATATTAAATTAGATTGCCCCTCTTTAATTTATACTTGCTTATCCATAGCCTCACCTGCATGGAGGGAAAGAGATATTGAGTTTTCTGTATTTCAGAATCACTAGGTGTTTAGGGTTTGATTGTGCTTCATAGTCCTTTTTTTTTGTTCATATGACAGACCGGCACTGTTGCCTGCATGCTTCGAACCTTACATCTGTTTTCTTTCTGAATTTTCAGTGTACCGTGCTCTTAAGCCTTGCATACAAGAATTTTATTACTGAAATGGTATCTGCAGTGATATACTCTGAAGGACTTGCCCTATTCCGATTCCAGACCTAGCATTACAGAATATGCAGTCCACGAACAGTTTAGGTTGACTCTATAAGTTGAGAGTCGTATTTTTGTTTGCCAACATATATATGTCAGCATAGTTCTTATCTTCGGCCTCAGCTGCTTCATCTCAATAGTCTTTTCATTAGCTGCCTTCACCATTAAAGTTGTCCAATTTTTAGAGTGTACATGATGGGATCAATGTGTTCACATGGGCTCGAACCATACAACCTCAATGAACCATACAACCTCAAACAGGTGTGTAATTGAGGTTCAAATAGTATTCCATTTTTGGGCAGATGTAATTATGTAAATATTTATACCTATGCCTTCATTAGTCCCCTACAACGTTGTCGTATTCACGAGAAAAAAGGTTGGAATATTTGAGCCTGTTAGTCATGAAGGAATGCTCAAGGGCATGAGATAAAGCTTTTGTTTCCGTAGTATAATTATGTGCTCTGATGTCCAAAGAAAAAGAAGAAAGAAATGCAGTAGTGACGATGCATCTGCACTGTCTGTATTTACCCTTAATTGGTTACTGTTACACTTAGGCTTTTCATATTTGCAAGAATTTCAGATACATTCAGATTTTGGGTTGCTTCAGGAGCCCTACTGGTTTTGTTGGGTTAGGCAACTCCATGCAGGCTTTGTTTTCTTACAAGGTCCTATTGGTTTTGTATGGTTGAACACTAGATCAGCCCATTCTTATTTTGCAGGGTTAAGCAAATCCCTATTGGTAAGCTCCTACTGGTTTTGTATGGATAAACAACACCACAATTGTTTTGAAGGGTTAGGCAGCTTCCTGGTTTTTTCTACATATATGGACTTTTTTTTGCTCTAAATGCATGCTACTTTGTTTCTTCCTTTTTTTTCTACCTTGGTTCTTCGTACCCTAGGTCTTCAGAAATTCTAGGATTTGTTGTGCCTTTGTATCATCCAATTTGTCTTCTGTCTCTGTAGGGGTTCAACAATCATAGCCGTTATTTGTCTACTTAGAACTATTTTATTCGTCCTGTTTGTCTCCGCTGATGTTTGTCTCCGCTGAAGTTCACTAATCCTATGATTTTTGGTCTATCTATTTTTTTGTCATTCTATCTTGCAGTTTTTTATTGTCTTTTATTTCTACATGGGTGCACTGATACCATTATAAAGTACTTTCGGCACGGATTTGAAAATTTTACTGTGTCTTTTTTTTTTTGGTGATTTCAGAGAAAATAAACTATAATTTGATATACAAAGTGCATTGTACTTCTCATGGCCAATAAATAACACAAAGAACTTTTCTTTGCCATGTTTCTTCTATGTCTTCAGTGAAATTTTCATGTAGACTCAGCGCACGCTATTGGTTCCTTTTTTTTATCATGCTGTTGTTACTCTATTCATTTTATTAGATATTTATGTTAAAAAAAAGTTCATGGTTAGATGAACCGTGCAGCCTAATGTTCTTGGATCAGAGCAATTGTGAACATCCGTCCCTCGTGACCAAAGGGAACACTCGTATCATACTCCTTCCTTGGAAAATCAGCGAACATGTGTCCATTAAAATGAAAATGTGAAACCTCTAAACCATTACATATGTATCTTTAGACACCAATTTTGTTTAATCGAATCCAAACATTTAAAACACAGGTGATGGTATTTGAACCTTGGTGTTCACCAAGATAAGCAGAATATACCAGTTGGGCTACCTATCCTGGGTGCCTCAACCTCCTCTGAATCCACTACTTCTATTGTCAACTGTGTTTCAATCCTTTTCAATTAGGAACACTATTCTTCTTTTGAATCGAATGGCAGCTCTGTCCATTCAATAAAGGGGAAGAGAAATGACGAAATGACTAGTTCACCAGGTTACAAGAGCAGTTTGAAAAAAAGAAGCAACTAAATGGAAAGGCAATAATTAGAACTGGCAACACCTGGGTCTGCGGCTATAACAGAACCTGCAAAAAACCCTGTCACGGTAACCAAGTCTAAGCCCATCGCTGAAAAGCTAGTCTTCTCCACCCAAGTCCGGTAAGTGACCTGAATGGCGTCTATTTCCTCTTGTTGGAAGATCCTTGGATTTATTGGGAAAACTATCAAGTGGCAGTCAACTCACTGAACAGGTATTGAGGCACAGCCAAGCTGCATGTCATAATCAATAAACCAAAAATTGGCGTGAGTCTCTTTTCTCTCCTCTCATTCAACAACAACCATCAGTTTGTAGCCTTATCTTTTGAACCTTGGCGACTAGAGTTTTGATACTAGTGGTTAGTAGCTAGAATCTCCACTAGAGATATAGTTAATTAATTTATTAAAATTACTTTTTGGTCAAATGTGCTTATGAAAATTATTTAAACTTAAAATATTGCTTTGTGCAAAAGAACCATATATGCTCAATTGTTAAAGTTATGCATATGCATATTTCCCAAAACTCGCGGAGTAATTTATGTACTCACATGCTATACTTAAAATAAATCTCAGAAGCCTTCGATGATGCCGAGAATGACTACGACTACTTCGCTTGTGGCTCTGATGAAGGGTACCCGCAGTACTCGGTTGCGCTCCCCAGTCGAATGCCGATGGGCAATTTGATGGTCCACCACTCGGAGTTTATCATTTGTTGTTTCCGCTGCTGTAAGACTCAAGGTATATTGACCTCTTTTGTAATAAGTGGCCACAAGGCCGATACTCAGTTGTTTATTAATATTATTTCGTGATTCGAAGTTGTGATCAACGATGTTTCTACTGTGTGCGCTAGCTACTGATTGTGGGACTGGTGTAGAAATACACAAACGGTTTGGATGCAGAAATTCGGTCCCGACAGAGTTGGTATCAGAGCTGAGTCGACTGTAGGACGTGGCCTAGTTAGACTGGCCGTTAGTAGGAAAACTTTGAAATTTATTTTATAAAAAAAGAAAAATAATATTGTGCTACCCTCATCTTTCTATCCTTACCTTCTTCGTGGAATTCTTCCTTACCTAGTTCTTCCTTCATCGTTTTACAATGTTAAATGGATCATGTTCTCCTTGTAATTTCTATAGTTGGTCAACATGATTCTTACCATTACGTTCATGACCACAAGAAATGGAGTCGTCAAGAGAGTATCGTAAAGTCGTCAGTCATCTCTACCCTCCAACAAAACAGGCAAGGCTAATCAAAGACCATGAGAAGAAGATGTGATGTTGGACAAGACATATAGTCTAAGTTGCGAAGGCTCATTATGTGTATTGAGTCGTTGTAATACACCGGAAGCGAATCGGGTAATTAGAAAAGAAGTCGGGAGGAGAAAAGACAATTAAAGAAGTAAAAATACCTGAAAGAAAATTGGGTTTTCTGCAAAGTCTCGACAACCTGGGCCGCGGGCCACGACCTAGGGAAGCCCACAAGGTGGTCGGCCAGGGGGGGGGGCTTCCACCCCTAAACCCTAGCCCCACCTCTCTCTCCCCCACTTTCCCCTCCTAGCCGCCACCCCCCTTGCTCCTTGCGCCGCCTCCACCTCTCCCTTGCGCCTCCCCCTGTGCCACCACCGCTCCAACAGCGCCACACCCTCCCCGGCGAAGCCTCGTGCTGCTGCCCTTTGGGAGGAAGAGGAGGAAGCCGCCATTGGTGGCCGGCCGAAGAGAAGACGCGAGGAGAAGAGGAGAAGAAGGGGAGGAAGAAGAAAGAGGAGGAGGGAAGGGGAGGAGAAAGACGCGTACACGCAGCGAGGCGTCATTCTCTAGCGATTCATCAAGGGTAACCTCGATCCCCGATAGATCGGTAGAATTTTCAATTCAATTTGGTGCTGTCAGTAGTAGATCAGATTGGTTCAGCGTTGTTGCTCGTTGGTTTTCGAAAGATTGCGTACGTTTTCTGATCTGATCATCTCTTAGAAAGTTGTAGTGCTCATCCTTAGCTTTCTTTAGGCACCAAGATCACCAGATTTAGATTACGATTTAAGAGTTATGATAGTTTTTCTGTGACTATCCAAGAGAGCTGACGAGAATTAGCAGTCTTCTTGTCTAGCCATTATGAATACTTTTGAGGCGAATCTGAAAGGTTACCCAACACAAATTTTGTAGGTAATTCAGTTAGTTTTCAAAGTTGATAAAGAACATAATTTTTAGATGTGGCAATCAAAAGTCATGGAATTTTTACCACCGCTATTTCACTGACTGCCAGATTGCAGAGACAGAAAATTCACCTGAGCGTAAGAATTATTAGGAGGCCGAATAAGGGGACTTGCCCAACTAGATTATCGTAGAAGGTTTTGTCGTGATTCCATAGAGTCCAAGATCACCCCTTTCCGAGTTTTGTAGTAAAAAATATGACAATTTTAGCATTGCTATATTGTGGGACTTTCTGCTAGACTATCGGGAAAATTGAGTATAACCCTTATTTGAACCCTAGGTTTCGGGGATTCGGGTTAAGGGGTGTGAGTGGATACATTTTCGTCAGCGTTCTTATTGTTAGCAATATTCTTGTGTAGGAGGCGGAGTTCCGGAGTTAGGGGCATCATCCTTGCCTCCCCGCACGTCGCAGCGGTAAAAGGCAAGTACAACTGTATATTTGTGATTGATATGTGTTTTTTCCCTGTTTGGAGATTATATGATGAATAATGGTGATATATACTTGTTCATGGTGGTATCGGATTACTATGGTTCAGTTGCTGTTATTTCATTATTCATCTTGTTCATGCATGCATGCAAGTATTGATCTTGCTACACCCACGTGAGTGGGTAGTAAAGTCCCAGCATTCCAACCTGGGCAAGTAAGACCCACCATTCTAATGTGGGCAATTTGGATCCCCGTTTTGAAGCGTTCTTCAAACGGGCCTTCGATCCCCGCGTTTTGGATAACGCGGGCATAAGTGAACACCGACGGGTGTTCATTAGCTATACCGGTATGAGCAGAAGTGAAGGCATGCACATTCATTCATTTATGTGTTATTTCCAATTCATATGTTGGATCACTATGCTCTTGATGATTTGTATTTGTTGTGTTCAAAATAATCTTTTGTATTTGCTGAGTCGTGGACTCACCCTTGCTGTGTTTCTTGTTTTTAGGTGATCCAGGATGACGACATTTATAGGAGGGAGTAGGCACACGGTTGCACGCACCATTGAAAACAGACATTTGCTATTATTCCGCACTTAGGAGTTTGGACTGTCATATTAAATAATCTCTCTTGATGATCGTTATTGGATTGGTTAGGTTATGCGAGTTATTGATCCATGTTCTCCGATCATAGTGTTTACAGTTTTTCTTTCGAATGAAGTATCATGTTCGAATTCAAATGTTGATTGTTTATTACTGAAATTAGGATGTTTATTATGCTAGATCCCTTTCGAGCAAAACTTAGTTGTATTTTTTTGTAGGATGTTCGAAATTGTTTAGGTTGTTTACTTGTAGTAGAGATTTTAGGTAACATCTTGGCTTTCGAATAGCCAGGGTGTTACAGTCGTTTTGCCAGATTTAAAGTTTCGACCGAGTAGACGATTTCCCTTTGAGTTGTTTTCAGTTGCAAAAAGTAATTTGCTTTGCTATAAAGTATTTGGATCTTGTGGGTTGTTGGAAGCTCCTTTGTTTTTCTTGTCTCTGATTTTTCCTCTCTTCCCCTGCTAACCTTGGTCCGCTCAGATGGAAAGCCCTAGAAGAGTTCGTGGAGCAGCCCGTGTAGGAGCTCGCGGAGGAGGCCATGCAGCCGGTGGAGGCTTTGGTCGTGGAACAGGTTGTGGCCAACCACTTTCTCAGGAACCAGTTTTGCCTCAAGCACCACAAGAATAGCAAGAACCTCAAGTTCAGCTGGAACAAACTCTTCGAAGAAGAAACTTTACCACCACCACCTCGTGGTCAGCCCCAGATGAACATGGAGCAGATGATAGCCATGCAACTGCAGCTACTTCAAGTGCTTTCTCAGAATCAAGTAAATCAGCCTGCACAAGCTCCTACTCCAGTTTTTCCACCGCTGTCCAAACATGGAGAGTTCTTGAGAACCAGGCCACCAACCTTCGCCGGTTCAGTTGATCCTTTAGAAGCTGATGATTGGGTTAAGGATGAAGAGAAGAAACTTATCTTGGCTCAATGCAATGATAAAAAAAAGTTCTCTATGCTGCTCATCAACTTAAAGGCACTGTAGGACTTGGTGGGAAAATTACTACGCGGCTCACCAGAATGTCCAGGCTATATCTTGGCAGGAGTTTTCTGCTGCCTAACTCTTGATTTTGCCATGACTTGAAATGCCTATCTCCCTAGTAAAATCATGGAGTAGGCATTTCTTGTCATGGTAAAATCAGGGGGTTAGGCATCCAGGTCATGGTAAAATCACATAGTTAGGAATTTTTTATCATGATAAAATCAGGGAGATATTTATCACAGACGGTTTTTAATACAAACTATCTGTGAAGTATCACAGACGGTTCTTATTAAAAACCATATGTGATAATTGCAATTATCACATACGGTTCTTGTTAAGAACCATCTGTGAAGTATCACAGACGGTTCTAGCCATCACTAGTAACATAGACGGCCATGTTTGTAAAACCGTCTGTGATAATTACAACACTGACGATTTCCAGAAACCGTCTGTGATGAGGTATGTAGTATAACCTATTTTGTAGTAGTGTTTGTATGGACAATTCATCATTGAGCCCTTCAAGGAATATCTCCTGCTTGGCTTCATCGGTCGCAACATATTCCGGTGTATAGCGTGCTAGCTGATTGAACTTGTGTAGATATTCATTCACTGTGCGGCTCCCTTGGCGTAACTTACGAAATTCCTTTTTCTTCAAAGTGATAATGCCTGACGGAATATGAGCTCATCAAAAAGCTTGCACAAACTCATTTCAAGTGATTGCTTGAGCGTTAACATGGGAGAAGCTAAAGTTGTCCCACCATTCAGAAGCAGGCCCATTTAGTTGGTGAGTAGCAAACTAGACTCTCTCACAGTCACTACATTATGAGATGTCTAGTTTCTTCCCAATAGTACGCAACCAATCATTGGTGTCCATAGGTTTTGTTCTGCTAGAGAAGGTAGGAGGGCATGTCCTCATGAACTCTAACAATTTGGACTGCAGAGGAGGAAGAGGTGGAGCTTTGAAAACTGTAGCTTACTGGGCTTGATTGTTATTCATGGATTGAGCAAGTAGTTCAATCAAATGGTTCTGATTGGCCATCATCTGTTGCCAATCTGGACCTTTAGCTGGTGGTGGTGGTGGAATTGGGGCACTTCCATTCCCAGGGGCATTGTTGTCTTGGTTGGTTCCACTTCCAGAGCGACGAATGTTCACCATCGGCCGGTTAATCTAGAGGGTTAGGGTAGGTGACAAAGGTTAGTGGGAGACAAAGAAAGAGAACTAAGGAGAATACAACAAAACAACACTCTAAACAAAACAACCAACTCAAAAACTTTTCCAAAATAACCTAAATAACTTTATACTGTTGGTGATATGCCTGTTGGAAATATGCCCTAGAGGTAATCATAGAGATGATGATATTTCATTATGTTCATGATTTTGATAATATGTTATCGTGTTCCTTGAATGAATCATTTGTTATAGATAAATAAGTATGTGACTTGTTGATGGAACTCTTTAAATTATATGATGTCATTCTAAATGTATCCATAGTCGGAGGTCACTGGTCGGAACACCAGAGACTCTATGACTAGCACATGTATTGATTGATGACCTTGTTTCACCGGTCATGGATATAGGGATATCGAATCAATAATGTCAGCTCATGTTAGAGAACATAGGGCTGGTTAGACCCATCATTGAGACCAATCATGCCTTATGAATGCATGTGAACATTTCAATCCATATCTATCTTATTAAGACAATGATCATATCAGTTCGGAATAGGGTTAATATGATTAGCGGGACCACCGTGCTGGGTATTTGGACCGCGCTTATTGTATAGTGTGTGTTCTTGTTGCCCGTTACTTTGCTATTCCATGCCTAACTCGTTGTTGCATGAATTGATGTGAATAGTATGACCCATGATGTATAAGATGCATGCATGTGTGTAATGTTAATGACCTGCGTGTCATGTTTATTACAACCCAAGGCTGTCTATATTTGTATAACAGGCTGCGTGTTGACTTGTGGTGCTAATTTACTCCTTGTAATTTTATCCCTAGCGCTGTTAGGAGTAATGACTTAGTGGAAGTACTTGGAGGTTTTGGCAACTTGGAGACATGGCGAACAGGATGCTTGGCGATGGAGATCACCATTAGGAAGGGCCATACTATATCACAATGCAATTTGATTGTCTGTTAATGCCCTTATATTCCTGTTCATTTATTTCTATGCATGTTATTTAATTGCTTGATATGCTTTTAACATGGTAGCAGTAAATTTCCCTCAGATAATATTAAGTTAAATTGATGCCCTCCCAATTAGCTGCACCATCCATAGTCTTGTATTTTGATGGTAGGTCTTGCTAAAGCAGAGTGCCATTGATATTCCTTGACTAGATGGGTTTGTGTCGAATACTTACACGCAAGCATTGGTTTTACTTGACAAGGTCATCATAACGTTTATGGACCTTGGGGCATAGGGTTGGGTGCCGGAGCATAGAGATGCTGTCCAACAACAAGAGTCATATAGAGATATGATTAGCAAAGGGTTGCTTACCAAATTCTCTAATCTTCTAGCAGTGATGTCAAAGCTCACTAGTAGATTAACTGATTGTGGGTCTTGAATCACTAAATGTCATAAGAGGGATATGGTATTCAGTGGAAGTTACTTTTCTTGAACATATGTCTTAGTGTTGCATATTTTATGTTGTAGATCATGGCACCAACTGCTGTACCTACATCCAGTCTTGCTTTACGTTCGATTCTTGATAAGGAAAAACTGAATGGAACAAATTTTGCGGATTGGTCCCGCAACCTGAGAATTGTTCTTAGGCAAGATAAAAAGGAACATATTCTAGAGGAACCAAATCCTGATGTGCCTGCTGAGAATGTTGTTGCTGCTCTTAAAATAGCCTATAAAAAGGCATATGATGAGTCCCTTGATGTTAGCTGTCTCATGCTTGCTGCAATGAACTCAGACCATCAGAAGCAGTTTGAGAACATTGAGGCCTACGATATGATTGTGGCGCTCAAAGACATGTTTGAGACACAAGCAAGAACTGAGAGATATGAGATCTCAAAGAAACTGTTTGGGTGTAAGCTAACTGAGGGTAGTCCAGTGAGCCCTAATGTGATCAAGATGGTTGGTTACACACAGAGCTTGGAAAAACTTGGTTTTCCACTTAGTCAACAGTTGGCTACAGATTTGATTCTTGCTTCGCTTCCTGCAAGCTATGGGTAGTTCATTATGACTTTCCATATGAGCGGCTTAGACAAGAATCTCACCGAACTGCATATGATGCTTAAGACTACAGAGGACAGCATTAAGAAAAGCAACAATCATGTGATGATTGTGCAAAAGAGTACTAGTTTGAAGTAGAAGGCTAAAACTTGGGTCAAAGGTAAGGGCAAGGTTTCAGATGGGATCCGAGCTATCAAGCCTAAACCCAAGACCAAGTCCATCCCGACATAAGAGAATGAATGCTTTTACTGCAAGGAGACAGGCCACTGGAAGAGGAACTGCAAGAAATACCTGGCTGATCTGAAAAAGAATGGTGGGACTAAACCTTCCACTTTAGGTATTAATGTTATAGATGTTTTTCTTGCTGATTCTTATGTTAACTCGTGGGTATTTGATACCGGATCGGTTGGTCATATTTGCAATTCGATTCAGAGTCTAACAAGGAGTAGGAGATTAACAAGGGGTGAGATGGATCTTCGCGTCGGGAATAAAGCAAGAGTTGCTGCATTACACGTCGGGACTTTGCCACTACTTTTGCCTTCAGGATTTATCATGGAACTAAATAATTGTTATTATGTTCCAGCCATAAGTAGAAATATCATCTCTGTATCATGTTTGATGGCAGAGGGTTAATAGTTCATTATAGAGAACAATGGTTGTTCTATATTTTTGAATGAAATGTTTTATGGCCATGCTCCCGTTTTGAAAAGGATGTTTATTTTGAATCTTGATGATGCACCCATCTATAATGTTAATGCTAAGAGGCTTTGGCCTAATGATATGAATTCTACTTTTATTTGGCATTGTCGTTTGGGTCACATAAGTGAGAAACGCATGAATAGGCTCCATGTTGATGGAATTCTAAACTCATTTGATTTGGAATCATTTGAAATGTGCGAATCTTGTCTGATCGAGAAGATGACCAAGACACCTTTCACTGATCGGAATGAAAGGGCGTCCTAATTATTGGCACTCATACATTCTGATGTGTATGGACCAATGAGCACGACAGTTAGAGGTGGTTTTCAGTACTTCATTACTTTCACCGATGACTTTAGTAGATATGGATATATCTATTTAATGAGGCACAAGTCGAAATCCTTTGAAAAGTTCAAGGAGTTCCAGAATGACGTACAGAATCAACTTGGCCAGACAATTAAGTCTCTACGATCTGATTGTGGGGGAGAATTTTTGAGCCATGAGTTTGGTGATCATTTGAAACAATGTGGAATTATTCCACAGCTTATACCATTGGGTACTCCACAGTGGAATGGGGTGTCCGAGCAGCATAATCGAACCTTGTTGGATATGGTTCAGTCAATGATGAGCCAATCGGATCTGCCATTGTATTTTTGGGGTTACGCTCTAGAAACTGCCACTTTCACTTTGAATAGGGTACCATCTAAATCAGTAGATAAGACGCCATATGAGATATGGACTGGAAAAAGTTCTAGTTTATCTTTTCTAAAGATTTGGGGATGTGATGTCTATGTTAAACGTTTGACGTCTGACAAAGTCACACCCAAGTCAGATAAATGCTTCTTCATAGGATATCCTAGGGAAACCAAATGATATTATTTCTACAATCAAGAGGAGGGCAAAGTTTTTGTTGCCCAAAATGACGTCTTTTTGGAGAAAGAGTTTCTTTCAAAAGGAGTCAGTAGGAGAAAGTTGCAACTCGAAGAAGTTCGGGAAACATATAAAAGTGTTTCAACTCCTACCGAACCTCTACAGGACGAATAAAGTGTTGTTGAACTTGTAGATGAGACATCAACCCCACGTAGATCTAAAAGGCCAAGTCAATTGCCTATAAGGTATGGGCATGACGTATTATTGATGAATAATGGTGAGCCTAAAACTTATATGGAAGCGATGATGGACCCAGACTCTGAGGAATGGCTTGGAGCCATGAAATCCGAGATAGACTCCATGAGTGTCAATCAGGTTTGGAACCTGGTCGATCCACTTGATGGTGTTAAAACCATTGAGTGCAAATGGATCTATAAGAAAAAGATTGGTATGGATGAAAATGTTCACATTCATAAAGCTCGACTTGTCGCAAAAGGGTTTCGACAAGTTCAAGGAGTTGACTACGATGAAACTTTCTCACCAGTAGCGATGCTTAAATCTATTCGGCAAGTTCAAGGAGTTGACTACGATCAGACTTTCTCACCAGTAGCGATGCTTAAATCTATTCGGATCATTCTAGCTATTGCTGCATATTTCAATTTTGAGATATGTCAGATGGATGTCAAAATGGCTTTCCTTAATGGAAACCTTAGTGAGGATGTGTACATGACACAAACTGAAGGTTTTGTCGATCCAAAGAATGCTAGTAAAGTGTGCAAACTACAGAAACTCATTTATGGGTTGAAGCAAGCATCTCGGAGTTGGAATTTGCGTTTCGATGAGGAGATCAAAAGGTTTGGTTTTATGAAAAACAAAGAAGAACCTTATGTTTACATGAAGGTTAGTGGGAGCGCACTTGTAATCCTAATCTTATATGTGGATGACATATTATTAATTGGGAATGGCATTCTATGTTGAAATCCGTTAAGGTATCATTGAAAAATAGTTTTCCTATGAAAGGCCTAGGAGAGGAAGCATATATCTTAAGAATAAAGATCTATAGAGATAGATCAAGAAGGCTAATTGGATTAAGCCAAAGTACTTATATTGACAAGGTATTGAATTGGTTCAACATGCATGTTGCCAAGAAAGGGTTCTTGCCTATGTCACATGGCATAAGTCTTGGCAAGAGTCAGTGTCCTTCGACCACTGATGAGCGAGATCGTATGAATAATATTCCATATGCTTCGGCCATTGGATCTATTTTGTATACCATGATTTGTACCCGACCAGATGTATCATATGCTCTAAGTGTTACGAGCAGATACCAGGTTGATCCCGGTGAAGGTCACTGGAAAGCTGTGAAAAATATTCTTAAGTACTTGAGAAGAACTAAGGATGTGTTCCTAGTTTATGGCGGTGATGAAGAGCTTGTTGTAAAGGGTTACACCGATGCAAGCTTCCAAACTGACAAAGATGATTATCGTTCGCAATCTGGTCTTGTATTCATTTTGAATGGAGGAGCAGTGAGCTGGAAAAGTTCCAAGCAAGAAACGGTTGCTGATTCTACAACAGAGGCCGAGTACATTGCGGCTTCTGAAGCTGCAAAGGAAGGTGTTTGGATAAGAAATTCCATTGCTGAGTTGGGTGTAGTTCCGAGTGCCTTGTGCCCATTGGATCTCTATTGTGACAATAATGGAGCCATTGCGCACGCTAAGGAGCCGAGATCCCATCAGAAGTCCAAACACATACTCAGGCGTTATCATCTCATTCGCAAACTGGTCGATAGAGGAGATGTTAAGATATGCAAAATTCATACGGATTCAAATGTTGCTGATCCGTTGACTAAGCCTCTCCCACAGCCAAAGCATGAGGCGCATACGAGAGATATCGGTATTAGATACTTAAATGATTGACTCTAGTGCAAGTGGGAGACTGTTGGAAATATACCCTAGAGGCAATCATAGAGATGATGATATTTCATTATGTTCATGATTTTGATAATATGTTATCGTGTTCCTTGAATGAATCATTTGTTATAGATCAATAAGTATGTGACTTGTTGGTGGAACTCTTTAACTTATATGATGTCATTCTAAATGTATCCCTGGTCGGAGGTTACTGGTCGGAACACCAGATACTCTATGACTAGCACATGTATTGATTGATGACCTTATTTCACCGGTCATAGATATAGGGATATCGAATCAATAATATGAGCTCATGTTAGAGAACACAGGGCTGGATAGACTCATCATTGAGATACTATCGAGATTGTTATGAATCTTTGTGTCATTAGTTGGTCTCAAGTAATGATGATGTATAACCCTTAGACCTTAGATTAGCATGGTTCCCTACATGTGTAATAGCACTCTTAGGGGTTGCCAAACGCTACTCGTAACTGGTTAGTTATAAAGGTAGCTTTCGGGTATGCTATGAAGCATGCGGAGGGATGTGGCTAGTCGAGATGGGATTTGCCCCTCCTTACATAACAGGAGAGCTGTCTCTGGGCCCATCGTGGTGATCGGATAAAGAAAGTGCTTGGCCATGCCACTAGTGGTCGAAGTGTCGACCACATGAAGTTATCCGACACTCGATCGAGAAAGTATTGAACAGTCCATTGATGACGCATCATCTCACCTGGAGTTCAACCAGACATCATGAGGTAAAAGGAGAATGCATGAGTAGGTCACTTAGTTCGATCAGTTACGGACTAGTCGTATGGAGATACGTGCTAATCGTAGACTGGTCGAACGTAATCACAGAATGGTAAGGACCTGGTCGTAAGGAGGTACGAACTGGTCGGGACCAAATACGATATGGTCGTATGGAGATACGAACTAATCGTAGGTGATGAGGACCTGATCATAGATCATATTACATCAAGGTTCGTCTGATATATTCTATGTGTATTTGGGAATCGTTATGTGCTGCTAGGTACCGCTAACGACTGGTGGTCAAAAAAGAGTTTTCGAGTCATAACCGATTACACATGAACCTGTAGGGTCACACACTTAAAGGGCTGTGATTTGTTTTGGATGGTGATCCGAATTTGTATAGGCCACGAGTTCCTAATGGGCTTCAAGTTCGAGACCCATCATGGATGCCTATATAAAGAGGGGCGGTGGCATAGGGTTAGGGAGAGGATGATCTTTGGAAGAACTCCCGAAACCCTAATAGCCACACCTTCTCAACCACGCTGCCGGTGCTAGCACTCCAGCGTGTGATGATCGATCCTGCCCCGTACGTGTGGATACCTCGGAGGTGTTGTTGCGAAGCATCAACATTAGGACGATCCGCAACTCGTGTCGATCACCGGAGTCAGAGGAGAAGTCGAGTGGTGAGTACGACCACTAGGAGGAGCAGACACGCGACGAGTACGAACACTCGAAGGAGGAGACGCGTCGTGAGTACGACTACGACTGCATCAACTCGCTACAACGACTCTACTTCTGCTACGAGTCGGCGCGTCTAGCGGTAATCTCGTGATCTATTACTAGCGGTGGTTTCTTGGTTGCGCGGTAAAATTTTTGTTTGTGCTATCGTAGCCTTGCCGCGTTCCTTTCAATGCCCTAGAGGCAACTATAGAGATGATTGTATCATGTCTATGTTTATGAGTTATTAAATAAATGTTATTCTGTTCCTTGAATGAATCATCAGTTATAAAGATTAACAAGTATGTGACTTGTTAGTGAAGCTCTTTTAACTTATGATGATGTCATTCAAAATGTATCTCTGGTCGAAAGTCACTAGTCGGAACACTAGTGACTGTATCAACCAGCACATGTATTGATTGATGACCATGTTTCACTAGTCACGGATATAGGGATATCGGATTAATAATGTGAACACATGTTAGAGAACATGGTGTTGGATTGACCCACCTTGAGACGCTACTGAGATTGTTATGATTTCATGTATCATCAGTTGGTCTCAAGCATTGATAATGCATAATCCTTAGACCTAAGATCAGCATAGTTTCCTACATGTATAAGAGTACACTTTGGGGTTGCCAAATGCTACTCTGTATTTGGGTAGTTATAAAGGCAGCTTTCAGGTATGCTATGAAATATGCGGAGGAATGTGACTGGTCGGATATGGGATTTATCCCTTCTAACATAACAGGAGAAGATTCGTGGTCGGAAAAGATTTTGGAGTCACAACCGATCTACACATGAACCTACAGGGTCACACACTTAACGGATTGGAACAAACCAGTATGGATACGATTTGTCCAATATGTTCGGATAGGATCCGTCACAGGCACTATATAAGAAGATGCTTGAGGCTATGGGGAGAACATATGTAACAGAGGAGACACATGACAAGAGTTGACGTGAGTTGCTCCAAACCCTAGCCGCCATCTTCTTGAGAGAGCCATCCTGTGAGACTTGGTGCGAGCACATCGGCGTACAATGTTTCTGCCATGGACGTGTGGATACTGTAGAGGCGCTACTGCGGTTGCTGTTGTGCTTGAGGACGATATGCGACTTTGCAAGGAAAGCAATCGGTTGCTGTACGAGGGCAATTTACTACGACCTCTACATCAAAGTAGTCGACGTTGGACGATCGACTACGACCTATGCATCAACGTGCTGGACGTAGGATGATTGACTACGACCTCTTCATCGACGCACGCTTCGTTGGACTTGGCTACTACGACTCTTCTTCCGTTGCACTGCGCGTCTGGTGGTAACGATCTGTGATCTCTTGCTTGCATGACATCCTGGTTTACGTGGTAGAATTTTTGAATTGTTAGCTAGCGTAACCTACCCGTATCCCTACTTATACAACGTTCTACTCGATCGATACTCTTAAACTTGTGAAATGACTCAGTACATAGAATGAGTCTAGGCAAACCTAGACTATATGGCTTGGCTAACTTGGCATCTTCTGCTCATTGTCTTTGTTGAATCTTGCGTATTGTCCTTGAATGGTGGAGATTACTTTATGATATTCTCTTGATGGCTTCTTGTCTTGTGGTTTGAATGTAATGGTTAATAATCGTGTTGACCATCCATAGAAATTTTCAAGGGAAAGATAATCCATTTAGTATTGTAAAATGGTGAGGGGAGAATTAAGTACGAATGAATTGCTATGAAGAAGGTAAGGATAGGTTTTTTGACCAAAGACGAGGGCACAATTTATTTTTCTTCTTATATAAAATAAGTTTTGAAGTTTTTTAACAAACGACCACTCTAAGTAGGTCACGACCTACAGTTGATATAGCTCTAATACCATGTCCGTCGGACCCGGGAGTAACATCCAAAATCCTCTGTTTATTCTACACTAGTCCCTAGAATAGTAGCTAGTGTACACAGGAAAAAAATATTGTAACATCCATAATTCGCAGAACTTTATTAATAAATATCAGAGTTTATTAAAAGAAAGGCTTACAAGCCAACAATAAAGAATACATCGAAAAACGAAGAAGAAGAAGTAGAGCCCAGAAAATCTACCATCGGCAATCGACTAGGGTAGCTGCCTAGTCGTCAAGATACTTAGTTGACTAGGCGACTTCCAAAAAGAAACACTGGGCCTTGAACATTCACTGAATCGATCTCATGCATAAACTTGCACCCGCCAACTATCCATTTTCACCCAAATCCAAACCGGTTTTAAATTTTGTTTTTTCAAATCATTTGTAAATTTCCATGACATAATAATGACATAGACTCATTTTTAAACCATATTTGAATCTTTGGCTAAAATACTCCAAATTGAATATTTTTGGTCAAAGCATGACTAGGTATATATTTTTTCCAAAGTGTTCTACTTCATACTATTGTATCAACTAGATTTTCATCTAAGGTGTCAATGTATGTTTGATTTAATGTGAAAGTTAGCTACACAATGGTAATGGCAATAACTATAATTTTAAAATAGGAATTTACATTAAATTGAATACAAATAAGCATGCAATAATAATTTAAAATAAAATTTAAATAATTTGAAATACTGGGATCAAATATGATCAAAGGATGTGATTTACCTTTCTTAAATAATTATTGTTCTTGGTTGATGAAGTAATCTGGTTCTCCAGAGTGGTCGAAATCTATGCGTGAATAAAGCCAAATACAAACAAAATTCAAATAAAATTAAAATTAATTCATTTAGGTTATGGGAGATAGATACTAAATTTAGAAATATGAATAACTGGAATTGGAGCTCGTATGAAGGAGAACAAGTCTTCAGAAGTTTCATTTACACATAAAATGATAGAAATTTGGGAAATTAACAAAGGAATAATCTGACATGGCTGGCGGCGAATTATTGCAAAATTCAAAATTCTGTTTGAATCAAAAGGTAGATAATGTTAAAAGGAACATGTAGGTAAAAGGTCTCGCGAAAATACCCAATGGATGAAGAGAGCGACCTCGATGGAGTTCTCGCCGGACTTAGGGAAGAAGAGGTGGTCGGTGGTGCTTTGGTAAGATCCAGGCAAAATTGAACTGGGAGGTTGTAGAGGATATATTGAGGACACTCGAGTAAAAATTTGATGATCAAGTGTTGACGGGGTAGGCAGGGAGAGGTTGCTGAAGATGTCGCCGGAGTTTGGGAAGAAAAGGAGGTTGTCAGTGCTTTTGAGGTCTCAGTGAACCAATAAGGAAATAAAAATTCCACTCGAATAGAAATGTGGGGAATCTCAAGAGGAACTCACCGGCAAAATTTGGTGCATAACGAAGCAACAGATGAGGAGATCGGGCTCACTGGACTTAGAGAAGAAGGGCTAGCAGACGGAGCTCTCAGAGGCTTTGGTCAAAACTGAGCATCGGCTTTGTGGGGAATGGGATGAGGAGGCACGGTTCAATTTATAGGGGCAAAGGAGCAACGGTTTGGCCAGAATTGATCGCAGAAGTTATGGTCGGAGTTAAGCCGTATTAAAAAGCAGTGGTTACTGTCCCAACAGGTAATGGAAAATCATTACTTTTCTTCTAAAAATTTCAAAAGACACTAATTAATTTGAGAAAAAAATAACAATTCAACTTCAAAAAATTCGAAAGAAATCTCAGATAGTAAATACATCATTTTTAATTCAAATAAAATATTAACAATAAAAAAATAATTTTTACATAGTAACTATTTTTAAAATGCTAAAAATTCTTTTTATACTCAAAAATAGTAATATTACTCTAAAAATTATATAAATTTTTGTAGTAGTTAAATATGGTATTTTGAGCTTACATAAAGTATTTTTTAACCCAATTTTAGTTCTTTTTGCAAACTCAAATTCGTTTTTAATTGCTAGAAATCAAAAGGGAAGTTAGAAAATAGAAATAAAATTTAAAAAATTCTAGAAAAATTCACAGAAATTCCCTGAATTTTTTTGAACTTAAAACAAAATTATTTCCAACTTAAATGTAGTTTATATTTTTGCTCATAAATTATTTTTAATGTCTTGAAAATAGGAAAAGCTTTTAAAATTCCAGAATATTTATGAAATTAATTAAAATTTTATTATTAGATTTAAATCCAAGAAAATCTCAGAAAACTCAATAAATTTTATTTTTTACTTTAAAATCCAGGAAATTCAAGAAAACTAAGAAAACTATTTTAAAACTCAGAAAATCCTATAAAATAATAACTTTAATAGTTTTAGTTTGAGTAACAGAACTTTGAGATGTTACAAGCTCCTAAGCCCACAATACAGAAGGTTTCGATGTGCACTAAACTTGTGTTCTTGATTTATTTGTACAATATTCGTGCCTACATAAATTGGCTAAACAACTACGGAACGCCAAGGAAGTAAGCAACACAGGCTAAACTCTACCTGTATGAATACCCTAGCCCTAAGTACCAACCACCTTACGAGTTTACCTTGAGTTATACCGTTGCTTGCTAACTCAAATAGTAGCACTTTCGGGTTGACTTTTCTGCCTCTATTGTTGTTGGCTCCTGCAGATACTCACAGAATTCAGATAAAATGAAATGAAATGACAGATGAGAGTAGCGTTGCTGTGCTTCGACCACCACTCGGAGCTGCAATGAAATGCATGCCACTTTATTGTTTTGGGGTTGCATATGCGTTGTCACATTAAATGGATAATAGCTCAAAAGGTCAACTAATTGGTGTCGTACAGGGGATATTTGACGTGATTTGATTCGTTTCATATTGCAAACAATGAGTTGCTAGGGAATAATTAAATGATTTAATTTTTTTGTTATTTTTCATAAGGCTATAAAGATTGCATTCTATATCATGTGGACGTGGTCTTTGACAAAAAAAAAACGAAAGGAGGATAGACAAAAAAGAGAAGAGGAACAAGAAGTTTGCATTTGCACACCCAAAAGATGGAGAGGGGAACTGCTACTCTATGCTTCCTCATGGTTCTTGTGTTGCTAGGAAGTTCTACTCATGCAGGTTCTCCCTCTTTCCGTGTGTGCGATTTTATCATGTGTGTGTTTTTCTCGGTCCCACTTGCCCAGCAAAATAGATTAAGACTCAGTTTACGGTTGTTGTGAAAAATTGCTATCAAAAGGAAATTGTGAAAAGACTACTACTCTATTCGATAAATCAGATTAAAGTTAGATAAATCCTGATATCCAATGGTTGTCCTCTCATATTTCACCTTGTATGCCGTATATCCTTTTCCAACTTGGATAAAAACATAGCTGGTTAGACACACAACTATCTAAAAGAGCCTCAACCAAACGACAATCATTGCATCATTTGGAACACACGAATTTCACAATAATTTTATGGAGACAATGCAATTTTTGTAGGAATTAATCTAGAAAATTTCCGTATTCCAAACGGGGACTAGGTACATTTTACATTAGAACAGTAGAACCTTTTTATAAATCCCCCAAAAAATAGATTTTTTTACTGTACCTAACAACATCGTGCGATACTGGTACTGATTAGGTGGTATGTTTTTGTGCAGAGAATTGCGATGATTATTACTTTGCGAAACTGGTGTGCGTCAGGCCATTGTGTAAGCTGAACTGCCTCATTTTCTTCGGAAAGCACCTGAAGCGGTACAGCTGCCAGGGCACCTGGCCAGATCGCCAATGCGTCTGCTACGCCTGTTACAATTAATGGTTAGACCCAAAGGGGCATACAACGTCCTCACGTGGTGAGGGTCAAAACACATTCATGAGAATGTGGAATAATATATGTTGATGACATCTTTTAATTTTGGATGTAGTGTCGCAGTGCCATATGCTATTTCATTATTTTGTCATGCGTGATCTCATATTGGGTCACAAATATATATGGATTGAACACAACAAATTTATGATTTTACTTACATTCAGCAATGAAAAATAAAAACAGGAGGGAGCATAATATATATAATCAATTTGTTCTTCAAACAAATACTAAAAAATTACCAAATGTTTCCCAAGAATTTTTCAAGATATGCATTATCACATTAAATTGATACTATCTATACTAGTATAAAAAGATGGAGATTTTCTTTGCTACATCCACCCAATCTTTGTGCACACGAAGACTTCCTAGCAATCTAAAGGACAGGATCTAACGGTTAATGTTCATTCCATATCCGGCCATCTACAAGAAATTCTAGCCATGGATATTTGCTATAACCTCTCAAAAATTTCAATTTTGGATAAATATACTAAAAATAAATGAGGGAACAATTTTGAGCATGTTTATATATGGGAAAAATGAATTGAGCATGTTTTTGTAATTTTCTTTAAAACAAATGTTGCATTTACGAACCAATAGATGCTTGAAAGATTTTACAGGAAAACTTTAGAACTGATAAAATTCTGGAACAATTTCACAATAAACAACACTGTGTCAGGAGTCTCCACAAAAATTTTCATAATTTTTGGAGCCCGATTGTTGTGTTTAAAAATTCAGTAAACTTTCAGCCCTTTCTGAAAAATTCAAAACTCGTTTGAATTTCCGGCTCGCCCTTTGGGCCGAATCTGCGCCGGCCCAATTCCTTGGCGCCCCACTCCCCTCTCGCTGACATGCTAGGCCTGCATGTCAGCAGCCTTCTTCGAGTTCGCACCAGTGGTCGCACCTACTCCGCCCTAGTTCGCGACTGTTGCCCCTAGTTTCGCGCCCCAACTGCCCCGTCGCCTCCGCATGCTCCTCGCCCATGCTAGCAACCCCAAGCTAGTGCCCTTTCCCGCACGAGCGGAGAGACCAGAGCCAACATAAGATTCTCGTCGCAGCCGCATTTTCTCGCCATGAATATCACGCCAACCTCAGTCATACTTAAGCTTCTGGTCACGCCACGAATTTCCTAGCTCACCATTATCGCCTCCCACCAAGAACCAGTGCTTCTCGCTCGTTGGTTCGCTGGAAATGAGAGCATTGTTCTCGACGCCAGTGAGAAAGCCTCACACCGCTGTCGCCGCCTCTAGTGAGCTTCCTTGGCAGCGACAGCTGCATCACCATGCTCACCTACATCACTCCATTTCTCTACTTGATGTAGCCCCTGGAGCCATGTAGCGCCGACGCGCCATCATCTTCCCCAACTCCAGTGCATGCACCCGATCCAAGCTGTTTCACCCTCGCTGTTCTAGAAGGTTTGGGATCCTTCTGATCACGTCATCACATGTTCCGTCCCTCAATCAGCTAATCTCCTCACTCAACGAAGGTCGTCTCATAGTGGATACATGCAACCTCGTAACCTTCCCTATTTTTGGCCGCCGCCACCACCATTTATGCCTTTCCTCGAAGCCCATTGAGTCTCCGTCCAATTCTTTCCTTCTCCTCCATCCCTAATGTGAATGTGAGCTAATGCACACCTTCTTGTAGCCCCACCATCATTGTAGAGCACCAGCACCGTGAGCCGCCTCTATGCTGTTGCTGTTCAGCATCAACAAGCTTCTTCGGCCATCCCCCAATGCCATCAAAGATCTTGGTGAGCTTCTAGTTGTCCCCTAAAGCTATTGTGCACGTTAGATCAGTAGAGTAGCGCTTGTAGCATAGAAGTCATCGTGGCCACCTGTGCCGTCGCTACGTGAGATGGTGTCGCTACTGCTCCATTGACCATCTCCCCCGTTTTTTCTCCCTCGTGCCCGACCCTCCTCTCTTTCCTCTGCCGCGCCTCCACCGGCCCCGTGCCAGTGTCTCCTCCCGACTGGCCGCCGCCACTCCCGCTGCGCCGCCCGGCTGCTTGCCCTCTCTGCTCTGTCTCCATGCGTGCGCCGCACGCTGTCCCGCCGCCCGCGCCAGAGCCATTTCTGCCGCCCGGACGCGCCGCTCCTTCTTGCTGTCGCCTCCTCGCGCGCGAGCTCGGACGCCCCCTCTTCCTTCGACTATAAAGCCCGCGTCACTTTCCTTCTCCTCCCCTCTTTTCCCCTTCTTCTTTCCTCCCAGCGCCTCCGCTCTGCCATTTCTCCCGCTGTGCCCCCTCTCTAGCGCCCCGTCACTCCGGTACGAATCCGGCCCGGCCGAGCCCGTCACCGGCTTCCCCTCGCCGCCGTGAAGCTTCCCCACCCCTCAATTTCTCCTCCCCGCCGTCGGAAAGCTCCGCCGCCGAGATATTCCCTTCTTCGCCTCCGGTCGCCGCCGCTGGACCTCCGTGGTCGCCCTCCGCCCCGGCCGAGCCCGCCGCTCGGTTGCCCCCTTGCGCTGCTGCCACGGCGCCACTTCTTCCCTTCGCGCGCCGCGCTCTGGCTCCTCCCCGGTGCCGTCGCCACCTCCAGTGTGATCACCGTGCACTCGGGGACTCGTTTTGCCCGCTCTCCGGTCGCCTTGCCCTCTCACTCGCCGGCGCCGCCGTCGCCGCTCGCCCTGCCGCCGCTCTCCTCTGTCACCCCATCTCTCTCCCCAACTCGCTCTCTCTCCCTCTCTCTTAATCTCTCTCGCTTCCTCTCTCTGCCGGTGGGCCCGGTACTATTCTGTGGACCGAGTCATGCGCCGGTGGACTTCATCGTTCACTGTGCTGTGCACCGCCCGTGCCGACGTGGACGCCCACGTGGGGCCACATCAGCATTTTCGCCCGCGTGGTGCCGCGTGGATGCTGACATGAATTCCAGAATTTTTCAGCTAAAAAATAATTCCAGAAATTCCAAAAATCCAATTTCTATCATTTCTTGTGATTTGAAACTTTCGAAGGGCATAACTTCTTCATCCGAACTCCGATTTGGGTGATCCAAATTTCTAAATTTAACTAAAATTGAGCTCTTTCATTTGGTTCTGGCTTCGTAATTTTTTGGAGTGTATTTGGTGTTGTTTTATTTATTTTATTCTTTTCGCATGTGTAGATTGTGGCGTTTTGGAATATTTCTTCGACCCGGCGACCGAAGACCCGCAACTCGTCAACGAAGGAAAGTCGTAGACCTTTGACCATGTTGTAGACCCGTAACATGCCTGGTGATTTCACGCAAGGGGTAGAATTTTAAAAAAAATATAGGAATGGATAGATGGTTTGGTTTGGTTGGAATGGTTGGGAAGTGAATGGGAAGTTCACTATTTGATTCAAAGAACTTGATTAATTATGTATTAATCTTTCAAATGATGCTTTGCAATCTACTTATGGTATTTACTGTCAAAACTTGCTTTCTGCAAATTAACCATAAAGCCATGCTTGTTCAAGCCTTGCATGAATATTATTTGCATACATTTCCCTACGACTTGCTGAACAATTTATGTACTCACGGCTATACGCCATTTGTTGATCAGTCCCAGCAGAAGAACCAGGAGTCTTTGAGTTCTACGAGGAATGCTACTTTGAAGACTTTGCGAACTAGGTCACATCCTCCTCTCGATTACCTGTGGGCATGTCGATTGGCCTCCACGTTGTTTTGGATTTCCGTTGCCAGATACTCTGTTGATGTTAAGCCCTGCGTGGCAACTTTAGTAAGAACTTGACCGTAAGGTCATTTTGCTGTTAATTAATATTATTTTGTCTACTTTATTAGTTTCGTTGTTGTATGGATATGATAACATTATTGTTGCAACTGTGCGGGTTATACTGATCATGGGACTAGCTCAAAATGCGCAGAGGGTCTCGGGGTTGTATAACCTCGGGGCTCCGACAAGGGATGGTATCAGAGCCATATCGACTGTAGGACGTAACTTTAGTTAGGTTGGTCGTTATAGTCAAAAGTTTCAAAAGTTATTTTCTAAATCAAACCAACCAATTAATGAATAGATATTCTTCTCTCGTCCTATTCTGTTCTATTCTTTCTCATCTATTCTATTCTTTTCTTATCATCTTACCCTCTTATATCATTCTGGAGCTCTTTCGTGTTATCTTTTCTGAAACTTGGTTTTCAAATTTAAATTTGACCTCCTTACTTCTGGAATCTCTATAGGATCGAGCCCTTCGTGTTCAAGTGATGGAAGCTTTGGAAGCTCAGGATCTGTCGGTTGTTTCAAGTTGACCCCCCTGTAAGTTAGATTGGTAGTTGCCCTCCTTAGTGGTAGTGTCGTTTAGTCTGCGTAATAGGACCTTTTTGCTTGAGTGTCCGCTTTTTGTTGCTTCTTGATAGCTTTTCAGCTATCTGTTCGTTGGGTTAAACCAACTTTGCCCCAATAGGTCGTTCCATCTTTCTCCCTCCTCTCTCGCTCATCTTCATGCTTTTCCCTCTCACCTATTGTGCTTTCTTCTCCTCGTCTATTAAACATGGGAAGCTTTGTTGCTGATGGTTCAGACCCGCAACTCTGCAAGCCAGGATGAGTCCCCGAGCGTCAATGCACCATCTTCCCAGGCCGCCAGTGTAGATCAGGGTTTGAGTCAATTCATGACAGCCCAGACGCAGTTGATGAGCTCAATGATGCAAAACATGACCCAGATGATGAACCAGCATAACCAGACCGCTGTTGCCCTACTCGCAGTGTTGAACCAGAACAGCCAAGCAGCCGCCATGCCACCTCCACCCCCAGCTTTTCCTCAGTCAAGGCTGGCAGAGTTCTTGAGGATCCATCCACCCACTTTCTCTAACTCCTCTAAACCTTTGGGCGCAGATGACTGGCTGCGCTCTATGGAAAAGAAGCTCGCTATCACCAGTTGTGATGATCGCGAGAAAGTTCTGTATGGCACTCACCAGCTTGAAGGTACTACCGCATAATGGTGGGAGAACTACTGCGCTGCCCATGGGGACCCTGAGAATATCACTTGGGCCGAATTTTCAGGGGCCTTTTGCCATTCCCATCTCCCTGATGGGAAGGTGGAAATGAAGAAGAATGAGTTCCGTGAGCTACAGCAAGGCAACATGTCAGTGAGTGAATACCTCAATAAGTTCAACCCATTGTCTCGTTATGCTCAATAGGACGTTGCCACAGATGATGCACGCCAAAAGCGATTCAAGCGAGGAATCAACCCTAGCTTGAAGGTTCAAGTCATTGGGAATGACTATGCAGATTTTTAGCACCTGGTGAACAAGGCCATGCTCATAGAGGAATTCCGTCGAGAGCTGGAAGAATCCCGCAAGAAGAAGATGATGCAGCACAGTGCCCATCAGAGTCACTCCTAGAGAGCCAGAATGAATGTGCGTTGCTCCACTAGTTACATTCTGACCCCCTGCAGCAGCACCTCGCCCAGCAGTCCCAGTGACCCGCAACTTCAACACCTCCAGCAATCAGCATCTAAGAAATAGCAACAATGCCGCCGGGATCACCTGCTTTAAGTGTCATCAATTGGGGCACTTTGCCAACAGTTGCCCGCTGAAGCAAGGCCCATCACCTGTCAGATTCAACTTGGGAGCTACACCGACCAGAATCCCCATGCCAGGAGCCGGACGAGGAGCACCTCAGACTCCAGCTGCGCCAGCCAAGAACCCTCAGCATTTTGGAAGAGGCCATGTAAGCCACGTCACTGTGGAGGAAGCCCAGACAGCCCCGGACGTCGTGCTGGGTATGTTCCTTGTAAATTCAGCACCTGCTACCGTTTTGTTTGATTTTGAAGCTTCGCATTCGTTTGTTTCTCGGAGTTTCGCTAAAAGGCATCAGTTGGAAGTTTTGCCTCTTAAAAGTGTTTTGTTTGTTCAATCCTCCGGTTCAGAATTGAGTATGAACCAAGGTTGTCTTAAGGTTAAAGTGACCATAGAAGGGGTAGAACTCCTTGCCAATCTCATCATCATAGACACCAAGTCCCATGACGTGATTCTGGGAATGGATTGGCTTGCCAACCACCAAGCCCTCTTGGATTGTGGTGGTAGGAGTATCACCTTGGTCAGCCCAGATGGAACTAAAGTAAAGTTTAAAGTCTCCCCAGAGAAGCATGGTGGAGCATCAGTCTGCACCGTCAATGTCATACCTTTAGAAGATGTGCCAGTGGTCAGAGAATTTCTAGATGTCTTCCTTGATGATCTACCTCGAATTCCACTAGACAGACACGTGGAGTTTGTCATCAATCTAGTTCTGGGAACTGCCCCTATTTTTAAGAGACCTTACAGATTGCCTATCAATGATCTAGTTGAGCTGAAGAAGCAGATCGAGGAAATACAAGAGAACTATTTTGTCCGACCAAGTTCTTCACCTTGGGGAGCCCCAGTAATCTTCGTTGCCAAGAAGGATGGTACTCAACGGATGTGTGCAAATTACCGTGCCCTTAATGAGGTTACCATCAAGAACAAGTACCCTCTACCCAGGATTGATGATTTGTTTGACCAGTTGAAAGGAGCTGGAGTGTTCTCCAAGAGAGATTTGAGGTCAGGGTACCACCAGCTGAAGATTCATCCAGAGGATATCCCCAAGACAGCTTTCTCAACCCGATATGGACTGTATGAGTTCATGGTCATGTCTTTTGGATTGACCAATACCCCTGCTTACTTTATGAATTTGATGAATAAAGTATTCATGGAGTATTTGGATAAGTTCGTCATTGTCTTTATTGACGATATTCTGGTATATTCCAAGAATAAAGAAGAGCATGAAGAGCACCTTCGCTTGGTCTGGAATAAGCTTAGAGAACATCAACTCTATGCCAAGTTCAACAAGTGTGAGTTTTGGATGAAGAAAGTTACCTTCCTTGGACATGTCATGTCTGCAGAAGGAGTCTCCGTTAACCCTAGCAAGGTTAAGGATGTGCTTAACTGGGAGTCACCCAAGTCTGTGCCTTAGGTCAGAAGTTTTCTTGGTATGGCAGGATACTATCGCCGGTTCATAGAAGGATTCTCTAAAATAGCAAGACGCCTCACCCAGCTGTTGAAGAAGGAAAAGAAATTTTCTTGGACACTAGAATGTGAGCAAAGTTTTCAGGAATTGAAGAAGTGTTTGACAACCGCTCCAGTGTTGATCTTATCAGATGTCTAGAAGGATTTTGAGATTTTCTGTGATGCATCTCGGCAAGGACTTGGCTGTATCCTGATGCAAGAAAGGAAGGTAGTAGCATATGCTTCACGTCAGTTGAGGCCTCATGAAGTAAATTATCCTACTCATGACCTAGAGTTAGCTGCCGTAGTGCATGCTTTAAAGATATGGTGCCATTTCCTTATCGGTAATCGCTGTGAAGTCTATACGGACCATAAGAGCTTGAAGTACATTTTCAATCAAGCTGATCTTAATATGAGGCAAAGAAGATGGTTGGAGTTAATCAAGGATTATGATATTGAAATCCATTATCATCCAGGCAAAGGTAATGTTGTGGCAGATGCCTTGAGTAGGAAGGTCTACTGCAATAGCCTGATGATCAAGGAGAGTCAGCTAGTCCTGCATGAAGAATTTCAGAAACTCAAGCTAGAGTTAGTTGAAGAAGGCTTCCTAGCTTCCTTGGAGTAACCATACTGGAGATGAAGACACTTGGGAGTGTGAAGACAAAATTCGATCCGAGTACCTAGATCTATTTCCTTCCGCTTGAAGTGAAGGAAAGGTTAAACAAAGTAATGGGAAGAAAGTTGTAACAACCATTCTTTGTAACCTTGTTAGGATATCTTAGCACTATCTTTGACGAAAAGCAAGACAACAGATGTTGTACTTCCTTTTTAAAATCTTCCTATCCAATTTTCGATCTACCTAGATCTCGGGGTCGAGATCTTTTGTAAGGGGGAGGTTTGTCACATCCCCAAAATTAATAAAGAGGATTACTATACATTTCATCAGCATGCATCATGTTTTCATGCATTTACATTATATATTGCACTTGAAAAATCTTACCCAATTGTATAAACCTACGCTTGCAAAAACAACTCCTAAAGAAAACAGTAACAAAAACTTATGGACTACCTCTGGAAATAATTTATTAAAATACTATATTAATTATCATGAATTAATATAATTTTGACACTTTTTAGAACCAATGTTGAACTATAGAAAATTCAAACTTGATTACTAACCTAGGCTAAGTTGGAATTTTAATTAAGAAAATAAATAATGAACAGTGGGTTTTCCAATTTTATATGGCTACTAGGTCACCCCAGGAAACCCCCTAATTTATTTCAAATTTTTATGAATTGTTTTGTTATATTTTAGAGCCTGATCAAACTAGAAGAAATAAATTCAAAAGCAGTCAAACTAAATACTGTTCCTCAGGCTCGAGCTGCCCGCACAGTAACCAGCCGAACCACCTAACTCAGCCAAACCAACTAACATGCGCACCGTCCAATCTCAATCGGATGGCACGTGACCCCCGCCACCCGATCGCGTCCGCGTTCACGCCCTCTTCTCCCGCTGCCACGCTGGGCCCACTGCTCGGTCGTCATCTCCCTCGCGCTGGTGCGCGCGTAGAAGCGCTACGCCACGCGGCCATGTCGCCCTGCCCTCGTGTCAGTGACACCTTAACCGCACCGCCCCTCTCGGCCACTCCTGGGGTTTCCCCGTGTGACGCCGCCTCTATTCCGTCCTCTCCCCGGGCATAACACCCCCTCCAGCACCACCTTCTCACTCACTTCTCCTCCTGTTGGCCGAGGAGAGGGACGCCCACCTCGGCGCCATTGCTGCGTAAGCTTCGAGCTCTCGGCCTCCATATTCTCTACCTAGAATGCCTTATCCATTTTGCCTAACGCTAGTGCTCGCCGTTGCTTGTAGCTCCCAGAACGCCGTCACGACCTCTGCTGCTCTAGAGCGTGCACCAGAGGCTGTCGTCGTGTCAATTGTTGCCGTCCTCATCTCTGGTGAGCCATTTGCCCTCGGGTGTGCGTCACCTTGTCTCTTAAGTCTTAAGTGGCCTTTAACCTCACTCGATTTGCCAGATGCTGCACAGGAGCTCAGGAATTTAGAGTTTCCTTATTTTCGGCCGAAGAACATTGTTCTTCGTCTTCATCGCTGACTGGTGAGGCATTCTCTAATTCCCAGCTGGTGGAGCTTCTACTAACTGCCCTTAAGTTGTCCCGATGCTTTATCGTCACTCTCCTTACGCAGAACATCTTCTCCTTGTGAAGCCGACACGCCACCGTCACCTCCTTCGATGCCGGTTGAGCTCCAAGCTTCTCCGACCCTGCCCGACCCCCAGGTAGACTCATATAGCCCCCAGCTAGCTCGGGTACCCGCTCCTTTGGACAATGCGGAGCTAAATCGCAGTAGGCCTCATTGCCGTATTAGCGCCGCCGCTCCCCTCCGACGCGTCACCGCTATCGGGCGTTGTTGAGATCACCGCCACCACCCAAGTGTGTGCAATGCTATTGTGCACCTATCTCTGGCCTTGGATTACGCCGCCATGGCCGAAATCGCTGGCGACATGCCAGCGAGCGCAGCATACGTGTGTCGGACAGCAGACAATACTATAGCAGAGTAATTAAGGCGCTAATGACTACTTACTGTACTTAATGATGTCTTAAGGAGTTGATGTGTCTATGGCATGTGGGCCCCGTGAACAGAAAACAGTCATTAAAAATGTTTTGAATGTGTGTATGACATGTGGGCCTCGGGGGTTAAGTGCACAGTATGCACCTTGTGGACCAGCCATGGACTTCGGGTCCACGCATTGTGCTGTCCACCAAGTCACTGACATGCGGGCCCACTTGTCAAGCGGGGAAATTAAAATCCCTGGGTAAATGAGAAATGGTACTGTTGGTCTGGCCCTAGTAGTTAGTAAGCGTGGCTAGCCTAGTTTCCGGTAAGAAAAGTATTAATCGATTAAAGAAAATTAGAATACATTTATTTATACACTAAAAATGTGATTAACTTCAAAAATGCATAACTAATTCATCTTAACTCCAAATTGGATGAAACCAGTGCTGGTAATTTTTATTTTTGATGAACTTTATTTAAAAATAGGTTGCACACTTTTATCTATAGCAGAAGATGAAGTTATGGAAAATGATCATTAAATCTATTATTTTCACAATAGAAAAATGTTCATAACTTTAAAAATTCATAACTTTTGCATAGAAATTCCAAATGAGATGAACCAAGTGGCAGTGGGCTTGTAATAATATTCTCAATTTACCTATGTAACCCTTTGTCTACTCACAGTTCTACAAATTTTAGCCAAAACTTTAAATTCAATAAATTTCATTTTTGGGAAATTAAAATTCAAACTATTATAACTCTCACATACTAAATGCAAATAGAATTATTCTTTCACCTAAATTTATATAAAATAAACACCTAGCTACTGTAGAAATCTCGTACATTTGAATTTCATGCATTTTCTCGATGTTTATTCGGTATTATCTTTATATAGATTTCGAAGTAAATTTTATTGACTCATACGCCACCGAGGCAGAACAACTTGAATACCAGCAAGGCAAGCATCATTTGAACTTTCTTTTGCATCATATTGCTCCCTATTTTTGTTAGTTAGATGCAATGATAATTGCTTGCATGCTATTTTTGGTTATGTCGCTATTTTTGTGATGTATAGTTAGTTATATCCTATTCATGAGGTTATCCTTGAATTATTTCCAGTACCTGCATGCTTAAGTTAGGTTGTGTGAAATATATTGTTTGGGGTTACTTAGCCATGCAAGTCTAGTGCGGTAGTTTTAATTGTCGGGAATAACCCGGCAAACATGGGAGACACAATTTTATTATTATCCTTCTATTCCAGATCTTTGTATCTATTTGTAAAGTTAAATTTTGTCATTTTAAAAGTGTTTTGGGTCTGGACAAGTGATTGCTAGTGAGGGTGCCTTCGTGCACGAGATCAGGTATGTGGTTGACTTGTTCGGACCGCTATGGACCGAGCCATGGGTTGTCATTCGAAGTAACTACCGTGCTACTATGCGCAGTATATGGGTGCCGCTTGGTCAAGTAGGGGGAATGTTTTATTGGTTTGGACCGCAGGTGGTGTGAGGACATAGCGACCGTGAAATTCTATGTTCCTTAGGAACCCAGTGTAATATATATTGTGCAGGTGAGCACGATTTTTATGTTGGCGGTTTAACCAACATACTAGCAACGTACACTGGCCCCTCCGACACGGCGTGCATGCCCTCTTAGTATTTGCTATATGCTTATGTACTAAGTTGGGGTTTCATCTTGCATGGGTGGTCCAACTCAATAAGTTATTCTTGCTGAAAAATACCGAATGTCGATTTCCCCGGCCGACACACCATAAGAAGTGTGTTAATTTTGGAGGCTTACGGGCTAGTCGAGTCGTGTAGGTAAAGTAGTACACCTCTGCAGAGATAAAACTATTTGAATAGCCGTGTCCACGGTTATGGAGACATTTGGTTTGGGAAGACATCATCGCTAGTCTTTTCTCTTAAAAATTTGATGGTTACAACTTGGTATTCGGCATGAACGGGTGTTCATATACTTTAGTTTATCAAAGTGGGCTGCCACTTTGGTATTTGTTTGTTCACTTTGTTTACAAATGTATCACTTTATTGCATGCTTTACATCTACTTCAAATATGATTTTTAAATGGCAATTGAAAAAAAACTAGTATGTATAGGTTGGAAATGGTTGTGTTTTTCTGCAAAACTAAGCCAATACTGCTATCCTTTGATTACCCAATTTGCATAACTAATTTTTCCTTTGTGTAAAACTTGCGAGTACCTTTGTACTCAGCCAGATGTTTGCTGGTCTTTCAGGTGAGGAGGACTTCGTGCCCGACGAGCTCGTTAGTGCCGATTTAGGCGATACTGACAAGTAGTGTTATTATCTAACCCCTAGTCGGTTGCCTTGGGTTATTGGGCATACCTTGCTAGATCTTTTGGTTTATTTATCTTGCATCTACTGTTATTTAACACTCTTATTTGAATTTGGCCAGTCGGCCATTATGTAATAGTTGGAGACTAAACTATTATGTTGTATCTCTTTTGGATTGCTAATGTATGATGTTGTATGGATGTGATCAACGTTGAATGAGAGTATGAGCGTGTTGGTCGCTGATCCTGGGAGCCAACATGGCCTCATACTCACTGTTGTGAATCCCACTTTAACTTGTCTAAGTATTGGTTTGGACCGTGTGGAGAACCGATCATCATGTAGTGCTCACAGAGGAGCAGCGCGCATGATCATCGGTGCTCTAGTTTCGGTCGAGACTCTTCACTTGGATGAAGTTAAGGTGGAATTCATTTATGTCACACCCCCAAAATTAATAAAGAGAATTACTATGCATCACACCAGCATACATCATGTTTCCAAGCATTTACATTATATATTGCACTAGGAAAATATATTACAATTGTATAAACCTACACTTATAAAAGTATCTCCCAAAGAAAACAGTAATAAAAGCATATGAACATACTCTAGAAATAATTTATTAAAATACTATATTAATTATCATGAATTAATATAATTTTTTCCAATTTTTTAGAACCAAATTTTAACCACAGAAAATTCAAACTTGATTAATAACATATGCTAGTTTGAATTTAAATTATACCAAATAAAATATGAACAGTGAATTGTTAAAATTTATTTGAGTACTAGGTAAAACCAGGAAGCCCCCTGATTTATTTAAAATTTTTATGAATTTATTTACTATATTTTGAAGGCCGATCAAACTGGAGGTTTAAAATTTAAAAACCATTCAAAACTGGACATTATTCCTCTAGCTCAAGCCACGCACATAGTAACCGACCGAGCCACACGGCTCAGCCCAACGACCTAATGCGTTGGCCATCCGATCGTGATCCAACGGCCCAAACGCGTCGTCCGTTCTCCCGCTGCGCCGCTGTCGCCGTCACTGCTAGTGGGCCCCACGCGTCAGTCATCGTCTTCCTCCCCGCTGTCGCCCGTGTAGAAGCTGGATGCCACGCGCCCGCCATGCTCTGCCATGCTTCCGTCAACGCCGTGCCCCCACTGCCCTCTGTGACCAATCCCAGGGCGTCGTCCGCTCACGCCGCCTCCGTTCCGTCCCTCGGCTTAGCTTAAGTCACCACGTACCCTCCATTCTCAGCCATTCTTCCTCTCGGCACCAGAGGAAGAAGGAGCTCGCATTGCTTTGGCCCTCGGGTAAGCTTCGCGCTTCCCCCTCCCTCTTCACCTCCGACCAATGAAGCTTCCATTTTTGCTGAGGCCGACTTTTGTCTCGCTTGTAGCTCCGGGAACACCAGCACGTCCTCGTCGTCTCCAGAGCGCGCACCAAAGGCCACCGCGGTGTCACTCGTCATCATCTTCCTATCCGGTGAGCCCTTGGCCCTTGGGTGTGCATCACCATGTGTCTTAAGTCTTAAGTAGCCTTTACCCTCAGTCAATTTACCGAATGCTGCACAGGAGCTCGGGAATTTGGAATTACTTTGCCTTCGGCCGTAGGGCACTATTCTTCGTCTTCGTCGCTGACGGGTGAGACATTTTCTGATTCCCTACGATTAAAGCATCTCTTGGTCATCATTGAACTATCCCGGGGCCTCAGTGTCATTCTCCTTGCGCAAAGAGTCCCCTCCTCGTGAAGCCGACGCGCCACCGTCACCTCCTCTGACGCCGGCCCAGCTCCGAGCTCCTCTGGCCCTACCCAACCCTTAGGTAGACTCATACATTCCCCAGATAGCTCGGGCACCCGCTTCTTTGTACAATGCGGAGCTAAATTGCATTGGGCAGCATTGCCGTATTAGTTCCGCCGCTCCCCTCCAGCGCGTCGTCGCTACCGGCCGCCGTTGAGATCACCGCCACCACCCAAGCGTGCACAAAGCTATTGTGCACGTATCTCCGACCTTGGCTCACGCCGCCGTGGCCGAGTTCACCAGCGACACACCGGCGAACGCAGCGTGCGCGTGTCGAACGACCGACAACACTGTAGGGACGTAATTAAGACACGACAACACTGTAGGGACGTAATTAAGACGTTAATGATTGCTTACTGTGCTTAATGATGTCTTAAGTTAGTGATGTGTCTATGGCATGTGGGCCCTGTGAATAGAAAATAGGCATTTAATAACGATTCGACTGTATGTATGACATGTGACCGCCGTGGACTGACAGTCCACACACTGTGTGGTGGACAAAGCCACTGACAGGCGGGCCCCACCTGTCAGCCGAGAAAAATTAAATCCCCAGGTAAAAGAGAAATGATACTATTGGCCGGGCCCGCTTGTCATCAATAGTGGCTAGCAGCGCGGTTGGTAAGAAAAGTATTAATCGATTAAATAAAATCAGAATGCATTTATTTATACACTAAAAATATGATTAACTTCAAAAATGCATAACTAATTCACCTTAACTCCAAATTGAATGAAACCAGCGCTGGTAATTTTCATTTTTGATGAAATTTATTTAAAAATAGGTTGAAATTTTTTCTCTATAGCAGAAAATGGAGTTTTGGAAAACGATCATTTAATAGATTATCTTTACAATAGAAAAATAGTTATAACTTTGAAAATTTATAAATTTTGCATAGGAACTCAAAATGACGTGAACCAAGTTGCAGTGGACTTATCATAATATTATAAATTTATCTATGTAACCCTTTGCCTCCTCACTATTCTACAAATTTTGGCCAAAACTTTAAATTAAATAAATTGCATTTTCGGGACATTACAAAATCAAATGGCTATAACTTTCACATACTAAATGAAAATGGAATAATTCTTGCACCGCAATTTATCTAAAATCAACATCTAGCTACTGTAGAAATCTCATGTATTTTTAAGAACTTTGTATTTCGTGCCCTTTCTCGATGTTTATTCGGTATTGTCTTTATATAGGTCCCGAAGCAAGTTTTATTGACTCATACGCCACTGAGGCCGAACAACTTGAATACCAGCAAGGTAAGCATCATTTGAACTTTATTTTGCATCATATTGCTCCCAATTTTTGTTAGTTAGATGCAATGATATTTACTTGTATGCTATTTTTGGTTATATCGTTATTTTTGTGATGTGTAGTTAGTTACATCCTATTCATGAGGTTATCCTTGAATTATTTCTAGTACCTATTTGTTTAAGTTAGGTTGTGTGAAATATATGGCTTGGGTTTGCTTAGCCATGCAAGTCTAGGATGATAGTTTTGATTGTCGGGAATAACCCGACAATCGTGGGAGACACAATTTTCTTGTTATCTTTTCATTACAGATCTTCCTATCTGTTTCTAAAGTTAAAAATTTATCATTTTAAAAGTGTTTTGGGTCTGGACAAGTGGTTGCTAGTAAGGGTGCCTTCGTGCACGAGATCGGGTATGTGGTTGACTTGTCCGGACCGCTAAGGACCGAGCCATGGGCTGTCATTCCAAATAACTATCGTGCTACCACGTGCGGTATATGGGTGCTGCTTGGTCAAGTAGGGGGAGGATTGTATTGGGTTGGGTTCCTGGCGGTTTCAGGTTATGAGGATATTTGTGTTCGATCATTTGTTCGTAGGTGCCGATGTAATTTTCTATCATGTGCATGGGAGCACCAATTTTGGTTATTTACATTGCATCGGTATATCCAACATAACTTGCGAGCCCGCTTAGCAAATGCTATCAGTTGTTTGTACTAAGTTGGGGGATCATCTTGCAAGGGGAACCTGGCCTAATATCGTATTTCCTTTAAAAAAAGTACCAAATCTCGACGTCCCCGGCTAACACACCATAGGAAGTGTGTTTAATCTGGTGGCTTACGGGCTAGTCGAGTCGTGTGGGTAAAGTAGTACACCTCTGCAGAGATAAAACTATTCGAATAGCCGTGTCCACGGTTGATACGGATCAACGTGTGTTGATGCGTAATGTGGCTCAATCTTTCACGGTACCTGTATTTCAATTCCGATTGAAGCAAAAATCCCGCTTTCCTCTTTCTTGATTTGACAAAATGGAAGAACAAGTGTATCTCCAAAGCAAGTAATACTTGGTTGATGTTGAATCAATCCGAAGATCGAAAAAACAAAATCAAACCCGAAGAACAACACCAAAC
The DNA here is from genome assembly GCA_036346395.1 of Hsuehochloa calcarea. NCBI lineage: Eukaryota > Viridiplantae > Streptophyta > Magnoliopsida > Poales > Poaceae > Hsuehochloa > Hsuehochloa calcarea. The sequence continues at coordinate 11,246,281 of CM070612.1, forward strand.
TGTGAGCAATTGAGGATGCTACGAATTGGTGAGATGATCCACAAGGAATCACGGATCTTGGAAGAACAACCTCCCTCCAATATTCACGCAATCACAAAACCCTAGATGGGAATTTCCGAAACATATGTATTCATTTTGCGCCACATGAACTTGTGACTTTTTTGAATTTTCTTCAACTCTAACTCTCTTACAATGGGGCTCTACCCCTAAATATATATAGCCTATGAACTGTAACCGAGTCGGCACTGTAGCAATGAATAGTAACCGTGTCGGTTACTGTAGCAATGAACAGTATCGAAATTTAATCCTATTGCAAACTCATTTAATTCGAAATTTAAACTACTCTAATTACTAAAAATAGATTAAACTATCCTATTACAAGTAATTTATAATTAACTTCTTTTAAAGAATGATCCGAATTGGAATTGCACCAATCAAAACCCATTTTGGATTCTTAGGCTGAAAATGTATTGATTTCGGCATAGAGTTTGAATTTGGTTTTTTTGTCTTTTCTTGGCTGAATTTTCTTGTAAACTTTGCAACACCTTCCTCTCTCTCCTTGCTCTTTGCCGAACTTAGTTCTTGTTTCTTTTTCCGTTGATACATATTAGGCTCAACTTGAGGCTTAATACACACTTGCAGCTTAGGGATATTGATTGTCGTAGTAGATGCACCTAGGGCCTCATCATCCTCTCCTTCTTGAAGCAAAATCATCCTCGGTTTTAGTGTAGTCTTTACGGCTTTCTTCTTGCAAACTACAACCAAATAACTCTTGATTTCTTCATCAGTCTTTGACTCTCTTGATTTCTTCATCAGTCTTTGACAGCAAAGCATGGAATTCTCCCTTGTGCATGAAAGTATATCGGTTGGACCGTCCTTGATGTGTAGTATTCAGATCAAATTGCCATGAACGTCCCAATAGAATATGACCAGCATGCATAGGTGCCACATCATACTCCACCTTATCGACATAGCCATCAATGCTGAATGGCACTCTCACATTGTGTGTGACCTTGATTTTGCCGACGTTGTTGAGCCATTGGATGTAATATGGTTTAGGATGCTTCCATGTGGACAATGAGAGTGATTCCACCACATCCTTACCAATCATGTTGCTCGAACTCCCGTTATCAATAATCAGCTTACATACCTTCTCTTTGATCTTGCAATCGGTTTGAAAGATATGATGTCGCTGTCCCTTTCGCACAATAACGCTATTATCATGTTGTACCATTTGAGCCATCAAGCTAATACCTTGTTCTGGATAACAAATGATTGGCTCTAGCTTCTCAGATTCATCGTTGTCGCTCTCCGTTGCATAGCCATCATGTGTAAGCAACACCGTCTTCATGTTTGGATAATCCTTTTTCATATGACCTCGGCCATTGCATTTAAAGCATTCAATGTTGCTAGTTCTAGCCTTAGAGAATGCACTAGAATCAGCATGTGAGGCTTCTTTGCCTGCAACACTAAGAGGCTTCGAAGTATCCTTGAATGTACTCTGAACCGGTATAGTGGATGCAACTGGTTTAGGAGTTGATCCTGCATCTCCGTCATGCAAAGTTGCATGCCTCCAAGTGCTATGAGTGGTTCGACCACCCCTTGCTTGACTGTCCTTCACCCATTGTTCAGCACGCTCCGCTTGATGAAGTAATTCTTGCACGGTGTTGTATTGCATTAAATCAACACGGTTCCGCACATCTTCATTCAGCCCCTCGAAGAAACGTGTCATGGTCGCTTCCGCCGACTCACGCACACTTGTACGGATCCTGAGCACTTGCATCTCTTGATAGTACTCGCTCACCGTCTTAGCACCCCGAGTAAGTCGTCGTAGCTTTGTATGCAGTGTTCTTGTATAGTATACCAGCACGAATCGTTCCCGCATAGCTTGTTTCATTACTTCCTAAGTTGTAGGACGTTCCCCTGCACGATTCAATTGATCCCACCAAATAATATCATATTCGGTGAACTCAATTGAGGCAACACGAACCTTCTTCTCTTCGGAGTAGTAGTGGTTGTCAAAAATTTGATTGACACGTATCTCCCACTCCAAATAAGCCTCCGGATCAGATCTGCCCTTGAACTCCGGTATGGTGATTCTAATTCTCCCGACACCGTCATCTTCACGTTCATCACCTCCATTATGGCGTCCACCATGTCCAGCACCTCGACGATCAAAGTACTCACGTCGTGGACGTCGTTCTTATCTTCCACGATCATCGAAAACGGCCTCCGCCGAATCAGCAGCATAGAAGTCATCTCTGGTATGGCGTACAACACGTTGTGCACATCCATGTTGTGGTTGGGGTAGCACTGGTACATTAGCTCCTCGTGGCGGTGGTAGCATCTCCTCCAGGCGACGGATAACAAGGTTCAGGTTGTCGAAACCTTCCATCATATGCTGTTCGTTCGCGTTGAGACAATCGTTCAATGTATCTTGTACCCCTTGGATTTGAGCTTTAAGTTGATGTCGTAACACCTTCTCGTGACGAATAAAATAGCCGGTAGTAGCATCAAATTGAGCACGTACGTCTGGTAATAGCGTATCTCCGTACGTAGGCTCCTTGTCCGATCCACCATTAGAACCATGCTGGATAGTTTTTGACATGATGATCAACCTTAATGTACCAAGAAGAAAAATTCCATATACCGTGATCAGCCACGCTCTGATACCAAGATGATACAGATCAACGTGTGTTGATGCGTAATGTGGCTCAATCTTTCACGGTACCTGTATTTCAATTCTGATTGAAGCAAAACTCCCGCTTTCCTCTTTTTTGATTCGGCAAAATGGAAGAACAAATGTATCTCTAAAGCAAGTAATACTTGGTTGATGTTGAATCAATCCGAAGGGAGGAAACAAAATCAAACCCGAAGAACAACACCAAACCGTGAGCAATTGAGGATGCTACGAATTGGTGAGATGATCCACAAGGAATCACGGATCTTGGAAGAACAACCTCCCTCCAATATTCACGCAATTACAAAACCCTAGATGGGAATTTCCGAAACGTATGGATTCATTTTGCGCCACATGAACTTGTGACTTTTCTGAATTTTCTTCAACTCTAACTTGCTTACAATGGGGCTCTACCCCTAAATATATATAGCCTATGAACTGTAACCGAGTCGGCATTGTAGCAATGAGCGATGGCAATCGAGCCTCTTTGTAGCAATGAAACGATCAAAATTTAATCCTATTGCAAACTCATTTAATTCAAAATTTAAACTATTTTAATTACTAAAAATAGATTAAACTATCCTATTACAAGTAATTTATAATTAACTTCTTTTAAAAAATGATCTGAATTGGAATTGCACCAATCCAAACCCATTTTGGATTCTTAGGCTGAAAATGTATTGATTTCGGCAAAGAGTTTGAATTTGGTTCTTTTGTCTTTTCTTGGCTGAATTCTCTTGTAAACTTTGCAACATGCAAAGCCCTTTGTTCTTGTGTCTTTCCATGTCTGCTAAAGCTCCCCGGTCAGTCTTCCTCTCTCTCCTTGCTCTTTGCCGAACCTAGTTCTTGTTTCTTTCTCCGTTGATGCATAATAGGCTCAACTTGAGGCTTAATACACACTTGCAGCTTAGGGATATTGATTGTCGTAGTAGATGCACCTAGGGCCTCATCAACGGTTATGGACACACTTGGTTTGAGAAGACATCATCACTAGTCTTTTATGCTAAAACTTGATGGTTATAACTTGGTAATCGGTATGAACGGGTGTTCATGTATTTTAGTTTATCAAAGTGGGCTACCACTTTGGTATTTGTTTGTTTACTTTGCTTACAAATGTATAACTTTATTACATGCTTTACTTCTACTTCAAATCTGATTTTTAAATGGCAATAGAAAAACTAGTATGTGTAGGTTGAAAATAGTTGTGTTTTCCTGCAAAACTAAGCTACTACTACTATCCTTTGGTTGCCCAATATGCATAACTAATTGTCCTTTATGTAAGACTTGTGAGTTCACTTGTACTTAGCCAGATGTTTGCTGGTCTTTCAGGTTAGGAGGATTGCGTGCCCGACGAGCTCGTTAGTGCCGATTTAGGCGACACTGACGAGTAGTGTTGTTATCTAACCCCCAGTCGGTTGCATTGGGTTATGGGCATACCTTGCTGGACCTTTTGGTTTATTTATCTTGCTTCCGCTATTACTTATCACTCTTATTTGAATTTGGCCGGTCGGCCGTTATGTAATAGTTGTAGACCTAACTATTATGTTGTATGTCTTTTGAATTGTTAATGTATGATGTTGTATGGATGTGATCAACGTTGAATGAGAGTATAAGCGTGTTGGTCGCTGATCTTGGGAGCCAACACGGCCTCATACTCGCTGTTATGAATCCCATTTTAACTTGTCTAAGTATTGGCTTCAACCGTTTGGAGAACCGATAATCATGTAGTGTTTGCAGAGGAGCAGCGCGCATGATAACGGGGCTCTAGTTTCGGTCGGGCTCCTCACTTAGATGAAGTTAAGGTGGAATTCATTTACTTGAGGCCTAGAGTTATTTCCATAAGACCAGGTAAACCTCAGTCTTACGAAAATAACCCGGGGTCCTCACAATACCTGAGTGTGGTGCTCAAACGAGCTTCTTCCTTCTCAGCCCAAAGAGAAGGAATGAATTGAAACTAATTGAACGAGGGGGTATTAAGCTTGGGGAGATGACGGGGTGGAGGCGGTGTCACACGATGAAGCTCCAGGATTGGTCGGGAGTGGCGGTGCAGTCACAGCATGAGAGACGCAGTGCAGAGCACCCCGTCCACGTGGCGCAGCGCTTTTGCGCAGGCGACAGCGCGAGGAAGGTGACGACCGATAGGTGGGATCGGCGTGGCAGCGACTCGGTGCGGCGCGCGCGTGAAGGGTTCGGCCGATGGCTTGTGGGCCATTCGATCTGGATCGGACGGTCCGTGTTATAGTTGGTTCGGCCGAGTCAGCTCACCGAATCGGAGTACTGTGCGGGTGGTTCGAGCCCGAGGAACAGTAAATGGTTTGACTAAATTTGAATTTTATTGCTTCCAGTTTGACCGGGCTTCAAAATATAGCAAAATTTTTCCTAAAAATATGAAATAAATTAGAGTAGTTCCTATGGTGACGTAGTACCCATATAAAATTTGAACCCCACTGTTCATGTCTTAATTTGTAGGATTTAAATTCACACTTGGGAGACGTCATTGGTTGTGTTTGAATTTTCTGTGGTTTGAATTTGGCCCCAAAAATTTGGTAAAAAATATATTAATTCATGATAATTAATATAGTATTTGAATAAAATATTTCCAGGAAATGACCATATGTTGTTTTATTTCTGCTTTCTCTTTGATCTAAATTTTGAAGTGTAGGTTTAATGTTGGATTGAGATTTTCCAAGTGCAATAAATTATGAAATGCTCCAAAAACATGATGCATGTTCAAGATATGCATAATAATTCCTTTTATTAAATTGAGAATGTGACAGACAAACTATCTCTAAAGGTCATCTAATGGGTACAAGGGATATTAATGTGCTCACACTTGCGAAAAATGAGTCAGCTGGAAACAAAATGATTTTTTTTTTGGTCAAGAAAAGGGTATAAAGATTGCATCATCTATGCTATGTGACGCAATATTTTGCCCAATTCGAAAGGAGAATAAACAAACAAGAGCTAGCGCGAACAAAGAAGGTTGAGTTTGTGCACTCTGCAGATGGAGGGGAGAACTACTCTTTGTTTCCTCATGGTGCTTCTGCTACTAGGAAGTTCTAGTCATGCAGGTTCTCTCTTTGAGTTCTTTGTCTTTTCAAGCAAAACAGAATAGGTTATCAGCTAGATGTTAGATAAACGACGGTGTATTTCTAGCTTCTATCGAGGATTATAGTTCTTATGTGTCCATAGAAACAAAATGTTGCCACAGCAATTTATCATCAATTTCATTCCTGTTTCTAATCTGATATCTGAACTACAAATAAGCCCAAGATCCAAATGGGGATTGAAGTTGAACTGGCTACGGGTTTCTTTTTGGTCGTCTGTGGGGTTCGGTACCACATGGAAAATGATTTAGTGACATCATGTGACACTTCGACAACTAGTACTAATTAAGTGATATGTTCTATTTACAGAGAAATGCGAATCGAAAATATTGCGAAGATCCTTGTGCACAAAGGTAACTTGTAAGCTGAATTGCGCCATTTGGTGTAAAGGGCACATCAAGGAATACTTCTGTACTGGCAATTGGATACATGGCTATTGCCACTGCATCACATGTAGCTAGAATTAGACTCTAATTAACGAGAGATACAAAATCATGTAACAAGGCCAGAGAGGGTCAAAATAAAGTGGAATAATATTTGTTGACGACATCTTTTGTTTCAGTTCGAGCAGTGCAGTGTGCGGAATTGATCTTGAGGGACTCTGGATATAACACTAATTGATTCTGCCACCACTTCTATGTGAAATCTAGTTTCGGCCATCGAAAATTTGCTTATTTCTTCGTTGGAGGCGGAGCAACGTTCCATCCAGTGTTGAGCAACGCCACTCAGCTTTCTTCATCAGCGGCAGTCCGGCAGCCTGCGTGCTACGCCACCCATTGCTGCAAGAAAGTGACTGTTTGGCGGGTCAACCGGCTCATCAGGTCCGGGCTCCGCTCCACCCCGGCTCTTCGGCAGTTGTAATTCTCGGCGGCTCATCAGCTCCGGGCACCACTCCTGCTCATCGGCAGTTGTAATGGCACATGCTGTGTTGGATAATCTTTGTTGAGTCGGTTTCTGGATGGAGTCCGAGTGGTATGTTGAGTCCGTATACGAGTATACGAAGTTACCTTTATAAGGCGTTGTATGAGTCTTGTAAATCAATAAGCAGAGTTGAGCAATCAAGAAAAATAAAAGCGCTGCATCCTTTGCAGCACCCAAAGAACTTTATTTACGTGTGCTTCGCCGTGGTTCGTGATTACCAACCGAGAGTTTCTCCAATCGGTTGATTCATCTTGGATTTGTTCCAACAATTGGTATCAGAGCCTGAGTTCTTGACCCGTGTATGCCCACGATCATGCCGCGCTCTCCGGGAAGTTGTGTCACCGGTAACGAGGCGACGTCGGGTGTGATGGCAAAGGAGAGTTCTGCCGTCTCGCTGCAATATCCGATGCTCACCAAGAGCAATTATGCAGTATGGGCTATCAAGATGAAGGTGTACATGCGCGCTCAGGGAGTGTGGGACGCGGTCGAGGACGACAACGTCGATGTGCGCAAGGATCAGATGGCTTTGGCAGCGATCTATGGAGGCATCTCTGAGGAAACGCTCTTCCTACTGGCCGAAAAAGAGACGGCCAAAGCTGCGTGGAAGACGTTGAAGGCGATGCATCTTGGTGATGATCGTGTCAAAGAAGCGCGAGTACAGACTCTCAAGAGCAAGTTCGAGGGAATGCGCATGAAAGAGACGGAGTCGATCGACGACTTCGCCACGAGGTTGACGACGATTGTCAATCAGATTCGAGTTTTGGGGGACAAGATGGAAGAAAGCTATATTGTGAGAAAGTTCCTTCGGGCAGTTTCTGGAAAGTTTTTGCAAATCGTCTCCGCCATTGAGCAGTTTAGCGACCTCAAGGTGATGACAGTTGAGGAGGTGATCGGCCGCTTGAAGACGCACGAGGAACGGATACGAGGATCTGGTAGTGGCGAAGATGAGCACCTGCTGTTAACTCGCGCCGAGTGGGAGGCTCGATCATCGAAAGGCAAAGGCGAGGGTTTTTCCGGCGATTCTAATGGTGGTGGTAGCCGAGGCCGCAAGAATTGGAAATTTGACAAGACAAAGGTGAGATGTTATAATTGTCAGGATTTTGGACATTTTGCTTCAGAATGCCACAATCCGAAGAAGGAGAAAGCGCTTCTTACTGAAGCTCTCAGCGATGATGAACCAACACTGCTATAATGCCGAATCGAGTCTGGGATGTTGAAAAGATGTGTTCGACGTCCTGATCAGTCGAGTCCATGTGTTACTCAAGTTGAAGTCGTGACCAACTTGAAGTGCAAGTATGAGTTGGGCAAGTCGTAGTTGAGACCGACTGTCCTGAGTTGAGTATGAGTTGGGGTGCAAGTCGTAGTTGAGACCGACTGCCTCAATGAGTAAGAGTCCAAGACGTGTTCAAGTTGTGCCACCGTCTCCGGATAAGTAAGTGTGAGCCAAGTTGAAGACGAGTCCAACTGGCAGAGAACAAGACGTGTTTGAGTTGTGCCACCGTCTTCGGCCAAGTGTGTGGGAGCCATGTTGAAGTTGAGTCCAACTGGCAACACACGAAATATAAGTACATACACAAAGATTAAGGAGTGATTGTTGGATAATCTTTATTGAGTCGGTTTCTGGATGGAGTCCGAGTGGTATGTTGAGTCCGTATACGAGTATACGAAGTTACCTTTATAAGGCGTTGTATGAGTCTTGTAAATCAATAAGCAGAGTTGAGCAATCAAGAAAAATAAAAGCGCTGCATCCTTTGCAGCACCCAAAGAACTTTATTTACGTGTGCTTCGCCGTGGTTCGTGATTACCAACCGAGAGTTTCTCCAATCGGTTGATTCATCTTGGATTTGTTCCAACATGCTGAAGATACTTTCAGTAAATTATCGGCGGCAAACTCTGCTACCACTGCCCATGTCCAACAGAGACAAACTACAAGGAGCACGCGTCCGCCCATTTCCAACAGAGACAAACTACAGCCGTCCTCAGTAGCGCCAACGCAAAAAAAAAATTTAATCTTGAAGGCATTCCTGTAACTCTCAGGGAGCTTGTACGCCTGCTTTAGTATTTAGGCAGATGGTCGACGTTTTACCTTAGAAAAAATAGGCCTTTAATTATAGGAACTGTCTAATAAACTTGTAACTGTTTTATTGAACTCAAAATAGTCGCATTATGGGTGTGTGTATACAACATTTCACTATTTTCTCAAACCCAAAACAGTTAAATTTTAGTTTATTTACAATTTCGTTATACATAAATTACAAGAATTTATGTATGTAATTTTTATTGTTAATCACTATAATTATTGTCGAATAATAACTTATATTTCCATCACATGATTCAAAATCTAACAAAATTTAATTCTATTGTATGATTTTAAGGGTGGTAATTCTAATTTATTTATATAATTAGTAGATGGCAGTTCCGATTTTAAATATGAGCAATTGCATTCGGTGGATCATTGGTCATGTTGTGAATTCAGAGGTGCGATGCCAGATCGTGCTCAAATTCTGAGCCATCGGATGAGGTTAATGGGATGGCTAGAATTCAATGGGGTGCACAATGTAGGGTCGGTGTGGATAATTTTTTTTTAAAAAAAAATTATAATTTAATAGATAATTACAAAAAAATAATCAATTTTTTCGCAAAAATAGGTACATGTCGTTAGTCCAAATAACGACAAGCACCTATTTACTGTCAATCGTCAGTCCAACTACCTGTCGCCATTTCAACTAACGATTTGCATCGAAGATTGTGCAAATTGCTAGTTGAACTGGCGACAGGAAATGAATATTTATACCCCCAAAATTTGGTGGAAACGACAATTTAATTCCCAAAAAAATAGAAGACAATAGAGGATTGGGGAGAAAAGACATAGCGAAGCCCTATTGGTTCCTAGCGGATGAGAGAGAGAGACGGAGCTACAGATTTGGTCACTCATTCTACACGTAAATTTTCTAGCAACTTTATACCTAAATTCGAAATCTTGTAGGTTAGCAAATAAAAATAGCGACATAGAATTCAATGGATTAAATAATTTTAGTTGTATTGCTATTTGATGTAGTACATCATTTTAGTTGTGTATATTTTTATTTTTACACGGTAAATATTTTGTTAGTGCCGAAAATACTGTAACACCCTGGCTATTCGGAAGCTAAAATGTTACGTAACGAACTAACATACAACCAAATTGTGGAAGAATTTAAACTATAACTCCTCTAATTACATATAGAGACCAACTTTATTAGTAGCATCGCAGGAATAAAGACTGAATTCATCAGAATATAATCAATGAGTAATTAAAACAAACCACTAGCAGCATTTAACAAGAAAAACATAACATAACATAGAGAGAAATATCATGCAGTCGTAAATTTATTCATTACAGTTCCTCGGTTAACAAATGAAAGACATAATCGACATTATTAATGAAAGTAAATTATGTTGAACTGTGTGAAATGTGCTTGTCTACTCCCTCCCAACAAAGCCATCATCAACGATCACCTAAATAAATAAAGAAAATAAGAATGAGTCAAAACTCAGCAAGTACAGTAAACAATTGAACATACAAGGTTATGAACAAGTCAATTTCAATACGAACTATGAACATATCTCTGCAAAGTGATATGTATGAATGGAATGAATGGATGCATTGAAAGGATGGACTGCACACATGCTCATACCGGTATAGCGAGTGACACACCCGTCGGTGTTCACCTAAACCCGTACTTAACAAAGTTCGGGGATCCAATCACCGTATGAAGAACATTTCATACGGGTGTCCTAAATTGTCCACATTGGAATGGTGGGTCTTACGTGTCCATACTGGAGTTGATGGGCCTTAACAATTCCACTTCCGTGGACGGAACACGAACAATGCAAGAATGAAATGAACATATGCAATGAATGTCACCACTTTCATCCACATGGATTATCAACTAAAAAGGTATATAATGAAGTATGAACATGGATCTGAACAATAACATCACATCAACAAATATTCAATAGAAATTAATATATCTTAATACATTGTACTTGCCTTCGGCGATGTGACGTGCTAGGAGGCAACGAAGGTGCTCCTACACTCGCCGCCTCACCGCCTACACAAATATGTAATCGAAATAAGGACAACATGGTACGACAAAACTACTGGTGATCTACACTAACCCCTGACTATCCAACACAACCAACGGACCCAAACTGAAATCAAACAATTCAGCTACTTGAAACCCTACTGGACAGCAGTACGGAAAAAAAATCATATTTAATGATCTGGAACTCTGAATGACATGAATCTAGTGCCCAATGAAACTTAACGAGTAAACCTACAAAACTCTAGTTGACAAGTTTTCCTAATTCTGCCAAAATATTTGACTAAACAGCAGTTGAACATGTCTGACAAACATCTGTCCGGACAAACAGAACAGCAGCGAAGAACATAACGTAACTTTTAATCTATAGGTCCAATTTGAGTGTTCTTTCCCAATATGGAAATATGATAAAATTATCTATAGAAATCGTTTTGGATGACAAGTCTAAATCTGATCCTAAACAAGTCATATCTCATTAAACAATTATATTGACCATTCTCGTCAGGTTTATCAAGACAGCAATAAGGAATCTATCATAACTTTTGAACCACAGATCGGATTCTGGTGATCTTGGCGGCTATGGAAAGCTAAGAATCGTGGCTACAATTATCTAAGAGGAGAGAACCTCCAGATCGGCTTCTACGAGGTCAAAACAGGCCATGCAACACACTAGACAGACTCTGGAACATCTAAGACAACAAATTGTTTCGATCCAAATACTCAATTATGCATCCAAACCGTACCAAACAGCGAATTAAACCCTTCGTTACCCTTGAAGACATGCAGGGAGATGTTGATCAACCTCCCGAAGAACTTCCCCTCTTCTTCTTCTTCCTCCCTTCAATGGCCGGCCACAACGGGAAAGACAACCGGCCGGAGGAGACCGCAGGAGCTAGCGGCTTCGGGCAGGACCTTGGAGAGCAGCATCGGGGATCACTAGGGCCGGCACCAAGGGGGAGGAGGCGGCACCAAGGGGCAGGGGCGTCAGTTTGGGGGAGGAGGGGGTGGCGGCTCCAAGAGGGAATGGGGAGGGAGAGGGGAGAAGGGGGCGGTTAGGGTTGGGGGGAAGTGGGGGTGCATGGGCCTTGGGCCTAGTGCGCCTCCCCCCTCTTGGCCGGCCAGGGTTGCACTGGCCCGGGCCGGAGGCCCAGGGTCCAAAAACTCTTAGAAACTTCGAATTTTAAAAATAGTTCTCCTTCCCGAATAAAATTCTCCATAAACAAAATTTGGAATATTACAAATACTTTTTAAAACAGGAAAATAGGAAGACAACTCTAAAAATAACAAGGTACCTATGAGCAATCTATAAAAATTGCAGAGTAGCTAAATAGGGTATGTAAATATTAATCAAAATAATCACAACTTTATTTTGGTTTCCATTTGTGAATGTTTAAAATTTTGTTAATACCGAAAATACTTTTTAAACTAGGAAATCCAGAGTAGGTATATAGGGTGTGTAGAGCAGAATTAAAATATTGTGAACTTAATTTTTGTTCGATTTGTACACGCTAAATATTTTGTAAATGCTGGAGACACTTTTTAAACAAAGAAAGTACCAAGGTACCTATTAAAAATCTGTGAAAATTACAGAGTAAGCTATATAGGGTATGTGTCCGAACTTAATTTTTGTTTCCATTCGTACATGCTAAATAATTTGCGAACAACAAAAATAGTAGGATACATATAAATATTATATGAAACTTGCAGAGTAGCTATATAGGGAATGTAGACGTTAACTAAAGCATTATGAACTTAATTGAACTTTGCATCTGTACACGACAAGATACCTATAAAAATTTATATGTCGATACAGATGTGTGAATATCAATTTGCTATGTGTCGCTAATCGTACAACAATTGAATTAATTAGATATGTTGCATCTTATTACTTTTTGTATATGTTTCTTAGTATTTACAATGTATACACTCAATTTTCAGGTATGGCGGACCCAGGATATGCTACGGAGTGGCCGTACGAGTTGCTTGATGCAGTTCTTGACGCGCATCGCTGTGTCGCCTCAGTACCACGCTCCCTTGGGTGGGCAAGGCGGCGATTGAGCTTGCCGCGTTGAGTGTAACATCCCAAGTATGCCACCAAAAATAAAAATGAATAAAGTTATTATTTTATTAGACTTTCTAAAATTTAAAAGAGTTTTCTTGCTTTTCTTGAATTTCCAAAAAAATTAAAGTCAAAAAGAAAATTTATTGAGTTTTCTGGGTTTTTATTGGATTTAAAGTTAAAAAGGAAAATTTAATTAATTTCTTGAATTTTCAAGATTTTAAAAAGGCTTTTCCTATATTCCAGAAATTATAAGTAATTTATGTGGAAAAAAACCCAACTTTAAGTTGTTATAACTTTATTAGGTTTAAAATAAATTAGGGAATTTATGTGAATTTTTCTAGAATTTTTAGTCTTTATTTACTATTTTCTAAAAGCTATTTTGATTTGTTGCATTTTTTGTAATTCAAAAATCAAATTAAAATCTCATTTTCCTTTTTTGGCTGAAATCCATTCTGCCGCCTTGTTTCCCTCTCTCTCGGCCCACTCTCACCCCATCGGCCCACTCGCCCTTCTCTCTCTCTCCCTCTCTACCTTACCGCATGGGCCCGCTTGTCACGCCTTCCCACACCTCCCTTTCTTCCTTTTCCCGCCGCCCGCACTGCCGCCATTGCCACGCCTTCGCAAAGCTTCGTACTGTCATTTTTCTTCCCCCTATTTCCACACTCGCATGCACCTTATCTTCAGCAACCGCCACCACACCCATTTCGGCCTCACCCACCCCGTTTTTCACATAGTTTTGCCCGTAACACTACTGGAATCGGCAACAGCTGCCACTAAACCCGTGTGCCTGATCTACTTCCCCGGTGTCCCTCGACCCCTATAAAAGGGAGCGCATGAGGAGCCCCATGCGCCCCTTCTCTCCGTCAAGTGATTAAAATATGTAAATTCAAATAAATTTAATATGAAATGATGAATCGGAGCTCAAACTAGGGAGAATGGGCTCTCGGAAGTTTGAATTTCACATGAAATGATGAAAATGGATTTTCTGGAATTTATGGAATTATCTTTGTAAAGGAAAACCATTTACTTTGTGATGATGATGTCAACCAGGGGATTTTAGGTTTTCCATCTAAAATAATTTTCTAAAGGAAAAAATAAATAGCCACGTGGGTAGTGATGCTGCAATATGTGGCGGCCAAATGGGCAAGATGTTGATGTGTCGATGACATGGAGCCACATGGCGATGCCACATCATCACAAAGACAGCAGCGGCTTGGGAGCCATGGCTCCGGTGAACGGCGGTGTTCCTAAGGACGGCGAGGTACGCAACAAAGAGAGAAGACAATGGGGGAACGTGATGCTGACCTCATTGGTTGTAGGGCACGAAGAGATTGCTAGCGATGAGGATGGCGACGGCGATACGATGCCGTCCATGGTGGTGCGACGATTCCGGCGAGGCTCCAACAAGGGGAGTGAGAGCACCAGATAGAACACGAGATGGTGAAGTCGGCAGTGTATAAGACGGTGGCGGAATCGACGAAGAAGGAGCTCGCGGTTGACGGGCTTCAAACTTGGATTATAGCTACATGGATGAGTGTGAGGGGCTAGGGGCTGCGAGGATGGAATGAGGGAGAGAACGGGCGCATGGGGCTCCCTTTTATAGGGGTAGAGGGGCACCGTGGAAGTAGATCGGGCGCGTAGGGTTGGCGTCGGCTGTTGTGGATTTCGACGGCGTTCCGGCGAAACCGTGCACAAAATTGGGGTGGGTGAGGCCGAAATGGGTGCGGTGGCGGTTGGGGAAGATAAGGTGCACGCGAGAGTGGAAAGTGGTTGAAAAAACGACCATGGGAAGCTTTGCGAAGGCGCGACAATGATGGTAGTGTGGGTAGCTGGAGGTGGAAGAAAAGGGAGGTGAGGGAAGGCATGACAAGTGGGTTGGCGGCGGGGTGAGATTGGGTCGAGAGAAAGGGAAATGGGCCAAGAGAATGTGTTCGGGCCCAAGAAGGAAAATGTGATTTTAATTTGATTTTTGAATTACAGAAAATTCAACAAATGAAAATAGCTTTTAGAAAATTGTAAATGAAGCTAAAAAATTATAGAAAAATTCACATAAATTTTCTGAATAATGTTGAACTTAATGAAAGTATTTCTAGCTTAAAGTTGCCTTTTTCACATAAATTATTTTTAATTTCTAGAAAATAGGAAAACGCTTTTTAAAATCCAAAAAAATTCAACAAATTAAATAATTTTTCCTTTTTAACTTTAATTCCAATGAAAAAAATTGAAAACTCAATAAATTTTCCTTTTGACTTTAATTTTTTTTGGAAATTCAGGAAAACCAATAAAACTCTTTTAAATTTCAGAAAGTTCAATACAATAAAAACTTTATTCATTTTTATTTTTTGTAACATACTTGGAATGTTACATTGTGGCTGCGCACCCCGATCAAGGCATGGAGGGAGAACCCACGTTGGGTTCCAAGGTACGTATTGTTGTCACATTCATTTGCTCGATTGAAGTCTGACTACTATGGGTGGACTCACGTTTGTTCTTAATTATTTTGATGCAGGTTGAGAGCGGCAGGCCTCCTTCCACTAGCGAGGATGTTGGAGGCGACGTGGGAGGACGACCTGGACCACGCAGGTGTTCGTCGTACATCGAGGTGCTTTTCGTACGACCAGTGCCTCCTTACGGCATGAGTTGACCGGTGGAGGCCGGAGACGCACACGTTTCAACTTTCGTGCAGGGAGATGGCGCCGACGCTTCAGGATGTGACCTTTCTGACCGGGTTGCCCTACGTAGGCTTCCACCTAGCGACGCACGATGTCCTGGACACATGGCGCACGGAGTTCATCGTGAGGTTATAGGGGGTGCTGCCGCCCAACAGAGGCTACAGGGAGTTCAACAGTACACACGAGCTGTCGCTGGTGTGGATTTGCAAGTTCTATGTAAGTTTTTGCTACTCTTATCCTTCTGCTTCAATTGTTTTCTACAACTTACAAATGTTTATCAATCTTCATTCAGTCGGTACGTATGGCAGAGGACGCACTCGAGCATAGGGTGAGGAGGCACTTTGAGGTCTACCGGCTGTGGCTATTCGGGTGGGTGGTGTTCTAAGGGTCCCACGACGACATCATTTTGAACTGACGAGAGGGATACTCTCGCCAGTTGAACTATCGATAGGATCCTATTGCTAATTGAACTGGCGAAATATTCTTGTCGCCAGTTGAATTGGCGACAGGAACCTCTCCGTACTGTTCCAATTGGCGATAGGGATCCTGTCGCTAATTGGAATGGTGACAGGAGTCTTTTGCCATTTGGACCGGCCACGTGTACCTATTTTTGTACTTATTTTTTTGACTATTTTTTTAATTATCTTTTAAACTAATATTATTATTTAAAAAAAAACGGTGGGTGTGTACCAAAGGTCCTAACTGTCCCTTTTTATATTTATATAGACATACTATCTCAAAAGGTCAGCTAATGGGTACAAGGGATATTAACCTGCTCACTCTTGCGAAAAATGAGTTAGCAGGAAACAAAATTATTATTATTTTTTGTCTTGAAAAGGGTACAAAGATTGCGTCATCTATGCTATGTGACGCAATATTTTGCCCAATTCGAAAGGAGAATAAACAAACAAGAGCTAGCGCGAACAAAGAAGGTCGAGTTTGTGCACTCTGCAGATGGAGGGGAGAACTACTCTTTGTTTCCTCATGGTGCTTCTGCTACTAGGAAGTTCTATTCATGCAGCTTCTCTTTGAGTTCTCTCTTGTCAAGCAAAACAGGATAGGTTATCAGGTACATGTTAGATAAATGATGGTGTATATCTAGCTTCTATTGAGGATTATAGTTCTTATGTGTTCATAGAAACAAAATCTTGCCACTGCTATTTATCATCAATTTCATTCCTGTTTCTAATCTGATAACTGAACTACAAATAAGCTCAAAATCCAAATGGGGATTGAAGTTGAACTGGCTATCTCAAAATGATTTTGTAACATCATGTGACACTTCAACAATAGGGTCCCAAGGCGACAACGCTTTGAACTGGCGACAAGGTTACAGTCACCAGTTAAACTGGCAACAGGGTCCTATCGCCAATTGAACTCGTGAAATGCCCTTGTCACTAGTTGAATTGGCGACAAGAACCTCTCTGCGCTGGCAATAGGGATCCCGTCGGTTAGAGGAAGAAGGAACGGGCGAGCGCGGGGCTGCAGCGAAAAGGAAAGGTCGGGATGGGCTGGGATGGAATAGGAGACAGGCCGGGAACAGGGGTGGGCTAGATTCGGCCCAATCATTGTGCGGAGATTTTAAATAGGTTTTTCTTTAGAAAATACTGAAAATCCAAATAACAATTAGAAAATAGCAAATAAACTCAGAAAGATTATAGGAAAAATCTAGAAAATATATCCAAGCACATAGAACCCGAATATATATTTTTATAATAGTTGAGTTGAGATTAATCATATTAAATTATTTTTGAACTCTGAAAATTCCAAGTAAACTTTAACTTTAACAGAAAAATCCAAATGGTTATTTTTCTTTTAAAACTTCAAAACAAACCAAATTTTTGGGACGTTAGAATCGCTGTAGCTGATCTACCAGTTCTACACAAGTTTTTGTAACTCCTATCATTTCGCTTCAATTTTTTTCTACAACTTTCTGATGTTTATCTGTCTACTTCCTGCCAGAATTTATGACACAGGAAGCACCCGACCACATGGTGAGGAGGCACTTTGAGGTCTACCTTATGTGGCTGTTCGGGTGGGTGATGCTAATAGGGTCTCACGATGACAACGTTTTTAACTGGTGATAGGGTTACAATCACCAGTTGAACTGGCGACAGTGTCCTGTTGCCAATTGAACTCACGAAATGCTCTTGTCGCCAGTTGAATTGGCGATATGAACCTTTCTGCACTGTTCTAAATAACAACAGAGATCATATCGCCAATTGAAATGGTGACAAGAGACTATCACCATTTGGACTGGCCACATGGACCTATTTTGTAATTATTATTTTTGATCATTTTTTGTAATTATTTTTTAAATTAATACTATTTTTTAAAAAAATCGGTGGGTGTGTACCAAAAGACCTAACTGTCCTCTTTATATTAATATAGACATACTATCTCCAAAGGTCAACAAATGGGTACAAGGGATATTAATGTGCCCACTCTTGCGAAAAATGAGTCAGCAGGAAACAAAATGATTTTTTTTTCTTGAAAAGGATATAAAGATTGCATCATCTATGCTAAGGATATAAATATTTTGCCCAAATCGAAAGGAGAATAAACGAACAAGAAGACGAACAAAGAAGGTTGAGTTTGTGCACTCTGCAGATGGAGGGGAGAACTACTCTTTGTTTCCTCATGGTGCTTCTGCTACTTGGAAGTTGCACTCACGCAGGTTCTGTATAGGTTATCGGCTGCATGTTAGATAAACGATGGTGTATTTTTCTAGCTTCTATTGAGCATTATAGTTTTTATGTGTCCATAGAAACAATATCTTGCCACGGTTATTTATCATCAATTTCATTCCTGTTTCTAATCTGATATCTGAAGTACAAATAAGCCCAAAATCCAAATGGGGATTGAAGTTGAACTGGCTATGGGTTTCTTTTTGGTGGGTCTATGGGGTTCGGTTTACAGAAGTTGAACCGCACATCAACTAGTACTAATTAAGTGATATGTTCTGTTTACAGAAATTTGCGAATCGGAAATCTTTCGAAGAGCCTTCTGCACAAAGGTAACTTGTAAGCTGAATTGCGTCATTTGGTGTGAAGGGCACATCAGGGATTACTTCTGTACTGGCGATTGGTTACATCGCTATTGCCACTGCATCACATGTCGCTAGAATTAGGCTCTAATTAACGAGACATACAAAATCATGTGACAAGGCCAGCGAGGGTCGTAATAAAGTGGAATAATATTTGTTGATGACATCTTTTGTTTCAGTTCATGCAGTGTGTGGAATTGATCTTGAGGGACTCTGAATACTATTTGATTCTGCCATGAAATTCCGCGGTGACTCCTTATACTTGCACTGTGTGGTTTAACTGTGTCCCTTACGGCTTTATGGCTGTAACTAGGAATTACATATGGTAGCAACTAGCGTCCGGATGTACGCTGTGAACATTTTCATGGTATGCCTCTCCTACTTGTCAGATCTCACTCAAAGAGATTGATCTCGGTCGTTTCATCTGGTGCAACAAAATCCGAGAAGAGCAACAATTAGTGCTTAAGCTTGTAACGAATGTTTGCTTCCTATGCAACACGAAATCAACAAAACAAAAATATACAACAAATCTGAACTATTGGGGCAACAAAATACAACAACCTGTTGCAACAAAAATTAAATCTTGTGGCAACAACCAAGAAACCTTGGAAACATCTGCAACATTAGATGCCATGTACTTCAACATTTGGAAACAACTCGATTGTAACATCCCAAAAAGCACATTTTGGGTAAGTGTAGCAAAATAAGTGAGGAAATAAAAATTTGAGCATGTTTATTTGTGGAAAAACTTATTTGAGAATGTTTTAAAAATTTTCAACAAAAGCAGCTATGTATTTATATGAAAACAGCAAATTGGAAGAATTTTTGAGAAAATCACAGAATAGATAAAATCATGAAAATTTTTACGAGGAACCATACTGTGTTAGAAGCCTCCACAAAACTTTACATGAATTTTGAAGCCAGTTTACTATGTTTAAAATTTCGAGCAACGATCAGCCTTTTCTAGAAAATTCAAAACCCAATTTGAATCTCCCGCTCACCTGATGGGCCAAAATCCAGTTCAGCCTATTTCATCACAAGCACTTCAGCTTACACGAGGTGACACGCTGGGCCTGGTTGCCAGCACTCCTCTTCCACCTCTCACCCGAGCGCCAGCACATCGCTCGGTCTCGCTTTCTGCGCCGCTCACCCATGGTTCAAGACCGCCGCCCACAGTTTAGTGCCTCAACCACCCCCATCACCTACGCTTGCCCTCGACCATGCTATCCACCCTGCTATCAGCCATTTTTCCTGCGTGGACGAAGAGACCCAAGGCCGCCCACAAGTTTCTCGCGCAACCGGTGGCGTTTCGCCATTCTTAAGCAATAGTGTGCGTATTGACATCCTCAGCTCGTTCACATTCCATTTCACGTAAACCTGAGCTTGATCGCTCCTTGGTTTCGCGAGAACGCTTGCGTCGTTTCTGACGCTGCTGAGCGCGCCTCCTCAGCTCCGCCGCTCTGGTGAGCTTCCTCACCCACGACAAGCGTGTCACTTTCACCCTTGAGATTCACTCATCCTTCCTCTCTGCTTAATGTAGCTTCTGGAGCCTCGTAGCACGACCGAAATTGCCTTCGTCCTCGACTCCAGTGTGCACCCGATCTTGCAACACCTTCTCGTCGCTCCGGTGAGTTCGATCTCAACCATAGCGCGTCACAATGTGGTCCATACCTCATTGATGCATTGCCCTCACTCAACGTAAGCCAACTCACTGGGAATCCGATCTGCGCCATCAACTTTCCCACTCACGCCCGCCGTCACCATTTCTGCTCTTCTTCGAAGCCCAGTTTGCTTTGTCCATATTCGACCCCCGGGTGTGGAATACTCGAAGACCTTATGTGTGTACTGTACAAGTCGCATGACTAGTGGCTAGTACACATATTCACAATATTTGGCATTCACATCCATATATTCACATATACAAGTAACAAAAGGGTACCTTGCTTAAGCGGTAAAGTTATTACAACAATGGCCAACCGGCCAAATAAAATCAGTCATCATCAGAGTAAAAGTAGCAACAGAAGAAGAAGTAAAAGTAGCAAAATTCTAATGGCATACCCACCCAATCCCTCATACAACCGACAACAAAAAAGGCCTAAATAGACACATCACCGAACCCTCCGGTTCTAGACGCAAAGAACGTCTCGTCTGGCGTAGGCTTATCTTCGAACTCTAAACAACAATATAAACAAGATTGAGTACAATGCATACTCAGCAAGACTTGTAATGTATCACAAAATTATATTAAATCTAAGGCTATCAAAGGATGAGGCTCTACTCTACAAGTTATTTTGCTTAAATTCATTTTTATTTGCGATATCCATACGTAGTAATTTGCAACAGAATTTGAAGGAGGAGTTAAATTGTTGGACCGAAAAGGCGACTAGAGGGGGGGGGGGTTGAATAGGAGCACGCTCACTTTTTCCCAAATAATGAATTCAACACAATTTCACTCCAATAGCTATGATGAAGCTATGAAGATCAATATACCAAGACAAATGGAAGACTAGTATTGAATCCAATTAAATCCCCTAAGCAAAATAACAAAATCAACTAAGATTGCAAACTCACAGCACGGGCGGTCTGACCGCTGGACCCAACCGGTCGGACCGATTGCCGGGCGGTCTGACCGGCGTTGTGCTGGCGGTCGGACCGCTCCAAAATCGGTCCGACCGGTGATGACGGCGATCCGACCGGCCGACTCGAACCGATCTGCAATAAGAAAAACAACCCGATGGCGAAGTTGCAATTAGGTGAAACTTTTGATTCTCAACTCCAATCTTTATGAAACTTTGCACACACCTTCTATATGCTATTGAGGACCTATTCCAATCGAATATTATGATAATTCTTGGAACGATCTTGAGCAATTGCCAATTTATTAACAGAAGG
This sequence comes from Hsuehochloa calcarea, assembly GCA_036346395.1. Lineage (NCBI taxonomy): Eukaryota > Viridiplantae > Streptophyta > Magnoliopsida > Poales > Poaceae > Hsuehochloa > Hsuehochloa calcarea. The sequence goes on from CM070612.1 coordinate 11,267,746, forward strand.
TCTAAAACCGGGCAAGAACGAAAACTTGATCCTAAAGCTTGTTCGTGAGAGATTGATGATCAAGATGATGCTAGATAGATTCACACATATCACAGCAAGCTAATCCACATGAAAGAATCAATCACAAACTCGCGGATCAAAGGAAGCCCTAAAATCACCAAATTGAAAGCAAGAACGAAAAGAGACTTATCTCAAGCAAACCTTGCATAGATTGATAACGAGATCGTTGCTGGATTACACCCACGCCATCATGGATCAGTGGTCAATCCAAGATCACAAAATTCTCCTCAAACCATGAAAAGCCCTAGCCTCCACCTCAACTCCCCCTAAGCCAATTAGGGTTTGAAAGCGACCAAAGAGGTGAAAAACAGCGAGAGGGGGGAACAGCCCCCACCTCCTCCTATTTATAGTGGAGGCCTAGAACTCTCTAGGGTTTGACTCAATTGGGCTCCCGTTAAGGCCCACTAACAAACGGGTCACACACGCACGCTTCGCAAAGCGTCGTCTTTAACCTTTTGACCTAAACCGCTTCACCATGCGTCATGGATTTGCCAATAGGTCACCCTTGTCCATCTTGCGTCACGCTTGAGTCATTGACCTCACCCGGCATCGCCGATCGTTCTGGACCTCAACTCTCCAAGTCTAGTCCCGATCCTCCTCGCCGTTGACCGTCGTTGACCACCAAGCTACCTGCACAACCATAGACAAGCTGTAGGACCGGAAAGGCGACTAGGGGGGGGTGAATAGGCGCTTTCAAAACTTTCTCGCCTAAATCAAAACCAACACGTACTTTACTCCTTTAGCTATGAGAGCTAAGAAGTTCAGTGAGCACACAACGGAAGCCTTGTGTTGAATTTGATAAGTCCCTCAAGCACACGACACAAAAGGAGAAAAGAACTCAATGTTCTTCATCGACACGGCGGTCCGACCGCTACCACGGCGGTCGGACCGACGGTCAAGGAGCGATCGGCCGGCAACTAACTAGCGGTCGGACCGGTGGACAGCGGTTCGACCCGCCAACCCAGCGGTCTGAATACACGGACGGTCGAACCGCCGTTGTAAGGCCGGTCGGACCGGTAGAGTCCAGTACTGAAAAACTCCACCCAAATCCAAAACGAAATTTGATCCAACTTTTGATTCAACCAATAAAACTTGACCAAATTTCTAGCACACCTCCCTAATGATATTAGAGACCTATTTCTAGCGACGATCCGTCGATCCACTTCGCAGAATCGATCTCTTGAGATTTTAACAAAGAAGTGCACAAACCCTAGAAATGAGAAAACTTGATTCAAGTCTTGCTTGTGGGGTTTGATGAACTAGATGACTCTAGGAGTAATCCCACACATCAAAGCAAAATAGAGTAGGCCAAGAGACCAAGCATGAACCGTTGAATCAAGGAAGCACCAAAACATCCAAAAGAGAGAAGAACACAAAGGAGCAATTGATCTTTCAATTAAGCATCACAAGATTGTTCATCCACAATAGATGCTTACAAAGCCTCTCCACCAAGGAGGGCAAGAGCTCAACAAGGAGCACACTCCAACCCTAGTTCTCCTCTCCTCTCCTCCAAACCCTAGAAAAAGAAGAAGGGGCTAAAATGAATGCTTGCTTAGGTTTTCCACCTCTCCCTTCCTATTTATACTAGAGAGCTAGGGTTTCCCTTTTGGGTCTCTTACACATGGGACCCACACACAAATAACTCTTGAAGCAATCGCACTTCACCACGTGTAGGTTGATCGGCGGTTCTCATCGACGCCAAGCCTCTCTTGTCCGAATCCCCTCGGAACCTCCCGAGACTCGCACCGATATCCGCACCGCCGATCCAACCAAATTGCTTCAATCACCGTTCGATCCATCTTGTCCATTCGCACCATGCTTGAGTCACACAACCTCACCCGGTATCCCCGATCGCTCGACCTCGGCTCTCCAAGCGTAGTCCCGATCCACTCACCGCTGACGTCGTTGACTGCAAGCCATCTCGCACAAAGAATAGACAAACAAACCGCTTCCGGAACAAGTTCTTCACAACTTGACCCACGCCGCCCGCAATGCAATATACATCAATAAAGCATTGAAGTTCGAGAATCACACACTCAAAATCAACTCAATGCAACACTTGGCTTTCATTCAGGATCACGGCCGATCAGCCAGCACAGGCGGTCCCGACCGATTCATCTTGATCGGACCGCTCCCACAACGGCGGTCGGACCGGTCCAAAAGACTTAGCCAAAATTCAAGCGAAATTCAAACCTTCCGAAATTTCAATCGAATAGAACTTTTGACTGGAGCTCCAAAATGATGGGACCACATCCGGAGACTCCCTCACTTGCCTACACAACCTATTTTTGGCCCACTCCAAAACACAACTTTCAAGGAGCGGTCGGACCGGTCACCATGGCGGTCGGATCGCTCCACGGGCGGTCGACCGCCCCAAGACAACCGGCGAGACCGCCAAGGGCTTTGACAACCTTGGAGCAAACCCGAAACGCGAGATTTTGCAAACCAATAACGCCATTGCCAATTGACTCATCATCCCGAGATCGTGCACATATCCTCACGATATCCACAATCTCCCCTTGATGAACACATTGGCAATTTTCAAGAAAATGTGGTTTTTCAAAATGAAAAGTAAAAATCGCCGTTTTGCATAAAGGCACAACTTGATCCATAAGCAACAAAAAGCCTAGGAACCACCAAGTCGGCTTCGAATAGTGTAAGCAAGTGAGATAAGGCATTGAAAGCACAAAAGAATTCAAATTCAGTAAAGTAGCCAAAAATCTCACTTAGGTCCAAATGAAAGGCACATTGTTCTATTTGACCTTTGATCATTGTGAGTATTCTTCAATTTCAAATCAAATCAGAAAAGGCAATAAACCCGAAGCTCAACTCACCATGATCACAAATTTTCAAAAGGTTCACAAAAGTTTTGTTTTTTTTTGTGTGTTCTTTATATATGAAACCAATCTTTATGTATGAAACCAAAAGCTCCAACAAATTTTCTTCACAATCTTTCTCCCCTTTGACAATGAATTCATCAAGATGCATGAAAAGAAAGAGCATGAAGGAATGACTTTATTTTGAGCTTTAGTAAAAGGAGCAATGACCATTATACATGTAGACAGTACAAGTATTATACCAAGCCATATAAGGAGAAGACGCTATATTCAATCATGGCAAAGCGTAATCGCAAAGCTAAAACCAAGATAGCGTAAATCTGAGATTAACAGAATTGCAATCATGACAAGTTGCTCAAAATCATAGATTCACTCAAAGCAACCAAAATGAGTCAAGCCATGTCTATAAGTAAAAGAGACTCAAAATAAGAATTGAGGCATTTTGAGCATTAAGAAAATTCTTTTGAAGCAAAGCTCAAGCACTTAGCCCTTTTGGGCAATTTCTCTTTCTTTCTCCCTTTTTTGCTGTGCTAGATCTCAAGCCTTGCCGCGACCATCTCAAGCGATAAGCTTAAAAGAATGATCTAGGTCATCCAAAACTCCCCCTGAGTTCATGCCTAGTGCAATGGCAAGCCGTCTCATGAGAAAGGATTGGTGAGATCGCTTTTTCGCACAGAAAATCTCATTTTTCATTTGCTTGACTTAATAAGATAAAAGCTCATTTTTAACTCGAAATAAGTTCAAGACTCAATTCAACTTGTAAGACATGGCGAGAATCATAAGTGGATCACTAGAGCAAAACTAGTCACAAGATCCAACAAGACATGATTTGATTCAAATTTCTCACAGATATAAAGTTAGCAAGTCAAAAGCTAAGCCACACACGAAGAGCCATAAAAGAGGTCTAGCAGACTATCACTCGATATGACAAGGTATAGAATATAAGAACAAGTCATACAAGGATAATAATCAAAGCTCCATGATTTTATTACACAATGCAAGACAAATGAAATGAAACATGCATTATGATACAATGAATGCAAAAGAGCAACTTCCCCTCAAAACAGCCCAATAGGACTAATAACCCTAACTCTCCCATAAGCAAAGAAACGCGAAGAGTCAAGAGCCTTAGTGAAAATATCGCAAGTCGTTGCTCGACTCTACAAAATGAAGCACAACATCACCTTTCTCAACATGGTCTCTCGTAAAATGAAATCGAATGTCAATGTGTTTAGTCCCGAATGTTGCACTTGGGTTTTGGCAATATTAATTGCGAAGTGTTGTCACGAGAAAAGAGGAACACTTCCCAAAGATAACCCATAGTCTCGCAATGTGGACAAAATCCAGAGAACACGAGAGCGACCATCAAGCGGCGACTACATACTCACCTCACCAGATCAGGCAATGTAAGACTGCTTTCTAGAAGACCAAGAAACAAGAGATGTGCCCAAGAAATGACAAGTGCGGAAGTACTCTTCCTATCAACTCTACACCGTGAAATCAAGATCGAAAATGCTCGAATTGAAAGAGCCAAGAAGAAGAATACCAGAGTCCAAAATCAAGCGTATCTTGAAGATACACAAGATGCGCGTCTGACTTGACGATGAGAAGCACGAGGAAGCTCGAATCGAGCGCACGGACATACGGCGAATTGTATGTCCTACCGACGTATTTGTAAGATAGAGGAGGAGCCAATCATCTGCGGTACTCTTCCGGTCCACGGACTCTCCATCCTCATCGTGGTCCAAAGACGGTGGTTGTTGCAATGGGAGTAGACATTGGCCTCTCGCTTCCCATATTGAAGCGCCAAGAAGGTCCTTTGTATACTTACTCGTGGACGAAGGTGCCTTCTTTCGCTTGCTTGATTTGAAGACCAAGGAAGAATGTCGACTCTCCCATCATGCTCATCTCGAATTCACCGCTCATAGAATCAAAATCTAGACACCAAAGCATGAGAGGAACCACCAAAATAATATCATCCACATATATTTGAACCAACAAGAAATCACCGCCATGCACGAGAGTGAACAAGGTTTTATCAACCATTCCCATTTTGAAATCATTTTCAAGCAAGAAACTCTTAAGCTGTCATACCAAGCTCTAGGAGCTTGTTTCAATCCATCTGAGGCTTTAGAGAGTTTAAAAACATGGTTTGGGAATTTTGATTTTCAAACCCGGAGGTTGCTTGACAAAGACCTCTTCTTCTATGAAGCCATTCAAGAAGGCACTTTTAACATCCATTTGAAAAAGCTTGAAACCCTTGGATGTTGCAAATGCTAAAAGAATGCGAATGGCTTCCAATCTAGCTACTGGAGCAAAGGTCTCCTCAAAGTCTAAGCCCTCTACTGAATAACCTTGAGCAACAAGTCTAGCTTTATTGCGAACAACCAATCCATCCTCACTTTGCTTATTTTTAAACACCCATTTTGTTCCAATAACATGAGAATCAGAAGGTCGCTCAACTAAAAACCAGACTTTGTTTCTTTCAAAATTTTCAAGCTCTTCATGCATGGCATTGACCCAAGAGGCATCAGATAAAGCATGGGTGATATCTCGGGGTTCAAAAGAAGCAACAAAAGCGAGAATGTGCATGGGAATCGGAGATATAAACACAGAGCGAGTGACTCGCTCTTGAAGATCCCCAATCATCTGCTCGGTGGATGTTGTCATTTGATGCGAAGTGGTGCTCTGGTGCGACGTGGCCTCTACCTCATGAGTTGTGGAGGTAGGAACAGAGCCACTCGGATCGTCGGTGGGGATAGGAGGCGGTGCTCGGTGACATCAAGTAGTAGTAGCAGCTCTCCACCCTCTCGGAGGTAGCAGGAGGATGGTTTGGGTCTTCATCCTCGTAATCATCATCGACGAAGATGCTTTCTTGAGTTTCGTAAACACTGTACCAAGCATCGGGTCTAGTACTGTGACTAGCCTCATCAAAAGTGACTTCGCAAGTCTCAACAATTTTGTTAGTATCAACATTAAAAACACGATAGCCACGAGAATGAGCAGGATATCCAAGAAATATGCCATCAAAACATCTAGACTCAAATTTATCAAGATTGCCATGTTTAAGAATGAAGCACTTGCAACCAAAAATCTTGAAATGAGAGACCTTTGGAGAATGACCAAATCTAAGCTCATAAGAAGTCTTCCCAACCACGGATCTCAAGAAAACCCTATTGGAGATATAACAAGCAAGAGAGATCGCCTCATTAAAATCTCCTAGGAGTAGAATGCTCATCTAGCATGGTCCGAGCCATCTCTACAAGGGTTCTGTTCTTCCTTTCTACAACACCATTCTCACGAGGAACTCTAGGAGAAGAAAACGATGCTCAATTCCCCTATCGGTGCAGAAGGTAGAAAAGAAGAGTTCTTGAACTCTGTCCCATTATCACTCCTAATGGCTCTCAAAGCTCCGTAAAATCAACAAAGAATTCTAAGGACCAAATCTTTAAAGAATCCAAATGCTTCGTCCTTAGAAGTAAGAAAATAAACCCATGAATACCGGAGTAATCATCCACAACCACCAAGACATACCATTTCCCACCAAATGATGAACTCTAGAAGGACCAATCAGATCTAAGTGAAGAAGCTGTCCCAGTCCATCACCATTACCAAAGTAAGAGGTGGGTGGGAAGCGGACACCATCTTACCATGTCTCTGAGGTGAGCACACAAGATCTCTGACACCTTGACCTAGGCAAACCTCTAATCAAGTCCTTGCAACCGACTCTAGACAAATGATCAAAACCTATATGCCCAAGTCTACGATGCCACAAAACAAGGTCATGAGAATCGAGGCTACAAGACACCTAGGACTAGAAGCGTAAGAAATCTCAAATTTGCACGTAAAATCTTCTCAAACACGGAGATCTCAAAACAAGCTCACCCGAGGAATCTAGAACTCTGCACTCACCTCTCTTAAACCTCACTTCTAGACCCTCATCAAGCGGTGAGAAGCAGATAGAAGATTATACCTCGACTTACTCACCAAAGCGACGTCTTTTAGCATGAACTTGTCGTTGACGCGCACAAAGCCCTTTGCAATCCACGGTCCCGTAGAAGCATCCCCAAATGTAATCAATTCATTGCGGATGCACGTGTGAGGAGGAGAACCATCTAGAATCTCCGGTCATATGTCGAGAACACCCGAGTCAACAAGCCACTTGTCCTCCTTCCTCGCACGACGGACCTAAAAGGCACAATCGAAAAACATCCGTGCCTCGATCAAGGGTTAGTGATAAATGAACGAGGAATCCAAAGATCGAGAAGCACGATGTCCGGGAACAAAGCAGAGAAATAGCTGAAACATGATCGGAATAAAATCATAAGAATGCACATGAGAACCACCTAGACCTCTCCAAACGATCTACCAAAAGATCGATACTCCCCTGTCTAGGTGCTACCCTGTCTCTCCTCACGATGTTCTAATCCAACATCTTGCCTAGACCCAACAAAAGAGTCTACAAAGTTCTCTACAAATCTAGGCCTATGTGTGGTGCGATAAACAGTCGCCTAGCTCTAGAGACTACATCCGAGAAGGACTCCTCTAATGGATCTTAGGACGCCATCCTCTCTTTTCTCTCAAGTTTTGCTCTCCTAAGCGTAACTCAACAAGATGGCCTTCTTTCTTGCGTAAGGTGCAATGGTATCGACCTTTTGAGGGTCTGCATGCATGAGTGAAAGCACCTTTCTTGCGAGAAAGAGTTTGAGCAAAACCACCGGATTTGAAAACAACCCGGATGGCTTAGGAGGTTCTAGCTCAAACAAACCATTCTTCACAACTCTAGCAATCTTAGGTGGGTTTTTCTTGGAATGCTCTAGGGGTTGAAACCTAGACCGCTATTTTTCACGCCACCTTGGATTGATTAAGAATCATGTTGAGTTTCTTTTCCCACTTGAAAATTTCTCAAGAGTCACCTTGAGGTAATCATTCTCTTTCACTAACTCCTCACATCTAGCACACTTGCTAGACTTGATTACCTCATTGCGCTTTACTCTTAAGAAGGGCCACTTCCACTTTGAAGGCCTCACAAGACACACAATAGGATTCTGAATCCTACTCAAGCTGCTCCTTAAACTTGACTCTAAACGCCTCTTGTATCCGACTAACCATGGTTTCAACTTCAAATTCAAAACACAAGAGTTAGAATCAACAACCTTTTAGAAGCAAGAAAAGACATGGATCTTTCAATTTTAGCCTTTTCTTCCGTGGTCTTGTTTAAGGCTTCAATCTCAATTGTAAGCTTGGGACAATTTTCACAAGATGCAACTCTAGAGTAAATCAATGTTTCATCATCTCTTGCATCTTAATCCTATTATCCTTACAATGGGAGCATGTGTGACTAGCATCAAACTTTTGCAATTCTTTTAAGGAACTATCCAATTTTAATTCTAGCAAAGCACAATTAGAGCAAGTTAAAGGGATAGCTTCCATGGCGGTCACATCAAGGGAATGACATCTAAACAAGCGATCTAGACTTGAAGGATTCTAGTTCATCGAGAGCATCTTTTAGTTGATTTGTGACAGAGGAATGAGCAGATTTCAAGCTTGTCAAATCTTTAAGCAAGCTAGTGCAGAATCACAAATATCGCAGGATTGATAGATTTAAGCCTAACAACTTCAAGATTCAAATTATCAATCATAATGTCCTCGCTTCCTAATCATTTTTACTTGCTTATGCAATTTCGCTCAGAAGCACCAAAGCCCTTTTCATCTCAAAGAATAGAAGGGCATACCTCATCGATCACTAAAAGGATCCTCATCTTTGGAGGAATCGCTGTCGTGGTGTTCTTGGCCATGAAACACATGCCGTGAAGTCATGCGCCTTCTTCTTGCCACGAGAATCACTCTCGTCGTCCTCCGCTTCGAATCCACATCGCTCATATTAACATTCTCAAGAGCGGCAGGACCCTACCGACAAACTTCCGATAGTTTGTCTTCTTGGGTTTTGCATCCTCTCCGGGATGTCTTCTTGTCTCCTTCTCCTCCTTGCCCTTTAGCTCAGGGCACTTGGAGCGAATGTGGTTTGGCTCACCACATTCAAGCACGTGATAGGTCCACTCCTCCTCCTATTTCTCACCTTGTTGTACGCTCTTGTGAATTTGGTGGAAAGGAGGGCTAAGTCATCCTCGGGCAATTTCTCAAGTTGCTCATCACTCAAAGAATGTAAAGCGATAATGAAAAGCCGATGAGCTACAATCAAGAGAATCAAGAGCAACCCTTGGATTTGTCGACCACCAAAGCCATCGACTGTCTTGGGAGACGCGAGATAAAGTCAATCTCATGCGTCTTCAACCTCGAGTAGAGCTTATCCATGGTAAGCTCACTCATGACAAATGTTGTCATTGATGGAAGTGATCTTCATACCCCAGACCTTCACATCAAGAGCACCCGTAAGTCGGCGTGCATTTTCGCACTCGAAAAATATCAAGTCAACAAATACGGAGATCATGAAGAATTTTAGAGAATCTTCCCACACTCATCCAAAGACTCACCGGCCTTTGTTCGATCTTCGAGTAAACCTTTTGAGCCGGTTCGCCTCACTTCCTTGATCGCAGCGGACCCTTCGTGATAATCACAAAGTGTCCGCCAGATCTCGTGAGCGAACCGCAAGTGAGCAACACGCTCAAACTCGGATCGACTAAGGCCTTGGATCAAATAATTCGAGCCTTGTTTGTTGGCCTCCACATCCGGGTGATCGTATCGTCATCGGTGGCACGACATAAGGGTTTTTCACCTTTAGCCAAATAGCGTGCCCTTGAGCCTCGATATACGCTTGCATACGAGCCTTCCAAATGCAAAGTCAACTCCTCAAAAATGTGTGGCTTGGTTGAGTACTTGTCGATCGCCATGGCTCCAAAGACCGGTTAAGATCTATAGAAAAGAGCTAACCGGCTCGATACCACTTGTAGGACCGGAAAGGCGACTAGGGGGTGAATAGGCGCTTTCAAAACTTTCTCGCCTAAATCAAAACCAACACGTACTTTACTCCTTTAGCTATGAGAGCTAAGAAGTTCAAGGAGCACACAACGGAAGCCTTGTGTTGAATTTGATAAGTCCCTCAAGCACACGACACAAAAGGAGAAAAGAACTCAATGTTCTTCATCGACACGGCGGTCGGACCGCTACCACGCGGCGGCCTCGGACCGACGGTCAAGGAGCGGTCCGACCGCAACTAACTAGCGGTCGGACCGGTGGATACGGTTCGACCCGCCAACCCAATGATCTGAATACACTGGACGGTCGAACCGCCGTTGTAAGGCGGCCGGACCGGTAGAGTCCAAGATCAAAAACTCCACCCAAATCCAAAACGAAATTTGATCCAACTTTTGATTCAACCAATAAAACTTGACCAAATTTCTAGCACACCTCCCTAATGATATTAGAGACCTATTTCTAGCGACGATCCGTCCGATCCACTTCGAGAATCGATCTCTTGAGATTTTAACAAAGAAGTGCACAAACCCTAGAAATGAGAAAACTTGATTCAAGTCTTGCTTGTGGGGTTTGATGAACTAGATGACTCTAGGAGTAATCCCACACATCAAAGCAAAATAGAGTAGGCCAAGAGACCAAGCATGAACCGTTGAATCAAGGAAGCACCAAAACATCCAAAAGAGAGAAGAACACAAAGGAGCAATTGATCTTTCAATTAAGCATCACAAGATTGTTCATCCACAATAGATGCTTACAAAGCCTCTCCACCAAGGAGGGCAAGAGCTCAACAAGGAGCACACTCCAACCCTAGTTCTCCTCTCCTCTCCTCCAAACCCTAGAAAAGAAGAAGGGGCTAAAATGAATGCTTGCTTAGGTTTTCCACCTCTCCCTTCCTATTTATACTAGAGAGCTAGGGTTTCCCTTTTGGGTCTCTTACACATGGGACCCACACACAAATAACTCTTGAAGCAATCGCTTTTCACCACGTGTAGGTTGATCGGCGGTTCTCATCGACGCCAAGCCTCTCTTGTCCGAATCCCCTCGAACCTCCCGAGACTCGACCGATATCCGCACCGCCGATCCAACCAAATTGCTTTGAATCACCGTTCGATCCATCTTGTCCATTCGCACCATGCTTGAGTCACACAACCTCACCCGGTATCCTCGATCGTTCGGACCTCGGCTCTCCAAGCGTAGTCCCGATCCACTCACCGCTGACGCCGTTGACTCGCAAGCCATCTGCAAACAATAGACAAACAAACCGCTTCCGGAACAAGTTCTTCACAACTTGACCCACGTCGCCTCATAATGCAATATACATCAATAAAGCATTGAAGTTCGAGAATCACACACTCAAAATCAACTCAATGCAACACTTGGCTTTCATTCAGGATCGCCGGCCCGATCAGCCTTACGTACGGGTCCGACCGATTCATCTTGGCCGGACCGCTCCCCACAACGGCGGTCGGACGGTCCAAAAGACTTAGCCAAAATTCAAGCGAGAAATTCAAACCTTCGGAAATTTCAATCGAATAGAACTTTTGATCGGAGCTCCAAAATGATGGGACCACATCCAGAGACTCCTCACTTGCCTACACAACCTATTTTGGCCCACTCAAAAACACAACTTTCAAGGAGCGGTCGGACCGGTCACCATGGCCGGTCGGATCGCTCCACGGGCGGTCGACCGCCAAGACAACCGGGTCAGACCGCCAAAGGCCTTGACAAATTTGGAGCAAACCCAAAACGCGAGATTTTGCAAACCAATAACGCCATTGCCAATTGACTCATCATCCTGAGATCGTGCACATATCCTCACGATATCCACACAAGCAAACACGAATTCGGGAACAAGTTCTTCACAACTTGACCCATGTTAGTCAAAACATGCATCATGCAAAACATATGCCATGAAACCAATGACTTTGACCTAACAAAACACCAACACCACGAAGTTGGCCGACATTCAAGTAGAAACCGGTTTGACCGCTCCAGGTGAGCCGGTCGGACCGCCCCTTGGCCGGTCGGACCGCTCCCTGTGAGCCGGTCGGACCGCCCCTTGGGACTTAGCCGAAATTCAACCCCAAAATCCAAACCTCATCAAAAACTTTAAACCAATAGAACTTTTATCGGAGACTCCAAAATCATGAGACCAAGTGCATTGGGATCCCTCACTTGCCTACAACACCTATTTTTGGCCCACTCGTTTTGACCACTTTGGTCACCGCCGTCCGATCGCCCCACATGGCGGTCCGACCGATTTGGGACCGGCCGGACCATTGCAAGGACCGGCGGACCGCCTAATCGAAGAAGCTCAGAACTTTGTCGAAAACACGTGAAACGACCAACCGTAAACACCATTGCCAATTGTCACATCATCCTAAGATCTGGAACATATCCCCATGAAATCCACAATCTCCCCCTTGATGAACACATTGGCAATTATCCAGAAAATGTAAGTAAGAGGTTTGAAAAACGAGTTTACTCGCAGTTTTCGTACAAAGGCACAACTTGGTCCATAAGCAAGAAAAAGCAATGAAAATGACCAAGCTGGCATCAGAATAGTATAGGCATGTGAGACAAGGCAAAAGAAAGCATAAAAACTTTGATTTCCAAAAAAGGGTCAAAATTCTCACATGAGGTCCATATGAAAGAACAATTGTTCAATTGACCTATGATCATTGTGAGTATAAAAGAATGCAATTCAAGTTCAGAATATTCAATAAGACAATAAGAATACAACTCAAGAACTCCCCCTCACTATGATCCTCAATTTTCAAATTTTCAGTTTCTCCCCTTTGTATAAACTTCTCCCCCCAATAAAGAGATATCTTCTCATTTAACACATCTTCTCTTCTCATTTAACACATCTTCTCCCCCTTTGACAATGGATTCATCAATGAATCACGCCTTCCTCTCATCCAGAGATAATAAATATAGAATAAAAGAAGAAGCAGAAACAAAAGAAGCATAAAGAGGAATATGCATGAAGTGCAATGGAGTGGCTTCAATTTTTGTATTTTTCAATTTTTGATTACAAGAAGCTTTGGAGATTACCCAAAAGAGCAAGCTAGTATCTCTAATATTGCACAAACAAAGATATCAAGCTTTGACAAATAGCTAGCAAGATCATGGTAAGACATATATATCAAAGCTAAGCACAAAGGCTCAAAAGTAAGGCAGTAGATTTGATCAATTTAAGCAATGCTTCAAATTCAGCAAGTTCATCAACAGGGATCCTAAAGTGAAATTGGCCATGTCAAAATGTCAAAGTGAGATCAAAAATCTAACAAAGACCACATTAAGAGTTAATCAAGTCCCGTATTGAATCATTTTGCTCAATATTTTGTAAACGCCCATTTGTCAACATTTTTCTCATTTGCATTGAATATTGAAGTTGACTAATGATCTAACTTAGTGACAAGATCCTGGACTAGGAGCCATCCACAAACTCATCCTAAGCTTCACCAAAAGTTGATTAAAGGTATATCTTAGTAAAGAAGATCCCGGACTAGGAGCCATCCACAAACTCTTTCTAAGCTTCTACCGGGCGACAAATCTTGAGGTTCATGTCATTTCGACAAGCGGTCCCCATGAGATCGTTCGTTCATCAAACTATCTCCAAGTTCATGTCATTTGACAAGCGGCCTCGTAAGAATAGTTTGGCACAATTTAAGCATAAGACAATCTTGATTTTCATTTTCACATGAGCGCTTTAGAATCTCAAGAACACAAAAGCTCAAGTAATGGTCAATTTTAGATCAAAGAGCTAACAAAGCAATTCTGACAGGGCCAATGTCACAAGAGGGGCACTAATTGCGCAACTCGCTAAAACATCCACAAATTGCAATTTCTTAGTTTGAGTTGTTTAAACGGTTCTAGCTCATATAGCAAAGACTTAGCTACACATGTAAAAGCATGATAATTCTAGCAAGTCAAAGAACTAGACATGACATTGAGCAAGAATTGAAATACAAAAGCTCTAAAGGGTAATAGGCAAAGCTTCATCAATTTTTAAAAGATAAGCAGAAAAACTTATATTACAATGCATCTTTTTGGATTTTTCATACCACTTGTTGTAACCACTTGTTGGATTTTTCATATGAATGCAATATGACACAATGAGATGCAATTAAAAAGCCTAAGAACCTAAAAAGCTCAAAAAGATCACTAAGTTCAGAAAAAGAACAATAAAAGATCAAAAGAACAAGGAAAGATTAGAAAAAAAAATCAAACTCCCCCTCAAACCAACCCATAAGGATAAATTACCCCTAACTCGCTTCTTAAGGAGGAAAATCTGGTTTGATCTAAAGGCTTGGTAAGAATATATGCCAATTGAGCTTCGGACTCTACGAAGTGCATCACAATATCACCTTTTTCAACATGATCTTTAAGGAAGTGAAAGCGAATGTCTATGTGCTTAGTCCTAGAATGTTGCACTGGGTTTTTAGCAATATTAATAGCAGAAGTGTTATCGCAGAAAAGAGGAACACTAGCAAAGTTTAACCCATAATGTTTCAAAGTGGACTTCATCCACAAAATATGGCTACAGCAACTAGCAGCAGCTACATACTCTGCTTCAGCAGTGGATTGTGCAACAGAAGACTGCTTCCTAGAAGACCAAGATACAAGAGAAGTGTCTAGGAAGTGACAGGTGCCTGAGGTACTCTTCCTATCTAACCGACAGCCCGCAAAATCAGAATCTGAAAAACCCCTAATGGACAAAGCTGAAGAGCACGAATACCAAATGCCATATAAGAGGGTAGAGTGTAAATACCTGAATATGCGCTTAACGGCTTGGCGATGGGAAGTTCTCGGAGACGCCTGAAATCTTGCACAAAGGCATACCGTGAAGTGAATGTCCGGTCTCGAGGCCGTCAAATACAGAAGGGAGCCGATCATGCTGCGGTACTCGCGTTGATCCACGACTTCTCCTTCCTCATCTGGATCCAAAACAGTCGAGGTTGCCATGGGAGTGGAAATTGGCTTGCAGTCACCCATGTCTATGCGTTTGAGTAGATCCTTAGTGTACTTTGTCTGATGGATGAAAGTTCCTTCCTTGCATTGCTTGATTTGAAGTCCCAAAAAGTAATTAAGCTCTCCCATCATACTCATCTCAAATTCCCTGGACATAGTGTCAGAAAAGCTGAAAACAAGAGCATTAGAGGAACCACCAAAGATAATATCATCCACATAAATTTGAGCAAGCAGGAAGTCATTGTCACGTCTAAGAATAAATAGAGTTTTATCCACTTTACCCATTTCAAAATTATTTTTAAGCAAGAAGGTCTTAAGTCTATCATACCAGGCTCTAGGGGCTTGTTTAAGACCATACAATGCTTTAGATAGCTTGAAAACACGATTTGGATATTTAGGATCCTCAAAACCGGGGTTGCTTAACATACACTTCCTCATCTATGAAACCATTTAAAAGGCACTTTTAACATCCATCGATATAATTTAAAACCTTTTGATGCAAAGCAAATGCAAGCGAGAATGCGAATGGCTTCTAGTCTAGCAACAGAGCAAATGTCTTATCAAAATCTAACCCCTCAACTTGGTGAAATCTCGAGCTACCAATCTGCCTTGTTTCTAACCACGTAACCATCCTCACCTTGTTTATTCTTAAACACCCAACGGGTTCCTATAACATTATGACCACTAGGGGTTCTACTAGGTTCCAAACTTTGTTTCTTTCAAAATTTTCTAACTCCTCATGCATGGCATTTACCCAAATAGAATCGATAAAGCATGTGATATATCACGGGTTCAAAAGAAGCAATAAAAGCCGAATGAGAGTAGAGATTTGGATCATTATACCGAACGCAGTGACTCGCTCATGTAGATTACCTATTATCTGTTCCGGAGGATCTTTGTCTCTGAATGCGAAGTGGAGCGCCGGGTGAGATACTGCTTTCTTCGACCTCCGTAGGTACTGCGATGATGAAGATGCAGCAGAGCCTCAATCAAGGTGAAGTAGACGTAGGTGTTCTTGTATCAAGATGGGCGCTTGATGAGCAAAGCAGATGAAGGAATGATATTAGCCGTCCTCATCTTCCTCCACAAAATGCTCTCTGTCACCTGTAAATCATCTGTAGCAATAGATCTAGCTCCAAGGCTAGTCTCATCAAAAGTGACATTACAAGTCTCCTGAATAATGTTAGTCTCAGTATTAAAAACCCGAAAACCCCTCGAATGAGCATGATAACCCGTAAATAACCCATCAAAAGTTCTTGATTCAAATTTATCTAAGTTGCTCTGTCTTAAGAATAAAACATTTTGATCCAAAACTCAAAATGCGAAATGAGGGTTTTCTACCAAAACGAAGCTCATAAGGAGTCTTGCCTAAAGAAGGTCTCAAAAGACACGATTTGCAATATGGCAAGCAAGAGCAATAGCTTCGCCCAAAATCTCCTCGGTGTGTTATACTCGTCTAGCATCGTCCTAGCCATTTCGACCAAGGTCCTATTCTTCCTTTCCACCACGCCATTTTGTTGAGGGACGTGTGGAGAGGAGAATTGATGCTCAATACCACGCCAAGACAAAAAGAAGCAAAGAAGCATTTTTGAACTCCGTGCCATTATCACTGCGAATCGCTCTCAAAGCACCAGGAAGCTCAGAAGCCAAACGAAGAACAAGGTCATGAAAATAACCAAAAGCTTCATCTTTTGAAGTAAGAAAGAACACCCAAGTATATCTAGAAAGATCATCGACTATGACAAGAATATACCATTTTCCACCGATCGATCGACTCTAGCAGACCAACAAGATCCATATGAAGCAACCGTCCCAGTCCGTCTACCATAACCATAGTCACTGAGAAGGGTGTGAGGCGGCAACTTGTTTGCCATGCCTATAGGGCGCACATACAGCATCCTTGACAGCTTTGAGTTTGGGCAAACCTCTCATGAGATCAAGGTTGCTAACTCGTGTCAGATGATCAAAACCAATGTGCCCCAAACGTCGGTGCCAAAGCCGGAAATCAGAAGAAGATGTAAGCAAACATTTAAGAGATCCAAGAAGAGATTCTGAAAAATCAGCTCAAAAATTCTACCAACTCTAGAGATTCCAAACACAAGCTCACCAGTAGAATCAAGCACACGACAAGCATTTTTCTTAAAAACAGTCTCATAACCATCATCAAGAAGCTGAGAAACAGAAAGGAGATTATACCTAAGCTTGTCCATAAGAGCGACATCCTTTAGAATGAATTTGTTGTTCACCCTAATTGATCCTGTTCCTTCAATTCGCCCTTGTGTATCATCTCCAAAGGTGATGAAGTCATCACCTGTTGCCCGCGTGAAAGAGGTGAACCATTTTGAGTTTCCGGTCATGTGGCGTGAACACCCGGAGTTGACGAACCACGTGTTCTTCCCCTTTCCACGGTAGTCCTGAAAATCATGGAACAAAAGAACGATGTGTCTCAATACTGGGGTTAGATAAACAAGATTTAGGAATCCAGTACTGAGACACACGTCTGCAAGGAGTATACAAACTAGAAGTACTATCCTTGATTTCATCTAACATTCGGTTATGAGCAATGTCTAAATTAACATGAGACTTAAACTGTCCATGGGCGGTCTGACCGGCGTTGTGCTGGCGGTCAGACCGGCGACCAAAACGGTCAGACCGGTGACCACCGTGATCGGACCGCCCGATCGCCATAAACATTAGAATTAAGATATCTAGAAACATAATGATTTGCATGAGAGAAAAATACTAATCCAAGTTTATTCTTTTCAGTGTTACCATGTCTCATAGAAGCTCTAGGTTGCATGAATGAAATTCTATCAAAATTTTTCCTATCATTTTTCAACCTACGCCAACAGAATTCAATCAAATGCCCACCTTTCTTGCAATAAGTGCAATGGTACTTGGTACCACTAGAAGAAGCACCATTTGAATTAATACAAGGTTGGGCAAAACCTGCAGATTTAAAAGATGTTTTTGCAGGTTGGGTTTTGAATTCAATTAAACCTTTTTCCAAGACTTGAATGACTTTTGGGTTTGAATTGTCTTGAAAAGAATTGAATCCTAAACCTTGCTTCTTATAAGGAGTTTTAGACTTGTCAAGAATCATGTTTAATTGTTTCTTACCTTTAGAAAATTTCTCTAATGTATCATGAAGGTAAGCATTTTCTTTTCTCAAGTTAACACAAGCATCACAAGTATTATTCATAGATTTCTCCTTATACAAAGCAATTTCAAGCTTAAGAGTGGAACATGAAGCACAAGTAGTATTTTCAATATCGTCCTTAAGCTTAGCATATTTGACTCTAGCAACTTCTAAGATATCTTTGATTTCACGCTCTTTTCTAAACATGAAGTGCAAGGGCTAGAATCAAATACATCAAAAGCAATCAATTTACTAGATTCTAAACATTTTTCACAAGGAGCACTTTTAATTTCATTTAGTTCAGATCTAGCATTCTCAAGTTGTTGTACGTAAATATTATGAGCAGATTGTAACTTGGTAATTTCAATGCATAGCATGACAAGATAAACATTCATCGTGTTCAAGAGTCTTAGCATTTTTAGCTCTACTTTCGGTTTGTTGATTTTTGACTCTAATTTCTTATTTTTGTCATGACAAATTCTAGTGCTTCATCTTGACTAAGCAATTGCTCAACTATAGAATCATATTTAGCAGAAAGCTCATCATAAGAAAAAGATACCTCATTATCATCAATGTCGTCCGTGTCAGCCATGAAGCACATGCCAGTGAAGTCTTTGGCCTTCCCTTTCTTTTTGCCTTGAGGGATCTCCTCCTCCTTGTCCTCCTCACTCCTGGAATCCACATCGCTCAAGGATTGATCCTCAAAAGCGGCAAGGACCCGGTGAGCGACCTTCACAAGCTTATTAGCCTCATACCTTGATTTGTTGAAAGGAGGCTTCTTCCAAGCTGGCTTTCCTTCCTTATGATTGCTCTTACCTTTCAGCTTGGGGGCAATTTGCGGATATGATTGAGCTCACCACATTCATAGCATGTCACCGACCACCTCTCTTTTGTTTCTCACATTATTGTAGGTCCGTGTGAATTTTTAGCTAGAAGAACTAACTCGCTTTCAGAATACTTTCAAGCTCCTCTTCATGAATAGCGATAAACAAGCAAATGAAAATCCGAAGAAGATTCAAAAGAGTCATCAAAAGCCTTTTGAGAGGAACTGCTACCAAAGCTAAATTATCTTTCTTGGGATGATCAACTCTTTTAATTTCATAAGTCTTGAGTTTACTATAAAGCAATTCTAAAGTAAGACTTGAAAGATCAACATTTTCCTCTATAGCAAGAGCCTTCATCTCCCACTCCTTGGTGTTGATTACGACCAAGAGATGGGTGGCATTTTAGATTGAGAATATTCAATATCAACAACTTTCATTTGATTAATTACTTTATTAAAGCGATGAAAATGTCATCGATGCTCTCTCCAGACGCATCTCGAATTTATTGTATTCACGCTTGTAAACTGCTTGACGACCTTTTTGATTTGGGACGAACCTCATGATATGTTTCGAGAGTGTTCCAAATTTCATGCTTGTGATTGAAAGATTGCAAATTCTATCATATTCTTGTCTACCAAGTGCACCATATAAAAGATTCTTAGCCTTATTGTTGTTAGCCAAAAGAATTGCAGAAGCAGGTGTAGCAATTTCAGGAATGATCAGCGGGGCTCTAACAACATCCCAAATAGCTTGTCCCTCACTCTCAAGAAAGACTCGCATACGATTCTTCCAATAGGCATAGTCGTGCCCATCGAAGATATGCGGTTTAGTAGAAAACTTATCCATCGCCAAAGTTCAAGTGACCTGGTTAAGATTAAGATTGAACTAACCGGCTCGATACCACTTGTTGGACCGAAAATGCGACTAGAGGGGGTGAATAGGAGCACGCTCACTTTTTCCCAAATAATGAATTCAACACAATTTCACTCCAATAGCTATGATGAAGCTATGAAGATCAATATACTAGTACAAATGAAGACTAGTATTGAATCCAATTAAATCCCTAAGCAAAATAACAAAATCAACTAAGATTGCAAACTCACAAAGACGGGCGGTCGATCACTGGACCCAACCGGTCGGACCGATTGCGGCGGTCGACCGGCGTTGTCTTTGGCGGTCGGACGCCCAAAATCGGTCGGACCGGTGATGAGGGCGGTCCGACCGGCCGACTCGTAACCGATCCGCAACAAAGAAAAACGGCCGATGACGAAGTTGCAATTAGGTGAAACTTTTGATTCTCAACTCCAATCTTTATGAAACTTTGCACACACCTTCTATATGCTATTGAGGACCTATTCCAATCGAATATTATGATAATTCTTGGAACGATCTTGAGCAATTGCCAATTTATTAACAGAAGGTCTAAAACCGGGCAAGAACGAAAACTTGATCCTAAAGCTTGTTCGTGAGAGATTGATGTTCAAGATGATGCTAGATAGATTCACACATATCACAGCAAGCTAATCCACGTGAAAGAATCAATCACAAACTCGTTGATCAAAGGAAGCCCTAAAATCACCAAATTGAAAGCAAGAACGAAAAGAGACTTATCTCAAGAAAACCTTGCATAGATTGATAACGAGATCGTTGCTGGATTACACCCACACCATCATGGATCAGTGGTCAATCCAAGATCACGAAATTCTTCTCAAACCATGAAAAGCCCTAGCCTCCACCTCAACTCCCCCTAAGCCAATTAGGGTTTGAAAGCGACCAAAGAGGTGAAAAACAGCGAGAGGGGGGAACAGCACCCACCTCCTCCTATTTATAGTGGAGGCCTAGAACTCTCTAGGGTTTGACTCAATTGGGCTCCCGTTAAGGCCCACTAACAAACGGGTCACACACGCACGCTTCGCAAAGCGCCGTCTTTAACCTTTTGACCTAAACCGCTTCACCATGCGTCATGGATTTGCCAATAGGTCACCCTTGTCCATCTTGCGTCACGCTTGAGTCATTGACTCACCCGCATCGCCGATCGCTCGACCTCAACTCTCCAAGTCTAGTCCCGATCCTCCTCGCCGTTGACCGTCGTTGACCACCAAGCTACCTGCACAACCATAGACAAGCAAACACGAATTCAGAAACAAGTTCTTCACAACTTGACCCATGTTAGTCAAAACATGCGTCATGCAAAACATATGCCATGAAACCAATGACTTTGACCTAACAAAACACCAACACCACGAAGTTGGCCGACATTCAAGTAGAAACCGGTCTGACCGCTCCAGGTGAGCCGGTCGGACCGCCCCTTGGCCAGTCGGACCGCTCCCTGTGAGCCGGTCGGACCGCCCCTTGGGACTTAGCCAAATTCAACCCCAAAATCCAAACCCATCGGAAACTTTAAACCAATAGAACTTTTATCGAGACTCCAAAATCATGAGACCAAGTGCATTGGGATCCCTCACTTGCCTACAACACCTATTTTTGGCCCACTCGTTTTGACCACTTTGGTCACCGCGGTCCGATCCGCCCCATGGCCGGTCCGACCGATTTGGGACCGGTCGGACCGCCGTGCAAGGACCGGTCGGACCGCCCCTGTCCAGTAAGCCTGTAACTTTGTCGAAAACACGTGAAACGACCAACCGTAAACACCATTGCCAATTGTCACATCATCCTAAGATTTGGAACATATCCCCATGAAATCCACATAAATAAATATAGGACAGTAAGTAAGGAACTAAATAAATATAGCAACAACTCATAACCCTTCTCGGTTACGAGCAACAAAAGAAATAATGACAACATCTCGCAACCCTCCTCGGTTGCGAGCCATATTTCACATTCAGCCATAGACATAGCAGTTAACTCAATAAAAACAAAACCCACAAGTCATTGCCCATGTTTTACCAATAAAATAGTTTTTGAAAATCAACACTAAAGCCATACCAGCAACACTAAGCACACTCATGACCACAAGCATGTCTATTTAAATAGATTTACACTCTAGAGAGGTGTACAACTTTACCTATAGTACATGAATTCTCTGTACCACTTCTCATTACCACAGGTAAGCAGTCTAGAGCTCGTGACATAGCCTTTACATCACCTAGTCCTAACTTTGCACTAGTCCAATGAAAGTTTATCCTCACTCACCCAAATACCCTCCGTCGAGTGAGACATTTGTAGTTGTGTCGGCAAATGGCTTCTAGATCTTTGGGATGGCAAGTTGCCAGCTACTACTCGTGAGGGTGAATATGGTAGCACTTGGATTGAAATTCCATAACACCTTCTTATTCAAACCACGGGTGACAAGGTGGACGCAACTGTTTAAGCTATCTACAAAGATTTAAGAAAAAACTATCAAGAACCTTCATATTAACGTGAACGAGCTATTCTAACACCTACAAATGAATTGGCGGATGAGATTAATTCTCGTGTTCTTTCTATGGCTCTCGGTGCTTCTAGCAATTATTTAAGTTGTGATTTGATAGCTACCTCCACTGATACAGTCAACTGTTGGTGATATGCCCTAGAGACGATCATAAAGATGATTATATCACATCTATGTTTATGAGTTATTGAATAAATTTTATTATCTTCCTTGAATGAATCATTAGTTATAAAGATTAACAACTACGTGACTTGTTGGGGGAACTCTTTAACTTATATGATGTCGTTATAAATGTATCTCTAGTCAGATGTCACTGGTCAGAACACCAGTGACTCTACGACCAGTACATGTACTAATTGATGACCATATTTAACCGATCATGGATATACGGATATTAAATCAATAAAGTGAACACATGTTAGAGAATATGGGGTTGGATAGACCCAGCTTGAGACACTATTGAGATTGTTATGATTCTATGTGTCATTAGTTGGTCTCAAGCAATATTGATGTATAATCCTTAGACCTGAGATCAGCATGGTTCCCTACATGTGTAATAGCACTCTTAGGGGTTGCCAAATGCTACTCGTAACTGGGTAGTTATAAAGGTAGCTTTCGGGTATGCTATAAAACATACGGAGGGATGTGACTGATCAGATATGGGATTTGCCCCTCCTAACATAACAGGAGAAATATCTCTGGGCCCCTTGATGTGGTCGGATAAAGAAAGTACATGTCTATGCCACTAGTGGTCGAATAGTTCGACAACATAAGGTTATCTGACACTCGACCGAGAAAGTATTGAACAGTCCATGGATGACATAATATATCACCTAGAGTTCAACCAGATATTGTGAGGCAAAGGAAGAATGCATGAGTAGGTCACTTAGTTTGATGAGTTACGGACTAGTCGTATGGAGATACGAGCTGGTCGTAGACTAGTCGAACGTAATCGCAGAGTGGTCAAAACCTGGTCGTGACCAAATACAAACTGGTCATATAGAGATAGGACCTAGTCGTAAGTGATGAGGATCTGGTCATAGATCATATTGCATTAAGGTTCATATGATATAATTTGTCTGTATTCAGGAATCATTATGTCCTACTAGGAATCGCTACGACTAGTGGTCGGAAAGGGTTTCTGAGTCACAACTAACTACACATAAACCTAACGGGTCAATGTAAAACTCTGAAAATTAAATAAATATTAATAATCGCGTTTTAAGGGTCGGTGCGCAATTAAATAAAAAGAATTTGTGAAAAATAGAATTTTCAGAATTTTTTTATGAGCTATATAAATTGTTTTGTGGTTTTTTAGAAACCCTAGCCTTTTTTAATCTCTTTTTCCCACCGAGCTGTCTCCATTGTTTTTCCCGCACAAGCCGCCCTCCTCCGTGCATCGTGCGCGCGCCAGAATTTCATTGCGTTGCGCTGCGCAGTTGCTTAGGCGTTCTTCTTCTTTGCTTCACCAATCCTCTGTCCAGCCTGTGCTCCCGATCGCTGCTATTGAACGCCACGAGATCTGCAGCGTTGCCCGCCTTCTTGCTTGTTCTTTGTCTTGTCCGATCGCGTGGGTCGCTGCTTCCGACGCTGCGCCCGCCTCCCTCCAGCGTATCTTTGCGCGTGGAAGCCGCCAAACGCTGCGTGTCTCGCTGCCGTCTTCTTGCATTTTCTTTTCTGCGCGGCATTGCTTTGCGCATGTGTCGCAATGATTTCTTCTTCTTGCCGGATTTCTCTGCGACTGCTGATTTTCTTCTTTTCCGGCTGCACTCGGCTACAACGTCGGCCTGTCGTCGCGTGGAGGTTTGCTGCATGTTTTCCTCTGGTTTGCTAGACGCTGTTAATTAGAGATTATAATTGAGGTTAATTAGAGAGGGTTCTATAGTTTTTAGTCAAAGTGCCGAGTAATAGATCTGTTTAATAGATCCATTTAGCCTGTTGTTCCGTGTACGATTTATTCGGGTACCTTAGTGGCAAATTTTGGAAATGTCATCTACTGGATAATTGTAGATAATTTCGATATCTTTCTATAGCATATTTATTCATGTCAATCGGACAAGTAGATTTCGAGTTATGATTTTCGGAAGACTGCTGTTTTTACTGTTGTCGTCTTTCGGCGCTGTTTTGGTAGACTGTAGATTAAAAATAGTAAATAGCCTAATTAGAGTTTTTGATCTATATGAAAGTTGTAGATAATTGTCCAATGGTTCTGTAGAATCTAAGAACACACATTTTGGTTGGGTAAAACAAAAGTTATGAATTTAGTAAGACTGCTGTTCCGAACCGGACAGACCGACTTTCTGGGCTAAATACGGAGGGTTAGATGATTTAATTAGAAGACTTTGTAATCTAAGAAAATGTGGATAATTTTATAAAGAATCCAGAATGGGGTGGTTTGTTGTGATCGGACTTTCGAGTCATAAGTTACGTTCGTTTTAGTATCAAGACAGCAATGGGTAACTTTTCGGTACCGGAGTAGCGTGGTATATTTGGGGACGGGTAGGAGCGAAGTATATTGATTGCTATTCTTGTTGCTGTAGCTTGTATTGAAATTTGTGTATTTAATGTAGGAGAGGCATCGTACTTGTTGCCATCTGCTAGCCAAATTGTGCGTCGCAACTAGTAAAGGCAAGTGCATGGTAGACAGCGATCAATGATGATCACTGTGATTCTTTATCTTCTATTACCATTATTGTTGTGCTTTTATTTTGTTTAATTGTAAACAAATAATTGGTATGATTATATCTTTGTTGACAAGCATGCTGAAAGGTTGGATATGATGTTTATGATGGAGTTTGCATTTTCATACATAAGCATCTTTGCATATGAGAAGGTGATCATGATTGATCACAACTCCACGGGAGTGGAGGAGGTCCCCGATCCTTATGGAGGAACGGGCTTGAGAGTGAATATTGTCGCGAGCATTCACTCATGCTATACCGGTATACGCGAAAGAAGTGCATGTGGACATGTAGATTAGATTTGCATTGATACATGAGATTAATGTGTGTTAAACAAAGGGAAGGTAACAGCATGAGAATATTAATAGAAGTGCTTGTGATGATAATGAAGTTATGGAATACTGTTGATTTATTTTTGTTCGTTGTATATTGATGTGTTTGCTGAGTCGTGGACTCACCCTTGCTCTATTATTGTCTTTAGGTGATCTTCGAGGCTGCCGTAGCTGAGAGCAATTAGAGCACATGGACAGCACATGATCATTTACCTTCATAATCTTTTCATTCACAATTGGATTACTCTTGGACATGTTAGTTATTGAATAATGTTTAGGACAATGTTTGGACTAGACTATTTGCTTTATTAATTTGGATTCATTGGTTGATGCTATTTTGGACTGTTTACCTGGTTTTATTCCAATTGATTATTTACTATCGTTTGAACCTTAGTTATGCATGTTCTTTTGTGATATATGGACATATTTATCGTTGCTTCCTTGCTGTAATTTTATAGTGTGTCAATATTTATTAGTTGGAAGAGTAGTGTGGTGGCATTCTAGGCTCAGTGTTGGGCTGGGGTGTTACAGTCACACACTTAATGGGTTTGAACAAACCTGTACAGATACGATTCGTCAAACGTGTTCGGATAGGATTTGTCATAGGCTCTTTATAAATAGATGCATAAGGCTATTGGAGATAGATGAAAGTCATGACATGTGTTGCTCCACCAAAACCCTCGCCGCCATCTTCCTGAGAGCTCTACTGTGCAACTTGGTGCCAGCACATCGGCATACGGTTGTTCCCTCCCTGGACGTATGGATACCGTAGAGGCGCTACTGCGGTTGCTGTTGTGCTTGAGGGCGATCCGCGATCTTCATAAGGAACTGCAGAGGTTGCTGGAGGAGACAATCGACTCACGAGGGCGCTGGCCAGTCGTCTACGATAACTGCATCGATGTGCTCCACGTTGGACGATCGACTACGACTACTATATCGACGCGCTCTACGTTGGGCCAAGCTGCTCCTACTTTTCTTCTACTTCTCTGCGCATCTGGTAGTAACAATCTGTGATCATCTTCTTACTTGGCTTCCTGGTTTACATAGTAGAATTTTTAAATTATTGTTATGGTAGCTGTAATACCCCAGAATTGAATCGGGTAATTAGAAAATAGCCGGGGGGAGAAAAGACAATTAAATGAGTAGAAATTCCTGAAAAGAGAAGGGGTTTTCTGTAAATTCTCGACAACCTGAGCCTGGGCCGCAGCCCAGGAGGGGCCCATGTGGTAGCCAGCCAAAAAGGGGGGGTTCCCACCCCCCAAACCCTAAACTCCCCACCCTTCCTCCTCCTCCCCCACTTTGAGCCGCCACCCCCTACCCCCTTTCCCCTGCCGTGCGCCACCACCACCTTCTCCCCTGCGCCACCATCTCCTCCACAGCACCACCACCCTCCCCGGTGATGGTCCTTGCTGCGGTCCATTGGAGGGAAGGCGAGGCGACGACGGTTGGAGGGCCGGCCAAGTGGAGACAGCAGATCGGTTTTGTTCAGCACTGTTGCTCGTCAGATTTGGGTAAGTTGCGTTCGTTTTCTGATCTGTCCAACTCTTATAAAGTTGTAGCCCTCAGTTTTAGCTTTCTTTTGGCACCAAGAATCACTCGATTTGGACTTACGGTTTAGGAGTTATGATAGTTTTACCGCGACTGTCTAGGAGAGCTGACGTGAATTGGCAGATTGTCTTGTCTGGCTAATAAGAAATATTTAGAAGCCAAATCAGAAATGCCACCCAAATTTAATGTTGTAGATAATTCTTAAAGCTTTCCAAGTTGATAAATAACATAATTTTTAGAGTTGCCAATCAAAAGTTATGGAATTTATACCGTCGCTGTTTTTTGATTGTCAGATTTTTAAAGACAGAGAACTTCACCTGAATATTAGGGTCAACAGAGCGCCGAATCAGGAGACTTGCCCAACTAGGTTTTCGTAGACGGTTCTGTCATGGTTCCAAAGAGACCAAGATCACTTTGTTCCGAGTTTTGTAGTGAACGTTATGATATTTTTCATTCTGCTGTTCCGTGAGGCTTACTGCTAGACCGTCGGTAGAATTGAGTATAATTCTTATTCGAATCCTAGGTCTTGAGGGGCTGGGTTAAGGGGTGTAGACGGAGTCCTCTTTCAGCATTTTTATTGTTACCGTTATGCTTGTGTAGGAGGTGGAGTTCCGAAGTAAAGGCACCAAGGTTGCTTCTTCGTGTACCGTAGCGGGAAAGAAAGATACAGGCAAGTACAGTAGTGGTAAATTGTTCGTGATCGTTTGTTCCTGATTACTATATTATGAGTATATTGTGTTAATCATGGATACTTGAATGTTATGGTTGTCAATGGTCACGAGTGCTAGTAGTATGAGTAAGTTTCATTTATGCATGATGTTTTAAGTGTTGATCATGTGCATCATGATATCATATTGGAGGCATGGTCACGTGGTGACCAAGCATTGATTGAGGTCCCCGTCATGATTATGATGGGCTTTTGGGTCCCCATATTCGTGGAGTATGGGCTAAGGTCCCTGTGCTAGAAGGCACAGGCATGGGTGTGCATCGACGGATGCACACTCCGCAATATCGGTATATGCAAAAGAGAGAAAGAAAAGTGCATTTGAACAGTTTGCATCGCATAAGTATGAGACATATTTCTTATTGGGTTTTGTGGATGGATGTTGTTAATTACAGTTGTGTTGGCTATTATCTTACTATTTGTACTTTGCTGAGTCTTGGACTCACTCTTGCTGATGTTGTGTTTTTAGGTACCTCGTTTGCGGACGGCATGCATGGGAGGGAGTAGGGTTGCTTTGGTTGCACTCACTACCACACATTCTTTAAAAGATAATCATCATTTAGACCGTACCTTAATAACAAGCAAACTGCTTAAGGATTAACTTTGGCTATACTTGAATGCATTAGTTTATTTGCAATAATGAGAGTGGTAAATTTTAATTATGCTTGCTTATGCTTTAGCTGAGTAGATTATTTATGAATGCTTCGATGAACTTTGGATGTTGAAATAGTGATAATTTTATATGCATCTGTTGGGATCTCCGGTAAACTTAGTTATACAAAGGAGGTTCTGCCGAAATTTATTGTAGTGTCTTAGATTTGTATTTGTTATATTGTTATTTTAGTAGCATTCCAGGCTCATGTTGGGCTGGGGTGTTACAGTAGCCTACCCGTATCACTTCAGTGGTATTAGAGCCATCTTGCGTAGTTTTTGATCTGGATCGGTCGCATATACTTGATATGCGGTAGTAGTAGATTGCATCTATTACTGTTCGGGTCTGGTAACCTAGATCACTTCATATGGATGGAGCCATCTAGGCACTGGTCGATGAGATTGATCAGTTTTCGGTGGTAGTAGATGGGCATACGAGGAGGTATGAGCTATATGGACCAAATGGTTTACTGTGGTCATTCATGACCACACTGCATAATATTCATACCGGTCGAAATTCCGACGTCAGAGTATATTGCAATGCATGGTTTGTATCAAGGCAGTGATCAGATTGGTTCGGAATAGGGTTAATATAATTAAACCGATGATTTCTGTGGCTCGATTATGTGAATAAGATTCATGTCTCGGGAAAATTTTCCTAGCCCGCTAACCAGCTAGCAGGGCCGCCGTGCTGGGTAATCATACCGCAAGTTACAGGTAGCATGTGTTCATGTCGCTCGATAGAATTGGATTCTATGCATAACTCGTTTTTGCAGGGTTTGATGTAAATAGTATGGCCAATTGTGTATGTGATGCATGATTGAATTTTCATGGGCTGCGTGTCATGCTATGAGATAGCCATCGAGCTACATATTATTGTATAACGGATTGCGTACCAACATGTGATGCTTAATATTATCCAATGTAATTCATTACTAGCTTTTAGGAGTAAATGTCTGTAACGTCCCAAAACTTGGTTTGTGTTTCGAATGTATGAAAATGAGAATATATTAAAACTTTTGATGCATCATGTTGTTATTTGAATTTTTTGGATTTTCTTTCGAAAGTTTGTTGAATTTGAAAACCCAATGCTTCAATTGACTAGAAGCATAACCCTTCGAAACTTTTTAACCAAATATTGTGATCATCCTCTAGAATTATTTTTCCTAGCTTGTTGATAATCTTAGTGACTTCCCTGAAATTTTTTTATAACTTTTAGATTTTATTTGCTAGTTTTGAAGGGCTAGTCAAACCAGTTGGTCCCTTAGTCAAAACCCTAGGGTAGAACATTGAGAAATTTTTAGAGAAAAATTCAATGCGTGAAAAACTCTATAAAATTTATGCAAGGTTGTTCCTAGGGTCCTAAACCTCCCATATTTTTTTTAATTTTTGGAGCTAGTCTTCTAGGTCAGCAAAATCCCTAGAACTCTCAGCCTTTTTATTCAAAATCTGAATTCACTGTTCCTCCAACCGGACTCAAGCCACACGGTTAAACCCAACTAATTAAGCGCATGTTCGGACCTAGTTCGAACTGACGCAAAGCGTTGCGGACCATCCTATTTGAAATCAACCGCATGTATTGATTGGTGATGTTCGGACAGTCCGAACGAACGTGCAATCTGGACTGTTCAATTTCGATCGGACCATCCGAAAAAGCAAGCACGCGCGCCCTGTCAGATTTCGATCGGATCGATCAAATCGATTGGTCCATTCGGACTGTTCGAATGACACTCTTGATCAGGACCGACAACCTCGATCGGACCGTCCGAATGAGTGACGCGCTTTGGACCGTCTGATTTGTTTTCGACCGCCCATCTGATTGGTGCCGTTCTAACTGTCCGAACGAACACACCACCTGGACCGTTCAACCTTGATCGGACCGTCCAAATCGCGTGGTCCGATTATTATCTTCCTCTCTTGCGACACTAACTAGTGGCCCCCTGTCTGAAAGCATGTAGACCCCTAAAATGTATTTTGGTAATTAATGGCAATATGTGAATATGGAACTAACATGTTTATTAAGTGATTAAAATGTTTTTTCTAGTAACGATTACAACAACATGGAGATGCATGCTAAATGTCAACATGAAGATGGATTTGGTTCAAGGACAAGGTATAAATAGTCTAGGATCCTTTTATATTTTACCGGTCTTAGGAGAAAAAGTTGGAAGACCGGGTTTATGGTTAAATACCGTATTATTACGAGGGATCACGACTAGTAGCTTGAGACCATACCTTTATGCCTTTGGATCAATCTAGGATCATGCATGCACTCAAAACTTGTTTTAAAAGCCAAACCTGTTTTCTAAGCATAATCGGTAGTACCGGCATTCCTATGGCGGAACTACCGCAGTCCAGTTGAACCGAAAAATTGTGGAATGTTTTTTCCAGAGAGACACCTTTTGATTTTTTTTCTTTGCTCTCTTGGAAGTGTGGTAGTACCGGCGTTACTTGGGTGGAACTATCGTAAGTGTAATACCTCATAAATCCAGCTAGTTCGTATAGTTTGGAATTTAATCGAAAACGATATTTAAAAGTTTCCGGAATCGCATTCGGTAAAAAGAAAGAAGTCAGAGGGAGAAAAAGAAATAGTTTTTGTCGGAAATTCCAATTAGCAGGGGGGGTTATCGATATTTTACGCAACTTTGGGCATGATCCACACCCAGAGGCCCAAGAAGCTGGCCGCCCATGAAGTGGCCGGCCATAAAGGGGGCGCCACTCCCCAAACCCTAGCCGCCTCCTTCCCCTCCCACCTAGCCGCCACCCCCTCCCCTCTCCATCCTCCTTTGCCGTCTCCTCCCCTGGTTGGGCGCCGTCTCCTCCCTTGGTGGCCGGCCATTGGTGCTCCCGAAGTTAGTCTCCAAGATCCCCGGGCGCTTCTCCTCCGATCTGTCCTCCGGCGGGTCGTTTCTTCGCCGGTTGTTCGCTGTGGTGTGGCCGGCCAAGGAAGAAGAAGGGAGACCAGCGGGGAGTGGTTCTTCGTCGTGCTACGGGTCTTCAAGGGTAACGAGCACCCCGGTTATTTGTTTGATCGATTTTTGTTGCGGTAGAGATCAATTGATTCACGTCGGATTAGAGTTCCAGAAATTACAGATTGGATCAGAATGTTGCGTGGCATGTTACGGTACCTTAGAGGCCGAATTTGGGATTTTTCCCTTCTAGCGTTTTGTTCCTGGTTTCGTTAGCTTTCTTTTGGCACCAAGATGAGCAAAATCCGATCAGTAGTTTGGGAGATATGAAGTTTTGAATACGAACTGTCCAATCTGTCTGAAATCTGAGGTCAGTAGGTTTGTTCCTCGTTTTTGTTCAAAATAGAGGCCGAATCAGAATCTTCATCCAACTAAGTTATTGTAGATCTCGAAATTATCTTTCCAAGTTGATAAAGATCATTCCATTTGGATCAGTAGGATAAAAGTTACACCATTTTCTTTACTGCTGATCTGTTTTCTGGACAGACGTAGATGGGTTAGGTTTAGCAGTTAATTACCCCTCTGTTTTGGCCGAATCAGAAGATTCCGCCAACTAATGTTTTGTAGCCTGATCAGTTAAGAATCAGTGAGCACTAGTTTCAGGTCGTTTAGAGTTACAGATAATTAATGGCGAATTTTCTTGTGCAACTGCCCGTAGAACGATAATCTGGACTTTTAGTGTAGATGTCAAATTGAACCCTTGGGAGGAGTGGGTTGATTAGAGAGCATCGTAGTACACTTGTAGCTGTGCCATATTTGATTATCCGTAATACGTGGTAATACTTGTGTAGACGGTGAGACGGTGGGTGGAAGGACACCTTCGTTGTTTCACAACACGTCACCACACGGAAGGCAAGTACAAATGTTTAATTTGTGTGAATTCATTGATTACATGTTAACTTGGTAAATTATGAATATTCCTGTGATTTGAGTATGATGTGGTAGAGTTCAATACCTTATTCGATGATACATTGAGTTGAATGCCAAGTTATGTTTTTCATTCCATGCATACATAATTCAGTTGCTGTCCACGGGAGTGGAAACTTGTTTAAGTCCCATTAATTCTAATATGGGCTTGTAAGACCTACCATTCCAATGTAGGCAGTTTCGGACATTCCGTATGAAACGTTCTTCATACGGACTTGGATCCCCGCTCTTTGTTAAGAGCGGGCTTAAGTGAACACCGACGGGTGTGTCACTAGTTATACCGGTATAAACATGTGGAAAGTCCATTCTCCTTCAATGCATTCATTCATTCATACCATGCTTTCTTAAATTCATAAAGTAAATGATGTACTTGGTAGATTGTTCCAATTCAGTGTTCTATGTGAGCGATATGTTGTGCTTGCTTTGAGTTTCACTCACTCTTGCTTTTATTTATTTTTAGGTGAATTCGGTGAAAACGGTTGCTAGCGGGAGGGTGTAGTCCAAAGACGCTCCATGCACATGAATAAAATAACCATTCGTTAAAGTTCTATTTACATCTCTTCAGTTTTATTTATAATGTAATGGACTGTAATAATTGTCACTTGGAGGTTCATTATTATCGCTTTGGTTAATTCTCGTTTAAATTTATAGATGAACTGTTATTAAGTTATAGATTGTTATCATGGTTATTCGTTTCTTTAGCATTGAATGCGATGTTAATCTTATGAATTGAATAGTAGGTTGTCTTGTTAGGTGACATCTTGTCTTCCGAATAGACAGGGTGTTACAGTTGGTATCAGAGCGGGCTTCAGGTCCGTGGTGAATAGATTGATAACATTTACTAAAACTAGTTTAAGGTTGTCAACTTAAACTAAAATTTGTCAACAGTTTATTAACTTAAAACTTGTCACACTGTGCACAGTAGGTAGGGTTGGGTATAACTTTGCTTCCGCATTTCTTTCAAGTCATTCCCTTATGTTCTGATAATTGAATTGTTTGATCTTTTGTGTGGTGGTGTTTAGATGGCGAGAGGTCGTGGCCGTGGTCGTCCACCGGTCCGTGGTCGGGGTCGGGGACGCGGTCCGGCCGTGTCTTCTTCTCAGTCTGAGGAAGTTGCTGAGGCTGCCACGGAGGAGATTGCATCTGCCGCTCCTCCGGTCGCAGAGCCTCCTATTGTGTCTGCAGAACTTATCCGAACCTTATGAGAGAACCGGCTACTCGCCAAAGAATCGCAGACGGCCATTCTGCAGCCATGCACACCGCAGCGAGAACTCGTTGTCGCCATTGCTCCACCCGAGGTTAGGATGAATCTTGGGAGTGGATGTCGCCGATTGGACTCTTTTGATGGAGCCGCACACCGTCCAGTGCGGATTGGTTGAGATATATGGAGCGTCGGTTTGGGGCATTAGAGCCGACGCCGCAGAGGGGGCGCGCTTCGTGGCTTTTCGGTTGAAGGGTCAAGTCGACATCCGTGGGAAGGAGTCCTGCCTTCTAGGACTCAGCCAGTGGTCCCGCCACTTGGGAAGTGTTCGTGGAGAAATTCAGGCGCAATTCTATCCGCACTCCTTTGTTGAGAAGATGGAACAAACATTTGTTGACTTTTGAGCGAGGAAAGATGACGGTATCGAGTACGAGGTTGGGTTCAATAACCTGGTGCGCTTTGTACCAGCGGTGGCGAATGATGACAATGAGAAGGCTAAGAGGTTCCGGCGGGGTCTCAACCAAGAGTATCGCCAGATTCTGAGGGCGACAGAACTGCGTGATTTCAGCTCGGTGGTCGAGCAAGCTAGAGGAATGGAGTTGGAGAAAGGTACGCTCGCAAAGTCAGCCTTTATTAGTTCTGCTACCACGGCAATTTCGGTGGTGGGCAGAAACGGAGTTTTGGTGGAGGGAATGGGTCTTTTCAGCGACCCGCTCCCAAGAGGTTTCAGAAGGGTCACAACACTCGTCCTGTCCGTCAGTGGCAGTCTTCCTCTTCGGCGCCCCGTCCTTTGTCTTCCATTCCATCGAGTGCGTCCTGCTCGTGATAGGGCATGAAATGCTTCCGTGTGGTGAGGAGCATCGAGCTTGAGTGTTCCTTCAGAGGGTCATGTCGTCATTGTGGTCGAGATGGCCACAAAGCGTCGGTTTGCAAGCGTAACCCGCGTATCATCGTGGGAGCCTGCTCCAGCAGCCTTCATCTTCCAGCGTTCACGGTGGTTGATTCGAACTCTGGCGCAGCCTCGCACCACGATTCACTCGTGGTGGATTCCTCCTTGATGGTTCCTCGAGCACCTCCAGCGAGGTTCTATTGGAACCCGTTCCGACCGCACCTCCGTCGTCCTGCTGCTCTGCAGCGGTTTTGGGCACCCTTCGCAGAGTGTCGGAGCTTCCTCCGCCCGACGCCGCCAGCGCCGTCGCCATGCCCACTCCGGATACTATGAGGCGGCCGGACGTGGTGAGCAGTACTTTACTAGTTGACTCGCATGATGCTTTCATATTGTTTGATTACGTGCTACGATTCGTTGTGTCCCCGAGTTTGTCGGAAGAGCGAGTTTGAGTCTGCAGCTCATCTCCGAGTCCGTGGTAGTCGGTTCTCGGGGTCTTATTTCGGCTCTGATTTGTCCGGCCGTTCTATTGATATCGATGGGGAGGTTTTCACCGCTAACCTTATAGTGATTCAACTGCACCTTTTGATGTCATTCAGGTATGGACCGTTATTTCAATACGGGCCAAGATCTGTATTCGGAAGACGGTGACTCGCAAGCTCCTTCCGTGAAGAACCGGTATTCGAGGAGTGCACCGCTCGATTCAAATGCGTTCGTGTCTTGGCTAGTCTGTACACTAGCCGCCGTGCATCAACCTATGGATTGCTTTGGTCCCTCAATGAAAAGATTGGCTCTTCATTGCGCATTGAGGAGATACCAGTTGCGAATGAGTTTTCTGATGTTTTCCTGCGAGCTCGCTCGATGCCTCCCGTCGGAGAGTGGAGTTCCGGATTGATCTTATTCCGGGAACGCGACCCATATCGATGTCTCCTTATCGGTTGGCACGACCATTTCAAGAGGAATTGAAGAAGCAGTTGGACGATTTGTTGTCCAAGGATATGATTCGGCGTAGCGTCTCACCTTGGGGAGCACCTGTGCTTTTCACCAAGAAGAAGGATGGCAGTTGGCGCATGTGTGTGGATTATCGGGCTCTTAACCAAGCAACGGTGAAGAATAAATATCCATTACCCCAGACGAGGATCTCTTCACCAATTGAAGGGGCCAAAATATTCTCGAAGATTGACCTTCATCGTGGTACAATCGATTCGTGTCCGGAGCGGACATCGAGAAGACGACTTTTCCACGAGGTATGGCCATTATGAGTACAAAGTTATGTCTTTTGGACTGACGAATGCTCCTGCAGTTTTCATGGAGGCCATGAACAGTATGCTACACCAATACCTCGATGATTTTGTTGTCGTATTTATTGATGATATTTTGATCTATTCCAAAACGGAAGAGGATCACGCTCGACATTTGAAGTTGGTACTTGAAACACTGAGAAAGAATCAATTCTATGCCAAATTGAAGAAGTGCGAGTTCTGGATTTCTGAGGTGGGGTTTCTAGGCCATGTTATCAACCAAGATGGTATATCAGTTGATCCTAGCAAGATTTCTACGGTGGTAGAGTGGGCAAGACCAACCAATGTCAAGGAGGTGAGGAGTTTTCTGGGATTAGCGGGTTATTACCGGCGTTTCGTGGAAGGTTTCTCCATTATTGCTAAACCAATGTCCCAGTTGACACAGAAAGGAGTTAAATTTCAGTGGTCGGAAGCATGTGAGCGCAGTTTTTGTGCATTAAAGGAAAGATTGGTGACTGCTCCGATTTTGACTCTTCCCGAGCCCGGGAAGCGGTTCACCATTTATTCAGATGCGTCGATAGTTGGTCTCGGTTGTGTACTTATGCAGGAGGGCAAAGTGATTGCTTATGCGT
Source organism: Hsuehochloa calcarea (assembly GCA_036346395.1). Lineage (NCBI taxonomy): Eukaryota > Viridiplantae > Streptophyta > Magnoliopsida > Poales > Poaceae > Hsuehochloa > Hsuehochloa calcarea. The sequence goes on from CM070612.1 coordinate 11,303,702, forward strand.
CGCGACAGTTGAAGAAGCATGAGCAGAATTATCCGACTCATGATCTCGAGTTGGCTGCAGTGGTTCTTGCTTTAAAAATCTGGCGCCATTATTTGTACGGCGAGTCTTGTGACATCTTCACTGATCACAAGAGTTTGAAATATATCTTTACCCAGAAGGATTTGAACCTGAGACAGAGGAGATGGTTAGAGCTGATTAAGGACTATGATCTCACAATTCAGTATCATCCAGGCAAGGCAAACGTGGTAGCGGATGCTTTGAGTCGCAAGGCGACACCATCTACTGTCAGTTGTCTTATCGCTGATTTTGAGCGTATGGATATTTCCTATTGTTTTGCGGTACGCCAAAGTGAGACTCGGTTGCTTTTAGAGTTAGCACTTCGGATCAAGTCGAGAAGCACAAAGAAGATGACCGATGTTTCAATGGGAGAAAGCGTTGTATTGAGGGCAAGCAAGGCCATTTCAAGATAGATGAGGTGATGCGTTACGGTTTAAAGGCCGCCTCTGTGTTCCCAAGGAGGCTCAGGTTAAGGATGAGATCCCGAAAGAGGCACATCGTCTGCGCGTATACTGAGGCACCTGGAGAGACCAAGATGTACAAAGATCTAAAGAGAAACTTCTGGTGGAAGAGGATGAAGGTTGATATTGCACAGTATGTAGCATCTTGTGGAGTCTGTCAGCGAGTCAAGGCTGAACATAAACGGCCAGCGGGATTGCTGCAACCACTGGAGGTCCCGGTGTGGCCGTGGGATGATATATCAATGGATTTTGTAGTCGGTTTACCTCGCACGGAACGAGGGAAGGATGCTATTTGGGTCATTGTGGACCGGCTCAGTAAGTCTGCTCATTTTATTCCTATCCGCACAACAAATTCGGCAAGTGATTTGGCTCCTCTTTATGTGCGGGAAGTAGTGCGGTTGCACGGAGTTTCGAAAACTATTGTTTCTGATCGGGACGCGAAATTTGTCTCCAAGTTCTGGGAGAGTTTGCAGGGTGCCATGGGCACACAGCTCCGTCTTAGCACGGCCTTTCATCCCCAAACGGATGGACAATCTGAGCGCACTATTCAGACATTGGAAGATATGCTCAGGTGTTGTGTTTTATCCTGGAAAGGAAGTTGGGAAGAACATTTGTCGTTGGCCGAGTTTGCTTATAATACTTGATTATCATGCCGATTCGAGCGGCACCATTCGAGGTTCTTTATTGGCGTAAGTGCAGTCCCGTTGTGTTGGGATGAGGTTGGAGAGCGGGCGCTTTGGGTCCCGATTGGGTTCAAATAAGCGATGACTAGAGTGGCCGGTTAGGCAAAATCATTGGTTGCTCGAGCCGATGTAAGAGCTACGCAGATGTCGAAAGCGGGATTTGGAATTCAAAGTGGGTGACGAAGTTACGCTGAGAGTGTCGCCATCCAAAGGTGTGGTGCGGTTTGGCACCAAAGGAAAGCTTAGTCCAAGGTATGTTGGACCTTTTCCAATCGTGGCGCGAATTGGAAAACTAGCTTACCGCTTGGACCTTCCCGACTCCATGAAAGGGTCCACAATGTGTTCCATGTGTCCATGTTGCGGAAATTTTGAGGATCCGACCATGTTATTCCTTTGGAGCCTTTGATTATTGAGCAAGATCTTACTATCGAATCCCGACCGGTGAGAATATTAGAAGGAGCGAACGGGTTACGAGGAACAAGACCACAAGTATGTTAAAATCCTTTGGTCTCATCGATGCGAAAGAGAGGCTACTTGGGAGTTGGAGTCCGCATGCGAGCACAATACCCGACACATTCACTTGTAATTATTTAAGTTATTCATCTTTTCTTCTCGAAGTTGCTACGTAGATTCGAGGTCGAATCTTTCCTAAGGGGGTTAGAGTGTAATACCTCATAAATTCAGCTAGTTCGTATAGTTTGGAATTTAATCGAAAACGATATTTAAAAGTTTCCGAAATCGCATTCGGTAAAAAGAAAGAAGTCAGAGGGAGAAAAAGAAATAGTTTTGTCGGAAATTCCAATTAGCGGGGGTTATCGATATTTTCCGGCAACTTTGGGCGCAATCCGCGACCAGAGGCCCAGGGGCTGGCCGGCCCATGAAGTGGCCGACCATAAAGGGGGGGGGGGGCGCCACTCCCCCCCAAACCCTAGCCGCCTCCTTCCTCCCACCTAGCCGCCACCCCTCCCTCTCCATCCTCCTTTGCCGCGCGCCTCCTCCCTGGTTGGCGCCGTCTCCTCCTTGGTGGCCGCCATTGGTGCTCCCGGTTGGTCTCAAGATCCCGGCGCTTCTCCTCCGATCTGTCCTCCGTGGGTCGTTTCTTCGCCGGTTGTTCGCTGTGGTGTGGCGGCCAAGGAAGAAGAAGGGAGACCAGCGGGGAGTGGTTCTTCGTCGTGCTACGGGTCTTCAAGGGTAACGAGCACCCCGGTTATTTGTTTGATCGATTTTTGTTGCGGTAGAGATCAATTGATTCACGTCGGATTAGAGTTCCAGAAATTACAGATTGGATCAGAATGTTGCGTGGCATGTTACGGTACTTTAGAGGCCGAATTTGGGATTTTGCCCTTCTAGAGTTTTGTTCCTGGTTTCGTTAGCTTTCTTTTGGCACCAAGATGAGCAAAATCCGATCAGTAGTTTGGGAGATATGAAGTTTTGAATACGAACTGTCCAATCTGTCTGAAATCTTAGGTCAGTAGGTTTGTTCCTCGTTTTTGTTCAAAATAGAGGCCGAATCAGAATCTTCATCCAACTAAGTTATTGTAGATCTCGAAATTATATTTCCAAGTTGATAAAGATCATTCCATTTGGATCAGTAGGATAAAAGTTACACCATTTTCTTTACTGCTGATCTGTTTTCTGGACAGACGTAGATGGGTTAGGTTTAGCAGTTAATTACCCCTCTGTTTTGGCCGAATCAGAAGATTCCGCCAACTAATGTTTTGTAGCCTGATCAGTTAAGAATCAGTGAGCACTAGTTTCAGGTCGTTTAGAGTTACATATAATTAATGGCGAATTTTCTTGTGCAACTGCCCGTAGAACGATAATCTGGACTTTTAGTGTAGATGTCAAATTGAACCCTTGGGAGGAGTGGGTTGATTAGAGAGCATCGTAGTACACTTGTAGCTGTGCCATATTTGATTATCCGTAATACGTGGTAATACTTGTGTAGACGGTGAGACGGTGGGTGGAAGGACACCTTCGTTGTTTCACAACACGTCACCACACGGAAGGCAAGTACAAATGTTTAATTTGTGTGAATTCATTGATTACATGTTAACTTGGTAAATTATGAATATTCCTGTGATTTGAGTATGATGTGGTAGAGTTCAATACCTTATTCGATGATACATTGAGTTGAATGCCAAGTTATGTTTTTCATTCCATGCATACATAATTCAGTTGCTGTCCACGGGAGTGGAAACTTGTTTAAGTCCCATTAATTCCAATATGGGCATGTAAGACCTACCATTCCAATGTAGGCAGTTTCGGACATTCCGTATGAAACGTTCTTCATACGGACTTGGATCCCCGCTCTTTGTTAAGAGCGGGCTTAAGTGAACACCGACGGGTGTGTCACTAGTTATACCGGTATAAACATGTGGAAAGTCCATTCTCCTTCAATGCATTCATTCATTCATACCATGCTTTCTTAAATTCATAAAGTAAATGATGTACTTGGTAGATTGTTCCAATTCAGTGTTCTATGTGAACGTATATGTTGTGCTTGCTGAGTTTCGACTCACTCTTGCTTTTATTTATTTTTAGGTGAATTCCAGTGAAACGGTTGCTAGCGGGAGGGTGTAGTCCAGCACGTTCCATGCACATGAATAAAATAACCATTCGTTAAAGTTCTATTTACATCTCTTCAGTTTTATTTATAATGTAATGGACTGTAATAATTGTCACTTGGAGGTTCATTATTATCGCTTTGGTTAATTCTCGTTTAAATTTATAGATGAACTGTTATTAAGTTATAGATTGTTATCATGGTTATTCGTTTCTTTAGCATTGAATGCGATGTTAATCTTATGAATTGAATAGTAGGTTGTCTTGTTAGGTGACATCTTGTCTTCCGAATAGACAGGGTGTTACAGTAAATCGGTTGTACTGAACATGGGGCGGTACGTTTTTTACAGAACAGTGCTTTTTCATGTTGAATTGCTCATTTGCTGGTGTGAAACTACAGTTGTGGTTTCCCAGAACTACTGCATCTCGGTGCAATCGAGGAATTGAAGCGGTGTGTTTTTTTAGTACGCGGTGTTTTTGATCTTCAAGGAAAAACGGTCATACTGCCAGTCTTAAGTGGAACTACCGATAATCAGAACTACCGCATAATCAATGGCGGTAGTACCGCACTAAGTTTCCAACGGCTCTTTCAGACGCATTTAATACCACTACTATAGTCGTTACTGTGCTGACGTTGGAGGTGCGGTACTACCGATTCTGCTGATTTTTTTATATTTGCCTCCAAAGGTGGTCGTATTTGTTTGTTGGGAGTATATATACACCCCACCAGCTCTAGTACAGGAAGTTGAGACGTCATTGAACTTCTTTGAGCTTAGAGCATACATTTCACACCTCATACTCTCTTGTTGCATTCATTGTGAGGTAGTTGAGCAAAATCAAGTGCATTCATTCTAGATTGATTCATAGCACTTGATTGCGATAAAGCGAAGATCAGGGTTTATTACTCTTTGTGTTTGTCGACACCTAGACAGCTTGGGGAGAGCTTGCACGGTGACCTCTACAAGAAGATTGTGAAGAGGCTCGGCGCCAATTGTGATTGGTTGGGTGTTCACCAACTCCGGAGAGGAGGAAGAACATCCACAAGTGAAATCGAGGGAAGGCTTAATTTGTGGAGCCGGCTTGATTGGTTCAAACTTCCTCAACGTGGACTAGTGAAGATCGACAAATCTTCGATACCACGGGAAAAACTCTTTTGTCTTTATTGTGGTTATTTCTTGTCCTTACTTATCGCATTTATAATTATAGCATTTATCCTGTGATAGGAAGTCTTGTTAATTTTATCTTGCTTAGTTTTATAAATTAGTTAAGAATTTTAAAACCTCCTATTCACCCCCCCCTCTAGTCGGTTATCCTTGATCCTACAAGTGGTATCAGATCTTGGTCTATCTAATTTTAGACTTAACCGTCTAGGAGAAAAAGGATGGCTAGTGAGGGAATGTCAATAGGCAAGGCTCCTTTATTTGATGGGTCAAATTATGCATGTCGAAAAATTAGAATGTCCATTTATTTAAAGGCCATGAGGCCAAGCATATGGAGAATTATAAATGAGGGTTTCGTTACAGCACTTGATCCTAGACACCCAACGGATCTTGAGGAATAAAACAACCACCTCAATGCTCAAGCGATGAACGCTCTATTTGAAGCTTTAAACGCGGATGAGTTCAATCGAGTGAGCAATCTTGAAACCGCTCATGAGATATGTACTACACTCTCTGAAATTTATGAGGACACATCCACGGTTAAAGAAGCCAAATTACATTGGTTTCGGATCAAATACGAGACATTTACAATGTTGCCTCAAGAAAAAATCACCGAGATGTATTCTAGACTCAACAACATTGTAAATGAGCTCAAAGGTCTTGGCACTAACTTGCTTGATTTTGATATTGTGCGCAAGATCTTAGGGCCCTACCCGACAAATATGAGATGTTGGTGATGCTATTTCTCAACTCTCCCGAGTTGCCAAGAATGACACCAACCGGACTCTTTGGCAACCTTATCACAAATGAGCTATACAAGAAAGATAAGGAAGAGCTATTGAAGTCAACTTCATCAAGAAAGAAAATTACCGCTTTCAAGGCTAAAGCGGAATCAAGTGATGAAGAGGATGAAGATGGATATTGTAATACTCTGAAAATAATATTAATATTAAGAATCACGTCTTAAGGGTCGGAGCGTAATTAATCAAATAGTATACATAAAAAAAATAGAATTTCAGAATTTTTAAGAGCTATATAAATAGACTGTGGGTTTTCTAAAAAACCCTAATAGTTTTTATTTCCCACCGCGCCGCCAACCAACTGGTTTTTCTGCTAGCCGCCCGACCAATTGCTTTTCGCTTTCTTTGCGTTGCCGCCGCTTCGAGCTGCTTTGTCTTGCTCTATTTCTTCTGCTGCGTTGCCCTAGCGCGCGTGGAAGCCAGGAGCCCTTGCGCTGTTTTTCCTGCCCACACGCAAGAGTCGGCCGAGCGTTGCCGTTGCGCGTTCTTCGCCGCCATTGGATCGCTGCGCGTGATCTGCTTCTTCTTGTCTTGAGCCGAACTCGCTTCCGCCGATTCTGCTTGCTCGCCGCTCGGTTAGTCCACCGCCCGCTTGGCAGCTTGCTGCCACTCGGCTAGGCCAACTAGCATTGCATGCCGTCGCTGTAACGAAGCGAATCCAAGTCTGCATGATGTGCTTTCACTAGCCCATGCAACGAAGCGAATCCAAGGAAAGAAAAAAACATGAGGCATGCTAAGGAGTAAAGACCAAGGAAGAAGCCAGAAAGAAAAGAGGAATAATTAGGAGAAACAAGGTGGGACCCGGGTTTCCGTCGTGTGGTAACGATCTGGTTTTCTCCCTCTTTTTGTTAATTTAATTAGAGATTAGAGAGGATTGTAGAATTTTTAGTCGAGGGGCCGATTAATGAGTCTGTTAGCCTGCTGTTCTGTTGAACGATTTATTCGGATATCTTAATGGCAAATTTTGAAAATATCATCTACTAGTTAATTGTAGATAATTTCGATATATTTCTATAGAATATTTAAACATGTCAATCGGACAAGTAGAATTCGAGATATGAATTTTGGAAGGCTGCTGTCATTGTGGTTGTCGTCTTTCGGCGCTGTTTTGGTAGACTGCGGATTAAAAATAGTAAATAGACTAATTAGAGTTTTTGATCTACATAAAAGTTGTAGATAATTGTCCAATGGTTCTGTAGAATCTGAGAACGCGAATTTTGGTTGAGTAAGTCAAAAGTTATGAATTTAGTAAGACCACTGTTCCGAAGCGGACAGATCGGCTTTCTGGGCTAAATACGGAGGGTTAGATGATTTAATTAGAAGACTGTGTAATCTAAGAAAATGTGGATAATTTTATAAAGAATCCAGAATGGGGTGGTTTGTGGTGGTCGGACTTTCGAGTCAAAAGTTACGTTCGTTTTAGTACTAAGTCAGCAATATGTAACTTTTCGGTACCGGAGTAGCGTGGTATATTTGGGGACGTGTAGGAGCGATGTCGATTGATTGTTGTTCTTATGATGCTGTAGCTTGTATTGAAATTTGTGTATTTAATGTAGGAGAGGCGTCATACTTGTTGCCATCTGCTAGCCAAATTGTGCGTCGCAACTAGTAAAGGCAAGTGCATGGTAAACAGCGATCAATGATTGATCACTGTGATTCTTTATCTTTCAGTACCATTATTGTTGTGCTTTTATTTTATTTAATTGCAAACAATGGAATGACATGGTTATATCTTTGTTGATAAACATGATGAAAAGTTGGATATGATGTTTATGATGGAGTTTGCATGTTTGCATTCATAAGCATCATTGCATATGAGCAGGTGATCATGAATGATCACAACTCCACGGGAGTGGAGGAGGTCCCCGATCCTTATGGAGGAACGGGCTTGAGAGTGAATGTTGTCGCGAGCATTCACTCATGCTATACCGGTATACGCGAAAGAAGTGCATGTGGACATGTAGTTTAGAATTGCATTGATACATGAGATTAATGGATGTGAATCAAAGAGAAGTTAACTGCATGAGAATATTAATAGTAGTACCTGTGATGATAATGAAGTTATTGAATGCTGTTGATTTATTATTGTTCGTTGTTTATGGATGTGTTTGCTGAGTCGTGGACTCACCCTTGCTCTATTGTTGTCTTTAGGTGATCTTGAGGGCCGTAGTAGGCTGAGCGAGTAGAGCACATGGACAACACATGGTCATTTGCCATAAGAATCTTTTCATTCAAAATTGGATTACTCTTGGACATGTTAGGGGTTGAATAAAGTTTAGTACAACGTTTTGGACTAGACAATTTGTTTCAATAATTTGGATTCATTGGTTGATGCTATTTTGGACTATTTACCTGGTTATATTTCCCCTTGTTTACTTATTATCGCTTGATCCATAATTATGCATGTTCTTCTGTGATCCATGGATATGTTTATTGTTGTTTTCTTGTTGTAATATTATAGTGTGTCTATAATTATTAGTTTAGAGAGTAGTGTGGTGGCATTCTAGGCTCAGTGTTGGGCTGGGGTGTTACAGTTGGTATCAGAGCGGGCTTTAGGTCCGTGGTGAATAGATTAACAACATAGGCAAACTAAAATTGTTAAAATTTGTTTTAGTTTAGTAAATCAACTAAAATTTGCTAATGGTTAACTAACCTAAAATTTGACACACTAGTGCACAGTAGGTTAGAGAGAGGTACGAATATAGTTTTTACGCTTCCGTTATGTTGTTCATTGATGGATGATTTTATTTTGACCTTTGAGCTCATTGTGTATTGTTGATTGTGGTTGATAGCTATGCCGAGGGGTAGAGGACGTGGTCGTGGTGGCCGGGGTCGTGGAGGTCGGGGCCGCAGGCGAGGTTCCGTGGAGCCACCTCCTGTGCGATTGAGTCGATGGCGAGGGGTTCTTTGTTGACCGCCTCGGTTGGGGTCGAGATGAGACCCCGCTTTGTTGAGAGAGTTGGTGGGAGAGATCCGTGCTCTTCGTCAACAGGCGCCGGCAGCCCCTGTTGCTGCGGCATCTCCTGTTGCTCCTGTCGTACCTCCACCGGCACCTGAGGCGCGGATGACACTTCGAGAGTGGATGGGTTTGAGGTTGGATCCATTTGACGGGTCGGGCACACCGGTCGAGCGGTGGCCCAATTGCGCTACATGGAGAGGCGGTTTGGAGCTTTGGAGATGTCTTCACATCGAGGGTCCGTTTGTAGCCTTTCACCAAAGGGCAGCGATATTTGGTGGGAGGGCGTGTTGTCTTGAGGACCGCCACTCAAGGGCGATCACTTGGGAGGACTTTGTTGATCAGTTCAAGGGAAAGTTCTACCCCTACTCTTTTGTTGAGAAGATGGAGGTTGCCTTGTCGACCTTTGCTCAGGGGAAGAGGTCTATTGCTGAGTATGAGGCTGAGTTCAACAACTTGGTTCGCCGTCCCTTGGTGCGAACGATGATCTTCAGAAAGCCAAGAGGTTCCGTCGGGGTCTCAATTCTGAGTACCGACATTTGTTGGGAGCTACTCCACTCTGTGACTACTGTCTGTTGTGGAGCAAGCTAGGGGCATGGAGTTGGAGATGCAGCTCACAAAGGCGACAAGCCTCGGTGGATGGTAGCTTCTGGTGGTGACCAGAAGAGGAGCTCTAGTGAGGGAAGTGGGTCTGTTCAGCGACCCGCTTTCAAGAAATTCAAGGGAGGACCGCAGTCCTTCAAGTCTAAGCAGTCGAGGCCGTTCTCTTCTTCGGCGCCTCGTCCTTTTGCAGGTACTCCAGCTCTTCGTCCTGTCCCAGGGCAGGGCATGCTTTGCTTTAAGTGTGGTGATGGACACCGCGCTGCTGAGTGCTCTTGGACGGGTGATTGCCGTCAGTGTGGCCGACCGGGTCACAAGGAGCGGGTGTGTCGCCAGAACCCCGCTAGCGTGATCAAGTGGGAGCCTGTGCCATCTTCTTCTTCAGTGGGTCCTGCTCGAGGATCTTTCCAGATGATGACTACTTCTCCAGCGCTACCATTTCCTTCAGCTTGGGCGCCTCAAAGTAGGGTACTCTCGGCGGCCGCCACCTTCAAAGACCGCTTGGGTTGCACGACCGGCTTTACCTGCACCGCCACGGCAGATTGTTGGGGCTCTCGCCGCCCCGCCGTCGTCTTCTTTCGCCATGGCGCCACCTGGAGTGTACGCCATGCCCACAGCGGAGTCCGCGGGTCGTCCTGACGTGGTGACAGGTACTTTGCTTGTGGATTCGTTTGATGCTTTAGTCCTTTTGATTCAGGGGCTACCTTTTCGTTTGTCTCAACGGCGTTTGCTAGGAGAGCGAACTTGAGTATGTAGTGGATTTCTCAGTCAGTGTTGGTTAGTTCTCCTGGGGGTATTATTGCTAGTTCTACTGTTTGTCCTGGGTGCTCTATTGTCATTGATGGAGAGAAGTTCACGGCGAATTTGATAGTTATTCAAATGGAGTCGTTCGACGTTATCTTGGGTATGGATTGGTTGCACTCTTATCGAGCCGTGATATCCTGTTTACGTAGAATACTGCTGCGCGACCCGTGCGGGAGACGTTGACCTTCGGAGTGCGCCTCCGCGCTCTCTTTCGATGTTGGTCGGGCTATTCCGGTCGTGCGATGGCCCGGGCTTCTTTTAGCTCTTCTTTGAAAAACCGAGTGTGGCCAGCGCAGATTGATGAGATTCGGTGGTTAGTGATTACCGGATGTGTTCCCGGTGAGCTTAGGGCTTGCCACCTGCGCGAGACGTGGAGTTTCGCATTGATCTTGTTCCGGGTACTCGTCCCATCTCGATGTCTCCATATCGATTAGCACGTCCGTTTCAGGACGAGTTGAAGAAGCAATTGGATGATTTGTTGGCTAAAGGTTTGATCAGGCGTAGTGTATCGCCGTGGGAGCTCTGTTCTATTCACGAGAGAAGAAGGATGGGAGTTGGCGCATGTGTATTGATTATCGTGCGCTTAATGCAGTCACAATCAAGAACAAATATCCATTGCCCCGCATTGAGGACCTGTTTGATCGGTTGAATGGAGCTCAAGTGTTCTCCAAGATCGATCTCCAGTCAGGATATAATCAAATCCGTGTGCGTGAGTAGGATGTAGAGAAGACTACTTTCTCCACCAGGTATGGGCATTATGAGTATAAAGTTATGTCTTTTGGATTGACTAATGCACCTGCCATTTTTATAGAGACCATGAACAACATGTTGCACGAGTATCTAGATGACTTCGTGGTGGTGTTCATTGATGATATTCTTATCTATTCCAAGACCAATGAGGATCATGAGCGTCATTTGAGGCTGGTTTTAGATACCTTGAGAGAGCACAAATTCTATGCTAAGTTGAAGAAGTGTGAGTTCTGAATTTCAGAAGTGGGTTTTCTGGGTCATGTGATTAACCCTCAGGGCATTGCTGTTGATCCTGGTAAGGTCTCCACAGTGGTGGATTGGAAGAAGCCGACTAATGTGAAGGAGGTGAGGAGTTTCTTGGGATTGGCTGGATATTAGCGGCGTTTTGTGCAGGATTTCTCTATCATCGCCAAACCAATGTCTCAACTTACTCAGAAAGGTGTGAGATTCCAGTGGACTGATGAGTGTGAGCGCAGTTTCTGCACTTTGAAAGAGAGGTTGGTGACCTCTCCTATACTCATTCTTCCCGAGCCAGGAAAACGGTTCACAGTCTTTTCAGATGCGTCTCGAGTGGGTCTTGGCTGTGTGCTTATGCAAGACGGTAAGGTGATTGCTTATGCATCAAGACAGTTAAAGAAGCACGAGCAGAATTATCCCACTCATGATTTGGAGTTGGTTGCGGTTGTATTTGCTCTCAAGATTTGGAGGCATTATCTATACGGCGAGCCTTGTGATATTTTCACAGATCACAAGAGTCTCAAATATATCTTCACTCAGAAGGATCTGAATTTAAGGCAAAGGAGGTGGTTGGAGTTGATCAAGGACTATGATCTTACTATTCAGTATCATCCAGGCAAGGCCAATGTTGTTGCGGATGCTCTTAGTCGCAAGGCGACTCCTGCTACTCTAGATTGCCTCATTGCTGATTTTGATCGCATGGGTATATCTTATTGTTATGCGGGCACATCACATGTTGAGACACAGTTGATTCTTGAGTCAGCTATTCCAGACCGTGTGCGGGAAGCACAACAGAGTGACCGGTTATTACAGGAGGTTAGGAAGCGTCTGGATGAGGGTAAAGAGTGTGATTTTAGCATGGATGATTCTGGTACTTTGAGGTTTAAAGGACGTCTTTGCGTGCCACAAAAGGCGGAGGTCAAAGATGATATCTTGAGGGAGGCACATCGCACTCCGCATACCTCGCTCATCTGGTGAGACTAAGATGTATCGAGATCTGAAACAAAATTTTTGGTGGAAAAGAATGAAGGTGGACATTGCTAATTATGTGGCTTCTTGCGGTGTTTGTCAGCAAGTGAAAGCTGAACACAAGCATCCTGCAGGGTTATTGCAGCCTTTGGAGGTACCCCAGTGGCCTTGGGATGATATCTCTATGGACTTTGTGGTGGCGTTGCCTCGTTCACCGCGAGGGAAGGATGCAGTTTGGGTAGTGGTGGATCGATTCAGCAAATCTGCACACTTCATTCCTATTCGCACGACAAATTCAGCGAGTGACCTAGCTCCTATTTATGTGCGTGAAATAGTAAGACTGCATGGTGTGCCAAAGACCATCGTTTACGAGCGAGGGCAAGTTTGTCTCAAGTTACGGGAGAGTCTGCGAGTGCATTGGGCACAGCTCCGCCTTAGTACTGACGTTTCACCCATGAGCATGATGGGCGATCGAGGCGTACTATTCAGACTTTGGAGGACATGTTGCGGTCTTGCGTTTTGTCTTGGAAGGGTAGTTGGGAGGACCAGTTGCCACTTGCAGAGTTTGCTTATAATAATAGTTACCATTCCAGTATTAGAGCCGCGCCATTCGAGGTTCTCTATGGGCGGAAGTGCGGATCGCCACTTTGTTGGGATGCGATTGGAGAGAAGGCAATTTTGGGTCGGGACCGGATTGAGAGGACCGTTGAGCGTGTGGCCATGGTGAGGCGAGAATCATTAGCGGCTCGAGCGACGAGAAAAGTTATCTTGATTTGAGGCGTGACTTGGAGTTTGCGGTGGGTGACCAGTGCTCTTGAGAGTGTCTCCCACTAAAGGTATTGTTCGGTTCGGTACCAAAGGAAGCTTAGCCCGAGGTACGTTGGACCGTTCGGTTATTGCAAGAATTGGGAAGTTAGCCTACCGCTTGGACCTTCACGAGTCCATGCGTGGGGTTCACAATGTGTTTCACGTCTCGATCTTTGAGAAAGTTTTGAGAGATCGAGCATAAAATTTCATTAGAGCCACGACTATTGAGCAAGACCTCACGGTTGAGTCGCGTCCGTGCGCGATACGGAGAGGTCGGAGCGAGTCTTGAGGCACAAGACATTGGTATCGTCAAGGTCTTTGTGGGCGCATCGATGAGAGAGAGCGACTTGGGAGTTGGAGTCTCGCATGCACGAGCAATATCCGGAGTTGTTCACGTCGGGTACGTGTTATTTTATTGTTTAATATCAGCAGTGTAGTTTTTATTTGAGTAGAATGGCGAGTAGAATTCGGGGTCGAATTCCGTTAAGGGGGGTAGAATGTAATACTCTGAAAATAATATTAATATTAATAATCACGTCTTAAGGGTCGGAGCGTAATTAATCAAATAGTATACATAAAAAAATAGAATTTCAGAATTTTTAAGAGCTATATAAATAGACTGTGGGTTTTCTAAAAAACCCTAATAGTTTTTATTTCCCACCGCGCCGCCAACCAACTAGTTTTTCTGCTAGCCGCGCCGCCAGCCAATTACTTTTACGCTTTCTTTGCGTTCTTGCTGCCGCTTCATTCTTTGTCTTGCGCTTATCTTCTTGCTGTTGCCCTCGCGGCGTGGAAGCGAGAGCCCTCGTGTTTTTTTCCCGCCACACGCAAGAGTCGGCCGAGCGTTGCCGTTGCGCGTTCTTCTTTGCCATTGGATCGCTGCGCGTGATCTGCTTCTTCTTTGTCTTGAGCCGAACTACGCTGCTTGCCGATTTACTGCGCTTCGCCGCTCGGTTAGTCCACCGCCCGCTTGGCAGCTTGCTGCCACTCGGCTAGGCCAACTAGCATTGCATGCCGTCGCTGTAACGAAGCGAATCCAAGTCTGCATGATGTGCTTTCACTAGCCCATGCAACGAAGCGAATCCAAGGAAAGAAAAAAACATGAGGCATGCTAAGGAGTAAAGACCAAGGAAGAAGCCAGAAAGAAAAGAGGAATAATTAGGAGAAACAAGGTGGGACCCGGGTTTCCGTCGTGTGGTAACGATCTGGTTTTCTCCCTCTTTTTGTTAATTTAATTAGAGATTAGAGAGGATTGTAGAATTTTTAGTCGAGGGGCCGATTAATGAGTCTCATTAGCTTTCTTTGTTACATTGAGCGATTTATTCGGATATCTTAATGGCAAATTTTGAAAATATCATCTACTAGTTAATTGTAGATAATTTCGATATATTTCTATAGAATATTTAAACATGTCAATCGGACAAGTAGAATTCGAGATATGAATTTTGGAAGGCTGCTGTCATTGTGGTTGTCGTCTTTCGGCGCTGTTTTGGTAGACTGCGGATTAAAAATAGTAAATAGACTAATTAGAGTTTTTGATCTACATGAAAGTTGTAGATAATTGTCCAATGGTTCTGTAGAATCTGAGAACGCGAATTTTGGTTGAGTAAGTCAAAAGTTATGAATTTAGTAAGACCGCTGTTCCGAAGCGGACAGATCGGCTTTCTGGGCTAAATACGGAGGGTTAGATGATTTAATTAGAAGACTGTGTAATCTAAGAAAATGTGGATAATTTTATAAAGAATCCAGAATGGGGTGGTTTGTGGTGGTCGGACTTTCGAGTCAAAAGTTACGTTCGTTTTAGTACTAAGTCAGCAATAGGTAACTTTTCGGTACCGGAGTAGCGTGGTATATTTGGGGACGTGTAGGAGCGATGTCGATTGATTGTTGTTCTTATGATGCTGTAGCTTGTATTGAAATTTGTGTATTTAATGTAGGAGAGGCGTCATACTTGTTGCCATCTGCTAGCCAAATTGTGCGTCGCAACTAGTAAAGGCAAGTGCATGGTAAACAGCGATCAATGATTGATCACTGTGATTCTTTATCTTTCAGTACCATTATTGTTGTGCTTTTATTTTATTTAATTGCAAACAATGGAATGACATGGTTATATCTTTGTTGATAAACATGATGAAAAGTTGGATATGATGTTTATGATGGAGTTTGCATGTTTGCATTCATAAGCATCATTGCATATGAGCAGGTGATCATGAATGATCACAACTCCACGGAGTGGAGGAGGTCCCGATCCTTATGGAGGAGCGGGCTTGAGAGTGAATGTTGTCGCGAGCATTCACTCATGCTATCTGATATCTGTGAAAGAAGTGCATGTGGACATGTAGTTTAGAATTGCATTGATACATGAGATTAATGGATGTGAATCAAAGAGAAGTTAACTGCATGAGAATATTAATAGTAGTACCTGTGATGATAATGAAGTTATTGAATGCTGTTGATTTATTATTGTTCGTTGTTTATGGATGTGTTTGCTGAGTCGTGGACTCACCCTTGCTCTATTGTTGTCTTTAGGTGATCTTCGAGGACGCCGTAGCTGAGAGCGAGTAGAGCACATGGACAACACATGATCATTTGCCATAAGAATCTTTTCATTCAAAATTGGATTACTCTTGGACATGTTAGGGGTTGAATAAAGTTTAGTACAACGTTTTGGACTAAACAATTTGTTTCAATAATTTGGATTCATTGGTTGATGCTATTTTGGACTATTTACCTGGTTATATTTCCCCTTGTTTACTTATTATCGCTTGATCCATAATTATGCATGTTCTTCTGTGATCCATGGATATGTTTATTGTTGTTTTCTTGTTGTAATATTATAGTGTGTCTATAATTATTAGTTTAGAGAGTAGTGTGGTGGCATTCTAGGCTCAGTGTTGGGCTGGGGTGTTACAGATATTACGAAGAAGAATTTTCTCTCCTCGTAAGAAGGATGAAGAAATTTATGAGGAGACACCCACATCGAAGCTTCAACTTTGACAAGATTGCAAAGGGGCAATCCTCTAATAAAAACAAGCGCTATAGCAATATTCGTTGCTATGAGTGCGATGAGAAGGGGCAGATTGCCTCTTATTGCCCTAACAAGCTGGATGACAAGGGAAAGTCGCCAAAGAAGAAAGAATACAACGGCAAGAAGAAGCTTTTCAAAAAGCTTTATAAAGATGGCAAGAATGAAACTCGTATTGGGGAGTAGGATTCCGATAAAGAATATTTGGATTCCGACTCCGACTCCAATATTGAAAGGTCCTCCAAGAAAAGAGGACTTGTCGGCATCGCAATCAAGGAAGCTCCATCGCTATTCTCCACTCCTACTTGCCTCATGGCAAAAGGAGAAAAGATAAAATCTTTTGATGATGATGATCCTTCTTATGATGAACTTATGGATATGCTAGAAGAATTAAATGAATATCTTGAAAAAGAAAAGGCAAAATTTAAAATCTTAAAGAAAGAGCACATATCACTAAAAGATTCTTATAATGAGCTAAAGGAAGCTCACGATTTGCTTATCCAAGATAAATCAAGTAAAACTTGCACTAGTGTTGGAATTACTTGTGATATTCATGAAAAAAATTCCTAGTGTAGATATTGCTAGAACTAGTATATCTACTTCATGTGAAGATTTACTTGCCATACCATGTAGCTCAAATATTGATTCTAAACATGAAAATATTAAATCTTGTGATGCAAAGTTCGTTGTTGGAACGGTGCTTCAAGGGTAAATCCACCGTTGATAAGCTTTTTAGTGAGCAAAGGTCCTCATTCAATAAAGAAGGACTTGGGTATGTGCCCAAGAAAGGTAAGAAACCGACAAACAAGCCCGCAAGGTTTGTTAAACAAAATGGAAAATATTGCTATTAATGCCGGAAAATAGGACATGTGCAACAAAATTATTCTATTAGTAAGGCTCCATCCATTGGTTTGTATGATTCTTGCTATATGCTCAAGAAAACTAAGAATGGAAAAGTAATTGTTAGATTTGTTGGCATCTCAATTTTAGGAGTTAAGAAGAATGCTATTTAGGTTCCTAAAGCCTAACAAGAAGGATGACAAGGGCAAGTCGTTAAGGAATAGTAACTGGCCAGAACCGAGTCTGATGAATAGTATAGGGCTTGACTGATTTTAATTTCTTTTGTTTCTAGCTTGACCGAGCCACAAAACATAGCAAAGAAATTCTAAAAATTCCAAAAAATTTCAGGGAGGTCCTTGGGGTGACCTAGTATCCATAAAAATTTTGAAACCCCACTGTTCAAGAGTTATTTGGTTAATTCAAATTCAAACTTATGATAGGTCATTAATTGTGTTTGAATTTTATGTGGTTTGAGTTTTGTCCCAGAAATTTGGAAAAAATTATATTAATTCGGGATAATTAATATATTATTTTAATAAATTAGTTCCAGAAGAAGCCCAATAGTTTTCATTACTAATTTCTCTTCGAACTACCATTTAAGTGGTATGTTTTCTTTAATTCCACCATTTTCAAATGCAACAAATTATGCAAATGCACCAAAAATCAAATGCATGTTCAAAAGTTTTAAATTATCCTCATTTTTATATATTTGAAATACAAATGCCAGATTTTGGATGTTACAGTTTATCTCTCCAGATTCTCATGCACATTCTGCTTTTGTTGCGTCTTTTGAAGCCCAAGATGTCACCCATGCTTTAGCTGATTCCTCTTGGGCCAATGCCATGCATGAAGAGTGTGAAAATTTTAAAAGAAACCAAGTCTGGACATTAGTTGAACCTCCACCTAATCACAATGTAATTGGAATGAAATGGATTTTCAAGAATAAGCAAAGTGAGGATGGGTTGGTAGTTCACAACAAGGCTAGACTTGTAGCTCAAGGTTATTCCCATGTAGAAGGCTTAGACTTTGAAGATGCCTTTGCTCCTATAACTAGATTAGAAGCCATTCGCATATTGCTAACTTTCGCAGCATCTAAGGGTATTAAGCTTTTTCAAATGGATGTCAAGAGTGTGTTCTTTAATGGTTTCATAGAAGAAGAGGTCTATGTCAAGCAACCCCGTAGTTTTGAAAATCACAAGTTCTCAAACCATGTATTTAAGCTCTCCAAAGTCTTGTATGGATTGAAGCAAGCTCCTAGAGCTTGGTATGACACGCTTAAGAATTTCTTGCTTAAGAATGAGTTCAAAATGGGAATGGTAGATAAAACCTTGTTCACTCTCAAGCATGGTAGTGATATTTTACTGGTTCAGATTTATGTGGATGACAACATATTTGGTGGTTCTTCTCATGCCTTGGTATCAAGATTTTCAGATTCAATGAGCAGGGAATTCGAAATGAGTATAATGGGCGAGCTAACTTTCTTCCTTGGTCTTCAAGTCAAGTAACTCAAAGAAGGTACATTCATTCATCAAAGCAAGTACACAAAGGAACTTCTTCGGCGCTTGGATATGGGAAGCAGCAAAGCCAATATCTACTCCCATTGCCACTTCTACCGTGCTGGATCCTGATGAGGATGGAGAGCCTGTGGACCAGAAGGAGTATCGCAGCATGATTGGCTCTCTCCTCTACCTCACGGTGTCGAGGCTGGACATACAGTTTGCTGTGTGTCTGTGTGCTCAATTTTAGGCTTCCCCTCGTGTCTCACATCGTCAAGTTGTGTGTCGCATTTTCAGGTACCTTCAGGACACTCTAGATTTTGGACTCTAGTATTCTTCTGATTCTGCTCTCTCCATTCGGGCTTTTTCTGATGCTGATTTTGTGGGGTGTAGAGTCGATAGGAAGAGTACTTTTGGCACTTATCATTTCTTAGGTACATCTCTTATCTCTTGGTCATCTAGGAAGCAGTCCTCTGTTGCACAATCCACTGCCGAGGCAGAGTATATAGCTGCAGCCAGTAGTTGCTCTCAGGTTCTATACATCTTGTCTACTCTGCGAGACTATGGGTTGTCCTTAGCTAGTGTTTCTCTTTTATGTGACAACACTAGTGCCATAAATATTGCCAAAAACCCAGTGCAATACTCTAGGACCAAGCACATTGATATTATATTTCATTTCCTTAGAGACCATGTAGAGAAGGGTGATGTTGTGCTTTACTTTGTAGAGTCTGAGCAACAGATTGCAGATATTTTCACTAAGTCTCTTAATTCTCTTGGGGGTTATTAGTCCTCTTGGCCTGTTTTGAGGGGGAGTTTGATCTTTTGCATCCATTGTACCATATTGTATTTTAAAATCAGCAACTTGCATTGTAATATGAGTTCACGGAGCTTTGATCTACTTGGGTGACATGAATTCTTGTTTTATACCTTGCCATGTCTTGCGCTAATTTGCTAGATTTATCAAGGCTTTCCATGTGTAGCTTAGCTTTTACCATACTAGCTCTATTAAATGTGAGAAACTTGAAGTAAAACATAACTTGTTGGATTTTGTGACTAGTTTTGCTCTAGTGATCCTTTTCTGGTTCATGCCATGTCAAATAGGCTAAGTTGAGTCTTGAACCTAATTTGACCTTTAGATCGAGCTATGCTAGTTCTTTTTGAACTAATTCAAGAAAATTAAAAATGATTTCTTCTATGCGAAAAAACTGATCTCACTAATTCTTTCTCATGAGACGGCTTACCATTGCACTTGGCATGAACTCAGGGGGAGTTTTGGATGACCTAGACCACTCCCTTAAGTTTATTACTTGGGATGGTCGCGGCACGGCTTGAGATCTAGCACAAGGCTAAAAAAACAAATTGTGAAAAATGGTTGAAACTTAGGAGGCAGTTGTGGATGGCACATAGTCTAGGACTTGCTTTGCTAAGATAAAACTAGACATAAATTTTTAGCAAGTGCTACTTGTGCTAAATTCCAAGTGTTTGAACAAATTAATTCAACATTGAACTCATAGCGCTCTAAATTGACTCATTTATAGCTTCTTTGTTCCATTTAGTTTATTGACATGGCTTGACTCATTTTTGAATACCTTTGGCTAAACTATGATCTCGAGCACCTTGTCATGCTAAACCTTCATTTACTCTTAGATTATTGCTCATATGGTGTTAGCTCAGTTATATATGATTTGCCATGATGAAAATAGGTACTTCACATAATATGGCTTGGTGTAATACTTGTACAGTCTTCTCGGATAATTTTCATGGCTCCTTTTGTTAAAAATGAATTAATTACACCCATTCCATTTCATTCATGCTCTATCTTCTTCCATGCACCTTGATAACTCCATTGTCAAAGGGGGAGAAATTTGGTAAAAATGTTAAATTGAAAAAAATAAAAAAATTCTGGAAAAATGATGATCATAGTGAGGGGGAGCATCTCATTTGTATTATGATGATCTTATTGTCTTTTCTGAACTTGAGTTGCATTTCTTGGATCCTCGCAATGATCAAAGTTCAAATTGAAAAATTGTTCTTTCATATGAACCTTAAGTGAGATTTTTGGCTCTTCTCTGGAAATTGAAGCTTTCTTGCTTTCTTCAGCCTTATCTCACTTGCTGATACTCTTCTGAAGCCAACTTGGTCACTTCCATTGCATTCCCTTGCTTTTGGACCAAGTTATGCCTTTGCGCGAAAATGTGAGTTCTTTTATTTTCAAACCTCAAAAGTTACATTTTTTAGAAATTGCCAATGTGTTCATCAAGGGGGAGATTGTGGATATCATAGGGATATGCTCATGATCTTAGGATGATGAGAAAATTGAAATTTGCTTGGAAGGTTTGTCGAATTACCTGTTTTCAGCAAGTGTTAGGAAAATCGGTAGTACCGGCATGTAAGGCGTGGTACTACCTCAAAGCGGTATGACCGCAAGTGAATTGATGGTACTTTCGCATGGCAGTAATACCATTTGATTGCAGTATGTTTGTTCCAGAGAATTCGTTTTTGGGGAGTTTTGGATTTCCTTGAGAATCGGTACGACCGTGGTTATATGAGCGGTACAACCGCAGGTACAGTAGTACCGGCCCTTACATGGTGGTAGCAGCGATTCTGTTTCAAAGTTCGGCCAACTTGGAGAATTGGCTATGGGTTAGGACAAGTTCATGGGTTCGAGTGTATATGTATTGCAAGATGCATATTTTGACTAACGTGGGTTAAGTTGTGAAGAACGTATTCCCGAAATCGATTTCTTTGTCTGTTATTGTCCAGGTTACTTGGAGGTCATTGATGGTCAATGGCGAGGATGATCGGGACTAAGCTTGGAGACTTGAGGTTCAAAACGATCGAGGATGCCGAGTGAGTTCAATGGACTCAAGTGTGGCGTAGAATGGACAATGATGACCGAACGGGCAGTTCGGTGCGACGGGTTGGATCAAGCGGCGCGGGGGTCAATGCAAGTGCCATGGAGGTTTCGGTGGGAGCCAGACGGGAGAGACTTGCCGACATGTTGAGAGCCATTGATCAACATACACTTGGCGAAGCAGGCGATTGCTTCACCAAGTGATGGACCGAAAAGGCGACTAGAGGGGGGGTGAATAGGAGCACGCTCACTTTTTTCACAAATAATGGATTCAATAATATTTTACTCCAGTAGCTATGTAAGCTATGAAGATGAGTATATCAGTACAGCGGAAGACTAATATTGAATACAATAAAAACCCCTAAGTAATACTACAAACGATCAAAACACAAGATAGCAACTATCAGTGCGCTGCCGGTCGGACCGCTAGCCTTGGGCGGTCGGACCAATTTCAGAAGCGATCGGACGGTGGCTCTGGCGATCGACCGCCACCTCGAAACGAAGAACGACCAGATGGCGAAGATGAAAATAGATGCAACTTTTGATCTACTAATCCAAACTTGATGAAACTTAGAACACACCTTCTCTATGATAACAGGAACCTATTCCAATCGAAATTTATCATAATTCTTGAAATAATAAAGATCCTTTTTCGTTTGATCAAAGAAGGGTTCAAAACCGGGTCAAAACGAAAACTTCATCCAAGATCTTGCTCGTGGGTGATTGATGATCAAGATGATCCTAGATAGGTTCCCACACGTCACAGCAAGCTAGATCACGTGAAGAATTCAATCAAAAACTCTCAGATCAAAGAAAGATCCAAAATCATCAAATAGAGCGAAAGAACGCAATGAGGCAAGACGTGATCAAACTTTCTCTAGATTGATTTGATATGATATGGGCTTACAGCGTCTGCATCAATGGAGGATAATGCCCAATCCAAGAGCACGAAAATCACATCAAACTCTCTAAACCCTAGCCTCCACCAAAGCTCTCCCGAAGAAAATTAGGGTTTCCAAAATAGCAAAAAAAGGCGAAGCAGTGGTGCAGCCACCACCCTCTCCTATTTATAGTGGAGGCTTAGACCTTCTAGATGTTTAATCCTATTGGGCTCCTGTTAAGGCCCAAAACAAACGGGACATATACGCACGCATTTTAAAGCGCCGTCTTTATCTCCTCTTGACCTAACTAGCTACACCTAGCGCCATCTTGCGCCTCGGATTAGCTAATAGGTCTCCTTTGTCCATCTTGCATTACGCTTGAGTACATTGACCTCACCCGGCATCGTCGATCGTTCTGGACCTCAGCTCTCGAAGCCTAGTCCCGATCATCCTCGCCGTTGACCGTCGTTGACCACCAAGCAACATGCACAACAATAGACAAATAAACCGAATTTGGGAACAAGTTCTTCACAACTTGACCCATGTTAGTCAAGACATGCATCATGCACCATATATGCCCTGAAACTCATGACTTTGACCTAACAACCGCACAACGCCGCCACGCCGGGCGACGAACCAATAGGAAACCGGTCAGACCGCCCCTAGGGCCGGTCTGACCACCGACCATGGCTGGTCTAACCACCACACATGGGCCGGTCAGACCGTCAGCAATAACTTAGCCGATTTTCAGCCTCTGAAAACCGAAACCTACTCGAATTTTCAATCCAATAAAACTTTTGACTGGAGACTCCAAAAATTATAGGACCAAGTGCAATAGAATCCCCTCTCTTGCCTACACCCACTATTTTTATCCCAGCCCAAAATAACACTTTTAAGTTCACCGGTCCGACCGCCGCCTATGGTCGATCGGACCGATTTGGTACCGGTCTGACCGCCACGCTATGACCGGTCAGATCGGTTACTGCCTAACAGTTCTGAAACTTGTCGAAAACACATGAAACGACAAACCGCAAATGCCATTGCCAATTGTCACATCATCCTAAGATCTGGAGCATATCCCCATGATATCCACACCAAGATTGGACTCTGTCTGCGGAGAAGGATCGAGAAGGGGTATTTTGTAATTTCATCGAATAGCCTTAATAACCTCTTGGCTAAACCACGGCGCAAGACAACGTAAAGAAAAGCGGTTTAGGTCAAGAAATGGTGAAGATGGCGCTCTAAAATGCGTGCGTGAGTTTAACCCGTTTGTGAGTGGGCTTAACGGGTGCCCAATGGGTATAGTCTTCTTGTAACACCCTGGCTATTCGGAAGCCAAAATGTCACGCAAACCCATCAAACTACTAAGCATAGCACTAAAACTAGATTATCCAGATTCAATCAACATAAATTCCTAAAGAATGACAATGAACGTTCACTAGAATCATGGTAAAGAATGGATAAACGGTCATAATACCACGAACAGTCAAACGATACCAACATAGGGTTATTACAATCTGGAACTTATTTCAACAATTTGGCTTGACTGAATGACAATAATAATTGTTCTGATTGGATAAAAGTGAAGTGTAGTGTGCCGAACTACCCCACCAAATCATCTTGTCGACCTCCTCAATTACCTAATTAAAACATACAAAGCAAGGGTGAGTCGAAGACTCAGCAAGTACTAAACAAGAGTAATCAAGCATGGAGTGGACAACACAATTCAGTTGAATTACGAACAATTGTTGGAACACATACATGTGCGTATGGAATGAATACATGAATGGATGAAATGTAAGAATGCATTGAAGGTATGGACTTATCGACTGCATATACCGGTATAGCGAGTGATACACCCGTCGGTGTTCACTTAAGCCCGTACTTCACAAAGTACGGGGACCCAATCACCGTATAAAGAACGTTTCATACGGGTGTCCAAGTTGCCACATTGGAATGGTGGTCAACACTACCCACATTGGAATGGTGGGTTTTCAAATGCCCATGCTGGAATTGATGGGTCTTTCAAATGCCCATACTGGAATTGATGGGACTTACCAAAAGAATCCACTTACGTGGTCATAATGAATTTTATGAATGAACATGATGATTTCTCATGGTATGAATGAATATCACACATTAGTGGAAAAGACACATGGCATTCAACAACATGTGTAAACAAGTATGAGTATGCATTCCCACACAACATAATATATCAAGAATGCCACACAAGTTAGTTGCATGTAATGGAATGCAACAACTGAAATGAATGCTAATTCTTTAATCACAAGAATCATCTTCTTGAAATGAAATAAACATCAGAATGGATAGAAAAAGGCATTCACAATTTATCTCAACATCAAGCAAACAATTGGAAACATCACCAAACAGCATAGGGTACTTGCCTTCCGCGATGTGACGTAATAGGAGGACACGAAGATGCCCCTCCACTCAACGCCTCACCGCCTACACAAATGTATAATCAAAATAAGAATAACAAGGTATGACATTGCTACAAGAGCCCTTCCATCCCCTCTATCTCTCCCACCCAAACAACGGGATCAATTTTACCAAGTTTACCCAATGACCCGATTCTGCTAAACTGGCAGCGATACAAGAAAAATCACCATTAATTATCTGTAACTCCAAAAGACCTGAAACCAGTGCTCACTGAATCTTAACAGATCAGGCTACAAAACATTAGTTGGCGGAATCCCCTGATTCAGCCAAAACAGAGGGCTAATTAACAGCTAAACACAACTCATCTACGTCTGTCCAGAATACAGATCAGAGATAAAGAAAACGACGAAACTTTCAACCTATTGATCCAATGAGAATGATTCTTATCAGCTTGGAAATATAATTTTAAGGGCTAAAATAACTTAGTTGGGTGAAGGTTCTGATTCGGCCCTTAATTTGAACAAAACCGAGGGACAAACCTCGACCTCGGTTTTCGACACACGGACAGTTCGTAATCCAAAATTCATATCTCCCAAACTACAGATCGGATTTTCCTGATCTCGGTGCCAAAAGAAAGCTAACGTTCCCAGGAATAAAACTCTAGAAGGGCAAAACCCCAGATTCGGCCTCTACAGTAGTCTAAATAATAGATGAAAATACTAACATTTATCTACCCAGAATTCAGAACAGTGGTAAAGAAAATATCATAAAGTTCATTATACAGATCCAATGGAGATGATCTTTATCAGCTTTGAAATATAATTTAAAGGGATACAATAACTTATTTGGGTGGAGGTTCTAGAAATGCATCTAACTAAATCAAAACCTAGGATCAAGCCGACAGATCCTTCTCGTCAGACAGACAGAACAGCGCGCACTAAAAAACTCATATCTCCTAAACCCTAAGGCGGAATCACGTGATCTCGGTGGATATGGAAAGATAAGAACAATACCTACAACTTTCTAAGAGATGGACAGGACAGAAAACGAACGTATCTTACCCAAAATCGATGTACAAGACGGTGCACAGCAAGGGGGAAGGGGGGGCGGCGGCTCCAAAGGGGGGAGGGGAGAGAAGTGTGGAGTTTAGGGTTTGGGGGGTGGGACCCCCTTATGGCCGGCCACCACATGGGCCCCTCTGGGCCGTGGTCGAGCCCAGTTGCCGTGAAATCACAGAAAACCCCCCGGTGAAAAGATAATTCTGGTTTTTCGATTAGCTCCCTCTTCCGAAACTTCTTCTAATAAGCCGATTCACCTTCGGGGTATTACATTCTACCCCCCTTAACGGAATTCGACCTCGAATTCTAACCGGCAACTAATACCAGAATGAATTTCCAAGGAGTTGAAATTAACGGATTTAACCTGTACCAGAAACACACGGGTCTGGATACTGCTCGCGCATGCGAGACTCTATCTCCCAAGTGGTCTCTCTCTCGGAATAGAGAAACCACAAAGCAAAGATGTGAAGCGACGTCTGACCTAACAATCAACTTGAACTTTCTAGGTACACTCATCAGAAGAGGATCGAAGGTAAGACCTTACTCGATGGTCAACGTTTTTAACTTAATCTCAAACTTTGAATAGTCCTGCTGCTCACTCAGCACCAGCACGCACCTTACGTTGCGTACTTCGCGTATGTACCCATGACGGTCAAAGCGATAAGCCAGCTTCCTAATTTCTTCGACTGCCGGAAATGAAGAGAATCCAACTAAAAAAAATAGAGAGTTCTCATCGCAACCACGCAATGTTAACTCTTCACCAAAAAGGTTAAATCCCAAATATGACAATTCATCAGTAAAGCAATTCCACTTCCAATGAATCAATTTGCGAAAGAACACCATGGAAACCAAAAGAGAAATTTGCTTGAATACTCAAATCAAATATTTCTTTTACTCATTGAATGGAAAGATTCATCCATACCAACACGACCCCAACTCAAAGTGCGAAAACACTTATCAACAACACAAAACCCAAGCGAGAAGCAAGGAAGCGCATCATTTTCCGAGGAAACATCCTTTCTTCCGCTTCTCTCTTCGAGGAGTAAAACTTCTCTCCAATATTGGAATTCGAATTCATCGCATACCTCAAGAGATTAAACCTCTTAATGGAACATTATCAAATTATGCTCAAACTGAAATACATCATCCACACCATGGTGGAGAGACTCCATTGATTTTTTTTTCGATTGCTCTAGACATCTCGTTCTACTATTCAACCTTAATTTGATTAAAGGCACCCAAAGCGCCACAGGATAGATACCACACAATCATATTACCTCAAATTTTCAAGAACAACTCAGAATCGTTAGTACACATGCTAATGTACTACTTCAAAAGGGTCCTAGCATAAACATGCCCGGGAAACTCATTTATTCCACCCTCTATACACACAATCAGTAGGTGACCAAAGGTCTAGCATAAACGAATGCAAAGCCCAGATTTAACTTCCAAAACCTCTACAACAGATTGCTCTTATAACTGATAGTGAAATCATCGAATTAAATCTCCAACATTACCACCATTCTAACATACTCACTCATTGACATCATCATAAATCACCCACACCATCTCGCAATGCTATCCAATTGCGTTACTCTAAAAAATTCAATGAAGGTTTCCATACCTCTGATAATCACCAACCTTTCAATCCTGAATTGAAGTTCTAGAATTTCACTAAACCAGGTGTTAATCAGCCGTAACACTTTTCAGACTTACTTCGAAGTCAAACATCTCAGGTGAATCAATTCCCCTCCAAGGGATACAGATCAAAACCATTTCACATTCTACTACTCCTCCGATAACTTGGTAGCAAAATATCATCGCTACGATCACTCATCCACCACCAAACAGTTGCCAAACTTTCACCTTGCAAACACTTCGGTAACACAAAGCGTGATCCTTTCTCAAAAGGAAGAGGCGAACAAAAACAAGTTCGTTCATACAGAGCGTTGCTCACCACGGCGACCAAGAAACCAAAAGAAATATTACGCTAAAGGTGATCTTGGAAAGCGAAAAACTAAGTTCGTGGTTGAGGAACACATTCCTCAGAAGATAATAGCAAATAACAACCGATAAGAAAATGGCATTACGATTGAAACTCGAAATCTTTTGAGTGAAAAGGGCAGAAAATTTAGGCAATGAACTCATTGAACCTAGGTGGAGTCCACAATTGAAAACATGAGCCTCACAAGAAGAGAATGTCGGATCTTCTGAGATAAGAACAACGAGCATTCAAGATCAAAACGCTCGCATCATCAAGAACCATTATAACTCGCAACAAATCGTTTTACGTGGCAAACTTCGTTTATCATAATTAACTGGGACCTCCAATAGGTCATGAACACAAAACTCGAAATTGAATCATTTTGGAAACATCAAGAAAGGTGGTCAAACTTCTTTCTCTACAAAAGAATCAACCTTACTCTCACATTACTGATCGTGTCAATAAACCTTCTAAAGGGAACATGACAAATCGGGTCATAAAAATTTTCAAATCAAATGGAATTGTAATAACAACTTATTCTAGAAAAGAAATGCACGAAAACCACAAAGTTGAACAAACGTCACACCCAAAGACTACAAAACTCTAGAGAAAGGGGGTTTCAACATTTTTCTTTTCAAAGGGAGGTTCTAAACTCCAACACTCCAAATATTCCAAAGAAATGAACATAGTTGAAATTTTCTTCAATGAACTTTGTGAAAGGAAATTTTCATTCTCCGAATCACAAGCGGCTAACCGAAATGCCCTTATCAACAAGAGAGATAGGGCTAACATAAAGAGACGATCTTGTCAAGAATAACGTTCACAAACAAAGAATGAGAGCTCAAAGACGGAAAGGCAAGAAACTATTTTGAAAAACAAATAGGGTCTAATAGAAACCCGTAGCCCACAATCTTTGTTTGGGTGCAACCCCGACTTAAGCATAACCAAGCACTCCAAAAGGGTTTTAACGCTTTTCTTGAAAAGAGATGCATCAAATTTCAACAAGCGAGGGTTCCAAAGGAATACATTGAGCCAATGCTTTCGTGTTAACGATCTTGCAACAAGAATTCTCATTAGGCAAACCATCAAACGAGTAAATGAGTCGCTCTTTTCCAATGAAAAAGAAAGAACAACCATGAAAATATCAATGTTGCCAATTTACAAAGATCATTCGTAGTAAAAACAATTCAACAATCGAAAAACTATAATATTTTCGGAGTACCATTAAAGGCCTATTTAAACTCGTCTACCAAAATCATGAACCCAAGAGAAATTCATCAATCGCCACCGGACAAGAATTTGTCAAATTCGAAAATCAAGGAAGAGAACGACTTACTAAAGCAGCCCAAAAGAAATATGCAAGATCAATACACACTTGATAAAGAACTTGCAAAAGAAGTCTTCCAATACCGAGATTCCAAACGAACGAATGAGTTAAATTTCCCCAACAGGGGTAAAACAAGTCTTTTGTGAAAAGAGGAATTTTGCATTTGAACTATGCTCACGTGGAGCAGAAATATCACAATAGTCGAAAGGGCAATATTTGTTTCAAAGAACGAATCAGAGAACTGCTGGAGCTTGCCTCCTTCGTTAAAACCCCAATTTCAAAAGAATTCACGAACTGCCAGGAACCACAACTAGGAAACCAGATATCAGTTCGAGAAAGGCAACAAGTTCATCAATGAGCTCATGCTCAATACAGAGCTTATGGAACAGAGGTAAGAAGTTCTCTAATATCATACTACAAGCGATGGTATAGCTTGGCAAAACCGAGGACATCAACAACGAACTCAACTGATCAACGCCCGCTAGCGAAACGCATAACTAATGCAATCAATTATGAATATATATAATTATATCGGATCATCTCATGACGATCATAGAATAATTTCATAGATAGAGGTTATCACATCATATCATGGATTAACACATCATAGCACAACACAATTTAACAACGACTCAATACTCGAGTCACCACAATTGAAATGCGGAAGCAACAGTTTACCCAACCCCTCCTAATGTGCACAGTGTGTCAATTTAATATGTTTGAATGAACCACGGACCTAAAGCCCGCTCTGATACCAACTGTAACACCCTGGCTATTCGGAAGCCAAAATGTCACACAAACCCATCAAACTACTAAGCATAGCATTAAAACTAGATTATCCAGATTCAATCAACATAAATTCCTAAAGAATGACAATGAACGTTCACTAGAATCATGGTAAAGAATGGATAAACGGTCATAATACCACGAACAGTCAAACGATACCAACATAGGGTTATTACAATCTGAAACTTATTTCAACAATTTGGCTTGACTGAATGGCAATAATAATTGTTCTGATTGGATAAAAGTGAAGTGTAGTGTGCCGAACTACCCCACCAAATCATCTTGTCGACCTCCTCAATTACCTAATTAAAACATAAAAAGCAAGGGTGAGTCGAAGACTCAGCAAGTACTAAACAAGAGTAATCAAGCATGGAGTGGACAACACAATTCAGTTGAATTACGAACAATTGTTGGAACACATACATGTGCGTATGGAATGAATACATGAATGGATGAAATGTAAGAATGCATTGAAGGTATGGACTTATCGACTGCATATACCGGTATAGCGAGTGATACACCCGTCGGTGTTCACTTAAGTCCGTACTTCACAAAGTACGGGGACCCAATCACCGTATGAAGAACGTTTCATACGGGTGTCCAAGTTGCCACATTGGAATGGTGGTCAACACTACCCACATTGGAATGGTGGGTTTTCAAATGCCCATCTTTGGAATTGATGGGTCTTTCAAATGCCCATCTTGGAATTGATGGGACTTACCAAAAGAATCCACTTCCGTGGTCATAATGAATTTTATGAATGAACATGATGATTTCTCATGGTATGAATGAATATCACACATTAGTGGAAAAGACACATGGCATTCAACAACATGTGTAAACAAGTATGAGTATGCATTCCCACACAACATAATATATCAAGAATGCCACACAAGTTAGTTGCATGTAATGGAATGCAACAACTGAAATGAATGCTAACTCTTTAATCACAAGAATCATCTTCTTGAAATGAAATAAACATCAGGATGGATAGAAAAAGGCATTCACAATTATCCCAACATCAAGCAAACAATTAGAAACATCACCAAACAGCATAGGGTACTTGCCTTCCGCGATGTGACGTAATAGGAGGACACGAAGATGCCCCTCCACTCACCGCCTCACCGCCTACACAAATGTATAATCGAAATAAGAATAACAAGGTATGACATTGCTACAAGAGCCCCTCCATCCCCTCTATCTCTCCCACCCAAACAACGGAATCAATTTTACCAAGTTTACCCAACAGCCCGATTACCGCTAAACTGGCAGCGATACTAGAAAAATCACCATTAATTATCTGCAACTCCAAAAGACCTGAAACTAGTGCTCACTGAATCTTAACAAATCAGGCTACAAAACATTAGTTGGCGGAATCCCCTGATTCGGCCAAAACAGAGGGCTAATTAACAGCTAAACACAACTCATCTACGTCTGTGCAGAATACAGATCAGAGATAAAGAAAATGGCGAAACATTCAACCTATTGATCCAATGAGAATGATTCTTATCAGCTTGGAAAGATAATTTTAAGGGCTAAAATAACTTAGTTGGGTGAAGGTTCTGATTCGGCCCCTAATTTGAACAAAACCGAGGGACAAACCTACTGACCTCAGTTTTCAGACAGACCGGACAGTTCGTAATCAAAAATTCATATCTCCCAAACTAAAGATCAGATTTTCCTGATCTCGGTGCCAAAAGAAAGCTACCGTTGCCAGGAATAAAACTCTAGAAGGGCAAAATCCCAGATTCGGTCTCTACAGTAGTCTAAACAATAGATGAAAACACTAACATTTATCTGCCCAGAATTCAGAACAGTGGTAAAGAAAATATCATAACTTTAATTATACAGATCCAATGGAGATGATATTTATCAGCTTTGAAAGATAATGTAAATTGCTACAATAACTTATTTGGGTGGAGGTTCTGGAAATACCTCTAACTAAATCACAACCTAGGATCAAGCCGACAGATCCTTCTCGTCAGACAGACAGAACAGCGCGCACTAAAAAAATCATATATCCTAAACCGTAAAACGGAATCATGTGATCTCAGTGGCTATGGAAAGCTAAGAACAATACCTACAACTTTCTAAGATATAGACAGGACATAAAACGAATGCATCTTACCCAAAATCGACGTACAAGACAGCGCACAGCAAGGGGGAAGGGGGGGCGGCGGCTCCAAAGGGGGGAGGGGAGAGAAGTGTGGAGTTTAGGGTTTGGGGGTTGGGAACCCCCCCCCTTATGGCCGGCCACCACATGGGCCCCTCTTGGGCCATGGTCCAGGCCCAGGTTGCCGTGAAATCACAGAAAACCCCCCGGTGAAAAGATAATTCTGGTTTTTCGATTAGCTCCCTCTTCGAAACTTCTTCTAATAAGCTGATTCACCTTCGGGGTATTACACTTCTAGAAGCTAAGCCTCGCTATAAATAGGAGAGCGTGATGTCTAGAGTCAGTTGTAAGGATTTGATTAGAGGTTTGCCTAGGCTGAAGGCTGTTAGAGATCTTGTGTGCTCACCCTGTAGACATGGTAAGATGGTGTCTGCTTCCCATCCACCTCTTACCTTAGTGAAGACTGATGGACCAGGATAGCTTTTGCGCTTAGACACTGTTGGTCCTTCCAGAGTTCAGTCAGCTGGTGGGAAATGGTATGTGCTTGTGGTTGTGGATGATTTCTCCAGGTATTCATGGGTCTATTTTCTGGCTTCTAAGGACGAGGTTTTTGGCTTCTTTAGAGAATTGGCCCTTAGACTTGATGTTGATATTCTTGGAGCTTTGAGAGCCATTAGGAGTGACAATTGGACATAATTCAAGAATTCTTCCTTTTCTACCTTCTGCACTGATAGGGGAATTGAGCATCAGTTTTCTTCACCTAGAGTTCCCCAGCAGAATGATGTTGTAGAGAGGAAGAACATGACCCTTGTAGAGATAGCTCGGACCATGTTAGATGAGCATTCTACTCCTAGGAGATTTTGGGCTGAGGCGATCTCTACTGCTTGTTATATCTCTAATAGGGTTTTCTTGAGATCTGTGATTGGAAAGACCTCTTTTGAGCTTAGATTTGGTCATTCACCCAAAGTCTCTCATTTCAAGATTTTTGGTTGCAAGTGCTTCACTCTTAAACATGGTAACCATGATAAATTTGAGTCTAGATGTTCTGATGGCATATTTATTGGATATCCTGCTCATTCTCGTAGCTATCGTGTATTTAATGTTAACACTAACAAAATTGTTGAGACTTGCGAAGTCACTATTGATGAGGATAGTCCTGGTACTAGACCTGATGCTACAGGTACACAGGTTCCTGAAATTCAAGGAAGCATCTTCGTCGATGATGACTCTGAGGATGAGGACCCGACACATCCTCCAGTCACTTCTGAGAGGGTTGGAGAGCCTACTACTATTACTCCAGTTTCAGCTGAGCAGCACCCTCCTATCTTCACCGACGACTTGAGTGGCTCTATTCCTACCTCCACAGATCGTGAGGTAGAGGCCACTTCTGCACCAGGAGCTCCTCTTCATATTCAGCGACTGCATCCACCTGAGCAGATGATTGGGGATCTTCAAGAGTGAGTCACTCGCTCTAGGTTTATTTCTCCTGATTCTCATGCTCATTCTACCTTTGTCGCTTCTTTTGAACCCTGAGATATCACCCATGCTTTATCTGATGCCTCTTGGGTCAATGCCATGCATGAAGAGCTTGATAATTTTGAAAGAAACAAAGTCTGGACCTTAGTTGAGCCTCCTTCTGATTCTCATGTTATTGGGACAAAATGGGTTTTAAAAAATAAGCGAAGTGAGGATGGATTGGTTGTTCGCAATAAGGCTAGACTTGTAGCTCAAGGTTATTCCCAGGTAGAAGGCTTAAACTTTGAAGAGACCTTTGCTCCAGTAGCTAGATTGGAAGCCATTCGTATTTTACTAGCATTTAAAACATCCAAGGGTTTCAAGCTTTTTCAAATGGATGCTAAAAGTGCTTTCTTAAATGGTTTCATAGAAGAAGATATCTTTGTCAAGCAACCACCTGGTTTTGAAAATCACAAGTTCCCAAACCATGTTTTTAAACTCTCCAAAGCCTTGTATGCATTGAAGCAAGCTCCTCGAGCTTGGTATGATAGGCTTAAGAGTTTCTTGCTTGAAAATGATTTCAAAATGGGAAAGGTTGATAAAACCTTGTTCACTCTCAGGCATGGCAGTGATTTATTATTGGTTCAGATTTATGTGGATGATATCATATTCGGTGGTTCCTCTCATGCTTTGGTGTCGAGATTTTTAGATTCTATGAGCAGTGAGTTCGAGATGAGCATGATGGGAGAGTTGACATTCTTCCTTGGTCTTCAAGTTAAACAACTGAAAGAAGGCACCTTCGTCCACCAGAGTAAGTATACAAAGGATCTTCTTCGGCGCTTCAATATGGGAAGCAGTAGGCTAATGTCTACTCCCATTGCCACAACCACCGTGCTGGACCCTGATGAGGATGGAGAGCCCGTGGACCAGAAGGAGTACCGCAGCATGATTGGCTCTCTCCTCTACCTCGCAGCGTCGAGGTCGGACATACAATTTGATGTATGTCTGTGCGCTCGCTTTCAGGCTTCCCCTCGTGCTTCTCATCGTCAAGCAGTACGTCGTATCATCAGGTACCTTCAAGATACTCTTGACTTTGGACTCTAGTATTCTTCTTCTTCTGCTCTCTCTATTCGAGCATTTTCTGATGCTGATTTTGCGGGGTGTAGAGTGGATAGGAAGAGTACTTCTGGCACGTGTCATTTTTTAGGCACATCCCTTACCTCTTGGTCTTCTAGAAAACAGTCTTCTGTTGCACAGTCCACAGCCAAGGCCGAGTATGTAGCTACAGCCAGTGGTTGCTCTCAGGTTCTCTGGATCTTATCCACGCTGCAGGACTATGTGTTATTTTTGGGAAGTGTTCCTCTTTTCTGTGACAACACTTCTGCCATAAACATTGCCAAAAACCCAGTGCAACATTCAAGGACTAAACACATTGATATTCGATATCATTTTCTTAGAGACCATGTTGAGATGGGTGATGTTGTGCTTCACTTTGTAGAGTCAGAGCAACAGCTTGCAGATATTTTCACTAAAGCACTTGATTCTTCTCATTTTGCTACTTTGCGGGGAGAATTAGGGGTTATTAGTCCTCTTGGGCTGTTTTGAGAGGGAGTTTGCTCTTTTTGCATTCATTGTATCATAATGCATTTTAAAATTTGAATTTCTTGCATTGTAATATAAACTTGTGGAGCTTTGATTATTATCCTTGTATGGTATGTTTTCATACTTGATACTTTGCCATGTCCTGTGATAGTCTGCTAGACTTCTTTTATGCCTCTTCTTGTTTAGCTTAGCTTTTGCCTTGCTAGCTTTATATCTGTGAGCAAAATTGAGTCAAATCATGTTTTGTTGGATCTTGTGACTAGTTTAGCTTTAGTGATCCTCTCATGATTCATGCCATGTCATATAGGTTAAATTGAGCTTTGAACTGAGTTTGAGCTGTAAAATGAGCTTTGTTAATTCTTAAGTCAAGCAAATGAAGAATGAGTTTTTATGTGCGAAAAAACTGATCTCACCAATTCTTTCTCATGAGACTGCTTGCCATTGCACTAGGCATGAACTCAGGGGGAGTTTTGGATGACCTAGACCATTCTTTTAAGCTTCATGTTTGAGATGGTCGCAGCAAGGCTTGAGATCTAGCACATTGCTAAATATATATATATATATATATATATATATATATATATATATATATCATTTTCAGCAAAATGCTCAAAATGCTAAGTGCTTGATTAAAAGTGCTTCATACTTGAAATCTTAATGCTCAAAATGCCTCAGTTTCTGGTTTCTAGTCTACATTTTACTTATAGACATGGCTTGACTCATTTTTGGATACCTTGGTGAAACTATAATTTTGAGCAACTTATCATGCTATCAATTCATTTAATCTTAGATTATTGCTATTTTGGTCTTAGCTTTGCAGTACATGATTTGCCATGATTGAACACAGCTTCTTCACTTAATATGGCTTGGTGTAATACTTGTACTGTCTTCATGGATAATCTTCATGGCTCCTTTTGCTAAAGTTCAAAATAAAAAAAAATTGCCATTCCTTCATGCTCTATCTTTTTCCTTGCATCTTGATGAATTCATTGTCAAAGGGGGAGAAAGATTAGAGAAAATATGGAGTCATAAAGGGAAAATGAATTTTCTGGAAATTGGTGATCATAGTGAGTGGATTCTCTTAGTTTTATTGCCTTTTCTGATTGTATTTGCAAATCTAGAAGACTCACAATGATCAAAGGTCAAATAGAACATTTGTTCTTTCGTATGGACCGAAGTGAGATTTTTGGCTACTTTCTGGAAATTGAAGTTTTTTGTGCTCTCTTTGCCTTATCTCGCTTGCCTATACTATTTTGAAGCCAGCTTGGTTGTTTCCTAAGCTTTCTTTTGCTTATGGACCAAGTTGTGCCTTTGCGCGAAAACAGCGAGTATTTTATTTTTCAAACCACTTAACTATATTTTCTGGGAAATTGCCAATGTGTTCATCAAGAGGGAGATTGTGGATATCATGGGGATATGTGCATGATTTTAGAGTGATGAGTCAACTGGCAATGGCGTTGTTGGTTTGACGAATCTTGCGTTTTTGGAAAACTTCAGTGTTGTCAGGTCATTGGCGGTCAGACCGGCCAAGCCGCCGGTCAGACCAGCCGAGTTGCAGTCCGACCGGTAATGCTTGCCAGTCCGACCGGCCACAAGTGATGATGGAGTTTGGGGCTAGGCCAAAAATAGATTGTGTAGGCATGAGAGGGGAGTCTCCTGGATGTGGTCACATAATTTTTGGAGCTCCCAGTCAAAAGTTCTATCCAGTTGAAAATTTCAGAGAGGTTGCGGATTTTCAAGTTAAAATTTGGCTAAGTCTTTTGGGGCGGTGCGACCGCCGTTATGGAATCGGTCCGACCGTTGGGAAATCGGTCCGACCGGCATGGGAGGACGGTCAGACCGGCTTCCACTGGGACTTCGACCATTTTGCATTGTTGTGTTTTGATGACATCCAATCCATGAGTTTCAATGCTTTATTGTTGCATATTGCATTGTTGAGCTAATGTGGGTCAAGTTGTGAAGAACTTGTTCCCGGAGACGATTTCTTTGTCTATTGCTGCGAAGGTGGCTAGCAGGTCAACGACGTCAACGGCGAGGAGGATCGGGACTACGCTTGGAGAGCTGAGGTCCAGAACGATCATGGATGCCGGGTGAGGTCGTGTGACTCAAGTATGGTGCAGAATGGACAAGATGGATCGAACGGGCAGTTCGTTGCAGCTTGT
The DNA here is from genome assembly GCA_036346395.1 of Hsuehochloa calcarea. Taxonomy (NCBI): domain Eukaryota; kingdom Viridiplantae; phylum Streptophyta; class Magnoliopsida; order Poales; family Poaceae; genus Hsuehochloa; species Hsuehochloa calcarea. Next base: position 11,340,534 of record CM070612.1, read on the forward strand.
TGGATCAAGCGGCACGGGGGTCGGTGCATGTGCCTTTGAGGTTCCGATGGGATTCGGACGGGAGAGACTTGCCGACATGATGAGAGCCGCTGATCAACCTACACGTGGTGAAGCAGGCGATTGTTTCAACAGATTTGTGTGTGTGTGGGTCCCATTTATGTTGGGCCTTAATGGGAGCCCATGAGAGAAACCCTAGCCTCTACTATAAATAGAAGGGAGGATATGGAAAAAAAAAACCCCAAGCACCTCAAGCACTCATTTGCAAAAACCTAGTTAGGGTTAGGGTTTGGAGAGAAATTTTTGTGTGTGCTCTTGGATTGAGCTCTTGTCCTCCTTGAGGGAGTGGCTTTGTAATCAACATCTTGAATCAATCAATCTATGGATGTTTGCTCAAGGGTGAAGTCTCATTTGCTTTCTTCTCTCTTTTGATGATTTTGGTGCTTCCTTGATCCGGGTGTTTATGCTTGGTCTCTTGACTGATTTTACCTTGCTATGATGTGTGGGAATACTTCTAGAATCATCTAGACCATCAATCCCCCACAAGCAAGTTTTGGATCAAGATTTTCATATTTCTAGGTTTTGAACACTTATTTGGTAAAACGTAAAGAGATCGATTATTTGAAGTGGATCTGGACGATCGTCACTAGAAATAGGTCTCAGATATCCTTAGGGAGGTGCGCTCCAAATTTGGTCAAGTTTCATTGGTTGAATCAAAAGTTGGACCAATTTTCGTTTTGGATTTGGGCTTTGTGCACTGCCTCTGTACTAAATCGGTCTGACCGATTTATCAGCGCCGGTCCGACCACCCGACAATCAGACCGACAATTGAGCGCCGGTCCGACCGCCAGGCAGTCAGACCGCCAGCACTACACCGGTCCGACCGGCCCAGTCAGATCAATTCTCCATTATTGAGTCTTGTGGTTAAGGGGGGTAATCGAATTCAGCACAAGGCTTCCTCTGTGCATTTACTGATCTTCTTAGCTTTCATAGCTAAAGGAGAAAAGTGCGTGTTGAATTTGATTAAGGAGAAAAATCGAGAAAGTGTCTATTCAACCCTCTCTAGTGACCTTTACGGTCCTACAATGTGTGGCATTCTCGTTTGTGTCATGTTAACTTTGAAGCTATTGTGCGGTTAAGCAAAATGAATTTAATTCCCAGCTATAATTATGAGAAGGGTTCAAAGTGCGAAGTGTGTGTGTAAGCTAAGCATCCCCGAAAACCTTTTCATGGTGTTGAAGGGAAAAACACCTCTCCACTTAAGCTAATCTATTTTGATCTTTGTGAGATAAATGGAATAATAACTAAAGGTGACAAAAGATACTTTCTAACTCTCATAGATGATGCGACTAAGTTTTATTACATCTACTTACTTAAGTCGAAAGATGAAGCTCTAGAACACTTGAAAATCTTTAAAGTCGAAGTTAAAAATCAATTAGAAAAGAGAATCAAACGGTTAAGATCGAATCGAGGCGGCGAATACATCTCGTTTGAATTCTCTCAATTCTGTGAAGAAAGTGGAATAATTCATGAAGTTACTCCGCCATACTTACCCCAATCTAACGGAACAGCCGAAACAAAAAACCGAACTTTATGTGATTTGGTTAATGCCATGTTACAAAGTTCATGTATGTCGGTCTATTAGTGGGGTGAAGCAGTTCTCACAGCCAATTTTGTCCTAAATAGGGTGCCACCTCGCAATCAGGATGAAACACCTTATAAAGGATGGAATGGGAGAAAACTCAACTTGTCATTTCTTTGGACCTGGAGATGACTTGCAAAAGTGTGTGTGCCGTTACCGAAGAAAAGAAAGCTCGTTCCAAGGACCATTGATTGTGTCTTTCTAGGGTATGCTTCTAACAGCACGGATTATAGATTTTTAGTGGTCAAATCCGAGGTAAGTGACATCGCTACGAATATAGTAATGGAATCTCGTGATGCGACATTCTTTGAGCATGTGTTTCCTATAAGACCAAATGAAGTCATTGATCCTATTGATTCAAGTGAACACTCTATTCTTCCTAGGGTGGATAACACCGCTCTAGAACTGGAGTTGAGGAGGAGTAAGAGACAGAGGACTGAAAAGTCTTTAGACGATGACTTTGTCACCTATGTCATGGATGATGAACCACGAACCCTTTAAGAGGCGTATGCATCCCCGGATGTGGATTACTAGAAGGAAGCAATCCGTAGCGAGATGGATTCCATCATAGCTAACAGAACGCGGGAGGTTACAGACCTCACATGTGGATTCAAGCCAGTTGGCTGCAAATAGATCTTTCAAAGAAAGCGTAGACCTGATGGTACTATTGAAAAGTACAAGGCTCGTTTAGTGCCTCAGGGTTTCACGCAAAAAGAGGGGGAAGACTATTTCGATACATAGTCTCATGTGGCTCGCTTACCCACAATTTGAGTGCTTTTAGCACTAGCTACCGCGTATAAACTCCAAGAACATCAAATGGATGTAAAGACTGCTTTCCTAAATGGAGAGTTCGATGAGGAGATTTATATGCAACAGCCTGATGGTTTTGTGGTTGAAGGGCAAGAGAGGAAAGTATGTCGTTGATTAAATCCTTGTATGGTCTAAAACAAGCTCCGAAGCAATGGCACGAGAAATTCGATAGTACTATGACCTCGGTCAGCTTTTGTGTGAATGAAGCCGATAAATGTGCTACTATCGTTTTAGTAGGGGCGAAGGTGTCATTCTATGTCTTTACGTAGATGACATATTACTTTTTGTAACCAACATAGATGCAATCAATAGTACAAAGTCTTTCCTCTCCCAATATTTTGATATGAAAGATTTGGGTGAAGCTGATGTTATCTTAAACATCAATCTTATAAAGGGTGAGAATATAATTACTCTTTCACAGTCTCATTATGTGGACATGGTCCTATCCAGATTTAGATTAATGGACTGTAAATCAGCAGTCACACCCTATGAACCAAATGCTAAGCTACATAAAAATATTGGACATAGAAAAGACCAGCTTAAATATTCTCAAATTATAGGGTCCTTAATGTATTTAACTAGTGTAACGAGGCCTGACATCTCAAATGTTGTAAGCATATTGAGCCGTTATACGTCCAATCCAAGAGATGATCATTGGATAGCACTAAAGAGGGTACTTTGGTACCTTAAGGAGACCTCTAACTTGGGAATACATTATTCTGGTCATCCAACGGTCTTGGAAGGATTCAGTTATTCTAACTGGATTAGTGACTCGGATGATATGAAAGTTACGAGTGGCTATATCTTCACTCTAGCAGGTGGGGCTATTTCGTGGAAGTATTCTAAACAGACTATCCTTACACAGTCCACCATGGAGGCTGAGTTGGTAGCTCTAGACTAAGCGGCTGTAGAGGCAGAATGGATTAGAGAACTCCTTTCTGACCTAGCTGTGTTGGAAAAACCAATTCTAGCTGTTTTGATCTACTGCGATAACCAAACCATACTGGTTAAGGCGAAGAGTAGGAAGGACAATATGAAGTCATCAAAATATATTAAAAGACGACTTAAGTAGGTAAGACATGCCAGAGAGACGGGTGTTATTACTGTAGAATACATCTAGTCTGAAAGGAACTTGGCAGATCCTTTCACTAAAGGATTGGCACGGAAGGCCATCCTTGCAGCGTCAAAGGGAATGGGGCTTATACCCTTGTAAAGGCTCACATTAGTGGTAACCTATCCTAGGAGATCAGAGATCCCGTGAACTAGGCTCTAGGACAACAAACTGTGTGAGATTATAGAGCACATCAAAAGGGTCCCTTTAGCTGCAGTGCTCTTTCTGTATGGGAGGTTGAGCAATAGCTCTTAATGAATTCAAGATCTATATGGTACGGAAATCGTCCCACGGGATTCCCTAAAGAATTCACCTACTTGAGTATGATTGTGAGGTTGCGATCAAAGGAAGGTAAGGGTATATTTTCTTAATTACTCATGAGTCCTTTGGTAATTTATCATGTGAGAAAAGAAAATAGAAATGGGAAAAGGTAAAGAATGGTGGGGCCCACCTGTCCTTTGGATGCAATGGATTGATAAAGTTGAGACTTGTTCTCTCAACCATGAAAGAAGGGAGCAGGTGGTCGTTCGCATAGGCTCAGCTAATGGCAAGTGGCGACGGATGTGGAAGGCGCTGGCAATTTTCTCGCCGGAGGTTAGCAGTGTCGAGTATTGCTCCGAGTCCTAGCTTCTCCTGGATAAATAGGTTCCCCTATCTCTCTCTCCTTTGGATCTAAAGCAAAAACACCAAGGGATTTTTCTTCTCTAGTTCGTTCGGTTTTCCTTATTGGATTTTAATCTTGAGTTAGAGTGTGCGCCATCTGGTGGATTTTGTACTATCGGCAGTAAGGCTTGATTCTTCTTCAACATAGCACATCCCAATTTTCTTTTTGCGTTTTCTCTTCCAGAGATTGTGCTGTGGGGAATTTTGGATATTGCCTTGTTGTTTTGAATCCTACTGGCTCTCGGTTGTTATGGTGGAGAAACTTGTTTAGTTTGGATGTCCTCACATTGGATCCATGGAGGTTTCTTGATCTGATAGAGCATTCGGTCGGTGCTTTATCTGAGTGTCTTGTGCGGCATTATCCCTGATCCTCAACTTCGTATTTTGGTGTGTCCCGAAGTGCGAAGATAGACAGTGTATCTCCGTCGACCTCGTCATCTCACCGCGGCACAGCGGGGCGCTAGGTTTTCTGGGACAACGTCCTTGAGACGTGCCTTGTCTGTTGATCTTCTCGGTGGTTTTGAGTACCATGTGTGTGTGTGTGCTGAGCTAGTTGAGATATTTAATCTATGATTGGTATTGATCACGGAGATCAGCTTTGGAAGATATTGCAAAGATATGAGTGGTTCGGTTTTATGCTCTGAGATGATAGTGGTCATATATTGAAATTGAGTTGATCATTAGTTCATACTTGAGCTCTATTGTGTTACTTGCTACTGTCTCTTGGTCTGTCATGCATCATCTGTTGCTCTTGATATTACTAGTTGTTCTGTATCCTCTGGTTATATTGATATTTAGCAATTCAGTTTAAAAAATGCTGGACTTGTGATTACTCTGTCAGTGTATACTGAAGTTAGTCAAGTTCTATTGGTAATATAGATTTCAGTCTTGTGATACCTGTAATCACATGTTTGACTGAGAGATTGAGTCTATGGACCATTATCTTTTAGATCTTTTGACAATTTATTAAAGTTTTGTTTAGAGCTCAAAGTGTGGAACTATATTATCATGTTCGATTAATGAAGAGTATAGACTAAAGGGTTTAGATGACAAAGATTAATTGTTTTGTATCTTGCCTTCTAAGAGCAGTCAATATCATCTTTTGTCTTAGCTTTATGCTGATTTCTTACACATACGTGTGGTATATGTTTAGCTTTTCATTTGGTTTAAATGACATGAAAGATTTACATTTGTATACATTGATTTGATCATTTAAATGGTTGTGGTTTAATGTTTTATTGTTTCATAATTATGCTGGAATTAATTGTGATTATTTGCTAAAAGCGCATTTCATACAACAGATAGATGATGCGTGTTGAAGCTACGAAGGTGCGGTGCGGAGGCTACGACACGTGAATTTTAGGGTGTCCAAACTTAGTTTTGTAATCTGGTGTAAATGTCCACGTATTGAGCCATACATAGGTGTTTAGGTGCCAACGCTGAGAGGTATAAAATGCTAGCGGCTTGAGGGATTAGGGGTCGTGGCTGTTCACGCAGAAAAATAGAAGGCGACGTGGAGGCTTTTGGTTGCGCGAGTGCTGCCGCGTGAGAAGAGAGAACTCATCTCTGCTTGTAATCCGGCGCGTTTGTTCGGGCGTCATCTCCGAGGAGGAAAAAAAAAGGTGAATCAGTTTGTGCCGTGATTTTGCTTGTCTAGAAAGAGATCATGTATGCAAGCCATCTAGAGTGTTACGTGAGGTTGGTGATGACTACCTCAGGGAGTAGAGCTGCCAAGGCACCTGGCCACATCGCAAATGATTAGACCCAACCAAAGGAGGCATACAACGTCCTCGTGTGAATGTGGAATAATATATGTTGATTACATCTTTTATTACGTGGAATTTTGGATGTAGTGTCGCAGTGCCATCTACTATTTCATTATTTTGTCATGTATGATCCCATATTGGGTCATAAATATATATGCATTGAACACAACGAATTTATTATTTTATTAGCTCTTTATTGTTCAAACAAATACTAAAAAAGTTATAAATGTTTCCCAAGATTTGTTCAAGATATACATTATCACATTAAATGGATACTATCTATACTAGTATAAAAAGATGGGAGTTTTTCTTTGCTACATCCACCCAAACTTTGTGCACAAGAAGACTTAATTCCTAGCCATCTGAAGACTGGATCTAACTGTTAATGTTCATTCCATATCCTGCCATCTACAAAAAAAAATTCTAGCCATAGATATTTGCCATCCAAGGGCCTATATTCCAACTATATCCTTATATCCAACTAATACAATAATAACAAATTAATTACCCTAAATTCGTCCCCATTATGGTGATTAAAGCTCTTGCCTACCCAAATAATACTCACATGCATGGTGACCTTCTCGATCTCTATATATTCCTAGTCCGACAGTTCCAATCTATCTCTAAACCGCACATTCAAAGTCGCATTCAGACACATTGCAAGATCGGTACCGGTCGTTGCGCCGTCCTAGCTAGGGGCATCACCGACATCTACCACTCCTTGCCCTTGCAGGTGTAGATCTAGTATTCTGGCATGATCATCCACGAGGGGGTAGCATCAAGCCAACGAGGTGTCGGAGAAGACATTGCTTCGCCGCTACGCGCGTTAAAAAGATAACAACACTTTTTGGCTGATTTGAACCCTTGGCGCAATAGTGTGTTGAGGAACAATTTAGGAGTGAGTTCCATTCATGATGTGATGCAACAATGAGCGAGCAGGAGAGCTTGGTGTAACATCCCAAGTTTTGCTTTTTTGGAGAGAAAAAAATGTATATATATTAAATTAATTAAATCAAAGAGTTGGCTTTTATTTGGAGCTTTGCAAATAATTACTACTCAAATCAAATCAAATCAATTCCGAATATCATATCAAAATTCAAATTCTCTATTTAGTTTTCCCTCTCAATTTTCCTTGGGCCGAAGCCCACTTCTTTTTCTCCCGGGTGCATATCCAACCCACTGGGCCCATCCTTCCCTTGCTCCGCCTCTGCTTCAGCCGAGTGATAGGCCGCATCAGCGTTGCCCGCACCACATCTGGCTGTGCCACCCACGCCCACGCTTCATTGCTTCAATGCTCCCTACAAATGTGTTCGAAAAGGAGGATGCTGCAGGAGATGGTATTTACAAATATATTTACGTAGTAATTTTGATATTTATGGAATCTTTCTTATTCTTTTGATTTTGTTATATGCGATGTTTTGGTTATTTTGAATCTCCAACTTGATCAATCATTGTTTGAAGATTGGGTGCTCGAGAGGTTTTTCACAAATTCTATAGAAGGAGTTATTTGAATCTTAGTGGTTATATAAATGCTTTTTGTTTTATGCGCAAAGTAGATATTATGTATGATTTTATAGAAGGAGTTATTGTTTTTTGTTTATATGTGTGTGTGAAATAAAATTGATATTTATTATGCGGTTTATGATCTCGTATACTGATATGTATCACTCTCTTTTAAAATTCTGTTGCAACGCACAGACACCCTACTAGTACATATAAAAATGTAGAAAGCATCTTACACTACTATAGAAAATGACATTACAGACGGTTCAAAATCGTCATCACAGACGGTTTTATGAACCGTCTGACTTTATGTGTCTATGATGATATGAGGTCATCAAAGACGATTTTTGAACTGTCTGTGAAAAACGCTATCACAGACGGTTCTATTCACGAACCGTCTGTGATAGTCTATTTTCACAGACGGTTCTGAACAAGAACCGTCTGTGATAGTAATTATCACAGACGGTTCTTGTTTAGAACCATCTGTGATAGCTTTTTCAATTGAAAAAAAACGGGTTTTCACTTCGTCTGGAGCCTCCCGAGCCTCGCGAATGAATCTGATATGGATTTTCGGATTGAACTTTTCGTTAGCTTTCCCACAATAGCCACAGCATCACAGTAGCATCACCTCAATCCATTCACAGAGCACTAAAAACAACACAGCATCACCCACATCACAATAGTATCAACTCAATCCATTCACAGAGCACTAACACATCAGTAGTAATCCACATCACAGAGCAAAAAGGGGGAGTAGAGAGAGTGAGGTCGTGGGAGGCTGGGGCGACGAGGTCGTGGGATGCCGGTGACAACGAGGCCGGGGCGAGGTAGAGGAGGCCGCGGTGACGAGCTCAGGAGAGGACGGGGTGATGAAGTGGAAGAGGCCGGGGGGCGACGAGGTCGTGGGAGGCCGTCGACGACGAGGCTGGGGTAAGGTGGAGGAGGCCGCGGGCGACGAGCTTGGGGGAGGCCGGAGCGCAAGGTCAGGGCGAGATGGAGATGGCAAAGGAGGAGATGGAGGGAATCTATTAATATAAAGAGATTTTCGGCAGCCCGCCCATTAAGTGTAAATTTTTGTTTTCCCACCCAACAAAACAAAAGTATCATAGACAGTTTTATACAAAAAACCGTCTGTGATAATATATCACAGACGGTTCGTATCATGAACCGTCTGTGATAAGCATATCATCACAGACAGTATTAAGAACCGTCTGTGATTTTAGATTTTACCATGGCTTAAAATTTTTCTTACGCTCTGTTTTTACTATAGCTTGAATTTTTACCATGGTTACGGTTCTTAATACAAACCGTTTGTGATAAGATGTTTATCACAGACGGTTCGTATTCATAGATGGTTCTTAACAAGAGCCATCTGTGATGATTTAAATTATCACAGACGGTTCTTTATACTTCATGAACCGTCTGTGATAAGTCCATATCACATACGGTTCCAAAAGAACCGTCTATGATGAGGTATCTTCTATAGTCTGTTTTGTAGTAGTGTTACTAATGGAGATAGATGTTTCTTATTGCGGATGAATGCAACTTGGCAACCGTACAGGTAACGTGGTGCACAAAATTTCTGTGCAGGCTTGCGTGCCTCCTTGACGCTCGACGCACACACGGCGGCAAAGTGACGAAGTACTGGTGTGAAGGCAACTGGAAGGAAGGCATCTGCGGCTGTGAGATGTGCCAACCATGCATATCTGAATTCTAAGGGCTGCGTGCTTTGGCTCTATGTCATGGGAGCCAAATATATATAATAAAAAATAAGAGGAGGAAATCAAATTTCATGTGGCATGTCTAGCTTCGGTTATGGCTTTGTCATCCTCTTCTTGTCATTTTTTTAATATACTGAATTGTGAAATAATTCATGCGTGGGCACCAGGGTTGTGATTTTCGGCCAAAAATCGGCGCTACCGGTCTTACCCCAACAGCCCAAAAAAAATTGGTTTTTCTTGAATTTGATCATTTTTATTTAAAATACAAAAAAAATTAATTTTAATTTGAAAATAATACGGTAGCGAAAACCCTGGTGGGCACTTCCCTAAACCAGCCCATAACAGCCGAATGCTTCTAAGACCACAATAAACAAGGTTTCGATGAAGCACTAAACTCGTGTTCTTGATTTATTTCTACAATATTCGTGCCTACATAAACTAGTAGCCAAACAACTGCAGAACGCCAAGGAAGTAAACAACACAGGCTACGAGTTTACCTTGAGTTATACCGTTGCTTGCTAGCTCAAATAGTAGCATTTTCATATTGACGTTTTAGGCGAAGCGAAAATGAAAAGCAACATGCTACGGACGCGTGCCCTAAATTGATCTATAGAAGGTCCTGTTCCATATAGGCCAAGCAGGGGTGGATTTACCGTGTCCTAGCAGGTGCACAGGACACTGGGTTTAAAAATCAATTTTCATTAGATATAATCATGTATATGTAATATAAACACCCCTACCTCAACATGGGAAGATACCACAAGTCACAGTCCAGCCGAACGTGACCCATCTTGTTAGCTCATGCCCAGTCTGAATATGAACTCCTCTGCCAACCTATATATCTTGAAGATATGCGTTGTCACATTAAATCTATAATAGCTAAAAAAAGTCAACTATTTGATATTGGAAACAATGAGTTGCTAGGGAATAATTAAATGATTTAATTTTTTGTTATTTTTTATAAGGCTATAAAGATTGCATTCTATATCCTCTAGAGGTTGTCTTTTACAAAAAAAAAAAAAACGAAAGGAGGATAGACAAAAAAAAACAAGAAGTTTGCATTTGCACACCCAAAAGATGGAGAGGGGAACTGCTACTCTATGCTTCCTCATGGTTCTTGTGTTGCTAGGAAGCTCTACTCATGCAGGTTCTCCCTCTTTCCGTGTGTGGGCTTTCTCATGTGTGTGTTTTTCTCGGCCTCTCTTGCCCGGCAAAATAGATTCTCGGTTTGTGGTTGTTGTGCTGCGTTTTTTTTATTAAAAAAAATTGCTATCAAAAGAAAATTGTGAAAAGACTATTACTCTTTTGGATAAATCAGATTAAAGTTAGATGAATTCTGATATCCAATGGTTGTCCTCTCATACTTAATCTTGTATATCCTATACCCTTTTCCAACTTGATTTAAAACATAACTAGTTAGACACAAGTATCTAAAAGCGGCTCAACCAAACGACAGTCATCGTATCATTTGGAACACATGAATTTCATATGAGTTTCACAATAATTTTATGGAAATAGTGCAATTTTTGTAGGAATTCATGAAAATTTCCGCGTTCCAGACGAAACTAGGTACATTTTACTTTAGAACAGTAGAACTTTTTTTAAAATCCCATAAAAAAATAGAATTGTTTTTACTGTACCTAGCAACATCGTGGGAAGCTTGTACTAATTTGGTGGTATGTTTTTTGTGCAGAGCATTGTGCTTATTACTCCTTTTGGATGTTGTGCGTCGAGCCATTGTGTAAGGTGACCTGCCAAATGTTCTACCAAAACCACGTCAAGGAGTACAGCTGCCAGGGCACCTGGCCAAATCGCAAATGCGTCTGCTACGCCTGTTACAATTAATGATTAGACCCAAAGGAACATACAACGTCCTCATGTGGTGAGGGTCAAACACATGCATGAGAATGTGGAATAATATATGTTGATGACATCTTTCATGACGTGGAATTTTGGATGTAGTGTCGCAGTGCCATCTACTATTTCATCATTTTATCATGCATGATTTCATATTGGATTTTTAAAAAATAATATTATTATTAATTTAAAAGATAATTACAAAAAAAAATAGTTAAAAAACTACAAATATAGGTATTTATCGCAATTTGAAATGATGATAGGCTCTTGTCGTTATTCTAATCCACGACAGTATCCCTGTCGCCAATTGGAATGGTGTGAAGATATCCCTTTCGTCAATTTAACTAGCGACGGGAGTTGATGAGGACATCAACCCTCTGGATACGATACGACAGCCACTCCACATGCCAAGCTGGAGTCAAGCTAGACAAGTTCTTGAATCCAATTTGACCTCTGAAGACAGCACTGACTTCAAATATGCATAACTTTCACATACAGAATTCGCTAGAGGTCCACGTGTACTTGATGGAAAGCTTATCTTGTCCTCTTTCCAATGGATCTGGCCCCACCTCCAAATTCCTTCCGTACGCGCCGCACTCCCCAAAAGAAAGTGTTGTGTCACCTGTTTGGGCCAATTTAAGCTATGTAATGTATGGGCTGACTTGACCCATATAGTGGCTGACCACCCTAGGCATGAGTAATGTCCACAAGGTGTTGTTCATGCATGAACAGTACCACCTCCCCTATCTACTAGCTATGTTCGGCTATTCCACCCTATTTAAGGTGGCCGCACCCCTCTAGTCTTCTCGGGTTTTGTTAGATTAAAGTTTAGCCTTTGCTAATTTATACTTTGTCCTCTTCTTCGATGAGAACAACAACGACTTTGTCTTTGGAACCTCACTTATCAATACGAAAACTATTTGTCTACTCGTAATTTCAAATTGCTTATTATCTTGTTCTTGCTTGTTCTTCGATTGCATGTAGGAATAGACCTTCGTGATTAGGTCGATCGTGCTTTTAGCAAGGCATGTAGTTGTACGAAAGACCCAGTTCAATAGAGCACAAAGTTAAGTCCTTACTTGACCAAGGCAAGACTTCCAATTTCTAACTATGCTATAAATATTATCGTTCTCATTCGCAAAGCTCCACCATATCACTTAGTATCCACCACTTGCCTTAATCTAAATCCTTTCCCACCCTGTTGGTTAAGTGCAATACATACTATCACAAAGGAATAACACATAGCACATAGTTTTACACAAAGTTCCATAGTCACTTAGTCAAGTTTATAATTGCAACTCAAATTATATGTGTGACTTGTAGCATGACTAAGCAATCTACTCCTATCTAACCAACCCACGTTGGTACTACGATAATACCAACTAAATAATGAACCAATCTAGGGTGACAAAAGATTATGACATAACAATAGACAAGGTGGATATAAACAAATTGGATTAATAACTAAACCCAAAAGCATTTAAATAAATACTTAAAATAAATGCAATAATTAAATCAAAGTAATTTTAAAAACTGGGCTCAATATGTAATGGGACTTTTGTCCCAATCTTTTGGTGAGGATGAAACAACTTGATTGATGGAAGCTAACTCTCACGATCCAGGCTACAACCGTGCGACGACTGTTGCACCCGCAATCGCTGAACCAACGTCACGTTCATTATTGACCTTGCCGGCAGCGAGATTGACCTGACCACGAAGGTCTTTTCCTGCATGCAATCAAGAGTCAAGCAAGAAAAATAGATGAAGCAATGAACTTGCTGAATAGGAATTGAGGAACAAAGATGGGTGTATTGAATAATTTGGGGTTCCGACGATAGTGTCTGGTTGCACTAGCTGTACAAGCAAATGATAGTGTTTCCATCCTAAGCTGAAATCAATCTAATAAAACATGTGGAACTAGGGGGGCGCAGCCATCTATTTAAGAGAGGGGGGAGCGGAGGGTTGTGGCAAAGTAGAGGAAGTGGCTGAATCCAACATGGAGTCGATTTTCCCTTGGCCGAAATAGCTAGGACTCCTCTCCTTTCCTTATCTCTATCCTACCTAAATTTAAACTTCCTAAAAACAGTTTGACTCAAACTAACCTTTAAGGGGATTCGAATACAAGCCTTGTAGACTAAGGAAAGGTAGTGCAACACCAAGTAGAGGGTGGCCGAAACTCTTTGAGTTGGAGGCCACATATTCTTCATCTCCTTTAGGGTGGCTTTAAAGTCCTGAAGTCCTCGCTAGAATTCTGGTCATTGTTATTGCCTTCTCCTTCCTTGATGCACATCAACTCCTTGCTGTCCATTCCTAGATTCCTAAGCATAAGAAAATCATCTGGGTTTGGGTTGGGCTGACACGCAAGCGCTGACACGGCATTGACTCAGCCGACATGCAAGTGACACATCGACACAGGTGATGAGGTGGCTACACACGTGGATGTCCACGTAGACAAACGACGGTGAGACGCGGGTTCGTCCGACAACGGTGAACGGTGGCTCGCTTGCAACGGTGAGTACTCGCATTGGATAGTCCTCGCTATTGCGCACCTAGAGACACTCAAGTTGGTACTGTGGAGCGACGGAGTCGGCCAGAATTGTAGTCAGAGCGAAGAGCGCTACTGGCGGCGATGGAATTTGAAGAAATTGAGTTTCGGGGGAAAACCCTAGTTCTTCAAATTACCACGGCTCTAGGGTTCTTGGGGCGCAAAGGAGGTGGGATTAGGGACGAGCAATGGATTGCGCACCCAGGGGCACTATTTATAGGGCTCGGGCGTGCCCGATATGGAAACGCCCAAATCGGGTTCGTTTCGGACTCAACGGTTCTTAGAGATAGAAAAGGATTCAAGATAAGATTTTGATCCAAAACGATATGGACGAGATAGAGATTAAGTTTGGCACGATTTCCTGGGATCGTTTCGTTGGAGATTGAGTTTTTGTCGGACGGAGCTTCTAGAAGGCTTCAATGGTGGACGAGGGTGAAGCTTCTTGCGGAGAAGACAACTCAAGGACGATGATGCACACTGTAATACTCGATAGGCGATTAGAGAGAATTTCATTCAGTTTCAAATTTCTTCTCTCAGCGAAGTATTTTACCAGCGAATAATAGAGTTAAAAAGAGGTTTTTGGCGTAATCTCGACAACTTGGGCCTTGGGCCGCAGCCCAGAAGGCCCAAGAGGGGGGGTGGCCACAAGGAGGGAGGCGCCACTCTCTCCTTCCCCCAACCCTAGCCGCCACAACTCCCTCCCCCCCATCTCTTGCGCCTCCTACTTCCCAAGGGCAGCCGCCACCCCCTTTCCTCTCCCTCCCTGGCGCCTCTTCTCCCCGGTGCTGCCCTCTAGGATCATCACCAAGGCGACTCCCTGCCCTCATCTCCAGTTGGCCTTCCATTGGACCGGCTACCCGGGTGGCCAGCCAAGAGAAGGAAGGAAGAAGGTGGAAGGGGGGTTCTTCGCGAGGTTGATCACCATCTTCCTGCGAGTCTTCAAGGGTAACGAAGAGTCTATTTCACTATTTGTTACTGTTTGGATGCAGATTTGATTAGTAGGATTGAATCGAATTGCTGCGGTAGAATTTCAGATTATGTCTACTAGGTTGCGCGGCCGTTTACGGTTGCTTAGAGGCCGAACTGGAGGTTTTCATCTGCTAGAGTTTTGTATATTATGTTCTTAGCTTTCCATAGCTGCCAAGATGACTATATTCCGATCTACGGTTCAAAAGTTATGGTATAATCATTCCACGCTGTCCTGACTGCCTATCGAGAATGAACTGTCTACTTGTTTTTCCAAAATATGAATAAGTTATTTGCAGATCCACAGTTTTCACCCAACTAGGTTATTGTAGAGAATTTTATAATCTTTCCAGATTGATAAAGATCACTTTAATCGGAGTTGTATATCAAAAGTTATGTTATATTCTTCGCTGCTGTTCTATTCGTCTGGACAGATTTCTGTCAGGCACTTTCACCTTTTGTTTAGTTAATTTTTTTGGCTGAATTAGGAAATCTTATCTACTAGAATGTAGTAGATAGGTCCGTTAAGTTTCCATAGGATCTGGCCTCACCTTGTTCTGAGTCCCATGTTAATAAATATAGTCACCTTGTTCTAAGTCCCATGTTATGTTTATTTAAGTGCTCCTCGTGGTCCTTAATCACCTCCTGATTATACTCAATTGGATTTAGTCTTTAGTCCTGCATTGGTTCTATTGTATGATGATCCTTTTCTGCCATTATATGAGTTATTGTTTAAAATACTTCTGAATTATGGTTGTATGTTAGATCATTTAGGTAATATTTTGGCTTCCGAATAGCCAAGGTGTTACAGTTGGGAGGGGTTGGGTAAATTATTGCTTCAGCATTTCCATTGATGTGACTTGATTAATGAGTCGTTGTTAAATTGTTTTGTGCTATATTGCTGTTAAGCTAAGTGTTTGGTTTTAATTGATGTGATGTTCTTAGATGGCAAGGGGTAGAGGCCGTGGCCGTGGTCGTCCACCGATCCATGGTCGTGGTCGTGGACACGGTCCGGCTGTGTCTTTGCCTTCGTCCGAGGGATCTGCTGGTGCTGCTACTAAGGAGATTACCTCAGCTACTCATCCAGCAGAGGCTCAGGCCGCGTCAGCAGATATCATTCAAAATCTTCAGAGGGAGAACTAGTAACTCTGCCAGCAAATTGCAGGCGGCATTTCCTGCGGCCGCTGCACCTGCGGTGGAACCAGTTGCTGCAGCAGTTCCACCCGAGGCTAGGATGAGTCTCCGCGAGTGTATGTCGCTTCGCCTGGACACCTTTGACGAAGCAGGTACTCCGGTTCAAGCTGCAGATTGGTTGAGGTATATGGAAAGACAGTTTGGGGGCGTTAGAGCTGAACTCTGCGCAGAATGCGCGATTTGTGGCCTTTCAGCTGAAGGGCCAAGCTAAGATCTGTTGGGAAGGGGTTATGTCTGCTAGGACCCCAGTGCAGGGACCAGTCACTTGGGAGATATTCGTGGAGCAATTCAGGACAAAGTTCTATCTGGATTCCTTCCTTGAGAAGATGGAGCAATCGCTGCTGATATTTGTTCAAGGGAAGATGTCAGTGTCTAAGTATGAGACTGGGTTTAACAATCTGGTATGCTTTGTACCAGTGGTGACTAATGATGACCGGGAGAAGGCCAACAGGTTCCGTCGGGGCCTCAATCAGGAGTATCGCCAGATTCTGGGGGCAACCAGTTTGCGTGACTTCAGCTCCGTGGTCTAACAGGGCAGGTGGATGGAGCTGGAGAGGGATCCTTCTTCGCAGAGGCAGGCTGCTAGTGGCCCTGCCCCTGCTGGTGGGGGCCAGAAGTGGAGTTTTGGTGAGGGAGGTGGGTCTTCTCAGCGACCTGCTCCCAAGAGGTTTCAGGGAGGTCATCACTCGCATCCTGTTCAGTAGTGGCAGTCTTCTTCTTCGACGTCGCGTTTTTCGTCATCCACACCCCATATGCGTCCTGGTCCAGGTCAAGGTATGAAATGCTTCAGGTGTGGTGAGGGGCACCGGGCTTCAGAATGTTCTTACAAAGGGACATGCCGTCAGTGTGGTCGAGAAGGCCACAAGATATCCGTATGCAAGCAAAATCCAACAAGCATCATCAAGTGGGAGTCAGTTCCATTGGCTTCTTCTTCTAGTACTCCTCGGAGTTCGATTCGCACTTAGCCGTTGTACATGTGCCTCGCCTCTTGAGGTGGGTTCCTCTGCAGCGTTTACTCAAGACCTCTGCGGGTTCTCTGAACCCGTTACATCTACACCGCCGTTGTTCGTTTCTCCCACAGCGGTTCCTGTTTACCCTTCGCCGAGTGTCGGTGCATCCTGTGCTCCAACACTACCGGGAGTCTACGCCATGCCCACCCCTGAGACTATGGGCCGTCCTGACGTGGTGACATGTACTTTACTAGTCGATTCACATGATGCTTTCGTTTTGTTTCATTCAGGGGCTACTTATTCGTTTGTGTCCCTGGAGTTTGCTAGAAGGACAGGTTTGAGTTTGCAGCATATTTATGAGTCTGTGATAGTCAGCTTTCCGGGTGGTCTTATTTCTAGCTCTACAGCATGTCCTGGCTGTTCTATCACTATTGATGATGAGAATTTCACTGCTAACCTTATGGTAATTCAGTTTTCACCTTTTGATGTTATTCTGGGTATGGATTGGTTATTTCGTTACCGTGCCAAGATTTGTTGCTTCTGGAAGACGGTGACTTTGCAAGCCCCGTCCGGTGAGGAACTGGTGTTTCAGGGCAGTGCACCGTCTGATTCATTGTTCGTGTTGGCTAGTCTGTTTCCTACTCGTCGGGCCTCAACCATTGGGTTGTTTTGGTCTCTCAGAGAGAAGACTGACTTTTCACTGCGTATCGAGGAGGTTCCTGTCGTGAATGAGTTTTCTGATGTCTTTCCTGTGGAGCTTCCTAGGATGTCTCCAGAGTGGAAAGTGGAGTTCCAGATTGATCTTATTCCGGGAACTCAACCCATATCGATGTCTCCTTCCTGTTTGGCTCGACCCTTTCAAGAGGAGTTGAAGAAGCAATTGGACGACCTACTGTCTAAAGGTATGATTCGGCGTAGTGTTTCGCCGTGGGGAGCGCCTGTTTTATTCACTAAGAAGAAAGATGGCAGTTGGCGCATGTGTGTGGACTACCGGGCTCTTAATCAGGCTACTGTAAAGAATAAATATCCTTTGCCCCGCATTGAGGATCTCTTTGATCAACTGAAGGGAGCTAGAATATTCTCCAAGATTGACCTTCGGTCAGGTTATAACCAAATTCTTGTTCGGGAGCAAGATATTGAGAAGACAGCTTTCTCTACGAGGTATGGCTATTATGAGTATAAGGTTATGTCTTTTGGGCTAACAAAATGCTCCTGCAGTTTTCATGGAAGCCATGAACAGTATGCTGCATTGATACCTTGATGATTTCGTTGTAGTATTCATTGATGATATCCTGCTTTATTCCTAGACGGAAGAGGATCATGTCCAGCATCTGAGGTTGGTTCTTGATACTTTAAGAGAGAATCAATTTTATGCCAAGCTAAAGAAGTGTGAATTCTGGATTACTGAGGTTGGGTTTCTGGGCCATGTAATTAATCAAGAGGGCATTTCAGTTGATCCCGGTAAAATCTCAACGGTGGTAGAATGGAAAAGGCCAACCAATGTCAAGGAAGTGAGGAGTTTCCTGGGTTTAGCTGGCTATTACCGGCGCTTCGTGGAGGGTTTTTCGAACATTGCTAGACCGATGTCCCAGCTAACACAGAAATGTGTCAAATTCCAGTGGTCAGATGTGTGTGAGTGCAGTTTCTGTACTTTGAAAGATAGGTTGGTGACCGCTCCAATCCTTACTCTTCCTGAGCCTAGAAAGCGTTTCACTATCTATTCAGATGCGTCTAGAGTTGGACTTGGTTGTGAGCTCATGTAGGAGGGTAAGGTGATTGCCTATGCATCGAGATAGTTGAAGAAACATGAGCATAATTATCCTACTCATGATTTAGAGCTTATCGCAGTGGTTCTTGCTTTGAAGATATGGTGTCATTATTTGTACAGCGAATCTTGTGATGTATTCACTTATCACAAGAGTCTGAAATACATCTTTACCCAGAAAGACTTAAACCTAAGACAGAGGAGATGGTTAGAGTTGATAAAAGACTATGATCTCACCATTCAGTATCACCCTGGTAAGGCGAATGTTGTAGCAGATACTCTGAGTCATAAGGCGACACCTCCTACACTCAGTTGTCTTATTACTGATTTTGAGCGTATGGATATCTCCTTTTGCTTTGCGGGTACCGCCCAGACCGAGACTCAGTTACTTCTTAAGTCAGCCATCCCAGAACGAGTGCGGGAAGCACAACAGCATGATCAGATGCTCCAGCGAGTGAGGAAGCGTTTTATTGAGGACAAACAATGCCACTTCAGTGTAGATGATTCTAGTGCATTACGTTTTAAGGGCCGCCTCTGTGTACCACAGGAGGCTCAGGTCAAAGATGAGATTCTAAGGGGAGCACATCGTACTCCGTATACCGTACATCCTAATGAGACCAAGATGTATAAGGATTTGAAGAAGAGTTTCTGGTGGAAGAGGATGAAGATTGATGTAGGACCGTAAAGGCGACTAGAGGGGCGTGAATAGGAGTTTTCTCGATTTTTTGCCTTAATCAAATTCAACACACACTTTTCTCCTTTAGCTATGAAAGCTAAGAAGATCAGTAAACGCACAGAGGAAGCCTTGTGCTGAATTCAATTACCCCCTTAACCACAATACACAAATATGGAGAAATGATCTCACCTAGCGGTCGGACCGGTGTGCTGTTGGCGGTCTGACTGCCTGGCGGTCGGACTGGCCTCAATTGGCGGTCTGAATGTAGGGCGGTCGGACTGGCGGTATAAAATCGGTCAGACCGATTTAGTCTAGAGGCAACACACAATGCCCAAATCCAAAATGAAAATTGGTACTACTTTTGATTCAACCAATGAAACTTGACCAAATTTGGAGCACACCTCCCTAAGTATATCTAAGACCTATTTCTAGCGACGATCGTCCAGATCCACTTCGAAGAAACGTCTCTCAAAGTTTTACCAAATAAGTGTTCCAAAACTTAGAAATATAAAAATCTTGATCCAAGACTTTCTTGTGGGAGATTGATGATCTAGATGATTCTAGGAGTATTCCCACACATCAAAGTAAGATAAAATCGGTCAAGAGACCAAGCATAAACACTTGGATCAAGGAAGCACCAAAATAATCAAAAGAGAGAGGAACACAAAAGAGACTGCACCCTTAAGCAAACATCAATAGATTGATTGATTCGATATGTTGCTTACAAAACCACTCCGTCAAGGAGGACAAGAGCTCAATCCAAGAGCACACTCAAATCTCCTCTCCTCTCCTCTTCTCTCCTAACCCTAACCCTAGAAATGGTTTTTGCAAATGAGGGCTTAAGTGCTTAGGAGGTTTTTCCATCTCCCCCCTTTCTATTTATAGGAGAGGCTAGGGTTTCTCACATGGGCTCCCATTAAGGCCCAACACAAATGGAACCCACACACACACATCAATCTATTGAAAGTAATCGCCTCCTTCAGGTGGATGCAGTCGCTGAATATAAAGAGGAGCTCCTGGTGCAGAAGTGGCCTCGACCTCACGAGCTGTGGAGGTAGGAATAGAGCCACTCATGTCGTCGGTGAAGATAGGAGGGGCTGCTCAGTTGAAACTGGAGTAGTAGTAGCAGACTCTCCAACCCTCTCAGAAGTGACTGGAGGATGTGTCGGGTCCTCATCCTCAGAGTCATCATGAACGAAGATGCTTCCCTGAATTTCAGGAACTTGTGTACCTGTAGCATCGGGTCTAGTACCAGGACTAGCCTCATCAAAAGTGACTTCGCAAGTCTCAACAATTTTGTTAGTGTCAACATTAAATACACGATAGCCACGAGAATGAGTAGGATATCCAAGAAATATGCCATCAGAACATCTAGACTCAAATTTATCAAGGTTGCCATGTTTAAGAATGAAGCACTTGCAACCAAAAATCTTGAAATGAGAGACTTTAGGTGAATGACCAAATCTAAGCTCATAAGAGGTCTTCCCAATTACATATCTCAATAAAACCCTATAGGAGATATAACAAGCAGTAGAGATCGCCTCAGCCCAAAATCTCCTAGGAGTAGATTGCTCATCTAACATGGTCCGAGCTATCTCTACAAGGGTCCTATTCTTCTTCTTTACAACACCATTCTGCTGGGGAACTCTAGGAGAAGAAAACTGATGCTCAATTCTCGTATCAGTGCAGAAAGTAGAAAAAGAAGAATTCTTGAATTCTATCACATTGTCACTCCCAAAGGGTCTCAAAGCTCCAGGAATATCAACAGCAAGTCTAAGGACCAATTCTCTACAGAAACCAAACGCCTCGTCCTTAGAAGCGAGAAAATAAACCCATGAATACCTGGAGAAATCATCCACAACCACCAGCACAAACCATTTCCCACCAGCTGACTGAACTCTAGAAGGACCAACAGTGTCTAAGTGCGTAGTCGCCCAGTCCATCACCATCACCAAGGTAAGAAGTGGGTGGGAAGCAGACACCATCTTACCATGTCTACAGGGCGAGCACACAAGATCTCAAACAGCCTTCAGCCTAGGCAAACCTCTAATCAAGTCCTTGCAACTGACTCTAGACAAATGATCAAAGCCTATATGCTTAAGTCTACAATGCCACAAAACAAGATCAACAGAATCAGTGGCTATAAGACATCTAGGACTGGAAGCTGAAGAAATACTGAAATTTGCACAAAAGATCTTCTTAAATCTGGAGATCTCAAAGACAAGCTCACCCGAGGAATCTAGAACTCTACACTCACCACTTTTAAACCTCACTCCTAGACCCTCATCAAGCAGCTGAGAAACAGATAGAAGATTATACATCAGCTTACTTACCAAAGTGACGTCTTTAAGCATGAAATTGTTGTTGACGCGCACAGTGCCCTTTGCAGTCACGGTCCCGGTAGAAGCATCCCCAAATGTAATCAATTCGTTGCCGGATGCACGTGTGAGGGAGGAGAACCATCTAGAATCTCCGGTCATATGTCGAGAACACCCGGAGTCAACAAGCCATATGTCCTCCTTCCTCGCACGACGGACCTAAAAAGCACAAGCAGAAAACATCTGTGCCTCGGTACTGGGGTTAGTGATAAAAGATCTAGGAATCCAGTACTGAGAAGTACGATGCCTGGGTGCAACAGTAGAAACAGCAGAAAAATGATCAGGAACAAAATCATAAGAATGCACACGAAAACCACCTAGACCTCTCCGAAACGATCTACCAAAAGATCGATACTCCCCCTGTCTAGGTGCTACCCATGGTCTCTCCTCACGATATCCTAAACTAAAATACTGCCTTGATTCACCAAAAGAGTCAACAAAGTTCTCTATAAGCCTAGACCTATATGTAGTACGAAAAACAGGCTGCCTGGCTCTAGAGACTACAGCAGGTGAAGGGACTCCTCTAATGGATCGCAAAGCGTTCATCCTCTCTTTTCTCTCAATCTTTGCTCTCTAGAAGCAGAACTCAACAGTGCGGCCTTCTTTCTTGCAGAAGGTGCAATGGTACTTGACGTTTTGAGGGGTCTGTACTGGTAAAACAGAAACACCTTTCTTGTCAGAAAGAGTTTGAGCAAAGCCTGCAGATTTGAAAACAACCTTGGATGGCTTAAGAGGTTCTAACTCAAGCAGACCACTTTTCACAACTCTAGCAATCTTAGGTGGGTGATTCTCGGAATGCTCCAGGGGATTAAAACCTAGGCCACTATTTTTCACACTCACCTTGGATTGGTCAAGAATCATATTGAGTTTCTTTTTCCCACTAGAAAACTTCTCAATAGTCACTTTGAGGTAATCATTCTCTTTAGCTAAAACCTCACATCTAGTGCACTTTCTAGACTTGATTGCCTCATCATGTTTACTCTTAAGAAGAGTCATTTCCACTTTAAAGACCTCACAAGACACACAATAGGAATCCTTAATCCTATTCAACTGCTCCTTAAATTTAACTCTAAAAGGCTCTTGAATCTTACCAACCATTGTTTCAACTTCAGCATTCAAAACACAAGAGGTAGAGTCAATAACTTTCTTATAAGCAGTAAGAGACATGGATTTTTTAATTTTAGCTTTTTCTTCAAGAGTCTTGTTTAAAGCTTCAATCTCAATTGTAAACTTAGAACAATTTTCACAAGAAGCAGCTCTAGAGTACGCAACCATTTCAGTCATCTCTTGCATTTTAATCCTATTATTCTTATAATGAGAGCAAGTGTGACTAGCATCAAATTTTTGCAATTCTTTCAAGGCGCTATCCAATTTTAATTCAAGCAAGGCACAGTTTGAACAAGTTAAAAGGATAGCATCCAAAGCAGTCACATTAAGTGAAATGGCATCCATGCAAACAGAACTAGACTTGAGATATTCTAGTTCATCAAGAGCATCTTTTAATTGATTAACAACAGAGCAATGAGTAGTTTTTAAGCTTGTCAGTTCTTTAAGCAAGCTAGAGCAGGAATCACAAATATCATCAGGATTAATAGATTTGAGCCTAACAACTTCTAGGTTCAAATTATCAATCATAGTGTCCTATTTCTTAATCATTTTTGCTTGCTTATGCAATTTCTGTTCAGCAAGCACCAAAACTCTTTTCATATCAGCAAGTGAATGGCATACCTCATCGGGGTCGTTGAAAGGATCCTTGTCATTTGAGGAGTCAGTGTCATGGCTGTTCTTGGCCATGAAACACATGCATGTGAAGTCATGGGCCTTCTTCTTGCCACGTGAGTCACTCTCGTCGCCTCCTTCTTCGAGTCCACATCGCTCATGTTTACATTTTCTAGAGCGGCAAGGACTCGGCTGACAAACTTGCGATAGTTTGTCTTCTTGGGTTTAGCATCCCTCGCTTGAGGATGCCTTCGTGACTCCTTCTCCTCCTTGCCCTTCAGCTTGGGGCACTTGGAACGAATGTGGTTTGGCTCACCACATTCAAAGCATGTGATAGGTCCACCTCTCCTCCTATTTCACACCTTGTTGTAAGCTCTCGTGAATTTGGTGGATAGGGGGGCTAAATCATCTTCAGGTTGTTTCTCAAGCTGCTCATCGCTCAAAGAATGCAAAGCTGATAAAGAAAAACCCGATGAGCTAATATCCAAAGAATCAGAAGAACTACCCTTCGATTGGTCGACCACTAAAGCCATCGACTCTGTCTTGGGGAGACGTGAGATAAAATCAATTTCATACGTCTTCAACCTCGAGTACAGCTTATCCATGGTAATCTCACTCATGACAGTGTTGTCATTGATGGAAGTGATCTTCATTCCCCAGACCTTCACATCAAGAGCACCCAAAAGCCGGCGTGCATTTTCTGACTCAGAAAAAACTAGGTCAACCGCGCGGAGATCATGAAGAATCTTAGAAAATCTTCACCATAGCTCATCTAAAGACTCACCAGGTCTTTGCTCGATCTTGGAGTAAATTTTCTTAAGCTGGTTCTATCTCACTTCCTTGATTGCAGTGGAGCCCTCGTGATAATCACAGAGAGTCTGCCAGATCTCATGAGCAGACCGCAAATGAGCGACACGCTCAAACTCCGATCGACTAAGGCCTTGGATCAAAAAATTTCGAGCCTTGCTGTTGGCCTCCACATCTGGAGTGATCACATCGTCATCGGCTGGCACGACATAAGGATTTTTCACCTTAAGCCAAATTGCGTGCCCTTGAGCCTCGATGTAGGCCTGCATTCGGGCCTTCCAATAAGCAAAATCAACTCCATAGAAAATATGTGGTTTGGTTGAATACTTGTCAGTCGCCATGGCTCCAAAGACCGGTTAAGATCTATGAGAAGAGCTAACCGGGCTCTGATACCACTTGTAGGACCGTAAAGGCGACTAGAGGGGGGTGAATAGACGCTTTCTCGATTTTTCGCCTTAATCAAATTCAACACGCACTTTTCTCCTTTAGCTATGAAAGCTAAGAAGATCAGTAAACGTGCAGATGAAGCCTAGTGCTGAATTCAATTACCCCCTTAACCACAATACACAAATATGAAGAAATGATATCACTGAGCGGTTGGACCGGTGTGCTGCTGGCGGTCTGACTGCCTGGCGGTCGGACCGGCCTCAATTGGCGGTCTGAATGTAGCGCGGTCGGACCGGCGGTGTAAAATCGGTCAGACCGATTTAGTCCAGAGGCAACACACAATACCCAAATCCAAAACGAAAATTGGTCCAACTTTTGATTCAACCAATGAAACTTGACCAAATTTGGAGCACACCTCCCTAAGGATATCTAAGACCTATTTCTAGCGACGATCGTCCAGATCCACTTCGAAGAAACGATCTCTCAAAGTTTTACCAAAGAAGTGTTCCAAAACCTAGAAATATGAAAATCTTGTTCCAAGACTTGCTTGTGGGGGATTGATGATCTAGATGATTCTAGGAGTATTCACACACATCAAAGTAAGATAAAAATTGGTCAAGAGACCAAGCATAAACACCAAAATCATCAAAAGAGAGAGGAACACAAAAGAGACTTCACCCTTAAGCAAACATCAATAGATTGATTGATTCAATATGTTGCTTACAAAGCCAGTCCCTCAAGGAGGACAAGAGCTCAATCCAAGAGCACACTCAAATCTCCTCTCCTCTCCTCTTCTCTCCTAACCCTAACCCTAGAAATAGTTTTTACAAATGAGGGCTTAAGTGCTTGGGAGGTTTTTCCATCTCCCCCCTTTCTATTTAAAGGAGAGGCTAGAGTTTCTCACATGGGCTCCCATTAAGGCCCAACACAAATGGGACCCACACACACATCAATATGTTGAAGCAATTGCCTGCTTCACCATGTATAGGTTGATCAGCGGCCCTCATCATGTCGGCAAGTCTCTCCCGTCCGAATCCCATCGAAACCTCCAAGGCACTTGCACCGACCCCTGCGCCGCTAGATCCAACCAGCTGCAACGAACTGCCCGTTCGATCCATCTTGTCCATTCTGCACCCTGCTTGAGTCATACGACCTCACCCGGCATCCATGATCGTTCTGGATATCAGCTCTCCAAGCGTAGTCCCGATCCACCTCACCGTTGATGTCGTTGACCTGCACAGCAATAGACAAACAAATCGTCTCCGGGAACAAGTTCTTCACAACTTGACCCACGTTAGCTCAACAATGCAATATGCAACAATAAAGCATTGAAACTCATGCATTAAACACAACGAAAACACATCAATGCCAAAATGGCCGAAGTCCAAGTGGAAGCCGGTTTGACCGCCCCACCAAGCCGGTCGGACCGATTTCCCAGCGGTCGGACCGATTCCAGAACGACGGTCTGATTGCCCAAAAAGACTTAGCTAAATTTCAACTCGGAAATCCGCAAGCTCTCTGAAATTTTCAAACTGATAGAACTTTTGACTGGGAGCTCTAAAAATTATGTGACCACATCAAGAAGACTCCGCTCTCATGCCTACACAACCTATTTTTGGCCTAGCCCCAAACTCCATCATAAACTATGGCCAGTCGGACCGCCAAGCATCGCTAGTCGGACTGCCACACGGTCGGTCTGACTGGCGACATAGCTGGTCGGACCGCCAATGACCTGACCGCACAGAAGTTTGCCGAAAACGCGAGATTTGACAAACCAACAACGCCATTACCAATTGACTCATCACTCTAAGATCATACACATATCCCCACGATATCCACAATTGATATCGCTCAATATTTAGTATCTTGTGGAGTTTGCCAACGGGTCTAAGCTGAGCATAAGGGACCAGCAGGTTTGCTGCAACCTTTGGAGATGCTAGTATGGCCATGGAATGACATATCTATGGATTTCGTAGTTGGTTTACCTCACACACAGTGAGGGAAGGATGCTATTTGGGTTATAGTGGACCAGTTCAGTAAGTCGGCACATTTCATTCCTATTCGTACAACAAATTCAGTAAGTGATTTGGCTCCTCTTTATGTACGAGAAATAGTGTGGTTGCACGGGGTGCCTAAAACCATTGTTTCTGATCGAGATGCCAAATTTGCCTCCAAGTTCTGGGAAAGTTTGCAAGGTGCTTTGGGCACACAGCTTCGTCTTAGTACCGCTTTTCACCCCCAAATAGATGGTCAATCTGAGCGCACCATACAGACACCGGAGGATATGCTCAGATGTTGTGTTATGTATTAGAGGGGAGGCTAGGAAGATCACTTAGCTTTGGCAGAATTCGCCTGTAAAAACAGCTACCACGCTAGCATTCGAGCTACTCCATTCGAGGTTCTTTATGGGCGGAAGTGCATATCCCTGTTGTGCTGGAATGCAATTGGAGAGCGGGCAGTTTTGGGTCCTGATTGGGTTCAGCGGACTGTGGCCAGAGTAGCAGAGATTAGGAAGAATCTGTTGGCTGCTCAGAGCCGACAGAAGAGCTATGCAGATGTCAAAAGGCGAGATTTAGAATTTGAAGTGGGGGACGAGGTTCTGTTGAGAGTATCGTCTACCAAAGGAGTAGTGCGGCTTGGTACCAAAGGGAAGCTTAGCCCGAGGTACGTTGGACCATTTCTAATCATGGCACGAATTGGGAAATTGGCTTATTGCTTGGATCTTCCTGAATCCATGCGCGGAGTTCATAATTTATTTCATGTATCGATGTTGAGGAAATTCTTGAGAGATCCAGAACATGCTATTCCATTGGAGCCGTTGAGCATCCAACAGGATCTTACTTTTGAGTCCCGGCCAGTAAAAAATACTAGAAGAGTCAGAGCGAGTTCTGAGGAACAAGACTTTGAAGTACGTCAAGGTTCTTTGGTCTCATCAGACTGAGAGAGAGGCCACGTGGGAGCTGGAGTCCTGCATGCGCGAGCAGTATCCGGACTTGTTTGCTACTGGTACGTATTAGATTTGTTGATTCTAATTCTAGGGCAAGTCGTTCTTGTGTTGTTTTCGTTGGTGAGAATTCGGGGTCGAATTCTGTTAAGGGGTTAGACTGTAATACCCCGATAGTTGATTAAATAGAATTTCATTCAGTTTTGAATTCCTTCTCTCAGCAAAGTATTTTACCAACAAATAATAGAGTTAAAAGGGGTTTTTGGCGTAATCTCGACAACTTGGTCCTTGGGCCGCAGCCCAGAAGACCCAAGAGGGGGAGGCGCCACTCTCTCCTCCCCCCAACCCTAGACGCCACAACTCCCTTCCCCCCATCTCTTGCGCCTCCTCCTTCCCAAGGGCAGCCGCCACCCCCTGTCCTCTCCCTCCCTGGCGCCTCTTCTCCCCGGTGCCGCCCTCAAGGATCATCACCAAGCCGACTCCCTGCCCTCATCTCCAGTCGGCCTTCCATTGGAGCGGCTACCGGGGTGGCCAGCCAAGAGAAGGAAGGAAGAAGGTGGAAAGGGGGGGTTCTTCCCGAGGTTGATCACCATCTCCCTGCGAGTCTTCAAGGGTAATGAAGAGTCTATTTCACTGTTTGGTACTGTTTGGATGCAGATTTGATTAGTAGGATTGAATCAAATTGCTGCTGTGGAATTTCAGATTATGTCCAGTAGGTTGCGCGGCCGTTTTCGGTTGATTATGTCCAGTATATTCCTTTCAAATGTGCTATTGCCATTATTAGAGTTGTTCTCATTCATTATTCATATTTCATAACATGCACCTCTTTTCATGTTCCATCCACGAGAGTGGATTATAAAGACCCGTCAATTCATGTATGGGCACGTAAGACCCACCATTCCAATGTGGACAGAGATGGACACCCGTATGAAACGTTCCTCATACGGGATTTGGATCCCCGTGTTTGGATAAATGCGGGCTTAAGTGTGTTGGGGAACGTGGCAAGGCTACGATAGCACAAACAAAAATTTATCGCGCAACCAAGGAACCACCGCTAGAAATAGATCACGAGATTACCGCTAGACGCGCCGACTCGTTGCGGAAGTAGAGTCGTCGTAGCGAGTTGATGCAGTCGTAGTCATACTCACAACGCGTCTCCTCCTTCGAGTGGTCATACTCGCCGCACATCTGCTCCTCCGAGTGGTCGTACTAACCACGCGACCTCTCCTCCGACTCCGGTGATCGTCACGAGTCGCGTATCGTCCTAGTGTTGATGCTTCGCAACAACACCTCCGAGGTATCCACACGTATGGGGCAGGATCACCACGCGCTGGAGTGCTAGCACTGACAGTGTGGTTGAGAAGGCGTGGCTATTAGGATTTCAGGAGTTCTTCCAATGATCATCCTCTGTCCCATCCCATGCCACCGCCCCTCTTTATATAGGCATCCATGACGGGTCTCGACCTTGAGGGCCATTAGGAACTCGTGGCCTATACGAATTCGGATCACCATCCAAAATAGATCCTAGCCCTTTAAGTGTGCAACCCTACAGGTTCATATGTAATCGATTATGACTCGGAAACTTTTTTTCGCCCACTAGTCGTTAGCGGTACCTAGCAGCACATAATGATTCACAAATACACATAGAATAGCGGACGAACCTTGATGTAATATGATCTATGACCAGGTCCTCATCACTTGCGATCAATTAGTATCTCCATAAGACCAGATCGTATTTGGTCCTGACCAGTTCGTAACTCCTTACGACCAGGTCCTTACCATTCTGTGATTACGTTTTATCAATCTACGACCAGATCGTATCTCCATACGATCAGTCCGTAACTGATCGAACTAAGCGACCTACTCATGCATTCTCCCTTTGCCTCACGATGTCAAGTTGAACTCCAGGTGAGATGTTGTGTCATCCATGGACTGTTCAATACTTTCTCGATCGAGTGTCGGATAACTTCATGTGGTCGACACTTCGACCACTAGTGGCATGGCCATGCACTTTCTTTATCCGATCACCACGAGGGGCCCAGAGACATCTCTCCTGTTATGTCAGGAGGGGCAAATCCCATCTCGACCAGTCACATCCCTCCGCATGTTTCATAGCATACCCGAAAGCTACCTTTATAACTACCAAGTTACGAGTAGCGTTTAGCAACTCCTAAGAGTGCTATTACACATGTAGGGAACCATGCTGATCTCAGGTCTAAGGATTATAAACCATCATTACTTGAGACCAACTAATGACACAAAGATTCATAACAATCTCAATAGTGTCTCAATGATGGGTCTATCCAGCCCTATGTTCTCTAACATGAGCTCACATTATTGATTCGATATCCATATATCCATGACCGGTGAAACAAGGTCATCAATCAATACATGTGCTAGTCATAGAGTTACTGGTGCTCCGACTAGTGACCTCCGACCAGGGATACATTTAGAATGGCATCATATAAGTTAAAGAGTCCCACCAACAAGTCACATACTTATTGATCTATAACAAATGTTTCATTCATGGAAGATGATAACATATTATTAAAATCATGAACATAATGAAAAATTATCATCTCTATGATTGCCTCTAGGGCATATTTCCAACAAAGTGGACACCGACGGGTGGGCCACTAGCTATACCGGTATGAGCATGTGTGTAGTCCATAGTCCATTCCTTTCAATACATCCATACATTCCATTCTTTCTTTTATACATTCATTGTTATGTTCATGTTCCGTAATGTTGTTGTTTCGTTCAATTATTTATGGTACTTGCTGAGTCTCGGACCCATTCTTGCTTTGTTTATTTATTTAGGTGATCGTTGATGATGGCTATGTTGGGAGGGAGTAGACAAGCACTTTTCACTCAGTTCACCATATTTTATCTTTAATAATAAGTTTCGATTATGTCTTCCATTCGTCAATTGAGGAACTGTAATGAATAAAGTTAGAAGTAGTTGATATTTCACTCCATGTTATGTTTATTTAAGTGCTGCTTGTGGTCCTTAATCACCCCTTGATTATACTCAATTGGATTTAGTCTTTAGTCCTGCATTGGTTCTATTGTATGATGATCCCTATCTGCCATTATATGAGTTATTATTTAAAATACCTCTGAATTATGGTTGTATGTTAGATCCTTTACGTAACATTTTGGCTTCCGAATATCCAGGGTGTTACACACACGGCCCACCTGGCAGAGGGACAAAGGCGCGTGTCCACGCGTCAGCGGGATGGAGCGGCGTGGCTAAGCGGGCTGGCATGCGGACGCGTGAATGAGTTGCCACTACTACAGAAAAGCTCATCACAGACGGTTCTAAACCATCATCACAGACGGTTTTTGAACCGTCTGAATTTTTGTGTCTGTGATGACACGAGGTCATCACAGACGGTTTTTTAACCGTCTGTGATAGTCGCTATCACAGACGGTTCTATTCACAAACCGTGGTTTAGGGTTTTCCTTACTCTCTTATTTTACCATGGCAACCAATACTCTGCCGCGGTAGGGTTTGGGCAGCCAATCCACTGCCGCGGCACATAATCCTCTGCCACAGAGTAAGAAAAAATTCAAACCATGGTAAAACCCTAAAATCACAGACGGTTCTAACCACGAACCGCTCGTGATGAGATATCATCACGAGCGGTTCGTGGTTAGAACCGCTCGTGATATTTCGATATCACGCAGCGGTTCGTGGTTAGAACCGCTCAGGATGCTTCACAGACGGTTCTAACCACGAACCGTCTGTGATATCTACATATCTAGAACCGTCTGTGATAGTGACATATCACAGACGGTTCGTCTTGGAACCGTTTGTGATTATTTTATCACAGACGGTTTCCAAGAACCATCTGTGATGAGGTGTCTTCTATGGCCTGTTTTGTAGTAGTGTGCTACACGGGCCACACGTGGAGAAACAGGAGTTTGGCTGAAGAGATTCGGTCCACAAGGATTATTGAGATTATTAATACATTTTCTATTTTAAAAATAGCAGAAAATGCAAATGCCAATTTAGAAAATAGCAAATGAACTCGAAAAAATTCTAGAAAAATCTAGAAAATATATCCAAGCACATAGAATCCAAATAAAATAGTTTGGCAAATGTTGATGTTGATATTAATCAAATTAAATTATTTTGATACTAAAAGTTCATATTAAGCTTCAATTAAAATCCAAATAAAATCTCTTGGTGAATTTTCCAACTACTAAACTACTCAAAAGATTTTTAAAGCTCAGAAAATTGGGATGTTACACCTGGCTACTCTTGCCGTGCGAAGGCCTACCGCCACCCTGGTCGAAATCGAAGTTCCCGAAGCATGACTCCTTGTGCATCACCAGGTCCTCCTCCTAGAGGGTTGTACGTGTTGTGAAACAGTAAGTTATGCTTGTAAACATGGTGGATATACCGAAATAGTACGTTGTGCATGCAAACAAGAGGGACATACCATGGTGCAAGAAGGTAGATGACGGCTCTGTGTACTCGTGCCACGTGTATGGGTGGAACTCAGGACCTGCTAGAGAAAATTGTCTTTAGTAACTGTGGATATCATGGGGATAGGTTCCAGATCTTAGGATGATGTAACAATTGGCAATGGTGTTTACGGTGTTGGACCGTAAAGGCGACTAGAGGGGGGGGGGTGAATAGGAGCACACTCACTTTTTCACAAATTATGAACTCAATACAATTTCACTCCAGTAGCTATTAGAAAGCTGTGAAGATGAATATACGATCTGTGGAAGACTAGTATTGAATCAATTAAATCCCTAAGCAAAATAACAAAATCAACTAAGATTGCAAACTCACAAGACAGAGGTCGATCATTGGACCCAACCGGTCGGACCGATTGCTCGGCGATCGACCGGCGTTGTCTTTGTGATCGGACCGCTCAAAATCGGTCGACCGGTGATGACGGCGATCTCGACCGCCGACTCGAGCCGATCTGCAACGATAAATCGGCCGATGATGGCGAAGTTGCAATTAGGTGAAACTTTTGATTCTCAACTCCAATCTTTATGAAACTTTGCACACACCTTCTATATGCTATTGAGGACCTATTCCAATCGAATATTATGATAATTCTTGGAACGATCTTGAGCAATTGCCAATTGATTAACGAAGGTCTAAAGCGGCAAGAACGAAAACTTGATCCTAATGCTTGTTCGTGAGTGATTGATGATCAAGATGATGCTAGATAGATTCACACATATCACAGCAAGCTAATTCACGTGAAAGAATCAATCACAAACTCGCGGATCAAAGAAAGCCCTAAAAACACGAAATTGAAAGCAAGAACGAAAAGAGACTTATCTCAAGCAAACCTTGCATAGATTGATTTCGTGATTGATCTTTGATTACATCCACACCATCATGGATCGTGGACAATCAAAGATCACGAAATTCACCACAAACCATCAAGAGCCCTAGCCTCCACCTCAACTCCCTAAAGACAATTAGGGTTTTGAAACATAAAAGGCGAGAGAGAGGTGCAACCACCACCTCCTCCTATTTATAGTGGAGGCCTAGAACTCCTAGGGTTTGACTCAATTGGGCTCCGTTAAGGCCCACTAACAAGCGGGTCACACACGCACTTCCGCAAAGCGCCGTCTTTAACCTTTTGACCTAAACCGCTTCACCATGCACCATGGATTTGCCAATAGGTCACCCTTGTCCATCTTGTGTCACGCTTGAGTCTTTGACCTCACCCGCATCGTTGATCGTTCGGACCTCAACTCTCCAAGTCTAGTCCCGATCCTCCTCGCCGTTGACCGTCGTTGACCACCAAGCAACTTTGCACAACCACGAGATAAGAAAACACGAATTCGGGAACAAGTTCTTCAAAACTTGACCCATGTTAGTCAAAACATGCATCATGCAAAATATATGCCATGGAACCCATGTACTTGACCTAACAAAACAAAGATCGCCACGGTTGGCCGATGATCAAGTCAATACCGATCGACCGCTCCAGTGAGCGGTCGGACCGCTTGAGACTTAGCCAATTTCAACCCGAAATTGAAACCTCATGAAAATTAAAACCAATAGAACTTTTCTCGAGACTCCAAAAATCATGAGACCAAGTGCATTGGGATCCTCACTTGCCTACAACACCTATTTTTGGCCCGACTTGTTTTGACCACTTTGGTCACCTCACGTCCGATCCGCCCCACATGGCCGGTCCGACCGATTTGGGACCGGTCGGACGGCATGCGGCAAGGACCGGTCGGACCGCCTCGCCCAAAGAAGCTCAGTAACTTTGTCGAAAACACGTGAAACGCACAAACCGTAAACGCCATTGCCAATTGTCACATCATCCTAAGATCCGGAACATATCGCCATGAAATCCACATACGGTTTGTCGTTTCACGAGTTTTCGACAAAGCTACGTGTGTATTCTCGATAGGGCGGTCCGACCGTCCTTGCATCGGCGGTCCGATCGTCCCAAATCGGCCGGACCACCATGGGGCGGTCGGACCGCAGTGACCTAAAAGTGGTCAAAACGAAATGGGCCAAAAATAGGTGTTGTAGGTAAGTGAGGGATCCCAATGCACTTGGTCTCATAATTTTTGGAGTCTCCAAGAAGAAGTTCTATTCGCTTTTAATTTCCGTAAGGTTTCGAATTTGTGGCATGAATTTCGCTAAGTCTCAGGGCGGTCCGACCGGCTCACAGGGAGCGGTCCGACCGGCCAAGGGGCGGTCTGACAGGCTCATATGGAGCGGTCAGACCGATTTCTACTTGAACGTCGGCCTACTTCGTGGCGATGTTGTTTTGTTAGGTCAAAGTCATTGGTTTCATGGCATATGATTTGCATGATGCATGTTTTGACTAACATGGGTCAAGTTGTGAAGAACTTATTCCCGAATACATGTTTGCTTGTCTATGGTTGTGCAGGTTGCTTGGTGGTCAACGACGGTCAACGGCGAGGAGGATCGGGACTAGACTTGGAGAGTTGAGGTCCAGAACGATTGACGATGCCGGGTGAGGTCAACGACTCAAGCGTGATACAAGATGGACAAGGGTGACCTATTGGCAAATCCATGATGCATGGTGAAGCGGTTTAGGTCAAAAGGTTAAAGACGGCGCTTTGGCATGCAAGGTGTGACCCGTTTGTTAGTGGGCCTTAACGGGAGCCCAATTGAGTCAAACTCTAGAGAGTTCTAGGCCTCCACTATAAATAGGAGGAGGTAGGGGCTGCACCCTCTCTCTCGTGGTTTTTCATCTCTTTTGTCGCTTTCAAACCCTAATTGGCTTAGGGGGAGTTGAGGTGGAGGCAAGGGCTTTTCATGGTTTGAGGAGAATTTCGTCATCTTGGATTGACCACTGATCCATGATGGTGTGGGTGTAATCCAGCAATGATCACATTTTTAATCTATGCAAGGTTTGCTTGAGATAAGTCTCTTTTCGTTCTTGCTTTCAATTTCGTGATTTTAGGGCTTTCTTTGATCCGCGAGTTTGGGATTGATTCTTTCACGTAAATTAGCTTGCTGTGATATGTGTGAATCTATCTAGAATCATCTTGATCATCAATCACTCACGAACAAGCTTTAGGATCAAGTTTTCGTTCTTGCCCGGTTTTAGACCCTCTCGTTATTCAATTGGCAATTGCTCAGATCTATCCAAGAATTATCAT
The DNA here is from genome assembly GCA_036346395.1 of Hsuehochloa calcarea. NCBI lineage: Eukaryota > Viridiplantae > Streptophyta > Magnoliopsida > Poales > Poaceae > Hsuehochloa > Hsuehochloa calcarea. The sequence goes on from CM070612.1 coordinate 11,375,567, forward strand.
AATATTCGATTGAATAGGTCCTCAATAGCATATAGAAGGTGTGTGCAAAGTTTCATAAAGATTGGAGTTGAGAATCAAAAGTTTCACCTAATTGCAACTTCACATCGGATGATTTTATGCTTCAGATCTGCTTCGAGCCGGCGGTCCGATCGCCGTCATCACCGGCCGATCGATTTTGAGCGGTCCAACCGGCAAAGACAACAGCGGTCGACCAGCCGCAATCGGTCCAACCGGTCGGGTCCAGAGGTCGACCGCCTGCTTTGAGCTTTGCAATCTTAGTTGATTTTGTTATTTTGTTTAGGGATTTTATTGATTCAATACTAGTGTTCCAACAGATCGTACATTGATCTTCATAGCTCTCAAATAGCTATTGGAGTGAAATTGTGTTGAATTCATAATTTGGGAAAAGTGAGCGTGTTCTATTCACCCCCTAGTCGCCTTTTCGGTCCAACAGTGGTATCGAGCCCTGTTAGTTCAATCTTGATCTTAACCGTCACCGAACTTTGGCGATGGATAAGTTTTCTACTAAACCGCATATCTTCGATGGGCACGACTATGCCTATTGGAAGAATCGTATGCGAGTCTTTCTTGAGAGCGAGGGACAAGCTATTTGGGATGTTATTAGAGCCCCGCTGGTTATTCCTGAAATTGCAACACCTGCTTCAGCGATTCTTGTGGCAAACAACAACAAAGCTAAAAATCTTTTATATGGTGGACTTGGTAGACAAGAATATGATCGCATTTGCAATCTTGCCATCACAGATGAAATTTGGAACACTCTCGAAACATATCATGAGGGTTCGTCCCAAATCAAAAAGGTGCGCCAAACAGGTTTACAAGCGTGAATACAATAATTTCGAGATGCGTCCAGGAGAGCATCGATGACATTTTCAGTCGCTTTAATAAAGTAATTAATCAAATGAAAGCTGTTGATATTGAATATTCTCAATCTGAAAATGCCACCCATCTCTTGGCTGCAATCAACACCAAGGAGTGGGAGATGAAGGCTACTGCTATAGAGGAGAATGTTGATCTTTCAAGTCTTACTTTAGAATTGCTTTATAGTAAACTCAAGACTCATGAAATTAAAAGAGTTGATCATCCTAAGAAAGAGAACATGGCATTGATAGCTGATCCTCTCAAAAGGTCTTCTGATGGTACTCTTGAATCTTTTTCTGATTTTTTATTTACTTGCTTATCTGCGATTTCTGAGGAGGAGCTTGAAAGTATTCCTGAGACAGAGTTAGCTCTCCTAGCTAAAAAATTCACACGGGCCTACAATAATATGAGAAACAAAAAGAGAGGTGGTTCGGTGACATGCTATGAATGTGGTGAGCTCAATCATATCCGGGTAAATTGCCCCAAGCTGAAAGGTAAGAGCAATCATAAGGAAGGAAAGCCAACTTGGAAGAAGCCCCCTTTCAACAAATCAAGGTATGAGGCTAATAAACTTGTGAAGGCCGCTCACCGGGTCCTTGCCGCTTTTGAGGATCAATCCTTGAGCGATGTGGACTCCGGGAGTGAGGAGGACAAGGAGGAGGAGATCCCTCAAGACAAAAAGAAAGGGAAGGCCAAAGACTTCACTGGCATGTGCTTCATGGCTGACACCGACGACATTGATGATGACGAGTTATCTTTTTCTTATGATGAGCTTTCTGCTAAATATGATTCTATAGTTGAGCAATTGCTTAGTCAAGATGAAGCGCTAGAATTTGTCATGACAAAAAATAAGAAATTAGAGTCAAAGATTAACAAACTGAAAGTAGAGCTTAAAAATGCTAAGACTCTTGAACCTGATGAATGTTTATCTTGTCATGCTATGCATTCAGAAATTACCAAGTTACAATCTGCTCATAATATTTCTGTACAACAACTTGAGAATGCTAGATCTGAACTAAATGAAATTAAAAGTGCTCCTTGTGAAAAATGTTTAGAATCTAGTAAATTGATTGCTTTTGATGTATTTGATTCTAGCCCTTGCACTTCTTGTTTAGAAAAAGAACGTGAAATCAAAGATATCTTAGAAGCTGCTAGAGTCAAATATGCTAAGTTTAAGGACAATATTGAAAATACTACTTGTGCTTCTTGTTCCGCTCTTAAGCTTGAAATTGCTTTATATAAGGAGAAATCTATGGATAAAACTTGTGATGCTTGTGTTAACTTGAGAAAAGAAAATGCTTACCTTCATGATACATTAGAGAAATTTTCTAAAGGTAAGAAACAATTAAACATGATTCTTGACAAGTCTAAAACTCCTTATAAGAAGCATGGTTTAGGATTCAATTCTTTTCAAGACAATTCAAACCCAAAAGTCATTCAAGTCTTGGAAAAAGGTTTAATTGAATTCAAAACCCAACCTGCAAAAACCTCCTTTAAATCTGCAGGTTTTGCCTAACCTTGTATTAATTCAAATGGTGCATCCTCTAGTGGTACCAAGTACCATTGCTCTTATTGCAAGAAAAGTAGGCATTTGATTGATTTCTGTTGGCGTAGGTTGAAAAATGATAGGAAAAATCTTGATAGAATTTCATTCAGGCAACCTAGAGCTTTTATGAGACATGATAACACTGAAAGGAATAAACCTGGATTAGGATTTTTCTCACATGCTAATCATTATGTTTCTACATATCCTAATTCTCATGTTCTTCAGGCTGCCGGTCTGACCGCTGGTGGTCACCGGTCTGACCGATTTGGTCGCCGGTCCGATCACAAAGACAACGCCCGACCGCCTCGACGCTTTAATTCTCATGTTAATTTAAACATTGCTCATAACAGAATTCTAGATAAAATCAAGGATAGTACTTCTGGTTTGTATACTCCTCTCAGACGTGTGTCTTAGTACTGGATTCCTAAATCTTGTTTATCTAACCCCAGTATTGAGACACATCGTTCTTCTGTTCCTTGATTTTCAGGATTACCGCGGAAAGGGGAAGAACATGTGGTTCGTTGACTCCGGATGTTCACGCCACATGACCGGAAACTCAAAATGGTTCACCTCTTTCACGCGGGCAACAGGTGATGACTTCATCACTTTTGGAGATGATACACAAGGGCGAATTGAAGGAACATGATCAATTAGGGTAAACAAAAAATTCATTCTAAAGGATGTCGCTCTTGTGGACAAGCTTAGGTATAATCTCCTTTCTGTATCTCAGCTTCTTGATGATGGCTATAAGACTGTTTTTAAGAAAAATGCTTGTCGTGTGCTTGATTCTACTGGCGAGCTTGTGTTTGGAATATCTAGAGTTGGTAGAATTTTTGGAGCTGATTTTTCAGAATCTCTTGCTGGATCTCTTAAATGTTTGCTTACATCTTCCTCTGATTTCTGGTTTGGCACCGACGTTTGGGGCACATTGGTTTTGATCATCTGACACGAGTTAGCAACCTTGATCTCATGAGAGGTTTGCCCAAACTCAAAGCTGTCAAGGATGCTGTATGTGCGCCCTGTAGGCATGGCAAATAAGTTGCCGCCTCACACCCTTCTGTGACTATGGTTATGACTGACGGACTAGGACAGTTGCTTCATATGGATACTGTTGGTCCTGCTAGAGTCCGGTCAGTCGGTGGAAAATGGTATATTCTTGTCATAGTCGATGATCTTTCTAGATATACTTGGGTGTTCTTTCTTTCTTCAAAAGATGAAGCTTTTGGTTATTTTCATGACCTTGTTCTTCGCTTAGCTTCTGAGCTTCCTAGTGCCTTGAGAGCGATTCGCAGTGATAATGGCACGGAGTTCAAAAATACTTCTTTTGTTTCTTTTTGTGCTGAGCGCGGTATTGAGCATCAGTTCTCCTCTCCACACGTTCCTCAACAAAATGGCGTGGTGGAAAGGAAGAATAGGACCTTGGTCGAAATGGCCAGGACGATGCTAGATGAGTATAGCACACCGAGGAGATTTTGGGCCGAAGCTATTGCTACAGCTTGTCATATTGCAAATCGTGTCTTTTTGAGACCTTCTTTGGGCAAGACTCCTTATGAGCTTCGTTTTGGTAGAAAACCCTCTGTTTCGCATTTTCGAGTTTTTGGATCAAAATGTTTTGTTCTTAAGACATGCAACTTAGATAAATTTGAATCAAGAACTTTTGATGGGTTATTTCTGGGTTATCCTGCTCATTCGAGGGGTTTTCGGGTTTTTAATACTGAGACTAACCTTATTCAGGAGACTTGTAATGTCACTTTTGATGAGACTAGCCCTGGAGCTAGATCAATTGTTACAGATGATTCACAGGTGACTGAGAGCATTTTTGTGGAGGAAGATGAGGACGAAGCTGATATCATTCCCTCATCTGCTGCTGGTGAGGCGCCCATATTGATATAAGAACCTGCTACGTCTACTTCACCTTCAGTTGAGGCTCCTGCTGCATCATCATCATCAGCAGTACCTGCGGAGGTCGAAGAAACGGTATCTCACCCGGGCGCTCCACTTCGCATTCAGAGACAGCATCATCCGGATCAGATAATAGGTAATCTACATGAGCGAGTCACTCGCTCCAGGTATAATGATCCAAATCTCTACTCTCATTCGGCTTTTGTTGTTTCTTTTGAACCCCGCAATATATCACATGCTTTATCAGATTCTAGCTGGGTAAATGCCATGCATGAGGAGTTAGAGAATTTTGAAAGAAACAAAGTTTGGAACCTAGTAGAACCTCCTAGTGGTCATAATGTTATAGGAACCCGTTGGGTGTTCAAGAATAAACAAAGTGAGGATGGTTCTGTGGTTAGAAACAAGGCCAGATTGGTAGCTCAGGGTTTCAGCCAAGTTGAGGGGTTAGATTTTGATAAGATATTTGCTCCTGTTGCTAGACTAGAAGCCATTCGCATTCTGCTTGCATTTGCTGCATCAAAAGGTTTTAAATTATATCAGATGGATGTTAAAAGTGCTTTTTTAAATGGTTTCATAGAGGAGGAAGTATATGTTAAGCAACCCCCTGGTTTTGAGGATCCCAAATATCCAAATCGTGTTTTCAAGCTATCTAAAGTATTGTATGGTCTTAAACAAGCCCCTAGAGCCTGGTATGATAGACTTAAGACCTTCTTGCTTAAAAATAATTTTGAGATGGGTAAAGTGGATAAAACTCTATTTATTTTTAGGCGTGGAAATGACTTCTTGCTTGCTCAAATCTACGTAGATGATATTATATTTGGTGGTTCTTCTAATGCTCTTGTTTCCAGTTTTTCTGAGACTATGTCCAGGGAATTTGAGATGAGTATGATGGGAGAGCTCAATTACTTTTTGGGACTTCAAATTAAGCAATGCAAGGAAGGAACCTTTATTCATCAGACAAAGTACACTAAAGATCTACTCAAACGCTTTGACATGGGTGACTGCAGGCCAATCTCAACTCCCATGGCAACTTCAACTGTTTTGGATCCAGATGAGGAAGGAGAAGTCGTGGATCAACGCGAGTACCGCAGCATGATCGGCTCCCTTCTATATCTGACGGCCTCGAGACCGGACATTCACTTCACGGTATGTCTTTGTGCAAGATTTCAGGCGTCTCCGAGAACTTCCCATCGCCAAGCCGTTAAGCGCATATTCAGGTCTTTACACTCTACCCTCTTATATGGCATTTGGTATTCATGCTCTTCAGCTTTGTCCATTAGAGGTTTTTCAGATTCTGATTTTGCGGGCTGTCGGTTAGATAGGAAGAGTACCTCAGGCACCTGTCAATTCCTAGGCACTTCTCTTGTATCTTGGTCTTCTAGGAAGCAGTCTTCTGTTGCACAATCCACGGCTGAAGCGGAGTATGTAGCTGCTGCTAGTTGCTGCAGCCAGATTTTGTGGATGACGTCCACTCTGAAAGATTATGGGTTAAATTTTGCTAGTGTTCCTCTTTTCTGTGATAACACTTCTGCTATTAATATTGCTAAAAACCAGTGCAACATTCTAGGACTAAGCACATAGACATTCGCTTTCACTTCCTTAAAGATCATGTTGAAAAAGGAGATATTGTGATGCACTTTGTGGAGTCCGATGCTCAATTGGCAGATATTCTCACCAAGCCTTTAGATCAAACCAGGTTTGCAACCTTGAGAAGTGAGTTAGGGGTAATTTATCCCTATGGGTTGGTTTGAGGGGGAGTTTGATCTTTTCTAATCTTTTCTTGTTCTTTTGATCTTTTATTGTTCTTTTTCTGAACTTAGTGATCTTTTTGAACTTTTTAGGTTTTTAGACTTTTTATTACATCTCATTGTATCATATTGCATTCATATAAAAAATACAACAAGTGGTATGAAAAATCCAAAAAGATGCAGTGTAATATAAGATTTTCTGCTTATCTTTTAAAAATTGATGAAGCTTTGCCTATTACCCTTTGGAGCTTTAGTACTTCAATTCGTGCTCAATGTCATGTCCAGTTCTGTGACTTGCTAGAATTATCATGCTTTTACATGTATAGCTAAGTCTTTGCTATATGAGCTAGAACTTTAAATCAACTTGAACTAAGAAATTGCAATTTGTGGATGTTTTAGCGAGTTGCGCAATTAGTGCTCCTCTTGTGACATTGGCCCTGTCAGAATTGCTTTGTTAGCTCTTTGATCTAAAATTGACCATTACTTAAACTTTTGTGTTCTTGAGATTCTAAAACTGCTTATGAGAAAAATGAAAATCAAGATTGTCTTATGCTTAAATTGTGCCAAACTATTCTTACGAGACTGCTTGTCAAATGACATGAACTTGGAGATAGTTTGATGAACCAGACGATCTCATGGGGACTGCTTGTCAGAAATGACATGAACCTCAAGATTTGTTGCCCTGGTAGAAGCTTAGAAAGAGTTTGTGGATGGCTCCTAGTCCAGGATCTTCTTTACTAAGATATACCTTTAATCAACTTCTGGTCGAAGCTTAGGATGAGTTTGTGGATGGCTCCTAGTCCAGGATCTTGTCACTAAGTTAGATCATTAGTCAACTTCAATATTCAATGCATATGAGAAAAATGTTGACAAATGGGCGTTTACAAAATATTGAGCAAAATGATTCAATACGGGACCTGATTGACTCTTAATGTGGTCTTTGTTAGATTTTTGATCTCACTTTGAAACATGGCCAACTTCACTTTAGGATCCCTGTTGATGAACTTGCTGAATTTGAAGCGTTGTTTAAATTGATCAAATCTAATGCTTTACTTTTGAGCCTTTGTGCTTAGCTTTGATATACATGTCTTACCATGATCTTGCTAGCGTTGTTAGGCTTGATATGCTATTTGTGCCATATTGGAAATACTGGCTAGTTCTTTTGGGTAATCTCCAAAGCTTCCTGTAATCAAAAATTGATAAATACAAAAATAAAGCCACTCCATTGCACTTCATGCATACTCCTCTTTATGTTTCTTGTGTTTCTGCTTCTTTCTTTATTCTATATTTGTTATCTCTGGATGAGAGAAAGGCGTGATTCCTTGATGAATCCATTGTCAAAGGGGGAGAAGATGTGTTAATGAGATTGTTGGGGGAGAAGATTATACAAAGGGGGAGAAACTGAAAATTTGAAAATTTCTGAAATTTGAGGATCATAGTGAGGGGGAGTTCTTGAGTTGCATTCCTATTGTCTTATTGAATATTCTGAACTTGAATTGCATTCTTTTATCCTCACAATGATCATAGGTCAATTGAACAATTGTTCTTTCATATGGACCTCATGTGAGAATTTTGACACTTTTCTGGAAATCAAAGTTTTTATGCTTTCTTTTGCCTTGTCTCACATGCCTATACTATTCTGATGCCAGCTTGGTCATTTACATTGCCTTTTCTTGCTTATGGACCAAGTTGTGCCTTTGTGCGAAATTGCGAGTAAACTCGTTTTCAAACCTCTTACTTACATTTTCTGGATAATTGCCAATGTGTTCATCAAGGGGGAGATTGTGGATATCATGGGGATAGGTTCCAGATCTTAGGATGATGTGACAATTGGCAATGGTGTTTACGGTTTGTCGTTTCACGAGTTTTCGACAAAGCTACAGGTATTCTGGGGAGGGGCGGTCCGACCGGTCCTTGCACGGCGGTCCGACCGGTCCCAAATCGGTCGGACCGGCCATGTGGGGCGGTCGGACCGGCGGTGACCTAAAAGTGGTCAAAACGAGCTGGGCCAAAAATAGGTATTGTAGGCAAGTGAGGGGATCCCAATGCACTTGGTCTCATAATTTTTGGAGTCTCCAGTAAGAAGTTCTATTCGTTTTTAATTTCCAGAAGGTTTCGGAATTTTAGGGCATGAATTTCGCTAAGTCTCAGGGCGGTCCGACCGCTCACGAGGAGCGGTCCGACCGTTAAGGGCGGTCCGACCGCTCATATGGAGTGGTCGACCGGTTTCTACTTGAACGCCGCCAACTTCGTGGCGATGTTGTTTTGTTAGGTCACGATCATTGGTTTCATGGCATATGATTTGCATGATGCATGTTTTGACTAACATGGGTCAAGTTGTGAAGAACTTGTTCCGAATACATGTTTGCTTGTCTATGGTTGTGCAAAGTTGCTTGGTGGTCAACGACGGTCAACGGCGAGGAGGATCGGACCGACTTGGAGAGTTGAGGTCCGAACGATTGACGATGCGGGTGAGGTCAACGACTCAAGCGTGACACAAGATGGACAAGGGTGACCTATTGGCAAATCCATGACGCATGGTGAAGCGGTTTAGGTCAAAAGGTTAAAGACGGCGCTTATGCGAAGCGTGCGTGTGTGACCCGCTTGTTAGTGGGCCTTAACGGAGCCCAATTGAGTCAAACTCTAGAGAGTTCTAGGCCTCCACTATAAATAGGAGGAGGTGGGGCTGCACCTCTCTCTCATTGCTTTTCATCTCTTTGTCGCTTTCAAACCCTAATTGGCTTAGGGGGAGTTGAGGTAGAGGCTAGGGCTTTTCATGGTTTGAGGAGAATTTCGTGATCTTGGATTGACCACTGATCCATGATGGTGTGGGTGTAATCCAGCAACGATCACGTTTTTAATCTATGCAAGGTTTGCTTGAGATAAGTCTCTTTTCGTTCTTGCTTTCAATTTCGTGATTTTAGGGCTTTCTTTGATCCGCGAGTTTGTGATTGATTCTTTCACGTAAATTAGCTTACTGTGATATGTGTGAATCTATCTAGAATCATCTTGATCATCAATCACTCACGAACAAGCTTTAGGATCAAGTTTTCGTTCTTGCCCGGTTTTAGACCCTCTGTTATTCAATTGGCAATTGCTCAGGATCTATCCAAGAATTATCATAATATTCGATTGGAATAGGTCCTCAATAGCATATAGAAGGTGTGTGCAAAGTTTCATAAAGATTGGAGTTGAGAATCAAAAGTTTCACCTAATTGCAACTTCGTCATCGGGCTGATTTTACTGTTTCAGATCTGTTCTGGAGTCGGCCGGTCCGACCGCCCGTCATCACCGGTCAGACCGATTTTGGAGTGGTCCGACCGCCAGCACAACAGCGGTCAGACCGCCCGGCAATCGGTCCAACCGGCTGGGTCCAGAGGTCAGACCGCCCGTGCTTTGAGCTTTTGCAATCTTAGTTGATTTTGTTATTTTGTTTAGGGGATTTTATTGGATTCAATACTAGTCTTCCGCTGTACTGGTACATTGATCTTCATAGCTCTCAAATATCTATTGGAGTGAAATTGTGTTGAATTCATAATTTGGGAAAAAGTGAGCGTGCTCCTATTCACCCCCCCCCCCCTCTAGTCGCCTTTTCGGTCCAACAGTAACCAACAGAGTTCAAAATAAACAAACAGGCATGAGTGTGTCATGCTAAAGCCTTCCAGCAAGATAACGAGATGAACTCCCAAGTTCTTCACCGATGTGCTGATGAGTTTCTCTTGTGGGTTCATAGGTCACTACTACACAAAACCTCATCACAGACGGTTCTAAACTATCATCATAGACGGTTTTTGAACTGTCTGAATTTTTGTGTCTGTGATGACACGAGGTCATCACAGACGGTTTTTTAACCGTCTGTGAAAAAGGCTATCACAGACGGTTCTAGTCACAAACCACAGTTCGTGAATAGAATCGTCTGTGAAAATAGACTATCACATACGGTTCTATTCATGAACCGTCTGTGATAGTTTTTATTTAGAACCGTCTGTGATAGCTTTTTCTATTGCCAAAAAAAACGGGTTTTTACTTCGTTTGGAGCCTCGCGAATTAATCTGATATGGATTTTTGGATTGAACTTTTTGTTAGCTTTCCCACAATAGACAGAGCATCACAGTAGCATCAACTTAATTCATTCACAGAGCACTAAAAACAACACGACATCACCCACATCACAGTAGTATCAACTCAATCCATTACAGAGCACTAACACATCACAGTAGTAATCCACATTACAGAGCAAAAGGGGGGAGTAGAGAGAGTGAGGTCGTGGGAGGCTGGGGCGACGAGGTCGTGGGAGGCCAGCGACGACGAGGTCGTGGGAGGCCGGCGACGGCGAGGCTGGGGCGAGGTAGAGGAGGCCGCGGGCGACGAGCTCAGGGGAGGACGGGGCGACGAAGTAGAGGAGGCCGGGGGCGACGAGGTCGTGGGAGGACGGCGACGACGAGCTCGGGGGAGGACGGAGCGCAAGGTCAGGGCGGGACGGAGATGGCAGAGGAGAAATGGCAGAGGAGGAGATGGAGATGGCAGAGGAGGAGGACTCTATTAATAAAAAGAGATTTTCGGCAACCCGCCCATTAAGTGCAAATTTTCATTTTCCCGCCCAACAAAACAAAAGTATCATAAACGGTTTTATACAAAAACCGTCTGTGATGACATATCACAGATGGTTCGTATCATGAACCGTCTGTGATAAGCGTCTCATCACAGACGGTTCTTAATACGAACCATTTGTGATGATATACTCATCACAGACGGTTTTTGTATAAAACCGTCTGTGATTTTATATTTTACCATGGCAGCCAATACTCTGCCGTGGTAGGGTTTGGGCAGCCAATCCTCTGTCGCGGCACACAATCCTCTGTCGCGGCACACAATCCTCTGCCGCGGCATACAATCCTCTACCGAGCTAACCCTCTGCCGCGGCACACAACCCTCTACCACGGAACACAATCCTCTGCCGTGGCACACAATCCTCTACCGAGCTAATCCTCTACCACGGAACACAATCCTCTGCCGCAGCACACAATCCTCTTCCGCGGCAAGCGACTCGACGCTGCGCGGGAGCAGCAGGCAGCAGTAGGTGGCGCAACACTCACCAGTGCACAGCCACAGTAACTCAAGGCTTAATTTGTAGATTTCGATTAGAAAATATCCCTCCATAAAGAATGAGGGGGAAAGCACATGCTATGATGGTATGCTTTGGATCTTTTGAATTTTTTTCATGTCAAACTTGATACTATTCAATCAGACTGAAATTGGATGGAGACCTTGGTGTGAACACATCGCGGCCGGCAATACATCGCGGCAAGGCGGCGCAGGGCATCCAATAAGGCGAGTGGGCGGCCGACGACCTCACTAAGGCCAGTTGTGTTTGTAGGTGTACATGGTGGAGAGTTCACAGGAATGGATCTGTCCCTTACATGTCACATCCATTCATTTATCCCTCTCTTCTGTTGATTCAAGATTTAGTAGTGAAATGCAGTTGCAATACTAAATCAATACATAGAGCAACTTTTTTTTTCTCACATTTTGATTATTATGCGAGTCATTTTCTAAATTTATTTAAAAGTGATGACATGTGAAAGATGCTAGTAAACTATTACCTCCATTGTTTACTTGACGCTTTTGACTTCTAACAGACAAATTCCTAGCTCCGTTGGGCGATGTGTAGTTTGAACTAATGCTATCAGGCGTTGCTTTGTGTGTGCACCCCCAACGCTGAAATCCTAGCTCCGCCCCTGGAAGGAGATGAGAACGGAAGAGCATGTGCATTGGAACGGGCGTGCTCGTGGTAGCGAATTCGATGCATTATGCATATATATAATTGGGCCGACTAAGCTACAGTCACCTGAAAGTTTCTTAAAACCTAGTCATTTTCTTTGGTACATTGGATAATCGTCCAATGGTTTATGTTTTGTTATGTTAAAAAAACTCTAAACTAGATAAAAGTAAATCTATGTGAACCCTACTAATACAAAAAAACAAAACAAAAAAAATTGATGGGCAGAGGATTGTGTGCCGCGGCAGAGGATTAGCTGCTGCGACAGAGGATTGGCTGTCCAAATCCTACCACGGCAGAGTATTGGCTGCCATGATAAAATCAGAGAGTAAGGAAAATTTCAAGCTATGGCAAAATCTAAAAGGAGAGTATCACAGACGGTTCGTGTTTAGAACTGTCTGTGAAGTATCATAGACGGTTCTAACCACGAACCGTCTGTGATATCTATATATCACAGACGGTTCTCCATATCACAGATGGTTCGTCTTGGAACCGTCTGTGATTACTTTATCACAGACGGTTTCAAAGTGAGGCGTCTTCTATGATCTGTTTTGTAGTAGTTGGTGCACCCGAGAAGCGACGAAATGCCAAATTGCAACGTGGGATGAACGCTTTCTTGTAATGTCCCAATAGCTATCCCCCGGGATGGTTGAACCGTCTGTGATGAGGCATTTTCTATGATCTGTTTTGTAGTAGTTGGTGCACCCAAGAAGTGACGAAATGCCAAATTGCAACGTGGGATGAACGCTTTCTTGTAATGTCCCAATAGCTATCCCCCGGTACCATCCCCTCACTATCCTGCACTTCATTTGTTTGTACCCCTCTGTAATCACTTGTTTATTAATATACGGTTCAGGAAGGTGCAAGCCCGCTGTAGTTCCCATCAAAAATAAATACATTGTTGCATGACAAGGGCATTTAATTGTTAAGATTAAGTGTTCCCATACAAAATTTCCATTCACAGTTGCCAGATCAGAAGATATTCATCGTGAAGATGTGAAATTGATTTTCATTAGGATATATATACATGGGAATAACTATAGAAGGAAAAATACTTGATAAATTTCTATTTTGATAGCTAATATCATGCAAAGTATATTATTCAAGCAATTATATTTTTGTTGGGAGATCAAAAGATTACCTCAAATCATTATAATCATGCATGGATATACGACATCAAATTCGTATAATCTATATATTGCATCTCAATTCATATATATATTTTATCAGCATTGTGCTATTTCCCTATAATCCCAAACCATATTTATTACCTAGCAAAAACCATGGTCAGCCGATCACAAAGGTCCACTATTTGATTTTACGTATGTCTGTAACGAGTTCTTTTATTTAAAAAATTTGTTACCCCACATGCATTGCCAAAGTGACGAAGTACTGGTGTGAAGGCAACCGGAAGGAAGGAAGGCATCTGCGGCTGTGAGATGTGCCACCATGCATGTCTGAATTCTAAGGGCTGCGTGCTTTGGCTCTATGTCATGGGAGCCAAATATATATAACAAAAAATAAGAGGAAGAAATCAAATTTCATGTGGCATATCTAGCTTCGGTTTCACCTTGTATGTTCTATATCAACCAAAGGACAGTCATCGCATCATTTGGAACACACAAATTTCGTATGAGTTTCACAATAATTTTATAGAAACAGTGTAATTTTTTGCAGGAATCAGAAGGAAAAAAATTGCATTCCAAATCGGCGCTACCAGTCTCATCCCCCGCCCCATAGTATTCCAAAACTGCCCAAAAAAATTGGTTTGCTTGAATTTGATCATTTTTATTTAAATCTGAAAAATTCATATTTTGATTCGAAAATTCCGGCCGCCCCCCAACCCTGGTGGGCACTTCCCTAAACCAGCCCATAACAGCCGAATGCTTCTAAGACCACAATAAACAAGGTTTCGTTGAAGCACTAAACTCGTGTTCTTGATTTATTTCTACAATATTCGTGCCTACATAAACTAGTGGCCAAACAACTACAGAACGCCAAGGAAGTAAACAACACAGGCTACGAGTTTACCGTTGCTTGCTAGCTCATGCCCAGTCCGAATATGAACTCCTCCGGCAACCTATGTATCTTGAAGATATGCGTTGTCACATTAAATGTATAATAGCTAAAAAAAGTCAACTAATTTGACGTGATTTGATTCGTTTGATATTGGAAACAATGAGTTGCTAGGGAATAATTAAATGATTTAATTTTTTTTTATTTTCTATAAGGCTATAAAGATTGCATTCTATATCCTCTAGAGGTTGTCTTTGACAAAAAAAAAACGAAAGGAGGATAGACAAAAAAAAGAAGAGGAACAAGAAGTTTGCATTTGCACACCCAAAAGATGGAGAGGGGAACTGCTACTCTATGCTTCCTCATGGTTCTTGTGTTGCTAGGAAGTTCTACTCATGCAGGTTCTCCCTCTTTCCGTGTGTGCGATTTTCTCATGTGCGTGTTTTTCTCGGTCCCACTTGCCCAGCAAAATAGATTAAGACTCAGTTTACGGTTGTTGTGAAAAATTGCTATCAAAAGGAAATTGTGAAAAGACTACTACTCTATTCGATAAATCAGATTAAAGTTAGATAAATCCTGATATCCAATGGTGTGTGGGCTTTCTCATTTGTGTGTTTTTTCTCGGCCTCTCTTGCCCAGCAAAATAGACTGAGGCTTAGTTTGCGGTTGTTGTACTGTGCTTTTTTTAATTGGTATCAAAAGAAAATTGTGAAAAGACTATTACTCTGTTCGATAAATCAGATTAGAGTTAGATGAATACTGATACCCAATGGTTGTCCTCTCATATTTCATCTTGTATGCCCTATATCCTTTTCCAACTTGATTAAAAATATAGCTAGTTAGACACACAAGTATCTAAAAGCGGCTCAACCAAACGATAGTCATCGCATCATTCGGAACACATGAATTTCACATTAGTTTCATAATAATTTTGTGAAAACAGTACAATTTTTGCAGGAATCCAGAAAAAATTCCGTGTTCCAAACGGGACTGGTACGTTTTACTTTAGAATAGTAGAACTTGTTTTAAAATCCCATTTAAAAAAATGGAATTGTTTTTACTGTAGCTGGTAACATCGTGCGAAGCTTGTACTAATTTGGTGGTATGTTTTTGTTCAGAGCATTGCGCTCAGTACTCCTTTCAGAAACTGGTGTGCGTCAAGCCATTGTGTAAGCTGACCTGCCTCATTTTCTTCCAAAAGCACCTCAAGGAGTACAGCTGCCAGGGTACCTTTCCAAATCGCCAATGCGTCTGCTACGCCTGTTACAATTAATGGTCAGACCCAAAGGGTCATACAACGTCCTCGTGTGGTCAGGGTCAAGCACATTCACGAGAATGTGGAATAATATATGTTGATGACATCTTTCATGACGTGGGATTTTGGATATAGTGTCGCAGTGCCATATATTATTTCATTATTTTATCACGCATGATTTCATATTGGATTTTTTAAAATAATATTAATTTAATAGATAATTACAAAAAAAATAGTTGAAAAAAACTACAAATATAGGTTCCTGTCGCCGTTTGGAATGACGATAGTTCCTGTCGCCATTCCAATTGATGATAGTATCACTGTCGCCAATTGGAGCAGCGCGGAGAGGTTCATTTCGCCAATTTAACTAGCGATAGGAGCTGATAAGGACATCAACCCTCCGGATACGACTGATACTCCAGGTGCTAAATAAGAGTTCAAGCTGGACACGTTCTGGAATCCAATTTGGCCTTCAGAGATAGTACCGACTTCAAATGTACAAACTTTCACACACGGAGTTCGTTGGAGGTCCACCAGTACTTGGTGGAAAGCTTATCTCGTCCTCTTTCCAACGGATCTGACCTTACCTACAAATTCCTTCTATGCGCGCCGCAATCACTAAAAGAAGGTGTTGTATCACTTGTTTGGACCAATTTGGGCTATGTAATGTATGAGCCGACTTGACCTATATGGTGGCCGGCCACCCTAGGCACGAGTACTGTTCATATGGTGTTGTTCAAATGTGAACAGTGCCACCTCCCCTATCTACTAGCTATGTGCAGTTGTTCCCCCTATTTAATGTGGCCGCACCCCTCTAGTCTCCTCGGGTTTTGTTAGATTAAAATTTAGACTTTGCTACTTTATACTTTGTCCTCCTGTTCGACGAGAACAACAGCGATATTTTCTTCGGAACCCCACTTATCAATACAAAAACTATGTTCTATTCACAATTTCAGATTGTTTATTATCTTATTTTTTGCTTGTTCTTCGATTGCATACAGGAATAGACCTTCGTGGTCAGGTCGAACGTGCTTCTAGAAAGGTTGATAACAATCACGGAGTTGATTCAGCGATTGTGGACATATTAGTCGTGCGCCATTGGTGGCCAAATTGTGAGAGTCGTCTCCACCCAAATCGAATTATCCTTCTCATCGAAAGATTGGGACACTCATTGTCGCATCAAATGGTATCAGAGCTCAAGTTGATCGGTGAGATTTTTCATTTACCTACAGTCCACGAAAATCCAAAAAAAAAATTAGAGTTAGTTCATATTGTCCAAACCAATATGTGCCCTGCAATTTTCTTTTCAGTAATTTACGTTGTTGAATATTTGGTTGCATCGTAGTGTCAAGTTACTGATTTCTAGTTCTAGTTGGCATCGCTTAATCGTTCTTTTAGGACAGTGAAGCCACATCTGTTGCGTATGGTCTATCTGGTGAGCGTACACAGGTACATAACATATTATTCTGTTCAGAGGAAATTTCTTTTTTTACATCCTTGTTGAAGTAGGAAATACATTTATCTAACAGTGAGCTTTCCTGAAAAAGCATAGATACACACGTCACAAACAATTAAATTGACAAGGGAAAAGAAAAAAAAAATGTCTGATATCCTGCTTATATTTTAACTGAAGGTCTACCAACCCCTGGGAGAAATCGATCTGGCCTTTGATGAGCGTATGCAGTACACAAATTATAAAAGAGAACTAGATCTTCATACTGCAATAGTAAATGTCGCATATACTGTTGGGGAGGTAGTCTACTCAAGGGAACACTTATCAAATCCACATCAAGTCATTGCAACTAAGATATCTGCAAACAAATCAGAAAGTGTGTCCTTTACAGTGTCTTTAGCTACTCCATTACATCATCGGATTCGTGTAACAGATGCATTCGTGGACCCAAGAGGCCGGCAGACGACGAGTTCTAGCCGGTGGTCAGCTACAGTTGGATGTCACCAGTCCGTGGGTTGTAGACCGTCGGCCACAGCATGGAGGAGGAGCCGCCGCCTTTGCCCTTGCCCTTGCTGCGCTTGTTCTTGCCGCCGTAGCCACCACCAGTGCCGGCGGCAGTGGCGGCACCAACGATGTTTCTGAGGGGATTGAATGGTTCTCCGTCAACCATGGTGGCGAGTGGGAGAGGAGGGAGGTGGGCGATCAGCAGAGAGGACTGCGATCGAGAGGAAGGTGGGCGATCGGCAGGGGTGCTGTGACCGAGAGGATGTGGAAGAAAGATGAGCGACCTAGGAATGAACGCCCTGTGATACCATGTGAGAGTTTGGAAGAGAAGCCACACCTCATGGCATTCCATTCATGTGAGATACATATAGGCATATACATGGTGGTTGTACAGTATATACATGGCAACGCCGGATTACATGAGATATCGTACCAACAATATCGGCACTTAACAAACAACGAGATCACGCATGCAAGCATGTCTTGCTATACAAGGAAAGGCTAAAATACATCATTGCCTGTCAAAAAATATTCAAGGCATTCATATTCTTCTTTATCAGATTCTAGGGAAATCCAACACTGATGTGATTCAGAGGATCAGAAAGGCGTTACCAAGGCTCACACCAATAAAAATTGCGAGAGATGGTACAATTGTTGGAGAGTTCATATTAGAACTAGATAACATATTGTATTAGAGTTGGACTCTACTATTGTATTAGAGATGGACTCTACTTTGATACTATAAATAAAGGGTGTGAGATACTACGGAATACACACAACAATAATTCCCGAAATCAATATGGTATCAGAGCCCCGTGCCTATGCCCATCCACCACCAAACCCTAACCCTAGCCCTCACATACCTCGACGTGCAGCGCCGCCGCCCAGTCTTCGGAGCCGTCGCCGCTCCGAGCTTGTTGGACCGCCGCAGCCGCCATCCAGATCCGATCTGGATCGGACCGCTGTCGTCCCCGCTCGGATCGTCTAGCTCTCGCACTGGATCCGGCGACCGCGCCGCTGCCGGTTCCTCTCCGTGGAGTCTCGCGGATGTGTGGGCCTCCGCCGCACCTCGGGTTGCGTGGGCCTCCGTCGCCGCTCGGGTCGCGAGGGCAGCCGCCGCCGCTCGGGTTGCGTGGGCCTCCGCTGCAGCCTGGGTTGCACGGGCTACCACCGTCGCTCGGTCGCCTTAAGAGAGGAGGAGAGGCTGAAGGAAGGAGGCTTGTGGCTCGGGAGAAGAAACCGAAGGAAGGAAGTGAGAATCGAAGGAAGGAAGTGTTCGGCTCGGCTCGGCTGGAAGGAAATCGGCCGAGAAAAATCGGTCGACCATGAAGGAAAAAGTCAGCCGAGAAGAAAAAATTCGGCCGGAGCTCTGTTTAGTTGAAAAAAAGAGAAGGTTACAGTTATGTATGATTGGGTAAAAGAAAACATCGAGATTCGACAAAATATTGATGCGTGAAGGGTTGTTGTGATCGTGGGAAATACGCGCGGCACATCTTGATATTGATTGGCACTGCTCTGGTTGTTTGAGAAGATGACCCCTAAGGAAATTGAGGCTGCGAGGAAGGCAGTTGTTGAGACTACTTCCCTACTAGTAACTCAAGGTGACATGAGAAGCATGTTACAGGATCTCTTTGCGACGGGTATGATAAATCCGAAGGCTGGTGCAGGGTCATCTAACTTAAAGCTGGAGCTGATGCCAAATGATATAAAATTGGAAGGAAATAAGAATTACCTGAATTGGTCTAGAAGGGCTCGGCTAATTCTGAGGACGAAGGGGGTGGAACACTACCTGCAGGAGACTTGTGTTGAGCCTGCAGACAAAGCGAGCATTGATTGGAGGATGTGGAACGCTACCAATTCTGTGGTGGTAGCTTGGTTGCTAACTTCGATATCTCCATCTATCGCTCGGATGGTGGAGATGATACATAGTGCACCGGCAATGTGGAAGACACTAAGCAACATGTACTCTGGGGCAGAAAATGTGATGATGATGGTAGAAGTCCAGGGTAGGGTGGAGGCCCTGAAACAGGAGGAGAAGACTGTCCAGGAGTATGCTAGTGAACTGCAGCAGTTGTGGATAGATTTAGATTATTATGATCCACTGCGGTTGACATGTGCTGGAGTATTGAGGCTGGTAGGGTGTGGCTGCAACACAGACGGGTTACACACTTTCTAAAAGGACTGAATCCAAAGTTTGAGAGTAGAAGAGCTGCCATGTTTCACTTGGCAAATTTGCCTACAATGGAGGAGGCTATTTCGGCTATGGTGCAGGAGGAAGTTCGACTACGAGTAATGAGGGATAACAACCCGGTCAGATCCGCATACGCCATACCTGATGATAGAGAGTGCTACAACTGTGAGATGAGAGGACATCTGATCCGTGCTTATCCCTCTCCACAGTATGGAGGTCGAGGTGGAGGTCATGGTGGTCGTGGAGGCCGAGGTGGAGATCGTGGTGATCGTGGAGGCCAAGGAAGGGGTCGAGTTGGCCCCAGAGAAAATGTGGCCCAGACTGAGGAGAACATGTCTGTTACTCTGACAGGCGAGCAAGCTATGCAGTGGGAAAAGTGGCAGCAGGGAAAGGCATTGGAGACTCCTCATGATTCCACCTCCTTTGGTAACTTTGCAAACTACGCCCACGTGAGCAAAGGTACTCAAGCACATGCACTTGCATCCACATATAAGCACTCTCATATTGATTAGATCATAGATTCAGGGGCATCCAAGTATGTCATAGGTTTACGTAGTTCTTTCGCATCTTACACCCCATATACTCATTCTGAAACTGTCCAAACAGCAGATGGAACCTCTCAGCTTATTCAGGGTGTTGGATATGTAGAGTGTACACCATCCATTGTTCTGTCCACCGTTTTGCATGTTCCCTCCTTTCTAGTCAACCTTCTTTCAGTCTGCTCTATCATTGACCAATTCAAATGCACTGTCACATTTGATGAGGATTCGTATTTGTTACAGGAGAAGAGAACTGGGAAGATGATTGGAACTAGAATAAGGTGTAATGGGTTGTGGTACATTGATCAGGTTGATGCAGCATTGGCTGTGGCTATCGGAGGAATCGAGGAAGAAGTCTTATTACATCATCGTCGCTTAGGACATCTATCATTTGAGAGTTTAAGACAGGTATACCCTGATTTGTTCAAAAGGGTAGACAAGAGTAAACTTGTGTGTGATGCTTGTGAGATTGGAAAGCATGCACGGTCTACATATAGTAGCATTGGTCTTTGGAGTTATGAACCTTTTATATTAATACATTTGGATGTTTAGGGACCATACTCAGTTACTTCTGTGAGTGGTTTTAAGTGGTTTGTCACATTCATTAATTGCTATACCCGTATGACTTGGATTTATATGATGAAACACAAAAGCGAGGTCCTTCGATGTTTTCAGGGCTTCCATAGGATGACCACTACTCAGTTTGATGCAAAAGTTCGAATTCTTCGATTAAATAATGGAACTGAGTATGTTAATCAAGAGTTTGTAGTGTATCTCTCATAAAAAGGGATACTTCATCAGACTATTTGTCCAGGAACTCCATCTCAGAATGGAGTAGCTGAAAGGAAGAATCGACATTTGTTGGAGGTAGCACGTTCACTCATGTTTTAGATGAATGTGCCAAAGGGATATTTATGGAGCAAGGTAGTAATGACGGCAGTGTATCTCATCAATCGCATGTCGTCTCGAATACTTAGGATGAAGTCTCCAGCTGAACTTCTTTTGGGTCAGCGGGAGTTCAAGGTGGTGCCTCCCAAGGTGTTTGGTTGTGTGTGTTTTGTGCGAGATCACCGACCAGTGGTTGGCAAGCTGGATCTACAGGCATTGAAATGTATTTTCATTGGCTATTCATCAAGTCAGAAGGGCTATAGATGCTGGAACCTAGTTGAACAGAAATTATTTGTGAGTATGGATGTGGCATTCCGGGAGTTAGAGCCTTGCTACACAAGTGGAGGTAATCTTTATCAGTTCTTGGAGTTCTCTCCTATCATTGATAATAAAAGTCGAGAGGGGGAGAACAAGGAGAGTGATAGTCAACGAGAAGAAGTTATTGTGGGGACAATTCCGTGCCCAAATCTAACGGAATATGCGAGAGATGTGATAGCCCAATATGACTTGAAGGTTTATCAGCGAAGACGCTTCGGGAAATACAGGGAGAAATAGTCAGCACCTGAGCCAACAACGGTGAATCTTTCTGAACAGCCGGCATTGCCACAGCCAGAGCAGCCTTCTAAACAGCCAGCCATGTCGGTTGATCCAGTCCCAAATCCCTCCTTGGGTCTCTCTCCATCAAGTTCCTTGCCTCCCCTTGGGGCGAGTGGTAATGTTGATTCTAATCACTCCCATCTAGAGTTCCCACTTGCACAACGTAGGGAAACTAGAGCTAATGCAGGAAAGCCTCCAGTCCGGTATGGCTTTGAGCATGATATTACAAATTTCATCTCATATTTCCATATTTCACCTGCATACAAAGCATTCATTGCATCTCTTCAGACTGTGCATGTTTCGAAGGATTGGCAAACTGCTAAGCAGGATCTTAAGTGGAAGGATGTCATGAAGAAGGAACTTAGTGCACTTCAGAAGAACAAGACATGGGATATTGTTCCACTTCTAACGGGAAAAAGGGCAGTAGGATGCAAATGAGTGTTTACAATTAAGCAAACTCCTGAAGGCAAGATAGAGAGATACAAGGCACGGTTGGTTGCAAAAGGTTATAGTCAAACATATGTGATAGACTATGATGAGACTTTTACACCTGTGGCGAAAATAAGTACGGTAAGAACGTTGATCTCCTGTGCGACTAACTTCGGATGGCCTCTACATCAGTTGGATGTGAAGAATACTTTTCTACATGGTGATTTACAAGAGGAGGTATACATGAAGATTCCTCCAGGCTTTGAAAACAGGCAGACTGAGAGGAAGGTATGTAAACTCAAGAAGTCTTTATACGGTCTGAAGCAGTCTCCAAGGGCGTGGTTTGATAGATTTAGGCGTGCAGTCTGTAGTATAGGCTATTCTCAGTGCAATGGAGATCATACTGTATTTTATAGGCATAGAGGATCGCATATCACTATATTAGCAGTCTATGTTGATGATATTGTGATTACTGGAGATGATGCCGAGGAAATCAAGTCCTTAAAGAAAAAATTGGGAGAAGCATTTGAGGTGAAAGATATAGGACCTCTTCGATACTTTCTTGGGATTGAAATTACTCATTCTTCGAATGGTATAGTTCTCTCCCAGAGAAAGTATGTTCTTGATCTGCTGGCAGAAACAGGTATGCTTGGGTGTCGCCCTACTGCTTCACCTATTGATAGGAATCACAAGCTATGTGACGAGTCAGGAGATCCAGTTGACAAAAAAGCTTATCAGAGACTTGTTGGGCATCTCATCTATTTGTGTCATACAAGACTTGATATTTCATATGCAGTGAGTGTGGTCAGTCGATATATGCATGATCCCAGAACAGGACATATGAATGTTGTCTATCGAATCTTGTGGTATTTAAAGAATAGCCTTGGAAAAAGCCTTTGGTTCAGAAAGAATTAACATCTGAATGTAGAAGGGTATTGTGATGCTGATTGGGCGAGCAGTGTGGATGACAGAAGGTCTACCTCTGGATATTGCATCTTTGTGGGAGGTAACCTTGTATCATGAAGAAGCAAAAAAACAGGAGGTTGTGGCTCGATCTACTGCAGAGGCAGAGTACAGAGCAATAGCGTTGTGTGTGAGCGAAATGATATGGATGAAGAGTATATTATCCGAGCTTCGAATATAGAGGAATAATCCTATGGTAATTGCATTGCGGCAATAAATCTGCAATAAATATTTCTAACAATCGAGTTCAGCATGATCGTACCAAGCACATTGAGATTGATAGGTTTTTTATCAAGGAAAAGCTCGATAGCAGAATATTAGAGTTAGAGTATGTTAAGTCTGGTGAACAGTTGGTTGATTGTTTTACTAAAGGGTTATATCCTAATGATGGTGCTACAATATGTAACAAGATGAATATGATCGATATCTTCGACCCATCTTTAAGGAGTGTTAGAGAGTTCATATTAGAACTAGATAACTTATTATATTAAAGACTAACTCTACTTTGAGACTATAAATAAATAGTGCGAAATCCTACAGGATACACACAACAATAATTCCCGAAATCAACAACAATCATGGAGTGGGTCAGTCATCAGTTGAAGCTCTTCCTTCGTCTCGATCTCAAATGCTGTATGTGTTGGTGTAGTTATATTATTAGTACTACGGACAGGCACAAGATTTTGAGGATCCTCAAGTTCATCACAGGCATGCGTCTCACCTGTTTGGCCTTTATCCTGGACATACTATGTCTCTAGAACAGACACCTGAAATATGCAAAGCTGTTGCCAAAAGTATTTGGAAAAGAGATATATATACTAAATATGAATCTTTTTTTAAAGGTGCTAAAAGTTTTCAATATCTTCCTTGGAGATTTATTAGTTACAACATGTCTACAGAACAATAGTTTATTAGATGATTCACAACTGGCAAAAGTTCCTTGTTAGCCTCAGCTATATCGAGAGTCAAAACTCAAAACCAGGGTTTCAGTAACCGGTTTTTATTTTTTACCAGGGGGTACCGATGGATCCGGTATGGCCAATTCTTGGTTTTTTTCAGCTGATTTTGGCCGAAATTTTCAAACTGATTACAAGTTTTCATGCGTTACAGATTACAGGGGCAAAATGCAAAGCAGAAATCAATGATAGCAGATTACAGAATTGGCTCAATGTAGAATGACTGCATATCAGATTACAGGTTTCATCCAAAACAACAGAATTCATAATATAATTCAGAGGTTTAGTCTTGTAGATCCATCTTCATCCAAAACCTTCTTTTTGTCCAAACGAAAACCTGAAAAATCACAATCTCTCTCCTTGTTAGTGTACTTGACAACAAAAACCCAGCTCCTAAGAGGAGTATAAGGTTCAGCCATAGGTTTTGCTTTTCCAATCTAGTTTAAATTAAATCTACCAAAAGCACTAAAATTTGCCTTTAGTACCTTTCTGTAGAAGACAGATTAGTAACTAAAATATTGTAATGCAGAAAAATCATGTAACATGCTCGTTTCTACTACAGTGCTAAGAAGACAAAAGAATAAACTTTTATTTGGGAGCAAATTTGGTGCATGCTTAGTGCTGTTATGGAAAGTGCCTATTTTGTTGTTTTGTTTCCTCTCCGTTTTGTCAAAAAGAAATATTTGAGCTTTCATGGCCTAACAATGTTGCAGTAAGTTACTGTATGTATGTTCGTCTTGCTGCGCAAGTTAATGGCCACTGGGGGCATACTAGTTTGCCCCCTTCATCAGAACTGTAGTGAAACCTTTACCAATTTCACAATTTCATGTTGGTAATTGCACCAATTCATATTACATAGTTTGTTTAAACCACAGAATCAATTATAAAACAATTTCATGCAGCAATGCTAATGGAAATGAGGGCATGCACATAGTTTAATTTGCCCTCTTCACAGTGATAGTGATTGTCGTGATGACGAACGACGACGAGATCAAACAAGACCTATTGATATATGTATATACTATTCAAGCATAGATCACATTGCACAAGACCTGAAACTTCTACAGAAGTACATGTGTGTGTATGCTGATCAACCCACCATAACCGTTTTGGTTGTAACAATATTGGTAGCTGGTGATGGTGAAGTCACAATAAGAGGGAGGAATTGTACTCTGCACTAGTGTCTCTCCCACTATATCATTTGTGTTAGGCTTTAAGCATGCTGATTTGTACAAAGTGAAGCTGTAGCAGGTGCCTAGTACAATATTGAGCCCGATATATATAAGAGTTGGTTATTTGATCAGTAGATTCAGGACATGTTAGGGGACATGCAAATTGGATGGGAGTATATGGCTATATGCAGTAGACCAAGTGAAAAGTGCATTCTGTTTAGATTTCTCCTCTTCGTTGCAGTTCAAAGTTCAAAATTCAAAAAACACATGCCAATCTGTCATGCGGGGGCGTACGTATAACCGTCGTTGTCGTAAAGGAAAGGAGCAACTAACAGATTCGGCTGTGCAGGAGGATAAGTCTCAGACAGAGTCGGCTTCGGCAAATTGAGTTGTAATGGAATCGGTATATTTATTTAGTAGGTTTGGTTAGTACCCCTTCAGGGCTAATTCGTATTCCAGTAGATCAGAAGTAGTATATAAAGATAAACATTGTAAACGAGAAAGCCAATAAAGAAGTTATCTTCCTCTATTCTGCTATCTTACTGTCTTGTTCTGTCTTTCGATACCCAATCTATTGCGTCTTCTTTCTACTACCTGGGTGCCTTCAACTTCCGACAACACGAGCGCTGTTCATCTGACAACGTGTCACGGTTTCTGACACAATCAGAGTGTCTTGTTCATCTGACTGGCACTTACATCAATATTTATCAATGATGACAATGGCAATTTAGATAGGAAGCTTCCAATGAGGTGCGTTATATGCAATTTTACCGCAACATAACTCCTTCATGTGGGGGACGGTAGTAGTGTTTTTAGTAAATATCAACCAACTGTATGAGTTGCACCTCATTAGTTTTTATTGGTTCTTCAGTTACCAAGACACAAGAAAAACAAAAGCAAATATTTTTTTTTAAAGGGTGAAAGCAAGTATTGATATAGATAGAGAAGACTCAGACAAAGTATTGTTCATGCATTGCAACTAAACCACCAGAGTACAATGCAGTGATCTTTTAGAGAAACCATTTACCTGTGGTTAACTAGCCATGAACCTACACAAGAATATATCAACAGGACTCCATTGGAGAACATAAATCACCTTTCTGCAATCAATGCCCTACACTTTATATTCTCTGCATTGCTTATGCATGCATGCATCACACAATGATATACAGTGTTATGATGTGTACATATCAGGAGTCTTAACATATATTCCTTAATTTTTGCTTCTGTATTTCTGGCCACTGCTCAGAACCAGTAGTTATTTTTATCTTATCCCCATGCATCCGTAAAATCACAAGAAAAAAGAAAACAATCCCATCCAGATAGTAAGCCCAATTTACATTCCTAAAACATATTCAATTTTAATCATATTGTACTGCAAAAGAACTTTGAACAATATTGCTCCTACCAGCATCAAAGTCATCAATAATCAAACGCACTAGTAGATAAAGTAGAGTTTTGCCTAAACAAGTAGGCAATAAACTTCCATACCTGCAGTCTAGTAGAGGCTGGAAAGATTATCCGTCTTCTTTGTTGGACCTTTGTGATCTCACCTCCTCCGGTGGGATCAACTACGTCGTCATCACCATCATCATCACTCAAAGAAGTGCTATCATCACTGTCTAAATAACTAGGGCTTCCAGAAGGAGTCAATGTGTCCTCACCACTTCCCACATCATCTTCGTATTCATCTTTATCCTTCTTCCCTTTCTTCGCCTTATGCTTCCTTATGCTATCAAGGCGTTTCCTCTTTGATGCCCAAACATTGAGGGGCTTGTCGAGGAGTTCTTCACTGGACTTTTTAGGCACAACATTTGAAGGCATTGGAGGATCTTCAAGCACAACCCTTGAAGGCATTGGAGGATCTTCAAGCACAACCCTTGAAGGCATTGGAGGATCTTCAAGCACAACCCTTGAAGGCATTGGAGGATCCTCAAGCAAAACACTTGAAGGCATTGAGGATCACCAGGTTCACCAGGTTCATCTATAACAGGCTGGGATTCCCTTATCAATCTTGCCAACCAATCCATAATTGGGTTGTCTTGGTCATATAAAGTGGCATCCATCGTAATTGCACAAGGATCCAATTCCTTCTCAGGGTAATATGCTTCTTGATGTTGGAGGGTAGCTTCAAGTTCTAATAGACATAAACCAACTTGTGGAGCTTGTCATAACCTAGTATATTTCTTACTTTTGTGTGAACCAACGCAAATGTGCTCCAATTGTGCTTACACCCGCTTGAGGACACACTCTGTGATACAATATGTGTTTCATCCTTTTGCAAGACCTTCGCATGTCCTTCATACATGTACACCATGTGACTGCGATAAACACCACAAAACATTCATACAATGGCATATAAAACAATTCGTCGTACAAGTAGACAAGTATAATCACTTACATAGGCTCATTTGTGATGTTGTAAGCTGTGCATCTCGACTATCAAATTTGCCTCTACAAGAGCGAAAAGCATCAAATTGTGCAAGTGCTTACACCTCACTCTGAGGCGAGTCCGCAATTTTCTCAATAGCCTTCTTCATTGCTTTAGGAAATACTGGATTTTTACTATAGTCGTACTTGTAATGTGCTTCTGGATCGAGTACACCGGCTGCATGATCAAGGAAAAAACATAAAATTCATAACAGCAATAATTAATAATTAAATTGCTTTGTCATTGTTCATTACCTGCAACCATGAGAGTGTTCTTGTAAAGGTATTTCACCCTCGTCTTCACAAGGCTCATAAATTTATTCATCTATCTTGGCCTACTGCTCAAATGAGCTTCCATTTCATGCAAATCACCCATCATCAATAGCATAAATCAAGACATTGTTGCCTTTTTCTGTGTATCGGCAAACCACAATACACGGTACAATTGTTGCATTGTATCTAGCACCCACTTGACATCCACCCACCATGCACTGCTTGTCAAGCAAAAATTTGTATATTCATAGTCAGAATCACTGCTCTGCAGTATTCCTCCAACCCTCGGACACCATCTACTGTCAGAATTTATCTTTCCTATCCCAAAAACTCTGCAAGAAGATGAACATTGTTCCAAACCTTGTCGCATTGGGTCTAATGAGCTCTCCACCAATGTTCTTCATCTCAGCATGCGGCCTGCCATGGTTGTAGAAGAACCTACATATTCACTTGGCACTAAGAATAACATTCTCAACTTCTGGCTCATTACCTATGTCCTTCTCCATTAGATTGGCAGTGTGAGCAGCACATGGTTGCCAAATAATGCGGGGTACTCTGAGACAAGCTAAGCGCAAGCTTTCTTGAAATTAGATCTATTGTCTGTGACTATTTGAACAACCAACTTGTGGCCAATCTCATCAACAACCACCTGTTTGATCCATTCATACAAGAATTCAGAATCCTGCATATGGCCAGCTACATTGACAGACTTGTGGAAGAACTTGCGCTCATTGCAATAAAACATAAAGTTAATTGCTCATTGATGTAGGGCTAGTCCATGAGTCGCATATGACTGTAACACTGTATACACACCAATCTTTCTTGAATTTCGCCACATACCCTTGCATTTCCTCAAAGTTGCCTTGTAAGTATGGTCCATCGATATCTATCCCTTTAGGAATCTGCACCCATTTGCCAAGATTCTGAGTTAGCTTCATTGCTCCTTGAAAGTATGGGCAGTCAGCTTTTGATGAGGAAAAAGTTTGGTCCTGATCTTCTGATAGGATGATAACTTCGATTTGGAGGAGAACGACTTTGATGATGCAGGCTTCTTACCGATCACGACCAGAACACCAATCAATTGCTAAATCACACTCCGAGTCGTTATCAACCGTGCTAAGAACGCAGTTCACTTGAACACGAGGTTCAATTCCTGCGAGCAATCGAAAAGCAAGCACGAACAAGATACACAAGCAATCTGAAATTACAAATAGGAAATATGAATTCACATGAGTTGAGGCCTGCAAATCGCAATTGTTGGTCTAGTCGACTCAAGAACACACGATGAAGTTTTTACGGTGGAAAAACCAATCTAAATAAGCCTAAAAACCCTAAAAGAGGCGCGCACACAGTATATATTGAAGGAGAGGCGGCGGCCACAAGAAGTGGAGTCGAGCCCTAATTCTATCTCCTGATCTACCGTCTTGTTTCAATGATTTCGATGCACTCTAAATGAATTTGGAGGTGGGGGCTGATCCATTGGAAAGGTCCTGGAATAAGCTTTCCAACAAGCCCAAGAACACTCGAATCGGACTCCGTTTGTGAAAGTTACGACCTTTTTATTATGAACATGTTGGGTTGTCCCGAACCGAATCTGAGTTGTGTTTTGAGTTGATTCCGAGTTTAAATTCGGTTGGGTATATGAGAGCTCCGAATTGGGCTTGGAAATCTTATCCAAGACTTGAGCTTTGGATTTTTAAGCTTCTCCCCTTTTGCTCTTCCACTGTATGAGCCTTCTTTCTCCATGCTGGCCTCTCCTCCCTTTCTGTTCCAAAGTCTTCCATTTGTCAAACCTGAGAATACACAAAGTAGTGACATGAGCTAGTATTCTATTTTCATGAATAGCATCATTAGGAAACATAGAAACGAGTTCACCTTAATGTTATGCTTCTTTGCAAAAGTTTCAACCCTTTTGTAAGCTCATGTTGTTCCGAACTACAGTAAAGATTTAACACAACATATGGAACAACATAGCTAATGATATCCTCATCAACTTTCCTATCAAGGATGTCGTTGGCATGAAACCAGTTCGCCCAAGCTTGCCCAAGTCCTGCTTTAGTCTTCGTGCTCAACATTGTGTCCACCCGAGTTTGAACATGAGATTTTCTGAATCAAAGGCTCTACCAGCAGACCTTGCATTGCGAAACAATGTATGAATCCTACTACTGCTACCACTAGTACCAGCATTGCTACCACTCGTACTAACTCGTCAGCCACTACCACCTCCCACATCCATGCTCATATATCCTACCGCTACACTCCACACTATCCCAAAAGTGATGGTCCCTCAATAACGTATTGATAGCAATATGTTCTTCTAAATCTTCATCGCTGGGCACGTTAATTGGTGCATTTATCTCTTCATAAATCGATCTTGCGATTCTAAGCTTCTGCTCATGTGCTTGTCTCCTCCTTTGCTTTCCTGTCCGGTTTAACTTCATCGCATCACGAACCTCCTGCAGCACTTGATGGCAAGATTTTACATTGCCTGATATACCCGCTAGATGTTGCCTAAGCCGGATTGCACCTCCTCCAAAAAGCGTTAAGCAATATTTGCACTTGAAGCCGGCCCCTATTGTCTCCCCACGGCTCCAAACACAATCGATGCCTTCTGCAATTCCATAACGGCAAAAAAAAACACCACTTCTATACTCACAAAAGAATGAACGTAATTTAGCTCATGCAAGAGAAATGTAATAATTTGGTAGATCAAGATTCAACTTCAAAAAAAAAATAGCAAATTATAAAATAGCAAAATAGAATTTTATGTCTTCAATTTGCTATCAGACAGGGATATGCGAGATCAATAAAGAAATCATGTTATAAAATAGCAAATTATAAGCTAACAATCTGAATAATGAGCTAATAGTTCGGTATACAGAGAAATATTTAGTACAACATTTAGAAGATGCCAGATTAGTACAAATTAAACTGAAAAAATGAACGGAAACTTGCACTGTGCCAACATTTCAGGTTTTCTGAATTCAGTAAGTCTCCTGTTGGATTAGCAGCATCCATTCTGATAAATAATTCTTCCTAACAAAATAATTTACAGATTCATATTTCATAGTATGATAATCGTATAGTAACCGTATTAAAGTGATGTGTAACAGTTCAACAAGTAAACGATAGATGGGGGACTTAAGAACAATAACACTGTGGACGTCTCTAATTGGATCCCTCTTCTTTGTGCATCTGCCTCTAAACGATGCATGGGGGACTCAAGAACAATAACATCTGTTCATTTGCAAAAGAAGTGCACTAAACTACTAATACTGGAGATTATAGAAACAAATTCCGGATGGGTGAAACACTAAGGTAAGGCACACACTTGGACATCAAATTCGAGCTAAATGATGCACACTTTTCTTACCTGTTGCCGATCCGCCACTGTGGCCGTAGCAACGCCCGCGACCGCCGCCACTCCCCACCACCGCGCCTCCGCCACTCTCCATGCGCCATTGTGACGACGCCGACCCTCCCGTAGCCGTGACACCACCGCGCCCATGGAGTCGCTCGCTGCAAACATGACCTAACCTAGGGCAAAGACATAGTAGGCCAACTGGGCTTATTTGGGCCGGGCTGAGTTCAAAACACACCTGGTTGTTACAATGAGATAAAACTTTCTAACATAAATACTGGTTATACACACCTGTCGATCAAAGTATAATTTTGTAGTCCTTGGTCAGTTTCTTGCGACTTCACGATGGAAGGACCTGGGGAGTACAGTAGTGTTAACTACTGCTACTTTTCTCATTGAACATTGCTTGTGCCCACTGATTCCTGATCGAAACATTCGTACACTACTTGAAGGCAGTTGAATCCACGTAAACCTTTCATTTGTTGAAAGAACGGAGTTGTGTATTATCATTGTCACTATTCACACGGAGTCATGTTCTTACCTTCCGGTTGGATAAAGAAAACCGATCCATATCTATGTAATTTTTTGTTTCTCGATAGTTTCACCATATACTGATACATTCATTCACTTGGTGATTTGATGCCTAATGATTCACTTTTGACAGCCATGTTATCCATTTCCAAGGTGATGATGGACCGGGATGGTCTACCGTATGGAAGATGGCTCTGTGGGCCCGTCTTCACAACAGTGAGCATGCATACAAAATGATTCTGCAGCTGATCGCATTGGTAGATCCTGGACATGATTGTGGACCTGATGGAGGGTTTATGCAGCAATCTGTTCACAGCGCACCCACGGACCAGAGGCGGAGCCAGTAGGGTTGCTGGGTGCCGGCCCGACACCCCCAAAAAAAATTTTAAAAAAAAAAACAGCAAACATCTTATCTTCATTGATTCATGTTTCAATCTAGCCCAATAGTTAAATCACCAGACCCAGCCGGTTCAAATAATCTCTAGCTCTCCTAGTCTCCTGATCTCCCCAATCTCCAACCCCCAATCCCCAACCCTAATTTGAAATCTCTCCTCCCCACTAGCACTCCCCAGATTCAGTATTTCAGTGACTCACCCCGATTTGAGAACCAGAAGGGAAGCAGGCAAGCAGGCCGCCGGCGCCACCCTGCGCAAGATGGCAAGAGCCGGGAGGCCGGGTCGCCAGGAACACCGCCGGAGGTCGGAGCAGGTGTGGCCACGCGGGAACAGGCACGACCGCGCGAGGCGTGGGACGATGGGAGGGACCTCGGCTGGACCGCTGGAGGCTGGAGCCTGGTCGGCTGGACTGGAGCCTGGAGTGGTCCGACGACCGACGTCCGCCTGCGGCCTACCGCCTGGTCGCCTGGAGCCGAGCCCTGGAGTGGAGCCTTTAGGCATTAGACCTTTAGTTGCTTGCTTCGGTTCATCGGTTGCTTGATTGAATATGAATATGTGCTGTGTCCGTGCGCATAGTATTGAGTCATGACTATTTAGGAATTGACTTGAGTACTTGACTGGGATACTTCAGACTTGGTCACATGGAGTTGGACTGTTGGAGCATCTTTTGATCTTTTATTGGTATGGTTGTCTAGTTGTCTTGATAGTTGATTAGTAACATTAGTTGATACTTGATAGACCATTAGACCATATGGTATGTCGTATGCTAATGTAGTAAACTAGTAATGTACTAATTTGAAAATCTTGTTATGATATGTCAATGTAGATTGTAAAGACATGAAGAGGAATAGAGACATCCTTTCTTTTTTTTCGGGATCGCGAAGTGAAGGCAAAGAATATTCCATCTTCTTCATCATTGGCTGAAGCGGTCCAGGGGGTAGAGGAGACTCAAGAAAGTAGAGGAGGAACTCAAGCAAGTGGGAATCAATTGACTTCTTCTCGGACGGAGAATATTGATGCTGTGATTGATGTTGTGGTTGCTATCAATGAGCAACCCCCAACCCTAGCCGAGAAGCGTAGGAGCTTCAAATACACTTATTGGTAGTGAGGAAAGAATTTATGATGTTGAGCTTCTTCCACATGATCTAGGGAAAAGGACACCCTTCATGAGCTATGATATTAATGATCAAGATGCAGTTTGGAGAGGATATATTATTAAAGGGCCATGCCAACCTTATACACATGATTTTCCTATAAGAGAAATATCAGGTAAAAGACGTCACTTCAATCTTAATTGGTTTGATAAGTACCATTGGATTGAGTATAGTGTCGAAAAGGATGCTGCATTTTGCTTTTCTGTTATTTGTTCAAGGAGAAAACTATAGGGGGTGATAGTTTTGTTAAAGGTGGTTGGAGAAATTAGAATAAATATGATGCACTTGACAAACATTTGGGTGGTATAAGAAGTGTCCATAATCAAGTTCAAGAGAAATTTAACTTCTTTGTGAAACCAAAAACTTTAGTTGCTCATGTTATTGTGAAGCAAACTAAAGAAGACAAGTGTCTTTACATGGCAAGGTTCAGTTATTCACTTCGATGCTTGGGGTTTATTTTGCGTCAAGGATTGGCATTCCGTGGACATGATGAAAGTGAACAATATAGTAATAAGGGAAACTTCCTTGAGCTTTTGAAATGGCTTGCAGAAAATAATGAAGAAATTAATAAGGTTGTTTTCAAAAATGCTCCTGGAAATTGCATCTTGACTTCCCATCCCATACAAAAGGAAATTATTAACTGTTGTGCCAAGGAAACAACTAGACAAATAATTAAAGATATTTGTGATGACCTGTAATACTTCGAAATTCGTTTAAAGAGAATTTTGTTCGGGAGAGAGAACTTTTTAAAAATTCAAAGTTTTCGGGGGACTTTTGGACCCTAGGCCTCCGGCCCAGGCTAATCCGACCCTAACCGGCCTATGGCCGGCTAAGAGTGGGCCAAGGAGGGGGGAGGCGCACCAGGCCCAAGGCCCATACGCCCCACTCCCCTCCCAACCCTAGCCGGTGTGATACCCCGGATTCGGATCGGGTAATTAGAAAAGTAGCTGGGGAGGGAAAAGGCAAACAAGAACTGAAATTTCCTGAATCAACGGGGGGTTTTCAGCGATCTTCCGACAACCTGGGCCTGGGCCGCAGCCCAAGAGGGGCCCATGAGAGGGGCTAGCCAAAGGGGGGTTTTTCCTCCCTCCCAAACCCTAGCCTCTCCCCTCTCTCTCCCCACTCCCCTCCCCAAGCCGCCACCCCCTCCTCCCCCTCTCCAACCGGCCGCCACCCTCCTCCCTGTCATGCGCCAGATTTGTTCGTCGGATTTGGGTAAGTTCCGTACGTTTTCTGATCTTCCCACCTCTTAGAAAGTTGTAGCCCTTGATCTTAGCTTTCTTTAGGCACTGAGATCATCTGATTTGGAGTTATGGTTTAGGAGATATGATAGTTTTACCACGACTGTTCAGGACAGCTAACGTGTTTTGGCAGATTTTCTTGTCAGGCCATTATGAATTACTTAGAGGCCGAATATTGGGTTTTCGTCTTATAGAGTTTTGTTCCTCGTTTCGTTAGCTTTCTTTTGGCACCGAGATCACGAGATTCCACCATGTGGTTTAGGAGTTATGAATTTTTTAACCGCACACTACTCTGTCTGTCAGAGATTTTGGAGACTTCAGTTGCTCCTCGGTTTTGATATAGTTACATTCAGATTCAGAACCCCCACCCAAATAGGTTATTGTAGCCCTTTAAATTATCTTTCCAAGTTGATAAAGATAACCTCCATTGGATCAGTAGAATAAAAGTTAAGTCATTTTCTTTACCACTGTTCTGAAATCTGGGCAGATATATGTTAGTGTTTTCAACTGTTGTTTAGGCCACTGTTTTGGCCGAATCAAAGAACCCCACCAACTAGAGTTTCGTAGCCTGTTACGTTAGGAGTATTTGAGCATTGGTTTCAAGTCATTCGGAGTTACAGATATTTAATTACGATTTTTCTCGTACTGCTGATCAGAAGGGCCGATATTGGCTGATTAGTTAATTCGTCATTTTGAGTTTTTGGTTATGTTGATTAGATAGAGGGTTATGGTAAAACGTTTGTAGCCACGTCATGACTTATTATTCTTATTTCGAATAAATATTTGTGTAGGCGGTGGGGCAGGGAGTGGAGAAATTCCGTCGTTGCCTCCTAACTCGTCACAGCGCGGAAGGCAAGTACATGGTAGAGTGGTGAACAATGGGTTGTTCACCATGATCATTGATGTTACTTATCATGCTATTTATTATGCTTTCGTTCAGCTTATTCTTATACATGATATTGATGACCTTGAGTGAATGAGATTATGATAATGAGATAATGAGGAGATATTGAGTTAATGAGATGGACTATGTTGATGAATAAATAAAGATGTTGCATCATTTACATTCATCATGACATGGGTTGCATGAGCCAGGTCGGTGAGAAAGTCATATAACTATTCCGGTGAGGTCGGTGAGAAAGATACATGACTAGTCCGGAGAGCTCTAGATAAAATCCTACTTTGGTGGGGACTTCACGGGAGTGAAGGATTGAGTGTGTCATCGATGGGTGAACACTCCGCTAGACCGGTATCAGCTGATGAGATGCATATGAGCATGAGCATGTTGGTGCATTCGCATATCTAAGTAAATTGCTAAATTGTGCAACTTTACCTATATGGAATATGGCTTGTTTGTTTGAGAATGACAATGGCATTAACTAAATGGATGATGATGATAACTTTGATTATGGTTAATAAACTATTGTTTATGGCTTCATTATGTATTTGCTGAGTCTTGGACTCATTCTTGCTCTATTGTTGTTTTTAGGTGACCAGTGATGACGTTTTACTCGGGAAGGGCTAGCGCACTTGGAATCATGCACTTCACCTAATTATTTGATTCATTGGACATGAGAAACTTTTAGAATAACATGAATATTTATATCTAGGACATGATGGTATTGAATAACCATAGATGCTTGGTTTATGTTAATCTTGGTTTATTATTTTGCTATGCTCCTAGGTCTAATTTATCTATGATTGGCATAGTGTTATGCTTGTGTTAATGCGACCCGTGGATGGGTTTTAATGTTGTTATGCTTGCTGAAATTTCACAGTGTGTTGATGTATAATAGATGATAAGAGTAGTTTGGTGGCATTCCAGGCTCAGTGTTGGGTTGGGGTGTTACAGTTGGTATCAGAGCGGGCTTCAGGTCCGTGGTGAATAGATTAATAACTTAGTTAACCTAAAATTGCTAAAACTTATTTTAGAACTTGTAAAATAAACCAAAATTTGATAATGGTTAATTAACTTAAAATTTTGACACACTGGTGCACAGTAGGATGGGAATGGGATGAGTATCGCATTTACGCTTCCGTTATGTTGTATTGATGATTTATGTTATGAATTGGTTCTGACTACTTATGATTTGATTATGTGATTGCTATGGGTCATGACAGTCGAGAGGTAGAGATTGTGGTTGTGGCCATAGGCATGGCCAAGTTATATCACTGTTTGTTGTATGATAGTGGTGAAGTGTTTACATCGGGTAACTTAGTTACAGGTGTTGAGGATATGTTTCTTTAGAAAAGTTGTTTTCTTCCTTGAGTTTGAATTTGATTATTCCTGTTATAGTTGCGGTTGATGAATTTTCTTGGGTTAGTATTTACAATGCAGTTGATGTATTTTCATTGGTCTTTGTTGGTTCTATTAAGTTATTATTTGTTCTCCTGACTGTTGATCTGTTGTTGTTTCTTGTGAACGTCGTTAATTTGCAAGGTTGATCTTTTCACGAAAGATCTATCTTTCTTGTTGGGAAAAAAAATGACTCATTTGTTAGCTTGGTATTTTGGATAACGAAAGTTTTCTTTTTCAAGTCCTTTAACATGTGGAAGCTTTGACCAAATGTATTTCTTTTGGGTATTTTGAGTATTGAAGTTGAATGCTTCTCTGTTATAAAAGAAAATATTAAAACCCTTTAGCGATGTCTTGTTATGGTTAAGTTAAAGGTTGTAATTAAATAAATTAATGGATATGGTATGGGTTATCAAGTTGGAGTGCAGAGTGTGGTGTATAATCAATCTTAACAAAGAACCTTGGAAGGAAAGTTGATTAACTTGATGGTGTCATGTGGTAGTTCTTGATGAACTATGATTAATAGTATGGCTATACCTAATTGGATTAAAATGAGTTATTAAGAATTGTAGAACATTGATGACTGGTATGATCATTAAAATTATTTAGTTTTGCTAAACTTGTTGGATTAGTTGGTCTCAGTGGATTAATCTTACTGTGTGGGAAGGAAAAGTTGGGGAGATGCTAGATTATTACCATAGTGGATATTAATCTTGGAGTTATCTTATCTGTAGATACTAGATGATTTTATATTATGGAATGAGTTTCTAGATAGTTATTTTAACTAGAATAATTGGACGAATTTGGTTGCAGAGTTGTTGAGACTTTTTTATCGATGGAAGGCTATGATTTTGGAAGTTTTGTCGGGATTTTGCACCGAAATATGAATATGAGGATGGACAGTTGAACATGTATTTGTGATTGTTCATGTGATTTGAAAAGGAAAGTAGGTAGCATCTAGATTTCTTGATGAAGCCAGTTGATAGCAACAGTGGTTGGAGTGCAACAATTGTGTGTTGACGTTTGGTGTTGAGCATCTATAAGAGTTGAACTGTGGTATTTAATTGGTGGCCTATGCTTTCATGATAGTGGAATTGTCAGACGATAGCATGTCCATAATGAAAGGGTTTTGGTATAACATTTTGATTTGTGTAGTAGATCTCTGCTAAAATAAAGTTGTTGTTGTAGTAGTTTGTAAGCTTTTGGTGGACTCT
The DNA here is from genome assembly GCA_036346395.1 of Hsuehochloa calcarea. Taxonomy (NCBI): domain Eukaryota; kingdom Viridiplantae; phylum Streptophyta; class Magnoliopsida; order Poales; family Poaceae; genus Hsuehochloa; species Hsuehochloa calcarea. Next base: position 11,413,279 of record CM070612.1, read on the forward strand.
CGATTTGAGGATGAGATGATAAAGTAGTATGAAATAATTTGGTGAGTTTTTAGAGAGCTGTACAATGGAAGGGTAGACTATGATGAATTTTCGTTAACAGTGTATTATTCTGGATGTTAGTAAGATTATCAGCAATAGATTGGTAGTGTGTTGTCGATTCTTATAGAAAGAAGGTAATTTGATCGTCACTCGTGGTCTCGCTCAAATGAAAATTTTCAAGTTTTGCATCCGTGATCTTTTGTAGTTCATGGTTTATGTAGTAGCTGGGATTGGATTGACCAAGTGGCTTGTTGGAAAGCTTTATTGGTTCTTAAGTGATTCATGTGATTTGGTCTTACAACTTTTTTTGTTTGAGTGGGCAACGTGACGTTATAATTAAAAAGAATTACTTTCTTTGTTAAAGAAAGAGTGAAGTAGAAGTATTCGAGATCGAAGTCAAGTTTTGTAACTCGCAGTTTACTTGAAGTGTTCCTAAACTTTCTATTTTTGCCCCATAGGAGTTTCTCGATTTTCAAAAGTGGTGGTTTGTTTTATTTGAGATTTCATATTCTCTTTTTGTGGGACTTGTGCCCTCAATTGTGGTCTCCGCTTTTGCTTTTCCGAGATCCTTGTTATTTGTCTATTTCTCCCGGTCTTATGTTTGTTGCGAAAAGAAAACATTTTTTTCCTAAAAAAAAAATATTTTTTATTTGCCACTTCATCAATTTGTTTTACAAAACCTTATGGGGTATACAGTGGCATCCGGTTAGTAGTGGTCAAGTATATGTTGATGTGAGACCCGGGGTTGTAAGTTATTTCAAGATCATTGGAGGAAGAATTGATTTTTGTGATATAAATCTTGTAGAGAATTGAATCCAAAAGGAATGATGGTCGTTGAGGTAAAACTGATTATGTTGTTACAGCTAGTAAAACCAATAGTGAATTGTAATTCAAGAACCCTTGTTCATGTCGGTGGAATATTGAAATATTCAAAAGTTTGGAACTTGGTCAATTAGTTAGAGTCTTGCGAATGTGTATGTTGCGGTCGTGTGGGTGAAATGGAATAGTGTGGTTTAGTGGGTTCAAGTTTGGTGAAGCTAATCACATTAGGCAGTTACTTGATTAGTGAGGAATGTTGATATTAATGATTGAGGATATTGTTTGGATTCCAGGAATTTTAGTTATCCGATCAAAGAATTTCCTATCAAGTATACCAAAAGTTCATTGTAAGAGTCTTAGAGGTTGAATCTGGGCTTTACATTTTTATGCTAGACTTTTGGTCACACAATGAGTGTGTGTAAAGAAAGTGGAATAATAGAGTTTCCTGAGCAGTGGAATGATCATTGATAGAACCTTTCTGATGTAGTACACGAGCGTGTGTACTGAGGATTCTGAGTTGTTCTTAAAAATTAGAGGTAATGTGATTGTGTGGGATCTATTTTGTGGCTCTTTGGGTGCCTTCAATCAAATTAATGTTGATTAGTAGAATGAGATGCCTAGAGTAATTGGAGGATTCAATGGAGCCTCTTCACAATGGTGTTAATGATGTATTTCAGTTTGAGCATAATTTGAGCATGTTCAATTAAAAGGTTTAAGCTCATGTGGTATGCGATGAATTCGAATTCCAAGGTTCGAGAGAAGTTTTACTCTTAAAAGAGAAACTGAGGAAAAGAATGTTTCCTCGGTTAGTGAAGCGTTTTTCTGATTTCGTTTGAGTTATGTGTTGTTGACTGTTGTTTTCCGCAATCTGAGTTGGCGTTGTGTTGGCATGTCTGATTCATTTTAATTCAGACAAACCAAAAGAAGTATTTGATTTGGGCATTCGAGTGGTTTCTTCTTTGACTGTCGTGGTGTTCATTCGTAAACTGCCTATTTAGAAAATGGATTTGTTTTCATTTTGAAATGTCAAATTTTGGGATTTAACATTTTTGGTGGAGAGTTAGCATTGCGTGGATGCGATGAGGACTCTCTAGTTCCAGTTGGATTCTCTTGGTTTCCGAAAATTTCAGAAATTTGGGAGTTGGCATATCGCGTTAACCGTCTCGGGTCCTTATGCGAATTACGCATCGTCTGGTGTGCTCGAGTGTTAAGCGAGTATCTGAGCAATTCCAAGCTTAGAATATCGATGTTTCATTCCAGTCGTAGTTTCCTTACGATTAGATTGGCGTGCAGATTCGAGGTCGAATCCTGTTAAGGGGGGTAGAATGTGATACCCCGGATTCGGATCGGGTAATTAGAAAAGTAGCTGGGGAGGGAAAAGGCAAACAAGAACTGAAATTTCCTGAATCAACGGGGGGTTTTCAGCGATCTTCCGACAACCTGGGCCTGGGCCGCAACCCAAGAGGGGCCCATGAGAGGGGCTAGCCAAAGGGGGGTTTTTCCTCCCTCCCAAACCCTAGCCTCTCCCCTCTCTCTCCCCACTCCCCTCCCCAAGCCGCCACCCCCTCCTCCCCCTCTCCAACCGGCCGCCACCCTCCTCCCTGTCATGCGCCAGATTTGTTCGTCGGATTTGGGTAAGTTCCGTACGTTTTCTGATCTTCCCACCTCTTAGAAAGTTGTAGCCCTTGATCTTAGCTTTCTTTAGGCACTGAGATCATCTGATTTGGAGTTATGGTTTAGGAGATATGATAGTTTTACCACGACTGTTCAGGACAGCTAACGTGTTTTGGCAGATTTTCTTGTCAGGCCATTATGAATTACTTAGAGGCCGAATCTTGGGTTTTCGTCTCATAGAGTTTTGTTCCACGTTTCGTTAGCTTTCTTTTGGCACCGATATCACGAGCTTCCACTATGTGGTTTAGGAGTTATGAATTTTTTAACCGCACACTACTCTGTTTGTCAGAGATTTTGGAGACTTCAGTTGCTCCTCTGTTTTGATATAGTTACATTCAGATTCAGAACCCCCACCCAAATAGGTTATTGTAGCCCTTTAAATTATCTTTCCATGTTGATAAAGATAACCTCCATTGGATCAGTAGAATAAAAGTTAAGTCATTTTCTTTACCACTGTTCTGAAATCTGGGCAGATATCTGTTAGTGTTTTCAACTGTTGTTTAGGCCACTGTTTTGGCCGAATCAAAGAACCCCACCAACTAGAGTTTCGTAGCCTGTTACGTTAGGAGTATTTGAGCATTGGTTTCAAGTCATTCGGAGTTACAGATATTTAATTACGATTTTTCTCGTACTGCTGATCAGAAGGGCCGATATTGGCTGATTAGTTAATTCGTCATTTTGAGTTTTTAGTTATGTTGATTAGATAGAGGGTTATGGTAAAACGCTTGTAGCCACGTCAGGACTTATTATTCTTATTTCGAATAAATATTTGTGTAGGCGGTGGGGCAGGGAGTGGAGAAATTCCGTCGTTGCCTCCTAACTCGTCACAGCGCGGAAGGCAAGTACATGGTAGAGTGGTGAACAATGGGTTGTTCACCATGATCATTGATGTTACTTATCATGCTATTTATTATGCTTTCGTTCAGCTTATTCTTATACATGATATTGATGACCTTGAGTGAATGAGATTATGATAATGAGATAATGAGGAGATATTGAGTTAATGAGATGGACTATGTTGATGAATAAATAAAGATGTTGCATCATTTACATTCATCATGACATGGGTTGCATGAGCCAGGTCGGTGAGAAAGTCATGTAACTATTCCGGTGAGGTCGGTGAGAAAGATACATGACTAGTCCGGAGAGCTCTAGATAAAATCCTACTTTGGTGGGGACTTCACGGGAGTGAAGGATTGAGTGTGTCATCGACGGGTGAACATTCCGCTATACCGGTATCAGCTGATGAGATGCATATGAGCATGAGCATGTTGGTGCATTCGCATATCTAAGTAAATTGCTAAATTGTGCAACTTTACCTATATGGAATATGGCTTGTTTGTTTGAGAATGACAATGGCATTAACTAAATGGATGATGATGATAACTTTGATTATGGTTAATAAACTATTGTTTATGGCTTCATTATGTATTTGCTGAGTCTTGGACTCATTCTTGCTCTATTGTTGTTTTTAGGTGACCAGTGATGACGTTTTACTCGGGAAGGGCTAGCGCACTTGGAATCATGCACTTCACCTAATTATTTGATTCATTGGACATGAGAAACTTTTAGAATAACATGAATATTTATATCTAGGACATGATGGTATTGAATAACCATAGATGCTTGGTTTATGTTAATCTTGGTTTATTATTTTGCTCTGCTCCTAGGTCTAATTTATCTATGATTAGCATAGTGTTATGCTTGTGTTAATGCGACCCGTGGATGGGTTTTAATGTTGTTATACTTGCTGAAATTTCACAGTGTGTTGATGTATAATAGATGATAAGAGTAGTTTGGTGGCATTCTAGGCTCAGTGTTGGGCTGGGGTGTTACAGCCGGCCCCCGTCCTCTCCTCCACTCCCTCCCCACTTCCCCCTTGATCCGCCACCCCCACCCCCCCAAACCGGCGCCTCCCCTGCCCATTGGTGCCACCTCCTCCCCTTGGTGCCGGCCCCTGGTGATCCCCGGCACTGCCCCCAAGGTCTTCCCCGAAGCCGCCACCTCCTACCGTCTCCTCTGGCCGGTTTCTTCCCTCGTGTTGGTCGGCCACTTGAAGGGAGGAAGAAGGAGAAGAGGGGAAATTATTTGGGAGGTTAATCAACATCTCCCTGTAGGTCTTCAAGGGTAACGAAGAGTCTAAATCGTTGTTTGATAATGTTTGCAGGAAGAATTGATTATTTGGATTGAACCGACATGCTGTAGTAGAAATTCTAGAAACTGTCCAGATTTTTGTGCGGTTGGTTTCGACCTCGTAGAGGCCGATCTGGAGGTTCTACCCTCCTAAAGAATTGTAGCCACGATTCTTAGATTTCCATAGCCACAAAGATCACCAGATTCCGATCTGTGGTTCAAAAGTTATGATAGATTCCTTATTGCTGTCCTGAGAAACCTGACGAGAATTGTCAGTATAGTTGTTTAATGAAATATGAATTTATTAGAATCAGATTCAGACTTGCCACAACAAAACATTTATGTATATAATGTTATCATCTTTCCATATTGATAAAGAACACTCAAATTGGACTTATAGATTAAAAGTTATGTTATGTTCTTCGCTGCTATTTTGTTTGTCTGGACAGATGTCTGTCAGGCATGTTCAACTGCTGTTTAGTCAAATATTTTGGCAGAATTAGAAAATCTTGTCCACTAGAGTTTTGTAGGTTTGCTCGTTAAGTTTCATTGGGCACTGGATTCATGTCATTTCGAGTTCCAGATAATTAAATATGATTTTTTCCGTACTGTTATCCAGTAGGGTTTCAAGTGGCTGAATTGTTTGATTTCAGTTTTGGGTCCATTGGTTGTGTTGGATAGTCAGGGGGTTAGTGTAGATCACCAGTAGCTTTGTCGTACCATGTTGTCCTTATTTCGATTACATATTTGTGTAGGCGGTGAGGCGGCGAGTGTAGGAGCACCTTCGTTGCCTCCTAGCACGTCACATCGTGGAAGGCAAGTACAATGTGTTAAGACATACTGATTTCTGTTGAATGTTTGTTGATGTGATGATATTGTTAAGATCCATATTCATACTTCATAATATACATTTCATTCTTAGTTGATAATCCATGTGGATGAAAGTGGTGACATTCATTGCATATGTTCATTCCATTCTTGCATTGTTCGTGTTCCGTCAACAGGAGTGGAATTGTTAAGACCCATCAATTCCAGTATGGGTACGTAAGACCCACCATTCCAATGTGAGAAATTTCAAACACCCGTATGAAACGTTCTTCATACGGTGATTGGATCCCCGGACTTTGTTAAGTACAGGCTTAGGTGAACACCGACGGGTGTGTCACTCGCTATACCGGTATGAGCATGTGTGCAGTCAATTCCTTTCAATGCATCTATTCATACTCATAAGTGTTCAGAGATAAGTTCATACTTCGTATTGAGATTGACTTGTTCATAACCTTGTATGTTCAATTGTTTACTGTACTTGCTGAGTTTCGACTTATTCTTATTTTCTTTATTTATTTAGGTGATTGTTGATAATGGTTTTGTTGGGAGGGAGTAGACAAGCATATTTCACTCAGTTCACCATTATTTACCTTCATTAATAAGTTTGATTATGTCTCTCATATGTTAACCAAGGAACTGTAATAAATAAATTTAAGACTGCAAGATATTTATCTTCATGTTATGTTTTTGTTAAATGCTGCTAGGGGTTTGTTATAATATTCTCTGATCATATTTTGATGAATCCAGTCTTTAGTCCTGCCATGCTACTATTAAAGTTGGTCTCTTTATGTACCTAGAGGAGTTACAGTTTGAATTCTTCCGCAATTTGATTGTATGTGAGTTTTTTAGGTAACATCTTGGTTTCCGAATAGCGAGGGTATTACATGACCACTTTGCAATTCTAGCTGATGAGTCAAGTGATGTATCCCAAAAAGAACAACTAGCTCTTTGCTTGTGTTATGTTGATAAACTAGGAAGGGTATGTGAGCAGTTCCTTGGAGTAGTTCATGTAGCTGATACCACTTCTTTGTCACTTAAGGATGCAATTGAGTCTTTACTTATTGATCACTCTATGAGTCATACTCAAATCCGTGGGCAGGGATATGATGGGGCTAGTAACATGAAAGGCGAGATTAAATGACTGAAAACTTTGATTATGAATGAGTCTCCTTGTGCTTATTACATCCATTGTTTTGCACATCAACTCCAATTAGTTCTTATGGCTGTTGCTAAGGGCAATGCAGATTGTGTTTAGTTTTTTGACCAACTATTAAATTTGCTAAATGTTATTGGAGTTTCTTGTAAGCACCATGAAATGCTTCAAAACACCAGAGCTCAGGAAGTTTTGGAAGCACTAGATTCTGGTGAAATTGAAAGTGGATGAGGGTTGAATCAAGAGATGGGTTGGCTAGGCCCGGTGACACACGTTGGGGTTCTCATTACAAAACTGTTTTGCACATTATCGGTTTGTATTCTATAATCCGCAAAGTACTCATAAAGATTGGAAAAGATTCCTCGCTAAAGAATGAATGGGGGAAAAGTCCATACTATGGTGGTAGCCTTTGAGTCATTTGATTTTATTTTCATGGCAAACTTGATGCTAGTCATACTTGGGTACACATATGATTTATGTCAATCTTTGCAAAAGAGGGACCAAGATATTATTAATGCTATGACACTTGTTAATTTGGCTAAGGACAGATTGCAACATATGAGAAGTCATGGCTGGGAAGATTTTCTTCAGGAAAAAGTTACATCATTTTGTATGAAACATCGCATTAAAGTTCCTGAGCCAAATAGGAAATATGTGCCTTTTGGAAGATCAAAGCGTTTTTCCCCAAACAAACAAATGATGATCATTTCAAAAGGGAAGTATATCTTGGCATCATTGATAGTGTTCTTCAGGAGCTTGATAATTGGTTTGACAAAGTTAATATGGACTTGTTTGTGTGCATGTCTGCCTTGAATCCTCGCAACTCATTTGAAGCCTTTGATAAGGAGAAAGTACTTAACCTTGTAAATTTTTATCCAAATGAGTTTTCAAGTACAGATTTGATGAGACCCTCTTTCCAACTTGATAACTTCATTGGTGACATTCGAAGTGATGATAGGTTTAAGGACCTCAACAATCTTAGTGACCTTTCTATTAAACTTGTTGAAACAAAAAAGCATGAAGTTTACAAGTTGGTAAACTTGCTTCTCAAATTGGTATTGCTCCTACCGGTGGCGACGGCGAGCATTGAAAGAGTATTTTCTGCTATGAGTCTTGTGAAGAACAAGTTGAGAAATAGTATGGGCGATCAATTCTTGAATGATTCTTTAGGCATATTTATTGAGAGGGAAATTTTCGTGAAGGTTAATGAAGATGATGTAATGAAATGTTTTCAAGGCATGAAAACACGTAAAGTGCTATTATAATTTTCTTTGTATAGTTGCATATTTTGTAATTTTCTATTTATGTAAGACTTTATTTGAACTATTTGTATTGTACTTTTGATAAAGTTAGAATCTATGTGTTGGATTTATGATATTATGAAATCATTGTATAAACTATAAAATTATGAGTGTGAAATGTGCACCCCCATCATCTAATTTCTATCTCCACCACTGCCACGGACCCACCTTTCTGGATCGATGCAAACTTTGGGTAAATCTGACGACCTTTAGCTCCGTCAATCACTTTTGAAGCTACATACAAATAGTCAAATGACATCAGTTGCAATTTGCTTCACCAAAATGACCCTAGTTGGTGTTACACAATTCAATGTTATCCTCAATAATGCCAGCAAAATTTGTTGTACATGTCTCCTAATATCCTTCTCTTAAAGTTTTGCAGCTTCGTTATCGGAAATGCTGGTGCAGAGCACTGGGAGCGACCTGCACCTATTCCCCGCAAACAAGTGGCCTCATGGTTATGGCTAGAGCTGGGACTTGGGCTGTACTTTTTCGGGCTGGCCTAAAGCCCGGTCGGCATGGCACGACACGACACGTAATGGGCCGGGCCGGCATGGCACGAACGGCGGGCTGGGCTAGGTCTAAGAATGCGGCCCGTTGAGCGGCACGACACGACATGGTCAGTTGGGCCGTGCTTGGGCCAGCACGGCACGAAATAGGCACGACCTTCCCATTATAGCCTAATCCCTCCCTCGGCCTAGCCCAATTACTCCCCCACAATCACTCCCTTCTCTCACCCGGTCTGACCCAACATCCCTCCAGGCCCCCAGCCCCCATTCCCAACCCTTTCCCCCGAGTCTCCGCTCCCAAATTCCCAATCCCTAATCACATTCACTGATTCGCCTCGCTCTAGCTCCAACCGACTCCCTCCCCACGCGCCACTGATCATCGCCCTTCCTCCCCACGCACCGCTGGCCGCCCCCTCCCTCCCTCTCTACCTCCATCCCCATGCGCCGCTGGCCACCCCCTCCCTCCCTCTCCACTCCCTCCCCACGTGCCGCCGCCCTCCCTCTCCCTCCCCACGCGCCACCGCCCTCCACCCTTCCTCTAGCCACCTCCTCATCGTCGTCCTTCTCACCCCGTTCGCAAGCGCACGGCACGACCAAGGTGGACGGAGTTCTTCATCGGCGTCCAGGAGGAGGAGACTATGGCGACGGGGAGCAGGCATAGATGGGGCACTGGTGTCTTTATTTTCCTAGGCGACAACGATGACTGTCGTCTTCCCAGGCGTCTATAGTTACTTAGGGCTGGGCTTAGGCCGGCACGGCACGATCTCAGCACGACGGGCTTTAGGCTGTGCCTGTGTCTGACCGGAGGCAAGGTGGGCCGGCACGGCACGGCACGACGGGGTGGCCAGGCCGAGCTAGCACAACACGATGCGGCCCGAATCACGATGGGTCCGAATCGTGCCGGCACGACACGACCCAATGACCACTAGTCATGGCTGTGTCAAAGGTTTGAAGGGGCGAGGCAGCATGACTGTCAACGTAGAGGAGCTATCCATACTTTTTTTTAAAAAAAACCCGCGTGGCTGACCAGGCTAGCCTTCCACACCCGGGCCCACACGCCCTTCCCGTGCTCACACGCCCTTCCCGTGTTTTGGCTCCCCTCTCTACATAGAGCTAGCCGTACTTGTTTAAAAAATACTCCCAAAGGTTTCGGGGACAGGACGTGGCTTTTGGAGCCTATGGTGCTAACCAGCTGGGATACCCCGGTACTCCACTCTTCTATTGTTTTCGTACACGATACCGTAATAATACAACATGATACCATATCACGAAGTATAATTGGAATTTAGATTCAAAATATAAATGAATAAAGTCCTCATACATCATGTGATACGACGCGATACATTTTCGATGCACAAAGCCCAACACCATTCATTTGAAAGCCCAATCCAAAAAAGCTCAGCCCAACGTCAAAACTCACAATGCCTCGTGACTAACCTTAGCCCCTACTCCTCCATACGCGACACCGCCCCTCCTCCTCCGAGCCATCTGCTGCCGTCCCTCCTCCCTACGTCGCCCCTCCTCCTTTCTCTCTCTAATGCCCCTCCTCCATCCACCGCTCCTCCTCCCTCGCTGTCGTCGTCGTCGTCGCTCCTCCTCCAAGCCCTCTCGCCCGACGCCCCCACACCGCTTGGAGTGCATTCCTCCCCCAGACCTCCCTCCTGATCTAGGTCTGTGATTTCTCATATAGTCTGCAAATACAAATCTGTAATTTAATGATTAGTCAGCATGATTTATTTGCTATATACACACACACACTTTTTAGTAACTATGCAACTATGGAACTAGTCACGGGAGAAGCAAAAGCATACGTTTTAGCATATTAGTGGACCATACTTAAAAAAGCAAAAGCCAATGTCCGCATGTCCCGACCGAACCCGTCCCGTCCTGACCCGCACACGCATGCCTGACTCCCTCCACCACACACCTGGCTCCTGCACGACTCACCCAAAATCGCATCATGTCTATTGTCTCTCTGTAAGTTTAGTTATGCGTGTACTACAACTTTTTGCAGACGTCTACTGCAGACGTTGTCCTTTGCTTATTGTCGTTTTAATTTCTATGTACTGCAGTTTCATTACGTGTCTACTGAAATATTTTTTTTTGACATATCTACTACGATTATTGATCACATGTCTACTACAGTTTTAATCTCTATATATTACATATACTGCAGTTCGTTTATGCGTCTGTTGTAAATTTTGGTATATGACTACTACAGTTGTCGGCCCAATGTCTACCACATTTGTGAGCCCTGCGTGTTGTAGTTTTCTAGGTCTACTGCATTTTTCTCATTGTGTATTGCAGTTTGGTTATATGTCTACTGTAATTTTTTGTTCTATTGCAATCATTAATCCTATGTACTGCAATTTGGTTACGTGCATACTGCAATTTTTTTGGTATATGTCCACTGCAGTCGTTGGTCATGTATCTACTTCAGTTTTTATCTATGTATATTGCAGTTTGGTCACGTAGCACTCGGCGGATTACTGCAAATTAAATTGGACGCACGATGGGTTGGATAATATGGCCAAGCCCGCAGTATAAGGACTTTCAAATAAAGATCGGGAACGTATAGATAAGATATTGAGCGTGCCAGATTAGTTTGTGGTAACAGCATACACTTATACATGTAATCTTAGTTTGATGGTCTCTGATTATTACATGCAAGCATGCATTTATATTTGTTGAATTTTATACTGGTACTAAATAACACAAAATAATTAGGTTCTTTAGCCCATGTATAACACAACAAGTATTTTGGCTCGGTGGTCAGCATTGTCGCTCGACAGCCTTAAGCCGTTTGTTCAAATACCGCGAGGCCTTGTTTTTTTTTTAAAAAAAAAAAATGGTGTCCCGGTAGCTAGATGATTTTTTTAAAAAAATATATATTTTTAATAGAATTATAAAAATAAATATCTGTTTAATAAAATTACAAAAATGGACTTCTATCACCGTTTCAAATGGCGAAATGGCTCTCTCACAATTCGGATTGCCAACAGGAGCCCTGTAATGATCCAAATAGTATGAAAGGTCTCTGTAGTCATTTGAAATGACGCCAGAGACGTAAATCACCATTTGAATTGGCAACATAGTCCTATTGCCAAACCAATTGGTGGCAGGACCTATAATTATTCCTATTTGCACAAAAAAAATAAAATTAGCGGTAAATAGAAACAATATCAGTGATACCGGTAGTTCATAGGTTGCACAGAATGCCGGAATGCATTGATGCATGCACTAAAGACGAAGAATATTAACTTCAGTACCATCTTCCCGGCGAACTGTGAATGCGTGGAATCTTGAATCTCGATATGAGCACCGCGATTATTGTCCTTAATGACTCGGAGTTGATCGGACAAGTTGTGGTAAGAGCCCTCGAACGTAACGAACCTTACTTCCAATGTCTTCTGTTTTGCTCTTCATGCCTCAGCATAACTGATTGTGTACTAGAACCTTGACTCAATTACCCGAATGATGGTTCGTGGCTCAAAATTCAGGTTACCCACGATCTCGCCGTACACGACATTCGCAATGAAACTTGATGACATGTTCATGTAGGATTGCATTGATTTAGAGACAATACATGTATGAGGGGTTACTATAGGTCATTTCCAGTCGATGTCCCAAATAGAGAGGAATATGTGCACTCACCTAGGGCATCCCGCTATCTCTCACTTTACGTCGTAGCACCTTGGGTTAGGCTTCACTACCGTGAATGTCCACCGTAGCAATAAGGGCCGGAATTTTACAGCTTCCTATATCGCCTTCTTGCATTTGTACATGCCTCCTTGCCTGACCTCGTTCTTGTGGTACTCTCACGGTACACGAGATTCTTCGTCCATGACGAGGTTGTCGAATTGGCATGTGTTCCACTCAGATAGAATCACTTACTGTTCCCCACCATCCTCGTCATCACATGTCTACCGCAGTTTTTGGTCTCTTTACACTGTAATTTGGTATATGTCTACTGCAACTTTTGATATATGTCTATTGCAATTGTTGATTCCGTGTCTATTGTATTTTGGTAAATGTGAACTGTAGTTTTAGTTATGAGTCTTCTGTAATTTTCAGTGTATGTCTACTGTAGTCGTTAGTCCTGTATCTACTGTTGTTTGGTTATGTGTCAATTGTTTGTTTTTTTGTGCATATATATATGTGCTGTTGTTGGTCCTGTGTCATATTCTATACTCCCCTCCCGTCTTTTTATCATTTTTAGTACAATTTAACTCCAATCGGTTAAGGAGAGGAGGAAGTGCGATAGGAGAAATAGGAGAGCTACTGAGAAAGCAAGTTTTGGGAGTTCCCTCCGACAAGAAAATTGGATCTTTGAGATACTTTCTCTAGCATTTCCTTTTAACCACAAAATTTGCATATTTTCTTGGTTGAAATATTCGATGTTCTAATTATCTACTTTAGCAATTTCGCTAAGATACGGACGTCCGTTGGAACCCAATCCAGGAGACGCCTGCGAGAACCGTCGGATCAACCTGCGTGTACTGTGGCTGTCAGATGAGGCAAGACCCACTAACCTGTGTGTCCGCTAGTTAGCGGTTAGCAGAAGTTCCTTTCTTGTCTGCCCTCGATGTTGCGAGTCCATGACCTCCCATCTTCTTCGCTTTCTAACCAAATAACGACCTCCAATTCGCCGACCCATCGGATCACCGTTGTTCTCTTCGTCACGGCGGCGTATGGCCTCATTCATCCGCCCCTCCGATCATGCCAATGTGCGTACATCCATCCCACGCACGATGTGCACGTGAATGGTCTGTTAATTTTGTGTTTGGTTGGCTGTTGAGCTGTAGCTTCTTTTTGCATCTCAAAACCATACACACTGATTAGAAACAGAAAACTAAATACACTGTTTCAATTGACCTTTATGACACGCATTAACCGTGTTTAAATTAGTGTAACAACAGTTATGATGGTAGTTTCTATTGACATAATAGCGACAGTTTCTTCTACTGAATCTGATTCTATATAAAGGTGAGACATCTCCTCTCAGAATAAAAGAATAGAGTAAAACCCTCAGAAACAGAATAAAGTATTCTAGTTTTTATCCGGTTCCTTGGTGTTGCGCTACTCGGCTACTCCATCCCTTCCTCGGCATGCACCGGCGTGAGGACAGCAGTGTCTCCGAAGCCGGCGTCCCTCACGATCCTGCACGGGTTAGGGCGAATTAAGTTTTTAGGAAGTGTTCGCGCGACTGCTCACGGTTTTCTCTTTCTCCATCATCCTCTGCGCGTCATCTTCGGATTAGACTTTATTGCGACCTTCGTCGGGGTAATTCTCTATAAGTCGTGGTAATATCATTTGATATGACTAGACCTTGTTTTCTGTATATTTGTCATGACATGATGTTGATGTCTACTTCTGTTAGTAGCATACTTGTTCTAGGTTTTGTCTTATTAGTGCATATATATTAGACATATATATTTGAATTGTAATCAATTATTATTTTAGGAATTGTAATCACAAAAGTGCACATATACCTAACAATCCAAAATCCTGATAGACACTTTGTAATGGCTGGTTTTGCCGAAGCAATGAAACCTGAGAAATTTACTGGTATGAATTTCAAGAAATGGCAGACAAGGATCCAATTATGGCTCTCGCCTATGAATGTATTTTGGGTTATGATACCAGGTCCTATAGGACCTCGTGCTGCTGCACAACAAAAAGAGTACAACATGGTATTTGTTTGATGCATTCTAAGCATGCTGCTGCACATGAAGAACATTATGGATCCGTGGCATGCACTCGAACAAAAAGTCACTGCCTCAGATGCTGGACATTAATTGTATATCATGGAGCAATATCATTATTACAAAATGGTTGATAATCGTTCTGTAGTCGAGCAGGCTCATGAACTACAATTCGTTGTGAGGGAACTCACCCACCTTAGATGCCAATTGCCTTACAAATTTGTGATTGGGGGTATTATTGCCAAATTACCTCCAACCTGTAGGAATTTCACCACATCTCTGAAACACAAGTGGCAAAATATTTCCATCGAGGATCTAGTTACTAATCTTGATGTTGAAGAGAAGACCCGGACAAAGAATGTGACACCAATGGTGTAAGAGAGACAATCTATAGTGAACATCATGCAGCATATTGACAAAGGGAAAGACAAGGTTGTTTCGACCACCAACTTCAAAACGATCAACAACAGTAAGAAGAAAGTGAACATGAAAGATATTACTTACTTTGTTTGTAGCGAGACTAGTCATTCGGCCAAGAACTACCGCAAACGGATGGGCAAGAAAAATCATTCAATGCGGAAGAAGTCTGCTAATGTGATTATTGGCGAGATCGAAGCATCTGGGTATGGTAATTTACCTAGCGTCTTTTCAGCATGTTAATCTACTAATTGGTGGATTAACACCGGGGCTAATATTCATGTTTGCGCTTATGCATTTATGTTTTCTTCTTACCAGTCGCATGGGGTTCTTCCATCCTAATGGGGAATGGGTCACATGCTTCTATTCTTGGTGTAGGCACGGTAGCTCTGAAGTTCACTTCGGGAAAGATCATGCGTTTGAAGAACATGTAGCATGCCCCTACAATAAATAAGAATCTCATCAGCGGTTCCCTTCTATGTCGAGATGGGTTCAAGTTGATTTTTTGAGTCAAATAAGGTAGTTGTGTTAAAATTTGGACTCCTTATTGGAAAATGCTATGAATGCGGAGGCTTGTTCCGTTTTTCCCTTTCAGAATTTTTGTAATAAGGTTGTGAACCTTATTTATGACTCTGTGAATGGTGGTGAGGCCACTATATGGCACTCACGTTTTTATCATATAAAATTTAGTTGTATGTCTCGGATTTTCAGTTTAAATTTAATTCCAAACTTTTCTACAATAAAAGGTTCCAAGTGCCAAGTTTTTGTGCAACCGAAGCAACCTCGAAAGCCTCACAAGGCTATGGAGGAAAGAAATTCGATAAAATTGGAACTCATACATTCAGACTTGTGTGAGATGAATGATATATAGACAAAAAGAGGGAAAAGATATTGCATGACTTTAATTGATGATGCCACTAGATATTGCTATGTGTATTTGTTGAAAAAAAGGATCAGGCATTAGACCACTTTAATACTTATAAAGCTAAGGTTGAGAATCAATTAGACAAAAATATTAAAAGAATTAGGTCTGATCATGAAGGAGAGTATTTTTCTAATGAGTTCAATCGGTTTTCTGCGGATCATGGTATTATCTATGAAAGGACACCTCTCTATTCACTCCTATCCAATGGGATTGCCGAAACAAAGAACCGCACCTTGACTGACTTGGTGAATGCCATGTTAGATACTACTGGTATGTCTAAGTCATTGGGGGGAGAAATGTTTACTACGTGTCATGTCCTAAATAGAGTCCCCATTAAAAATAGTGATGTAACTCCGTACGAAGGTCGGAATGGGGGAAAACCATCACTCTTGTATTTGCGCACTTAGGGGTGCTTAGCAAAAGTCAATGTTCCATTAACTAAAAAGCACAAACTTGGACATAAAATAGTGGATTGTGTCTGTCTAGGATATACTCATTATAGTATAGGCTATAGGTTTCTAGTAGATCAATCCGGTATATCTGACATGCCAATCAATGTGATAATGGAATCCCAAGATGCTATTTTCTTTCAAAATATATTTCCTAACCGTTTGTGATATACGTCGTATTACAGACGGTTCTTGGTTGAAACTGTCTGTGATAGTGGCCCTTCACAGACGATTTCAACTAAAAACCGTCTGTATTGAGCCTTGTCACAGACAGATCAAAAACCGTCTGTGATAACCAACTGTTATCACAGACATAAAAATTCAGACGGTTCAAAAACCGTCTGTGATGACGGTTCTGAACTGTCTGTGATGTACTTTTGTGTAGTAGTGAGTGATAATAGAATCCATTTCACCACGAACCACATTATTCAAGTACTCTGCATCTGGAGATGCATATGCCTCTGACATAGATTTAAGAACATCAACCACAAGGTACACAATAAAGTCATCACCAAAAGATTTTACAATCCTTTCTCTCTTGCTCATTCGAGGAGCTACAACACTGTCATATTCCTCATGAACGTGTTCATGTGTGTATTCAATATACTCAATTGGAGCAATAGGTTCAGGAGTTAAATCATTTGCATGACTAGGAAATATATTTTCAAAGAAAATAGCATCTCGGTTTTCCATTATCATATTGATTGGCATGTCAGATATCCTGGATTGAACTACTAGAAATCTATAGCATATACTATGATGAGTAAATCCTAGACAAACACAATCCACTATTTTGGGTCCAAGTTTGCGCTTTTTAGTTATTGGAACATTGACTTTCGCCAAGCACCCCCAAGTCCGCAAATACGAGAGTGATGGTTTTCTCCCTTTCCAACCTTCGTACGGAGTTACCTCACTATTTTTAGCGGGGACACTACTTACGACATGACACGCAGTCAACATAGCCTCCTCCCACAATGCCTTAGATATACCCGTAGTATCTAACATGACATTCACCAAGTCAGTCAAGGTGCGGTCCTTTGTTTCGGCAACCCCATTGATTGGGTTGAATAGGGATGTGTCCTTTCATGGATAATACCAAGTTCCATACAAAACCTATTGAACTCATTAGAAAAATACTCTCTTCCATGATCAGACCTAATTCTTTTTGTCTAATTGATTCTCAACCTTATAAGTATTAAAGTGGTCTAATGCCTCATCCTTTTTTTTTCAACAAATACACATAGCAGTATCTAGTGGCGTCGTCAATTAAAATCATGCAATATCTTCTCTCCTTTTGTCAATATATCATTCATCTCATTGAAGTCTGAATGTATGAGTTCTAATTTTACCAAATTTCATTCCTCCATGGCCTTGTGAGGCTTTCGAAGTTACTTCGCTTGCACACAAATTTGTCACTTGGAACCTTTTATCATGGAAAAGTTTGGAACTAAATTTAAACTGGAAAGCCGAGACATACAACCAAAATTTATATGACATAAACGTGGGTACCATACATTGGCCTCACCCCCATTCGTAGAGTCATAAATATGATTCACAACTTTATTACAAAAATATGAAAGGGAAAAACGCAACAAGCCTCCGCATTCATAGCCTTTTCCAATAAAGAGTGCAAATTTTGACACAACTACTTTATTTGACTCATAGACCAACTTGAACCCATCTCGACATAAAAGGGAATCACTAATAAGATTCTTATTTATTGTAGGGGCATGCTGCACGTTCTTCAAACGCACGATCTTTCCTGAAGTGAACTTCGGATCTACCGTGCCAACACCACGAACAGAAGCATATGACCCATTCCCCATTAGGACGGAAGAATCCCGTGCGACGTGGTAAAAAGAAAACATAGATGCATAAGCGCATACATGAATATTAACCCCGATGTCAATCCACTAATCAGTAGATTGACATGCCGAAAAGACACTAGGTAAATTATCATACCCAAATGCTTCGGCCTCACCAATAATCACATTAGCCGACTTCTTCTGCACTGTATAATTTTTTTGACCATCCGTTTGCAGTATTTCTTGACCTAATGACCAGTCTAGCCACAAATAAAGCTAGTAATATCCTTCATGTTCACTTTCTTCTTACTGTTGTTGGTCCTTTTGAAGTTGGTGGTCGAAACAACTTTGTATTTTTCTTTGTCAATATGCTGCATGATGTTTGCTCTAGACTGTTCCTCTTGCACCATTGGTGTCACATCCTTTGCTCGAGTTTTCTCTTCAATATCAAGACTAGCAACCAAATCCTCGACGGAAATATTTTGCTTCTTGTGTTTCAGAGATGTGGCAAAATTCCTCCAAGTTACACGTAATTTGGCAATAATGCCCCATGCCACAAATTTGTCAGGCAATTGACAATCAAAGTGAGCGAGTTCCCTCACAACGAATTGTAGTTCATAAGCCTGCTCGACCACAGAACAATTATCAACCATTTTGTATTCATGATATTGCTCCATGACATACAATTCATGTCCAGCTAAGGCAGCGAACTTATGTTCGAGTGCATGCCATAGATCCGCAATGTTCTTCATATGCATATACACATCACAATGCTGGTCAGACAATACACTTAGAATGCACCTGACAAATATTGTCGCAGCTGCGTCGTACTCTGTTTGTTATGTAGCAGTATGAGGTCCTGTAAGACCTGATACCATGACCCAAAATACATTTATAGCCGAGAGCCACAATTGGACCCTTATCTGTCATCTCTTGAAATTCACAATAGTGAATTTCTCCTGTTTCATTGCCTCGGCAAAATCAGCCATCACAAAGTGCCTATAAGGTTTTTGGATTGTTAGGTATATGCATACTTTCGTGATTATTATAATTCCTAAAACAATAATTGAATCGACAGCAGCATATATACTAAACATACTTAGGATTATGAACATGATCATCAACTCAAATATATGTATCTCGTATATTTGCACTAATAAGGCAAAGTCTATAAAAGGTATGCTACTAACAACAACATCACCCAGATGGTTGCTTGATTCCGGCACCGCTGTTTGAATGTTCTGACCCACTACGTGAAACTTTGGGGGATCTAGGGTTGAAACTTTTGAGGAATTTTCTTGAAAGAGGGGAGTGCCCAAGTGCTGATCCAGATAGTTTCCTCGTGACCACCAGTGAAGAATCACAATGATGTCAGAGCAATTCGCGAAATCAACCAAGATAGGAAGGAATTAGGGAAGACAGCTAGAACAAGGGGAAGAACCAGAGAAGAACCAGTGGGGAAATGTGGATTCAATTCATTTTCTTGATGCCCTTCTCGGAGTACCGACTCTCTCTTATACACAGACACTGACATGGGGGCCCCACCCTTCATGGACTATGCCTACAAACTTAGTTTCAACTGAACTCCTACCCCCATGAGTCCAGGACCCCACTTGTCATTAACAGGCATTACAGGCATCAGTGATTTCTTAATTATTTTCCTTCCAACTGAAGCAATCCCATTCCCACCTCGCCTTGTCCCATAAGCTTCCTCTTAAACCAATCTAAGCCATCCAAATGCCCACCTCAATGATCTAACGGCTGAAAAATGAAGGTGACGTGGCCACTGCCTTCTCAACCCCTCTTGTGCAAGTTTGATGAGTGGGATGGGGCTGTGAGCAATGTGACTGGGATACTAGGAGCGATCTTCACCGTCTGATAAAAAATCGAAGATCGAGATCAATCGCTACAGTATTTTTTGATATCGTGTTTTCCACTACAGTATATAAGTGGTGTACAACTTTACCCATAGTATATGAGGTTTCTAGTTTATTCAGTATCCGTCGATACCACCACATACATCATGATAGTATGAGTCTAGAGTTCATAATGAAGCCTTTACTTCACCTAGTCCTAACATTGTATTAACACAGCGAATGGTACATGCTCAAATCACCCGAGTTCCTCCCGTTTCAGCGAGGCATTTACCATTGTATCGGCGAGCTTTATTCCAATGTCTCGGTGAAGGGAGCCCCTTCGAACAATCCTTCCTGAATTGCTCGTACTACCACGGCCTACCAACATGCAGGGCTAGTCCTAAATGACTTAATTAGCTAAGGCCATCCCATACACGCACATGTTGTTGTACGCTTAGGATTAGATTGGTGGCACTAGTGTTCGGTTCTTAATCGACCTGGGCGAGGATCTCTCCCTATCTATATGCGACACACACATCTCGCATTCATCAGTTCATAATATAAATCGCCCATGTCAAAATCTAAGTTGTTCATTTTCATTTTATACCAAACTAACAGAGGTAACCTCTCTTGACCACTGCGGTAATGCAAAGGATCCGAATTCTAAACAATGATATCAGTGCAACATTGGCTTGGGACAAGTGATAGATTTTTGGGTGTCCTTCTCTTGATGGTAGTTAAAATTAACTTCTACAGGCCCGCCGCAGCACGCCGGTGTTCCATCCAGCAATTTTTTTTGATGGAAGGCAGCTGGGGAGAGCCTTGCTGTATAAAAAAAGGGGAGTTACAAAGAGTTCCATCCACCAAATTTATTTTCTGAATGAAGACAGCTATATAATTAATGTATAAAAAAGGAGTTACAAACTGATATCGTTCCTTACAGTCCAAACTCCAAAATGCCTAGTAAGGAAGAATAACAATGTCCATGAATCCTTCAATTTTAAGCCCATTCCTGGTGTGAACAGTGTTATCAGTACTGAACCATATTGAAGAATTTCAATTCCAATTGAACCCCAACAAGTCTGAGAGATGAGACAAGAAAAATAAATAAATGTTCTGCGGTCTCCAAAACCGGTTGATGACAAAGTACACAGGTATTGCTATTTATATGCATTCGTTTCCTCTTAAGAATTCCCCTTGTATTCAGTTTGCCACTCAACAGAATTCAGAAGAAAACTTTATGTTTCAAAGACAAGATGACCTACTACATCACCACTTAAAGGCCACATGAATTTGCTCTGATCCATCATTGCCTTCTAGGATTTAGAAAAGAAGCAGTTGTCGGATTTGCAATAGTATTTCCAGGTACTAGTGGAAGCAACATCTTCAGTATGATCAACACAAGCCATAACAAATGTGTACAGCTCCTCAAAGGCCTCCACCGAAAGAGGTAAATGAAACAGTGTAGTTATGCCTTCAGTAAGCTGTAAGCATTGCCAGCATTGTAACAGAGAAATGTGGATCTTTAACAAAGGAAAATAAATGTGGCCAAAATGATGCTGAAATGGCTGTCCCTGCCAATTGTCCAACCAAGTCAGGATTGTTGCTCCATCCCCAGGGGTACTAGTCGCCAAACATTTATAAAGCTAGATCCAAAATTTTTGCGAACATCTCTCCATCAATATATATGAACCTTTCGTCTGATTAGAATCAGGTAAAGAGCCATCCTGATAACACCTGTGCCAGACCAAAGCAAACCAGGGAATGTTTAGCTTATATTGTGGAAGTTGTGGAGAAACTGCAGGAGCAATGAAACATTTTAAACCCTTAAACTGGTAACTCCTAAACCACACAAAGGTTTTGGTTGGAATACTTCATCCCATGCTATACCACCTTTGTCAGACTCGTCAGATCCTTTACAGAAGAAATTTGTCCTTGCCATATCAATCTGCTCAAGAGCAACTACTCTACTGGAACAAGAATTATGTTGATACTAATTCATTTTCTAAAAGAAAATCACCAATATAGTGGCCGACACCACAAGCTAATCACCAATATATAGTGGCCGACACCACAAGCTTCTAGCTTGATTTTTGCATGCCTGGACCCTTCTTGGAGTCAAAGTCGGTGAAGTTGAGTGTCAAACTCTTCTATTAGCTGTTAAGTAGCTTGGGAAATGACAGCAAGGAAACTCCTCTGTTCCATTCTTAGAACTACCAAGTTAAGTGAGAAAACTCCTCTGTTCCATTCTTTCTTCTTCTGCATTCTTGCTTTGAGTATCCAATTCCCACCAATCCCAACAAATTAGACACATGCAGAAAGTTTGCAAAGCTGATATAATTTTAAACGGCCGCCTCTATAGAGATATACACTTTGCCAACCAGACTTTTAAATTCCATTAATTAGGGGTAAACAATCATGAATCCTAGGATTTTTATACTATCCAACCAATTATTTGAGTAGCCTCTCTGGTGGCTTCTAAAATTCATGCTTAGCTCCCTATTCCTAAGTAGCACAAGAATGCATGTCCTCTTCTTCTTTGATGGCATCTCCCTCACCCAGCGACTTCAGGTAAGCCACCATGTCCATCTCGTACCCGAGGAAGCTACACGACCCTTCGGGAAGGCACTGGTGGCTGTCGACTTCGCCGGGGATGGCCGGAACCAGCTGCACCTCTTTCTTGGCCAGGTCCAGCGCGTAGACCGGCCGTTGTTGAGCCCAGGAGTACCGCCCGGCCACGAAGAAGACGACCCCGCTCTTCTCACAGACCCCACGAAGGCAGACCGCCCTCACACCGTTCGGCAAGAACGGTCCCAGCTGGATGGTCTCGTCCTGCGCCGAGTCCCACCCGCCGGACAGCACGTCGTCGCCACAGCCGTGGTCTCGGAACAAAAGTCTTATCGTGACGTCGCGCGGCAGGCTGCCTGGGCGCTCAACCTCCACGGAGCAGAGCCTACCGTCCGGCCAGGCGGCGAGCACGCGGTTCTCCATCGCGTAGGCACGGCAGCAGCAAGGTTGCTTGGTCCATGGGATATTCTCAAGCTTCGCCTCCAGCGTGTCAACGCGGAAGCCGAACACCACGTACCTTGTCCGCCAGAACACGGCGCCGCGGACCACGACGGCGCCGCTCATCTCGTGCAGGCGCTTGCCGCTGATCTTGGCGCCGGTTACCTTGCCTTCTGGTCCCCAGCTGTTGGTGTCGGATGAGTAGGATCGGCAGGCCAGGAAGCTGCGGCGCTTGTAGACGAGGACTAGCTGGAAGGCAGATCCCGAGCGCGGCGGATTGTTGGCGTGGTGGAAGTCGTCGGCGGTGAGCAACGCGCAGGCGTAGCGCCCGGGCTTGTCCTTGCCGGAGAGGGTCGGGAGGATGGACACGTCTCCAGTCATGGGGTTGCACACGGCGAGCCTGAGGACGGCGGCGCGCGACACCCGGCAGAGCTCGAAGACGAGGCGGCCCTTGCGGGACGCTATGAGGCGGGAGGACTTGAATTGCTCGTCGTCGAAGAGCGCGTCCAGGGAGGCGAGCCGGAAGCACGGGGCCAGCGAGACGAAGCGCGGAGGCGCGCTTGCGTTTTCGTTGTGCTTCTGACGGAAGAAGCCGACAGCGAGGGGGCGGACGAAGCAATCCGAGCGCGGCGCGGAGCGGCACATGAACTCTGCCTCGCTGGACACGAGGCGGCGCCACATCCTGCAGGTTGCAGCGCAGCGGACGAGGTCGGCCCTGCCCAGGAAAAAGGAGAAGACGAAGAGGAGTATCTCGACGGGCAGGGGCAAGCCATCGTCATCGTCGCCGGCGCGTGGCGCCTGCTTCAGGCGCTTGCTCCGTAGGGACTGCCAGCCGCTGCCCAAGGGGGCTGCGATGGCAGCATGCTTCTGGCCACTAGCGCTGGCTCGCGAAGCCGACGGCATTTCCTTTCTCGTGGAAGACAACGAGATCGAGATTGATGTTGTGCTCCGGGCTTCGGCCGTTTTATAGGCTATAGAAGCAGAGTTTTTTTTGTTTTGCCTTTTGTTTCTCTTCATGAGCTTTGATCAGGCTTTTTTTGGTATTAGACTAATTTCCTTCGATTTTCCATTCGTTGGATCTCCATTCAATGCTCTAGGTCTATATCAACTCCACGCTAACTTCCTTACAACCCAAGCGCCGCCGCCGCCGCCGCCGCCACCCCTCCCCAATTCCGCATGTCTCCTCCCGCCGCATCCCCGCTGCAGACACGCCACGGTGGCATTAGGGGGGGTGAAAATGCCACACGTCGGCCCACGAGCCCTCCTGACAGCTCATGAAAATTATTAAGTATAATTTGGTCAGATGACTGCTAACTTATACGACTTAATGCAGTCCAACGTTCAATCCCATGTAGTCATGAATCGCAAATGACACTAAGTTGCAAGGGCCCAAGCTCCCAAGCCCTAGCCACCTCCCCTGTTGCCCGCACCGTAATCGTTTTCTCCCCTACACTCTTGGTTGCATCCATGGCATCGCCGCCACTCTGTAACATCCACAAATATGAACGTTCGATGTTTATACTGTTAATAAAACGAGGAAGTATTTTGAGCATGTTTATGAAATTTTTCATAAAGAATTTTTGAGAAAAATGCATAACAAATAAAATTTTAGAAATATTACACAATGAACTAAACTAAGACAGGAGCCTTCACAAAACATTTCCTAATTGTTGGAGCTCATTTGCTATGTTTAAAAAATCAGCAAACTCTCAGCCTTTTCTGGAAAATTTCAAACCGAATTCTTTTTTCCGCCGCCCTATGGAGCCGAAACCCAGCGCGACCCATTTCTTCGTGCCCCCCTTCGGCCCATCGCAGCACCCGCTTCCCTTTCGCTGCCGCTATGACCTCACCTGTCAGGACCCTTCGTCCAACTCGCCTTCGTCTTTGCACGCTAGCGCGTCACGCCCGTGCTTACTCTGCCCCTAGTTCGCGGCCACTGCCCATAGTTTCTCGCTTCACCTGCTCCCGTCTCCTCCACCTGCACCACGCCCATGCTAGCAACCCCACTAACAGCGCCCTTTTTCCACGCGGAAGGAGATACCAGGGCAAGCCACAAGATTCTCGCGCAACAGCTACCATCCCGCCTCTCTTCTCGCTCAGTTCTCCCAGTTACATAAGCGTCAGAGCATGCATCGTCTTCCTCAGCTCGCCCCCGTTCCATTTTCGTGCAAAATCGAGCTTCTCGCTCAGTGTTTTTGTAGGAACGTGTGTGTCGTTCTCAACGTCGGTGAGAACGCCTCCGCGGTTTCGCCACTCTGGTGAGCTTCCCCTCCCGCGACAAGCTTATCACATTACTCCCTGAGCTTCACTCACATTCTTTCTCTGCTCAATGTAGCGTCTCGAGCCCCGTAGCGTGATCGCACTGTCATCTTCTTCACCTCTGGCGTGCACCTCGATCCAAGCTTGCATGTTCCTGATATTCTGGTGAGCTTGAACATCACCCAACTGCATCATGGCATGATTGTACTCTACTAATTCTGTGGATATCGTGAGGATATGTGCACGATCTCAGAATGATGAGTCAATTGGCAATGGCTTTGTTGGTTTGCAAAATCTCGCATTTTCGGTTTTGCTTCAGGTCTGTCAGACCACAGGCGGTCTAACCGGTGGCAGGGGCGGTCAGACCGCCCGTGGAGAGGTCCGACCGGCCGTGGTGGCCGGTCCGACCGGTATTGCCTATAAGTGGTTTTTAGAGCTGGATCAAAAATAGGATGTGTAGGCAAGTGAGGGGAGTCTCCAGGATGTGGTCGCACAATTTTTGGAGCTCCCAGTCGAAAGTTCTATTCAGTTAAAAATTCCAGAAGGTTTCGGATTTTTGACCTGAAAATTTGGCTAAGTCTTTTCGGGCGGTCCGACCGCCGTTATGGAATCGGTCGGACCGGCCTGAAATCGGTCGGACCGGCCGTGTGGGGCGGTCAGACCGCTGATCACTTGAAGGTGGGCCTTGTTGGCATTGATGTGTTTTGATTGTGTTTATTGTGTGAACTTCGATGCTTTATTGTTGCATATTGCATTGTGGAACTAACGTGGGTCAAGTTGTGAATAACTTGTTCCCGGAGACGATTTGTTTGTCTATTTCTGTGCAGGTGGCTTGCAGGTCAACGACGTCAACGGTAAGGTGGATCGGGACTACGCTTGGAGTGCTGAGGTCCAGAATGATTATGGATGCCGAGTGAGGTCGTGTGACTCAAGCATGGTGCAGAATGGGCAAGATGGATCGAACGGGTAGTTCGGTGCAGCTGGTTGGATCAGGCGGTGCGGAAGTCGGTGCGAGTCTCTGGGAGGTTCCGATGGGATTCGGACGGGAGAGACTTGGCGACGTGATGAGAGCAGCTGATCAACCTACACGTGGTGAAGCAGGCGAGTGCTTCAACAGTTATGTGTGAGTGGGTCCCATGTGTGTGTGGGCCTTCATGGGAGCCCATTAGTGGAAACCCTAGGCCTCTCCTATAAATAGAAAGGGGGGAGAGGAAAACCCTCTAAGCACTCGGAGCATTCATTTGGCCCCCTTCATCTTTTTCTAGGGTTTGGAGGAGAGGAGAGGAGAGGAGAGGTTAGGGTTTGGAGAGATTGTGTGTGCTCTTTGTTGAGCTCTTGTCCTCCTTGTTGGAGTGGCTTTGTAAGCATCTGTGACGCCCCCGGGATTATTAAGCTTATAATGATTAGTCACCACTTGACCCTATCCTCATAAGCATAATAACTCGTGACGCCGAGGAATGTATACTTCCCAGAGTGCAGTATACACCCCTCTCACAAAAGTTCATGCATCAATTCCATTCAATCACATAGAACCGAAAGCACAGAACACAATAAAGACATACATAATAATATTCAAGAGTAATTACAACAAAGAGGCCAACCGCCAATGATAAATATTACGAACAATGAAGCAAAAGTGCCATAAAATGGCGATAAACAAAGAGCCCAACGGTGTGCCTTTTACCCACAAGGCAACCGACCAGTGCCGCAGCTAGCCGTCGAACTCAAGAAGACATCTCACGTATGAAGCCCTAGGGGCTCACCTTCTTCCTCTCAAACAAAAGCAAATTTCAAAGAAAAGTCGGGTGAGTACTTTGAATGTACTGCAAGATATATAAGAATGATAGCAGATCTATACAATAACTATATGCAAGCTTATTTAAGTGAGGCAGATAGGACTCAAATTTGTAAGCATAAAGCAAGTTTTATTTGCAATAATGTAATAGATTGAAGGCAATTTTGCAATCTGATTTTATTTAATAAAAGCAGAGCAATCAAGTATCAACAACAATAAAAGCAATCCTGAAGTGGCTAACCCAATAGCCACCACAATAGCATGAATTACCCATTCATGCCAACCATGTCAAATTTTAATTTAAAAGGTTGTAGTCTAGTTCTTGCACGACCTTACCAAGCATGTCCATAACCTAGGACGAGGCTATTCAATAGTTTTATCCTGCAGGTGTACCAACTTACCCACATGCCGGACCGCCTTTTGCCACATGATTAAGCACACTTCCTTTGGTATGCCTAAGACGCTAAGTCCTACGAGACGCTTCCAATCTTATGTATTAACTTCGAGTCGCCCATATGGATAGAAACCCATACGTTGTGTCGGGTCGTGGCCCACCTCGGACAACTACCCCTCACTGGTAAAGCCTCGGACAATCTGCGACGCCCTCGAGGTGGAGAGTCCATCCGGAAACTCCACCACCGCACACCCAAACACAAGAACACAATTCCTTTTTCACACAACACACACAACGCCCTCCTGCGACTGAGATAACACACTCCAAAGTACTAGGTCAAGAGGGTCCCATATAACCCTCATGTGGTTAGTACGCAAAAGCGCTTGGCTTAGTGACACAAGTAACTCGGTCCTTAGGGACACAGGCACCTTTCCTTGTCACACCCAACAATCACACCAACATGCCATTGTGCCCAAGTCAAACCATTTTGTTTCATTTTCGGTTTTACAAAACAAAAGCATAAGGTGCTGAACCAAAATAAACAAAATGATTTGTGTGATCAAGGTCATCGACTAGGTCGATAACCGCCCAATTCTACCTAGTAGCTAAGCATTTCTAAGCATGACATCGCAAAAGACAAGAAAGAGCATAATTAAATCACCGGGCTCTAATTCACCAAATGATGATAATAACTTATGGTTGTGGCGGGATAACATTTTAATGGCAACAATGCATTAGGAATAGCTACCTCTAAACAGGCAAAAATAATTAGACACAAAAGCAATGCATACATATAGTTTGTAAACAAGATATTAGACTTTGAAAGTAATGGGACATTTATGGTCAAATATCTTGCCTTCTTTGGCTTCATTGCTTTGTCTGCAGAGGATCACTCGATATTAACAATATTGTCGCAACCTATCGAAAGAACCAACAAGAACCAATAAGGCGAGAAACATCGAAAGATGCAACAAAGAAACTCAGCAAAAAGTTTTCAAATTTTTTCAGTAGAAAGAACATAATTTTATGAACTAAAGCAACAAGAACCAATTGATTTGGATTCTCAATGCAAAAGTTATGGCCAAAACAATTTCATCGGCGGAAAAATGAAAAACAACACTATTCACCTAAGCAATGATTTTAGCGAAATTTTCTAGAATGATACAAACTACTAAAACTTTTATGATAAATCAAGCATCTTATAAGATGAACATTTCACTGGATTCATCTCATTTGGAGCTTGCAATAATTATTTATGAGTTTTCTAAGATTCACTATTTTTCTATTGCAAAGATAATCGCTAAATGTTTACTTTCAAAATAAAAATTTTTCTGCTACTGAGATAAATGAGCAACCTATACTGGAAATAATTTTACTAAGAATGAAAAATAAAGGCACTGGTTTTATAATTTTTGAAGTTACAGAAAAATACTTATGAATTTTGGAAGATAAAACTATTTTTCAGTTGATAAATAACTCTACCCGATAAATACAACTCAGATAAACGACGTGGAAGATCATGGGCCGAAGATCAACGATCCAACAGCCCACACGCGCAGCAACAGAGCGAACGCGCCAACTCTAAGCACCGACCGTTGGATGAAAGATGAACGAACCAGATGCCAAGGATGTCCGGCGGTCCGAACGTTCACACGTACGTGAACCGTTGATCTTGGATCCAACGGTCCACGCGGATCGAACCGTTCGGACGGTCCGAACGTTCATCCAGATCTGGACCGTTGATCGAAAATCGGACGGCCACGCGCGATGGCCTGGCGCGTCCGATCACGGCCA
This sequence comes from Hsuehochloa calcarea, assembly GCA_036346395.1. Taxonomy (NCBI): domain Eukaryota; kingdom Viridiplantae; phylum Streptophyta; class Magnoliopsida; order Poales; family Poaceae; genus Hsuehochloa; species Hsuehochloa calcarea. The sequence goes on from CM070612.1 coordinate 11,442,140, forward strand.
CAAGAATCCGAGCGATCGATCTAAAATCCTACGGCTCAAACTCAACGTTAGCCGAAAGCTCTCTGTTTTTCGTCCGACAACGAAGATCGACAAAAGAACAGAGGCAAAGCCCGACGATGCGCCGGCGACTCGAGCAAAAATAGTGAAATCTAAAGCTACTACGATGATCGCAATAGCATGGAGTACCTACTGAAGCAAGGAATTCTACAGATATGGACTTACCGGAGCTGGAGATGACAATAACCAATTTTCGGCCGAAGAGGGAAAACCAAATTGATAAGATTCTGCATGGAGAAACCCAAATTGATTAAGGGTTACCGATCACCGAGGTGAGAGGAATCGAGGAGCAAGACTGAAAGGGATGAAGCCCAATGGTACCGCCTTCACCGAAAAGCTTGAAACTCGGCAATGGCGGCAATGGCGACAGACAAAGAACTGAGGCGATAAAGCTCAATTGGACCTCCAGTACAGATGCTAAAGCTCAGAGGCGTTCAAAGGAGGCTAAGGGAGCAATGAAGAAGTTTATATAGGCCGAGAGAACAAAGGAGGAAGCAATGCAACTTTCGGTCAAAAGCTTGTCATCCAAACCGGCCGAAGGATGGGGCAGTGCACGAGGTAGAAGACGACTCAACAGTCGGCGGCACTAGCATTTAATGCTCAAAGACGTTGGCGAACGATGGAGGTGACAATGCACCGTGGTTGCTTTGATCGCGCACGTTCTCTGTTGACTTCGCCGACGACGTGGCGAGAGGAAGACGAAAAGAGGACGGCCGCTCGATCACATAGGATTCCAATCGTGCGGCTACAAGCGCTCAAACGGCTTCGGCTATTCGGTTCGGGGTCCGAACGTTTATCGCTGTCGATCACCGGATCAAGATCCAACGTTGGTTCTCACCGCACTTCTCGGACGGTCCGAACATCCCCTTCCATCGCGCCGTTGATCGAAGATCAAACGACTAACGCGCTTAAGTGAGTTCGTTCGGTCCGAACGCTCACCGCTGGCGGCGGCCGGATTTAGATCAAACGGCTACGGATCGTAACGCCCGATAGATCGCCCTAAGGTGCTATTAGTTGATCTGCCGCACCCTTGAGCTCGAACGATGTCGGACCGGACGAACAGCAAAGTGAAACTAATTTTCACTTAATTGGTGAGCCGACTTTAGAGAATTATTTGGAATAGCAAACAACTCCAAAATTCATGAAATTTTAATCGAGATTTACGATGCAGAGGAACCTTATATAAAATTTTCGAGACTGTTATGCAATCGCATGTTTCTCTAAAAATTCCAGAGGCGATTTTAGGAGTTTGACTCATGTTTGACTTGTCTCAAAAATTATCAAATAATTTCTCAAAATTATGAAATAATTACGAGGTGTTAAACATCACTCCTAGGTCCAATGAAAATTATCTTGAGGGGTTGGGCACCAGATTTTCATTGAGGAGATTTATGACCTGAATTTAATTGGGGAAATTTTGAGTTTTAATTTCCACCAATTAAAGGAAAGAGGTTTCAAACACTGTAACTACACATGAGGCAACAAAAGTTTTAATTTATCCTCATTTTTATTACATTTGAAACACAAACCCGATTTGGGATGTTACAAAACCTCCCACACTTACAGAAATCTCGCCCCGAGATTTGGCTCATTCGGCAAAGAAAGAGGGGTAGTCTGCACGCAGACGATCTTCCCTTTCCCAAGTGGCTTCATCTTCAGAATGGTTTGACCACTGAACTTTAAGGAACTTGATGGCACGATTCCTCGTTCTTCGTTCAGCCTCTTCAAGGATGCGAACAGGGTGCTCCTTGTAGGTCAAGTCTTCCTGAACCTCAAGAGTTTCCAACGGAGCTTCCTCAGTTGGAACGCGGAGGCACTTCTTGAGCTGGGATACGTGGAACACATCATGCACCCCCTCAAGTGCGTGAGTAACTCCAACTTGTGTTTACGGCTCCCTTCTTCTCGACGACTCGGTATGGACCGACATATCGAGGAGCCAACTTGCCCTTGACGCCGAATCGCTGATGACCCCTCAAAGGAGAGACTTTGAGATAAACAAAGTCATTCGGCTCAAAGCTCAACTCACGACGACGACGATCTGCATAGCTCTTTTGCTCGATGAGTACATGCGCAACCGATCTCGAATCAATCAACTCGCTCTCGGCTTCATTGATTGAGTTCAGGCCAAAGAATGGTCTTTCACCGCCACCAATTCAATGAGTTCGCATTTTCTGCCATACAAAGCCTCGAAAGGTGCCATTCCAAGACTAGCTTGGAAACTGTTATTGTAGGAGAACTCGGCGAATGGCAAACATTTCTCCCAATTCCTTCCATAGGAGAGAACACAAGCACGGAGCATGTCTTCCAATACTTGGTTGACTCTTTCAGTCTGGCCATCAGTTTGAGGATGATATGCGGTGCTAAAGGTGAGATGGGTTCCCATAGCCTCTTGCACCCTTTGCCAAAAGTGAGAGGTGAAAAGAGAACCACGATCCGAGACAATTGTCTTGGGTACACCATGCAAGCTCACGATGCGGGCAATGTAGAGATCCGCCAAAAGACCTACACGGAGATCCGTCTTGACTGGAAGGAAGTGCGCCACTTTAGTTAGCCGATCAATGACAACCCAGATGGCAACATTGCCCTTGGAGGTGCGAGGCAGACCGGTGATAAAATCCATCCCGATCGAATCCCACTTCCATTCAGGAATAGGCAACGGCTGAAGCAGTCCCGCTGGACGCTGATGCTCGGCCTTGACACGACGACATACGTCGCACTCGGCAACGAACCTTGCGATTTCCCGCTTCATTCGGGTCCACCAGAGTCTTTGCCGGAGATCTTGATACATCTTCGTGGCCCGAGGATGAATAGACAACGGAGAGTCATGAGCTTCATGAGAATTAAGTTCCGCAATTCCACGATCTTCGAACAACCAGCGTGATCCGAACCAAATGACCCCATGGTCGCCCTCGAAAAAGCACTTAGCGAGCCACTCTTGATATTTTCCTTGATGCGACTCACACCGACATCCGATCGTGCAGCCTTGATTTGGTCCTCCAAGGTTGGTTGCACAACCAAAGCAATGAGAGAACCTGCTCAACCATTCCCAAGTTGAGCCGCTGAAATTCTGCTGAAGAAGTGGGCTGCTTCCAAGACCATTAAGGAATTGCAATGAACCTTGCGGTGAGCATCGGCCACAACGCTTGCTTTGCCCGATGATATTGAAGACCCATATCATAATCCTTGATCAATTCCAACCACCTTCTTTGCCTAAGGTTCAGATCGGTTGGGTGAACAAGTACTTCGACTCTTGTGATCTCAATATACTTAGCAACGACATCGGCGAGGTAATGCCGCCAAATCTTTAGTGCATGGATCACTGCAGCTAACTCCAAGTCATGGGTCGGATAATTAAGCTCATGAGGCCGCAATCGCCTCGATGCATAAGCCACCACCGCCCTCTTGCATAAGAACACAACCGAGCCTCGCGAGAAGCGCCGCAATAGATATCAAGCTTCGTGGACATCGGAAGAACAAGAATCGAGTGTGGTCAACTGCGCTCTTGAGTTCTTGAAAACTCTTCTCGCAATCGCCATCCACACATACTTCTGTCCCTTCGGAGTAACTCGGTCATTGGCTTGGCAATTTTGGAGAAGTTCTCAATAAAGCGGCGATAGTATCCCGCTAAACCGAGAAAACTCCTCACTTCAAAGGATGACTTGGTTGACCCATGATAGCACAAAGATTGACCTTGCTAGGATCAACAATGACACGGATCTTTGAAAGAACATGACCCAAGAATGCCACTTTCTTCAACCAAAACTCGCACTTGTCGAACTTCGCATAAAGTTGATGCTCGCGAAGTTTCCCCAACACTAGCTTCGGATGTTCAAAGATGCTCCTCAAAGATCCCTCGAATAGATGAGGATATCATCGATAAAGACAACCACGAACTTGTCCAAATACTCCATGAATACCATGTTCATAAGATTCATGAAAAGAGCAGGAGCATTGGTCAAACCGAAGGACATAACGGTATACTCGTATAATCCATAACGAGTAGAGAAAGCCGTCTTCGGAATGTCTTCCGATCTGATTCGGACTTGATGATAGCCCAACCTCAGATCAATCTTGGAGAATACCCGAGCACCGATCAATTGATCGAAGAGGTCATCAATCCGAGGCAGGGGATACTTGTTCTTCACCGTCACGGCATTCAACGGACGGTAATCAACACACATCCGTAGAGTCTTGTCTTTCTTCTTCACAAAGATAACCGGACAACCCCACGGTGATGAGCTCGGGCGAATAAAGCCCTTCTCTTGAAGCTCGCCAAGTCGCTTCTTGACTCCTCCAATTCATTTGGAGGCATTCGATATGGCCTCTTTGAAATAGGGCGATGCACGGAAACAACTCGATGACAAATTCAATGTCTCTCGCTGGAGGCATCCCGGGCAGATCGTCGGGAAACACATCGCTGAACTCACACACCACGGGGACTTCATGAATCTCCATGGTTAGCTTGGCTTCAAGTGCATAAAGGTGTGGTTCTTGCAGCTTCAGAAAAATTCCCACTTGGCCGCCAGACGGGCTTGTGAGGGAAATGAACCTTCCGCGCAATCGATTTGTCCCCTATGTTGAGACAACCAATCCATGCCAAGTATCACATCCAACTTTACTGAATTGAGGAGAATAAGATTTGCCAAAAATCCCACTCCTCCAATTTCAATCAAAACACCCCGGCATTCATTTTCAGCTCTCATTACCGAATTTCGGAGAATGAATAATCAAAGGAACATGCGAGGGATCGGTGAAAGATCACTAAGTGCAGAAAAGACTCGATATAAACGAGTGAGAAGCCCCGGAATCAAATAAAACTGTAGCCGGCTGAGAGTTAACGAAAAGTGTACCCAACACGACGTCGGGTGCATCCTGAGCTTCCTCGGCCGAGATAAGGTTGACTCGGCCGCTTCCCATATTTGGGGCCTTCTGATCACGACCACTCCCTTGCCCGTCCTCCATTAGGATGAGGGCGTTCGCTCCATCTTCTTAGGGCAATTATTAGCATAATGCCCCTTGTCGTGGCAGAAGAAACATACGACATCCGCGGCGGGGTTGCGGATGCCTCCTGGCTGTCCCGCAGGTGCACGTGACTGGGGCACGGCCTGCGGTGGGCGTGGAACGAACGCCGGTGCCCTCGGTGGTGCTGCAGTCGGGGAGGGACGCACCGGAGCTGGTCCGCCATACGGACGAGGAGCAACGCCCCGATGCCTTCGGGCCTCCCACTTACGCTGCGAGTCGCCAAGTGCCCTCGCCTTATGCTCGGCGATGATGGCCTTGTCGACCAAGGTCTGGAAGTCGGGGAAGTCAACAATAGATAGCTTGTCCTGAAGCTCCTCGGACAAGCCATCCATGAACTTCTCCTGCTTTGCCTCATCTGTAGGCACATCCTCAGGAGCATACCGAGAAAGATGGTTGAACTCATGGAGGTACTCGGTGACTGATTTGCGCCCCTGCTTGAGCGCCAGAAATTCCTTCTTCTTCAACTTCATCAATCCAATGGGACATGAGCCCTCCGGCGGCGCGAACTCCGCCAAGTGATAGCCCGCCCTCGTCTTTGCATGGCGAGGAAGTTCTCCCACCATGAGAGTGCCGCCTCCACCGATGGGAGGCGAATAGTGCCTTCTCGTGATCCTGGCACTGAGCGATGTTGAGCTTCCGCTCCACGAGACGCAGCCAGTCATCCGCGTCGAGTGGGTCCTCGGACCTCGAGAAGGTGGGTGGCTGAGTGCGAAGGAACTCCGAGAGTCCTCCCCTCTGCGGGTGGCCACCTCCTCCCCGATCCAACAAGACCGGAGTTGTTGGAGGTGTTCCGCAATCACCTCCGTGATCCGTGTAACGGTCCATACGGTTCCGCCGATCGAGCGAGAACCTCGACCATGGTCGGAGGAGGTGGAAGTCCCTCATCCCGACCCTCTGGCCCCTGGCCGCTACGAGTACGACCAGCCATCCTGTTGCATCAAGGCGAGTTAGAAACAGAAATCTAAGAGCTATAACGAAGGGATAGCAAAAGGTAAGCTATCAGCTAGGGATTAGTATATGTAATCCTAACCCTACTTCAACCCACAACCCGCAATAAAACGAACTCCAAATAGTTGCAAAGAGGCATAAGATCCATGCAAAACTCATAAGACACAAGATCCAACTCCTCGATGCGACTAACTTGTCTTAAATGAACAAGTAGTCGTTTTGAGAAGAAAATTTCAGAACACTACCAAAAGCTTATTGCATGGAAAAATCGGGGTAAAAACCAACTTAGAGAGGCATTAGTCACAAGACATAGGATATCACTTCTTACCCTTTTAGCCCCACAAATTTTAGTTGATTAAACCCTCATTTTCTACCCCACTAGGAACCATCGAGCTTGCTGTCCGGAAATTGAGGTTGCTGTAGCGATTTTGCATCCAAGTTTCCAGTCGAAGTCTTCTATTCTAGAAACTTCAAAATCTGGCACACTTCAATTTGCCAAGCTCAGTGGTCCTATCAGAAACCATTGAGCCCGCTGTCTGGAAATTGAGGCGTGCTGTCCAGATTCCGCATCCAAGCCTCTAGCCGAAATCTCCAGTCCAGAAACTTCAAAAACCCTAAGCACTTCAATTTGCCAAACTCAGTGGCTTCCAAACCCATTTAATCGATAACACTATCTTTGAAGAGGAGATGAGAGGAAAACAACTTTTAAAACTCAAATTAGAGCAAGATGAGATAAGAAAGCTAAGATAGGTAAGGAGTAAAATCTGAGAACCCCTTAAGCTTTCATAAATCGTTTCATACTTCGAAAATAAGGTTTTTCCAAAACATCCTAAAGACGACCAAGCTAGCGGCTTCTATGGTCAGTATGGCTCTGATACCAACCTCTTGTGACGCCCCCGGGATTATTAAGCTTATAATGATTAGTCACCACTTGACCCTATCCTCATAAGCATAATAACTCGTGACGCCGAGGAATGTATACTTCCCAGTGCAAGATACACCCTTCTCACAAAAGTTCATGCATCAATTCCATTCAATCACATAGAACCGAAAGCACGTAACACAATAAAGACATACATAATAATATTCAAGAGTAATTACAACAAAGAGGCCAACCGCCAATGATAAATATTACGTAGCAGTGAAGCAAAAGTGCCATAAAATGGCGATAAACAAAGAGCCCAACGGTGTGCCTTTTACCCACAAGGCAACCGACTGTGCCGCAGCCTAGCCGTCGAACCAAGAAGACATCTCACGAAGTGAAGCCCTAGGGGCTCACCTTCTTCCTCTGCAGAACAAAAGCAATTTCAAAGAAAAGTCGGGTGAGTACTTTGAATGTACTACATAAGATATATAAGAATGATAGCAGATCTATACAATAACTATATGCAAGCTTATTTAAGTGGAGCAGATAGGACTCAAATTTGTAAGCATAAAGCAAGTTTTATTTGCAATAATGTAATAGATTGAAGGCAATTTTGCAATCTGATTTTATTTAATAAAAACAGTAGCAATCAAGTATCAACAACAGTAAAACAGTCCTGGAAGTGGCTAACCCAATAGCCACCACAATAGCATGAATTACCCATTCATGCCAACCATGTCAAATTTTAATTTAAAAAGGTTGTAGTCTAGTTCTTGCACGACCTTACCAAGCATGTCCATAACCTAGGACGAGGCTATTCGAATAGTTTTATCCCTGCAGGGTGTACCAACTTACCCACATGCCAGACCGCCTTTTTGCCACATGATTAAGCACACTTCCTTTGGTATGCCAAAGACGGCTAAGTCCTACGAGACGCTTCCAATCTTATGTATTAACTTCGAGTCGCCCATATGGATAGAAACCCATACGCTGTGTCGGGTCGTGGCCCACCTCGGACAACTACCCCTCACGGGTAAAGCCTCGGACAATCATGGCGCCTCGAGGTGGAGAGTCCATCCCTAAACTCCACCACCGCACACCCAAACACAAGAACACAATTCCTTTTCACACAACACACACAACGCTCCTCCCGCGACTCGGAGATAACACACTCCAAAGTACTAGGTCAAGAGGGTCCCATATAACCCTCATGTGGTTAGTACGCAAAAGCGCTTGGCTTAGTGACACAAGTAACTCGGTCCTTAGGGACACAGGCACCTTTCCTTGTCACACCCAACAATCACACCAACATGCCATTGTGCCCAAGTCAAACCATTTTGTTTCATTTTCGGTTTTACAAAACAAAAGCATAAGGTGCTGAACCAAAAATAAACAAAATGATTTGTGTGATCAAGGTCATCGACTAGGTCGATAACCGCCCAATTCTACCTAGAGCTAAGCATTTCTAAGCATGACATCGCAAAGACAAGAAAAGAGCATAATTAAATCACCGGCTCTAATTCACCAAATATGATAATAACTTATGGTTGTGGCGAGGATAACATTTTAATGGCAACAATGCATTAGGAATAGCTACCTCTAAACAGGGCAAAAATAATTAGACACAAAAGCAATGCATACATATAGTTTGTAAACAAGATATTAGACTTTGAAAGTAATGGGACATTTATGGTCAAATATCTTGCCTTGTCAAGCTCATTGCTTTGTCAGCAGAGGATCACTCTCGATATTAACAATATTGTCGCAACCTATCGAAAGAACCAACAAGAACCAATAAGGCGAGAAACATCGAAAGATGCAACAGCAAAACTCAGCAAAAAGTTCTCAAATTTTTTTCAGTAGAAAGAACATAATTTTTATGAACTAAAGCAACAAGAACCAATTGATTTGGATTCTCAATGCAAAAGTTATGGCCAAAACAATTTCAATCGGCGTAAAAATGAAAAACAACACTATTCACCTAAGCAATGATTTTAGCGAAATTTTCTAGAATGATACAAATCTGAAACTTTTATGATAAATCAAGCATCTTATAAGATGAACAGCCCCACTGGATTCATCTCATTTGGAGCTTGCAATAATTATTTATGAGTTTTCTAAGATTCACTATTTTTCTATTGCAAAGATAATCAGTTAAATGTTTACTTTCAAAATAAAAATTTTTCTGCTCTTCGAGATAAATGAGCAACCTATACTTTGAAATAATTTTACTAAGAATGAAAAATAAAGGCACCGGGTTTTATAATTTTTGAAGTTACTGAAAAATACTTATGAATTTTGGAAGATAAAACTATTTTTCATTGATAAATAACTCTACCCGATAAATACAACTCGGATAAACGACGTGGAAGATCATGGGCGAAGATCAACGATCCAACGGCCCACACGCAGCAAAGAACAACAGAGCTTAACGCGCCAACTCTAAGCACCGACCGTTGGATGAAAGATGAACGAACCAGATGCCAAGGATGTCCGGCGTCCGAACGTTCACGCACGTGAACCGCTGATCTTGGATCCAACGGTCCACGCGGATCGAACCGCTCGGACGGTCCGAACGCTCATCCGATCTGACCGTTGATCGAAAATCGGACGGCCACGCGCGATGGCCTAAGCGCCGTCCGATCACGCCACAAGAATCCGAAGCGATCGATCTAAAATCCTACGGCCAAACTCAACGTTAGCCGAAAGCTCTCTGTTTTTCGTCCGACAACGAAGATCGACAAAAGAACAGAGGCAAAGCCCGACGATGCGCCGGCGACTCGAGCAAAAATAGTGAAATCTAAAGCTACTACGATGATCGCAATAGCATGGAGTACCTACTGAAGCAAGGAATTCTACAGATATGGACTTACCGGAGCTGGAGATGACAATAACCAATTTTCGGCCGAAAGAGGGGAAAAACCAAATTGATAAGATTCCTGCGGGAGAAACCCAAATTGATTAAGGGTTACTGATCACCGAGGTGAGAGGAATCGAGAGGAGCAAGACGAAAGGATGAAGCCCAATGGTACCGCCTTCACCGAAAAGCTTGAAACTCGGCAATGGCGGCAATGGCGACAGACAAAGAACTGAGGCGATAAAGCTCAATTGGACCTCCAGTACAGATGCTAAAGCTCAGAGGCGTTCAAAGGAGGCTAAGGGAGCAATGAAGAAGTTTATATAGGCCGAGAGAACAAAGGAGGAAGCAATGCAACTTTCGGTCAAAAGCTTGCTGTCCAAACTGGCCGAAGGGATGGGGGCAGTGCGAGGTAGAAGACGACTCAACAGGTCGGCAGCACTAGCATTTAATGCTCAAAGACGTTGGCCGAACGATGGAGGTTGTAGGACCGGAAAGGCGACTAGGGGGGGGTGAATAGGCGCTTTCAAAACTTTCTCGCCTAAATCAAAACCAACACGTACTTTACTCCTTTAGCTATGAGAGCTAAGAAGTTCAAGTGCACACAACGGAAGCCTTGTGTTGAATTTGATAAGCCCCTCAAGCACACGACACAAAAGGAGAAAAGAACTCAAAGTTCTTCATCGACACGGGCGGTCCGACCGCTACCACGCGCGATCGGACCGACGGTCAAGGAGCGGTCCGACCAAGAACTAACCAAATGGTCGGACCGGTGGATACGGTTCGACCCGCCAACCCAATGGTTCGAATACGAGGCGGTCGAACCGCCGTTGTAAGGCTTTGGCCGGACCGGTAGAGTCCAAGATCAAAAACTCCACCCAAATCCAAAACGAAATTTGATCCAACTTTTGATTCAACCAATAAAACTTGACCAAATTTCTAGCACACCTCCCTAATGATATTAGAGACCTATTTCTAGCGACGATCCGTCAGATCCACTTCGCAGAATCGATCTCTCGAGATTTTAACAAAGAGGTGCTCAAAACCTAGAAATGAGAAAAACTTGATTCAAGACTTGCTTGTGGGGGTTTGATGATCTAGATGACTCTAGGAGTAATCCCACACATCAAAGCAAGGTAAAGTAGGCCAAGAGACCAAGCATGAACCTTTGAATCAAGGAAGCACCAAAACATCCAAAAGAGAGAAGAACACAAAGGGAGCAATTGATCTTTCAATTAAGCATCACAAGATTGTTCATCCACAATAGATGCTTACAAAGCCTCTCCACCAAGGAGGGCAAGAGCTCAACAAGGAGCACACTCCAACCCTAGTTCTCCTCTCCTCTCCTTCAAACCCTAGAAAAAGAAGAAGGGGCTAAATGAATGCTTGCTTAGGTTTTCCACCTCTCCCTTCCTATTTATACTAGAGAGCTAGGGTTTCCCTTTTGGGTCTCTTACACATGGGACCCACACACAAATAACTCTTGAAGCAATCGCTTTGCTTCACCACGTGTAGGTTGATCACGGTTCTCATCGACGCCAAGCCTCTCTTGTCCGAATCCCATCGAACCTCCCGAGACTCGCACCGATATCCGCACCGCCGATCCAACCAAATTGCATCAACCACCCATTCGATCCATCTTGTCCATCTCGCACCATGCTTGTGTCACACGACCTCACTCGGTATCCCCGATCGCTCGACCTCGCCTCTCAAGCGTAGTCCCGATCCACTCACCGCTGACGCCGCTGACTCGCAAGCCACCGCACAAAGAATAGACAAACAAACCGCTTCCGGAACAAGTTCTTCACAACTTGACCCACGCCGCCCGCAATGCGATATACATCAATAAAGCATTGAAGTTCGAGAATCACACACTCAAAATCAACTCAATGCAACACTTGGCTCACCTTCAAGATCGCCGGTCCGATCATTTCACGGGCGGTCCGACCGATTCATGCCGATCGGACCGCTCCCACAACGGCGGTCGGACGGTCCAAAGGACTTAGCCAAAATTCAAGCGAGAAATTCAAACCTTCGGAAATTTCAATCGAATAGAACTTTTGACTGGAGCTCTAAAATGATGGGACCACATCCGGAGACTCTCACTTGCCTACACAACCTATTTTTGGCCCACTCCAAAACCTAACTTTAAAATAGCGGTCGGACCGCCACCATGGCGGTCGGATCGCCTCCACAAGGCGGTCCGACCGCCAAGACAACCCGTCGACCGCCAAAGGGCTCGACAAATTTTGGAGCAAACCCGAAAACGCGAGATTTTGCAAACCAATAACGCCATTGCCAATTGACTCATCATCCTGAGATCGTGCACATATCCTCACGATATCCACAATCTCCCCCTTGATGAACACATTGGCAATTTTCAAGAAAATGTGGTTTTTCAAAATGAAAAGTAAAAATACGCTGCTTTTCGCATAAAGGCACAACTTGATCCATAAGCAACAAAAGCCTAGGAACCACCAAGTCGGCTTCGAATAGTGTAAGCAAGTGAGATAAGGCATTGAAAGCACAAAAGAATTCAAATTCGTAAAGTAGCCAAAAATCTCACTTAGGTCCAAATGAAAGGCACATTGTTCTATTTGACCTTTGATCATTGTGAGTATTCTTCAATTTCAAATCAAATCAGGAAAAGGCAATAAACCCAGAAGCTCAACTCACCATGATCACAAATTTTCAAAAGGTTCACAAAAGTTTTGTTTTTTTTTTGTGTGTTCTTTATATATGAAACCAATCTTTATGTATGAAACCAAAAGCTCCAACAGCATTTTCTTCACAATCTTTCTCCCCCTTTGACAATGAATTCATCAAGATGCATGAAAAAGAAAGAGCATGAAGGAATGACTTTATTTTGAGCTTTAGTAAAAGGAGCAATGACCATTATACATGTAGACAGTACAAGTATTATACCAAGCCATATAAGGAGAAGACGCTATATTCAATCATGGCAAAACGTGTACTGCAAAGCTAAAACCAAGATAGCAGAAATCTGAGATTAACAGAATTGCAATCATGACAAGTTGCTCAAAATCATAGATTCACTCAAAGCAACCAAAAATGAGTCAAGCCATGTCTATAAGTAAAAAGAGACTCAAAACAAGAGTTGAGGCATTTTGAGCATTAAGAAAATTCTTTTGAAGCAAAGCTCAAGCACATAGCCCTTTTTGGGCAAAATCTCTTTTTCTTTCTCTCCCTTTTTGCTGTGCTAGATCTCAAGCCTTGCCGCGACCATCTCAAGCGATAAGCTTAAAAGAATGATCTAGGTCATCCAAAACTCCCCCTGAGTTCATGCCTAGTGCAATGGCAAGCCGTCTCATGAAAGAGGATTGGTGAGATCGCTTTTTCGCACGAAAATTTTCTTTTCTTTTGCTTGACTTAGAAGGTAAAAAGCTCATTTTCCATCTCAAAATAAGTTCAAGACTCAATTCAACTTGTAAGACATGGCGAGAATCATAAGCGGATCACTAGAGCAAAACTAGTCACAAGATCCAACAAGACATGATTTGATTCAGATTTCTCAAGAATATAAAGCTAGCAAGGCAAAAGTGAGCCAAACACGAAGAGCCATAAAAGAGGTCTAGCAGGCTATCACTCGATATGACAAGGTATAAAATATGAAAACAAGTCATACAGGGATAATAATCAAAGCTCCATTAGTTTTAATATACAATGCAAGACAAATGAAATGAAACATGCATTATGATACAATGAATGCAAGCAGAGCCACTTCCCCCTCAAAACAGCCCAATAGGACTAATAACCCTAACTCTCCTCGCAGCAAAGAAACGCGAAGAGTCAAGAGCCTTAGTGAAAATATCGCAAGTCGTTGCTCGACTCTACAAAGTGAAGCACAACATCACCTTTCTCAACATGGTCTCTCGTAAAAATGAAATCGAATGTCAATGTGTTTAGTCCTCGAATGTTGCACGGGTTTTTGGCAATATTAATTGCGAAGTGTTGTCACGAAAAGAGGAACACTTCCCAAAGACAACCCATAGTCCCGCAGGCGTGGATAAAATCCAAAGAACACGAGAGCGACCATCGCGGCGCTACATACTCACCTCACCAGATCAGGCAATGTAAGACTGCTTTTCTAGAAGACCAAGAAACAAGAGATGTGCCCAAGAAATGACAAGTGCCGAAGTACTCTTCCTATCAACTCTACACCGTGAAATCAAGATCGTAAAATGCTCGAATTGAAAGAGCCAAGAAGAAGAATACCAGAGTCCAAAATCAAGCGTATCTTGAAGATACCAAGATGCGCGCATGACTTGACGATGAGAAGCACGAGGAAGCTCGAATCGAGCGCACGGACATACGGCGAATTGTATGTCCTACTCGACGTTGAAGATAGAGGAGGAGCCAATCATATCATGGTACTCTTCCGGTCCACGGACTCTCCATCCTCATCGTGGTCCAAAGACGGTGGTTGTTGCAATGGGAGTAGACATTGGCCTCATCGCTTCCCATATTGAAGCGCCAAGAAGGTCCTTTGTATACTTACTCGGTGGACGAAGGTGCCTTCTTTCGCTTGCTTGATTTGAAGACCAAGGAAGAATGTCGGCTCTCCCATCATGCTCATCTCGAATTCACCGCTCATAGAATCAAAATCTAGACACCAAAGCATGAGAGGAACCACCAAAATAATATCATCCACATATATTTGAACCAACAAGAAATCACCGCCATGCACGAGAGTGAACAAGGTTTTATCAACCATTCCCATTTTGAAATCATTTTCAAGCAAGAAACTCTTAAGCTCACATACCAAGCTCTAGGAGCTTGTTTCAATCCATCTGAGGCTTTAGAGAGTTTAAAAACATGGTTTGGGAATTTTGATTTTCAAACCCGGAGGTTGCTTGACAAAGACCTCTTCTTCTATGAAGCCATTCAAGAAGGCACTTTTAACATCCATTTGAAAAAGCTTGAAACCCTTGGATGTTGCAAATGCTAAAAGAATGCGAATGGCTTCCAATCTAGCTCTTCGGAGCAAAGGTCTCCTCAAAGTCTAAGCCCTCACTGAATAACCTTGAGCAACAAGTCTAGCTTTATTGCGAACAACCAATCCATCCTCACTTTGCTTATTTTTAAACACCCATTTTGTTCCAATAACATGAGAATCGGAAGGTCGCTCAACTAAAAACCGGACTTTGTTTCTTTCAAAATTTTCAAGCTCTTCATGCATGGCATTGACCCAAGAGGCATCGATAAAGCATGGGTGATATCTCGGGGTTCAAAAGAAGCAACAAAAGCGAGAATGTGCATGGGAATCGGAGATATAAACACGAGCGAGTGACTCGCTCTTGAAGATCCCCAATCATCCGCTCAGTGGATGTTGTCATTTGATGCGAAGTGGTGCTCTGGTGCGAGGACGTGGCCTCTACCTCATGAGTTGTGGAGGTAGGAACAGAGCCACTCGGATCGTCGGTGGGGATAGGAGGCGGCCGCCGGTGACCGACATCAAGTAGTAGTAGCAGTGCTCTCCACCCTCTCGAGGTAGCAGGAGGATGGTTTGGGTCTTCATCCTCGTAATCATCATCGACGAAGATGCTTTCTTGAGTTTGAAACACTGTACCAAGCATCGGGTCTAGTACTGTGACTAGCCTCATCAAAAGTGACTTCATGAAGTCTCAACAATTTTGTTAGTATCAACATTAAAAACACGATAGCCACGAGAATGAGCAGGATATCCA
Organism: Hsuehochloa calcarea; assembly: GCA_036346395.1. NCBI lineage: Eukaryota > Viridiplantae > Streptophyta > Magnoliopsida > Poales > Poaceae > Hsuehochloa > Hsuehochloa calcarea. The sequence goes on from CM070612.1 coordinate 11,457,597, forward strand.
AGAAATATGCCATCAAAACATCTAGACTCAAATTTATCAAGATTGCCATGTTTAAGAATGAAGCACTTGCAACCAAAAATCTTGAAATGAGAGACCTTTGGAGAATGACCAAATCTAAGCTCATAAGAAGTCTTCCCAACCACGGATCTCAAGAAAACCCTATTGGAGATATAACAAGCGAGAGAGATCGCCTCATTAAAATCTCCTAGGAGTAGAATGCTCATCTAGCATGGTCCGAGCCATCTCTACAAGGGTTCTGTTCTTCCTTTCTACAACACCATTCTCACGAGGAACTCTAGGAGAAGAAAACGATGCTCAATTCCCTATCACAGAAGGTAGAAAAGAAGAGTTCTTGAACTCGTCCCATTATCACTCCTAATGGCTCTCAAAGCTCCAGGTAAATCAACAGCAATTCTAAGGACCAAATCTTTAAAGAATCCAAATGCTTCGTCCTTAGAAGTAAGAAAATAAACCCATGAATACCTGGAGTAATCATCCACAACCACCAGCACATACCATTTCCCACCAGCTGACTGAACTCTAGAAGGACCAATCAGATCTAAGTGAAGAAGTCATCCCAGTCCATCACCATTACCAAAGTAAGAGGTGGGTGGGAAGCGCACACCATCTTACCATGTCTACTGTGGTGAGCACACAAGATCTCTGACGACCTTGACCTAGGCAAACCTCTAATCAAGTCCTTGCAACTGACTCTAGACAAATGATCAAAACCTATATGCCCAAGTCTACGATGCCACAAAACAAGGTCATGAGAATCAGAGGCTACAAGACACCTAGGACTAGAAGCAGAAGAAATGCTGAAATTTGCACGTAAAATCTTCTCAAACTCGAGATCTCAAAACAAGCTCACCCGAGGAATCTAGAACTCTGCACTCACCTCTCTTAAACCTCACTTCTAGACCCTCATCAAGCAGCTGAGAAACAGATAGAAGATTATACCTCAGCTTACTCACCAAAGCGACGTCTTTTAGCATGAACTTGTCGTTGACGCGCAAAGGTGCCCTTTGCGATCCACGGTCCCGTAGAAGCATCCCCAAATGTAATCAATTCATTGCGGATGCACGTGAGGGAGGAGAACCATCTAGAATCTCCGGTCATATGTCGAGAACACCCGAGTCAACAAGCCACTTGTCCTCCTTCCTCGCACGACGGACCTAAAAGGCACAATCGAAAACATCCGTGCCTCGATCTCAAGTTAGTGATAAATGAACGAGGAATCCAAAGATCGAGAAGCACGATGTCCGGGAACAGCGATAGAAATAGTGAAACATGATCAGAATAAAATCATAAGAATGCACATGAGAACCACCTAGACCTCTCCAAACGATCTACCAAAAGATCGATACTCCCCTGCCTAGGTGCTACCCTGTCTCTCCTCACGATGTCCTAATCCAACATGTCGCCTAGACCCAACAAAAGAGTCTACAAAGTTCTCTACAAATCTAGGCCTATGTGTGGTGCGATAAGCAGTCGCCTAGCTCTAGAGACTACATCCGGAGAAGGACTCCTCTAATGGATCTTAGGACGCCATCCTCTCTTTTCTCTCAAGTTTTGCTCTCCTGAAGCGTAACTCAACAAGATGGCCTTCTTTCTTCTGAAGGTGCAATGGTCTCGGACCTTTGAGGGGTCTCTTGAATGAGTGAAAGCACCTTTCTTGCCGTAAAGAGTTTGAGCAAAACCACGGATTTGAAAACAACCCCTGATGGCTTAGGAGGTTCTAGCTCAAACAAACCATTCTTCACAACTCTAGCAATCTTAGGTGGGTTTTTCTTGGAATGCTCTAGGGGTTGAAACCTAGACCACTATTTTTCACGCCACCTTGGATTGATCAAGAATCATGTTGAGTTTCTTTTTCCCACTTGAAAATTTCTCAAGAGTCACCTTGAGGTAATCATTCTCTTTCATTAACTCCTCACATCTAGTACACTTGTTAGACTTGATTACCTCATTGCGCTTACTCTTAAGAAGGGCCACTTCCACTTTGAAGGCCTCACAAGACACACAATAGGATTCTGAATCCTACTCAATCGCTCCTTAAACTTGACTCTAAAAGCCTCTTGTATCCGACTAACCATGGTTTCAACTTCACATTCAAAACACAAGAGTTAGAATCAATAACCTTTTAGAAGCGATAAGGACATGGATCTTTCAATTTTAGCCTTTTCTTCCGTGGTCTTGTTTAAGGCTTCAATTTCAATTGTAAGCTTGGGACAATTTTCACAAGATGCAACTCTAGAGTAAATCAATGTTTCTGTCATCTCTTGCATCTTAATCCTATTATCCTTACAATGAGAGCATGTGTGACTAGCATCAAACTTTTGCAATTCTTTTAAGGAACTATCCAATTTTAATTCTAGCAAGGCACAATTAGAGCAAGTTAAAGGATAGCTTCCATGGCGGTCACATCAAGAGGAATGACATCTAAACAAGCGGATCTAGACTTGAAAGATTCTAGTTCATCGAGAGCATCTTTTAGTTGATTTGTGACAGAGGAATGAGCAGATTTCAAGCTTGTCAAATCTTTAAGCAAGCTAGTGCAGGAATCACAAATATCAGCAGGATTGATAGATTTAAGCCTAACAACTTCAAGATTCAAATTATCAATCATAATGTCCTGCTTCCTAATCATTTTTACTTGCTTATGCAATTTCTGTTCAGCAAGCACCAAAGCCCTTTTCATATCGCAATAGAAGGGCATACCTCATCGGGATCACTAAAAGGATCCTCATCTTTGGAGGAATCGTCGTGGTCGTTCTTGGCCATGAAACACATGCCGTGAAGTCATGCGCCTTCTTCTTGCCACGAGAATCACTCTCGTCGTCCTCCGCTTCCGAATCCACATCGCTCATATTAACATTCTCAAGAGCGGCAGGACCCTACCGACAAACTTCCGATAGTTTGTCTTCTTGGGTTTGCATCCCTCTCCGGGATGTCTTCTTGTCTCCTTCTCCTCCTTGCCCTTTAGCACAGGGCACTTGGAGCGAATGTGGTTTGGCTCACCACATTCAAGCACGTGATAGGTCCACTCCTCCTCCTATTTCTCACCTTGTTGTACGCTCTTGTGAATTTGGTGGAAAGGAGGGCTAAGTCATCCTCGGGCAATTTCTCAAGTTGCTCATCACTCAAAGAATGTAAAGCGATAATGAAAAGCCGATGAGCTACAATCAAGAGAATCAAGAGCAACCCTTGGATTTGTCGACCACCAAAGCCATCGACTGTCTTGGGAGAGACGAGATAAAGTCAATCTCATGCGTCTTCAACCTCGAGTAGAGCTTATCCATGGTAAGCTCACTCATGACATGTTGTCATTGATGGAAGTGATCTTCATACCCTGCACCTTCACATCAAGAGCACCCGAAGTGGCGTGCATTTTCGCACTCGAAAAATATCAAGTCAACAAATACGGAGATCATGAAGAATTTTAGAGAATCTTCCCACACTCATCCAAAGACTCACCGCCTTTGTTCGATCTTCGAGTAAACCTTTTGAGCTGGTTCTGCCTCACTTCCTTGATCGCAGATGGACCCTTCGTGATAATCACAAAGTGTCCGCCAGATCTCGTGAGCGCACCGCAAGTGAGCAACACGCCAAACTCGGATCGACTAAGGCCTTGGATCAAATAATTCGAGCCTTGTTGTTGGCCTCCACATCCGAGTGATCGATCGCCATCTACCGGCACGACATAAGGGTTTTTCACCTTTAGCCAAATAGCGTGCCCTTGAGCCTCGATATACGCTTGCATACGAGCCTTCCAAAGATGCAAAGTCAACTCCCTCAAAAATGTGTGGCTTGGTTGAGTACTTGTCGATCGCCATGGCTCCAAAGACCGGTTAAGATCTATAGAAAAGAGCTAACCGCTCGATACCACTTGTAGGACCGGAAAGGCGACTAGGGGGTGAATAGGCGCTTTCAAAACTTTCTCGCCTAAATCAAAACCAACACGCACTTTACTCCTTTAGCTATGAGAGCTAAGAAGTTCAAGGTGAGCACACAACGGAAGCCTTGTGTTGAATTTGATAAGCCCCTCAAGCACACGACACAAAAGGAGAAAAGAACTCAAAGTTCTTCATCGACACGGCGGTCCGACCGGCTACCACGGGCGGCCGGACCGACGGTCAAGGAGCGGTCCGACCGCAACTAACCAATGGTCGGACCGGTGGATACGTTCGACCCGCCAACCCAAATGTTCGAATACGAGGCGGTCGAACCGCCGTTGTAAGGCTTTGGCGGACCGGTAGAGTCCAAGATCAAAAACTCCACCCAAATCCAAAACGAAATTTGATCCAACTTTTGATTCAACCAATAAAACTTGACCAAATTTCTAGCACACCTCCCTAATGATATTAGAGACCTATTTCTAGCGACGATCCGTCAGATCCACTTCGCAGAATCGATCTCTCGAGATTTTAACAAAGAGGTGCTCAAAACCTAGAAATGAGAAAAACTTGATTCAAGACTTGCTTGTGGGGGTTTGATGATCTAGATGACTCTAGGAGTAATCCCACACATCAAAGCAAGGTAAAGTAGGCCAAGAGACCAAGCATGAACCTTTGAATCAAGGAAGCACCAAAAACATCCAAAAGAGAGAAGAACACAAAGGGAGCAATTGATCTTTCAATTAAGCATCACAAGATTGTTCATCCACAATAGATGCTTACAAAGCCTCTCCACCAAGGAGGGCAAGAGCTCAACAAGGAGCACACTCCAACCCTAGTTCTCCTCTCCTCTCCTTCAAACCCTAGAAAAAGAAGAAGGGGGCTAAAATGAATGCTTGCTTAGGTTTTCCACCTCTCCCCTTCCTATTTATACTAGAGAGCTAGGGTTTCCCTTTTTGGGTCTCTTACACATGGGACCCACACACAAATAACTCTTGAAGCAATCGCCTGCTTCACCACGTGTAGGTTGATCAGCGGTTCTCATCGACGCCAAGCCTCTCTTGTCCGAATCCCATCGGAACCTCCCAGAGACTCGCACCGATATCCGCACCACCGATCCAACCAAATTGCATCAACCACCCATTCGATCCATCTTGTCCATCTCGCACCATGCTTGTGTCACACGACCTCACCGGTATCCCCGATCGCTCGACCTCGGCTCTCCAAGCGTAGTCCCGATCCACTCACCGCTGACGCCGTTGACTGCAAGCCACCGCATAAAGAATAGACAAACAAACCGCTTCCGAACAAGTTCTTCACAACTTGACCCACGTCGATTCCGCAATGCGATATACATCAATAAAGCATTGAAGTTCGAGAATCACACACTCAAAATCAACTCAATGCAACACTTGGCTCACCTTCAAGTGATCGCCGGTCGATCAGCCCCACGTACGGTCCGACCGATTCATGCTTGGCCGGACCGCTCCCACAACGGCGGTCGGACGGTCCAAAGGACTTAGCCAAAATTCAAGCGAGAAATTCAAACCTTCCGAAATTTCAATCGAATAGAACTTTTGATCGAGCTCTAAAAATGATGGGACCACATCCAGAGACTCCCTCACTTGCCTACACAACCTATTTTTGGCCCACTCAAAACCTAACTTTAAAACAATGGGTCTGACCGCCACCATGGCCGGCCGGATCGCTTCCACGCGGCGGTCCGACCGCCCAAGACAACCGGTCGACCGCCAAAGGCTTTGACAACCTTGGAGCAAACCCAAAACGCGAGATTTTGCAAACCAATAACGCCATTGCCAATTGACTCATCATCCTGAGATCGTGCACATATCCTCACGATATCCACAGAGGTGACAATGCACTGTGGTTGCTGTACTGTGCACGTTCTCTGTTGACTTCGGCCGACGCACGTGAGCGAGAGGAAGACGAAAAAGAGGACGGCCGTTCGATCACATAGGATTCCAATCGATGCGGCTACACGCGCTCAAACGCTTCGGCTATTCGGGCCGGGGTCCGAACGTTTCATCGCTTGTCGACCGCTGGATCAAGATCCAACGTTGGTTCTCAGCCGCACTTCTCGGACGGTCCGAACATCCCCTTCCATCGCGGCCGTTGATCGAAGATCAAACGACTAACGCGCTTAAGTGAGTTCGTTCGGTCCGAACGTTCACCCGCGCGTCGGCCGCTGGATTTAGATCAAACGGCTACGGATCACACCATAGATAGACGCCCTAAGGTGCTATTAGTTGATCTGGCTGCACCCTTGAGCTCGAACCAGTGTCGGACCCGGACCCGAGCAACAGTGAAACTAATTTTCGACTTAATTGGCTGAGCCGACTTTAGAGAATTATTTGGAATAGCAAACAACTCCAAAATTCATGAAATTTTAACTGGAGATTTCTGACAGCAGGAGGAACCTTATATAAAATTTTCAGAGACTGTTATGCACTGCATGTTTCTCTAAAAATTCCAGGAGGCGATTTTAGGAGTTTGACTCATGTTTGACTTGTCTCAAAAATTATCAAATAATTTCTGAAAATTATGAAATAATTCTGAGGTGTTAAACATCACTCCTAGGTCCAATGAAAATTATCTTGAGGGGTTGGGCACCAGATTTTCATTGAGGAGATTTATGACCTGAATTTAATTGGGGAAATTTTGAGTTTTAATTTCCACCAATTAAAGGAAAGAGGTTTCAAACACTGTAACTACACATGAGGCAACAAAAGTTTTAATTTATCCTCATTTTTATTACATTTGAAACACAAACCCGATTTGGGATGTTACAGCATCTTGTGAGATCAATCAATCTTGTGATGCTTGCTTGAAAGATCAATTGTCTCCTTTGTGTTCTTCTATCTTTTGGATGATTTTGGTGCTTCCTTGATTCAAGTGTTTTAAGCTTGGTCTCTTGACCTATTTTATCTTGCTTTGATGTGTGAGAATACTCCTAGAATCATCTAGATCATCAACCCCCACAAGCAAGTCTTGAATCAAGATTTTTTTGTATTTCTAGGGTTTGTGCATTTCTTTGGTAAAATCGCCGAGATCGCTTTACGTGAAGTGGATCCGAAGGATCGTCGCTAGAAATAGGTCTCTAATATCCTTAGGGAGGTGTGCTCCAAATTTGGTCAAGTTTCATTGGTTGATTCAAAAGTTGGACCAAATTTTATTTTGGATTTGGGCATTGAATTTCGGTTCTGGACTAAATCGGTCGGACCGATTTTTAGACGCGGTCGATCGGACCGCCCGACATTCGACCGCCTGCTAACGGCGGTCGAACCGATTTCAAATCGATCGATCGCCCCTTAGTCTGCCGGTCGACCGTCCGTGTCCGTAATGTACTCGGTGAGTTTAATTCTCCACATTTGTGTATTGTGATTTAAGGGGGTTATCGAATTCAGCACAAGGCTTCCTCTGTGCGCTTACTGATCTTCTTAACTTTCATAGCTAAAGGAGTAAAGTTCGTGTTGAATTTGATTAAGGCGAGAAATTTGAGAAAGCGCCTATTCACCCCCCTAGTCGCCTTTACCGGTCCTACAAGTGGTATCAGAGCCGGTTAGCTCTTCATATAGATCTTAACCGGTCTTTGGAGCCATGGCGACTGACAGATATTCAATCAGGCCACATATTTTTGATGAAGTTGATTTTGCTTATTGGAAGGCCCGAATGCAGGCCTACATCGAGGTTCAAGGGCACGCAATTTGGCTTAAGGTGAAAAACCCTTATGTCGTGCCAGCCGATGTCAATTTAATCACTCCAGATGTGGAGGCCAACAGCAAGGCTCGGAATTTTTTGATTCAAGGTCTTAGTCGATCTGAGTTTGAGCGTGTTGCTCATTTGCTGTCTGCTCATGAGATCTGACGGACTCTTTGTAATTATCACGAGGGGTCCACTGCGATCAAGGAAGTGAGACAGAACCAGCTGAAGAAAGCATACTCTAAGATCGAGCAAAAACCTGGTGAGTCTTTAGATGAGCTGTGGGGAAGATTTTCCAAGATTCTTCATGATCTCCGCGCTGTTGATCTTATTTTCACTGAGTCTGAAAATGCACGCCAGCTTTTGGGTGCACTTGATGTGAAGGTCTGGGGGATGAAGATCATTGCCATCAATGACAACACTGTCATGAGTGAGCTTACCATGGATAAGCTGTACTCGAGGTTGAAGACGCATGAGATTGATTTTATCTCGCGTCTCCCCACGACAGAGCCGATGGCTTTAGTGGTCGATCAATCTAAGGGTAGATATTCTGATTCCTTTGATGTTAGCTCATCTGGCTTTTCTTTATCAGCTTTGCATTCCTTGAGTAATGAGCAACTTGAGAGACTACCTGAGGATGATTTAGCCCTCCTATCCACCAAATTCACGAGAGCTTACAACATTGTGAGAAATAGGAGGAGAGGTGGACCTATCACTTGCTTCGAGTGTGGTGAGCCAAACCACATTCGCTCTAGGTGCCCCAAGCTGAAGGGCAAAGAGGAGAAGGAGTCACAAAGGCATCCTCAAGCGAGGGATGCTAAATCCAAGAAGACAAACTATCGCAAGTTTGTCAGCCGGGTCCTTGAAGCTCTAGAGGATGTGAGCATGAGCGATGTGGACTCGGAGGTGGAGGACGACAAGAGTGACTCCCGTGGCAAGAAGAAGGCTCGTGATTTTACGGGCATGTGTTTTATGGCCAAAAACAGCCACGACAGCGACTCCTCCAACAACGAGGATCCTTTTAGTGATCCCGATGAGGTATGCCATTCACTTCCTGATATGAAAAGGGCTTTGGTGCTTGCTGAACAAAAACTGCATAAGCAAGCTAAATTGATCAAGAAACATGATACTATGATTGATAATTTGAACCTAGAAGTTGTTAGGCTCAAATCCATTAATCCTGATGATTTCTGTGATTCATGCTCTAGCTTGCTTAATGAATTGTCAAGCTTAAATAATGCTCATTCCTCTGTTGAAAATCAATTAAAAGATGCTCTTGTTGAACTAGAATCTCTCAAGTCTAGTTCTGTTTGCATTGAGGCCATTCCGCTTGATATGACTACTTTGGATGCTATTCCTTTAACTTGCTCAAATTGTGCTTTGCTAGAATTAAAACTGGATAGCTCTTTGAAAGAATTGCAAAAATTTGATGCTAGTCACACTTGCTCTCATTGTAAGAATAATCGGATTAAAATGCAAGAGATGACTGAAATGGTTGTTTATTCTAGAGCTGCCTCTTGTGAAAATTGCCCTAAGCTTACAATTGAGATTGAAGTTTTAAACAAGACTCTAGAAGAGAAAGCTAAAATTGAAAAAATCCATGTCTCTCACTGCTTCCAAGAAAGTCATTGATTCTTCCTCTTGTATATTGCATGCTGAAGTTGAAACTATTGTTGGTAAGATACAAGAGGCTTTTAGAGTCAAATTTAAGGAGCAGTTGAATAGGATTGGGGAGTCCTATTGTGTGTATTGTGAGGCCTTCAAAGTGGAAGTGGCCCTTCTTAAGAGCAAACAGGATGAGACAATCAATTCTAGAAAGTGCTCTAATTGTGGAGTTTTAGCAAAAGAGAATGATTACCTCAAATTGACTCTTGAGAAGTTTTCTGGTGGGAAAAAGAAACTCAATATGATTCTTGATCAATCTAAAGTGAGTAAGAAGAATAGCGGCCTAGGTTTTAAGTCCCTAGAGCATTCCAAGAATCACTCACCTAAGGTTGCAAAACTTGTGAAAAGTGGTCTGTTTGAGCAAGAACCTCCTAAGACTTCAAAGGTTGTTTTAAATCTGCAGGTTCTGCTCAAACTATTTCTAGCAAGAAAGGTGCTTCTGTTTCACCAGTACGGACCCCTCAAAAGGTCAAGTACTATTGCACCTTCTGCAAGAAAGAGGGCCATACTGTTGAGTTTTGCTTCCGGAGAGCAAAGATTGAGAGGAAAGAGAGAATGAGCACATTGAGATCCATTAGAGGAGTCTTTTCACCAGCTGTAGTCTCTAGAGCCAGGCAGCCTATTCATCGTTCCACATATAGGCCTAGGTTTGTAGAGAACCTTGTTGACTCTTTTGGTGGGTCCAGGCAGCATTTTGGTTTAGGATATCGTGAGGAGAGACCACGGGTAGCACCTAGACAGGGGGAGTATCGATCTTTTGGTAGATCGTTTTGGAGAGGTCCAGGTGGTTCTCGTGTGCATTCTTATGATTTTGTTCTTGATCATTTTTCTGCTGCTTCTACTGCTGTTCCCAGGCATCGTGCTTCTCAGTACTGGACTCCTAGATCGTTTATCTCTAACCCCAGTACTGAGGCATGGATGTTTTCAGGGGATTTTGCTCTTTTTGCATTCATTGTATCATAATGCATTTTTCATTTCAATTGTCTTGCTTTGTATAATAAAACTTGTGGAGCTTTGATTATTATCCTTGTATGGCTTGATTTCATTCTCTATACCTTGTCATATCAAGTGATAGTCTGCTAGACTTCTTTTATGGCTCTTCTTGTTTAGCTTAGCTTTTGCCTTGCTAGCTTTATATCTGTGAGCAATTTAAATCAAATCATATCTTGTTGGATCTTGTGACTAGTTTTGCTCTAGTGATCCTCTTATGATTCATGCCATGTCATATAGGTTAAATTGAGTCTTGAACTAATTTTGAGATGAAAAATGGGCTTTTTAACTTCGTAAGTCAAACAAATGAAGAATGAGATTTTCTGTGCGAAAATACTGATCTCACCAATTCTTTCTTATGAGACGGCTTGCCATTGCACTAGGCATGAACTCAGGGGGAGTTTTGGATGACCTAGACCACTCTTTTAAGCTTCTCGCTTGAGATGGTCGCGGCAAGGCTTGAGATCTAGCACAATGAAAAAATCCTTTTTAGGAAAATGCTCAAAATGGTAAGTGCTTGAATATTGCTTCATATTTGAACTCTTAATGCTCAAAATGCCCCAGTTTCAGTTTTGAGTCTCTTTTTACTTATAGACATGGCTTGACTCATTTTTGTTGCTTTTAGTGAAACTATGATATTGAGCAACTTTTCATGGTACTAATTCTTTTAATCTCAGATTACTGCTATTTTGGTCTTAGCTTTGCAGTACATATTTTGCCATGATTGAATATAGCTTCTACTCTTTATATGGCTTGGTATAATACTTGTACTGTCTACATAGATAATGGTTATGGCTCCTTTTTATTAAATTTTAAAAATAAAGTCATTTCATCTTACTCTTTCTTTTCCCATGCATCTTGATGAATTCATTGTCAAAGGGGGAGAAAGATTTAAAAAAAAAATGTTGTTTTGGAGCGTTTGGTTTCATACATAAGGTTTCATATAGAAGAACTCTCATAAAAAAATGAACCTTTTGAAAATTTGTGATCATAGTGAGTTGATTCTCTGGGTTTTATTGCCTTTTTCTGATGATATTTGCAATTGAAAAAAAGACTCACAATGATCAAAGGTCAAATAGAACATTTGTCTTTCATATGGATCGAAGTGAGATTTTTGGCTACTTTCTGGAAATTGAATCCTTTTGTGCTTTCATTGCCTTATCTCACTTGCTTATACTATTCTGAAGCCAGTTTGGTGTTTCCTAGGCTTTTTCTTGCTTATGGACCAAGTTGTGCCTTTATACGAAAACGGTGAATTTTTTACTTTTCAAACCTTGAAACTACATTTTCTAGAAAATTACCAATGTGTTCATCAAGGGGGAGATTGTGGATATCCTGAGGATATGTGCACGATCTCAGAATGATGAGTCAATTGGCAATGGCTTTGTTGGTTTGCAAAATCTCGCGTTTTCGGTTTTGCTTTAGGTCCGCTCGGACCACGGCGGTCGACGATGGCGGCGGTCGGACGATCATCGTGGAGAGGTCCGACCGGCCGTGGTGGCCGGTCCGACCGGTATTGCCTAAAAGTGGTTTTTGGAGCTGGGTCAAAAATAGAATGTGTAGGCAAGTGAGGGGAGTCTCCAGGATGTGGTCGCACAATTTTTGGAGCTCCCAGTCGAAAGTTCTATTCAGTTGAAAATTCCAGAAGGTTTTGGATTTTCGAGCTAAAAATTTGGCTAAGTCTTTTCGGGCGGTCCGACCGCCGTTATGGAATCGGTCGGACCGGCCTGAAATCGGTCGGACCGGCCGTGTGGGGCGGTCAGACCGCCGATCACTTGAAGGTGGGCCTTGTTGGCATTGATGTTTTGATTGTGTTTATTGTGTGAACTTCAATGCTTTATTGTTGCATATTGCATTGTGGAACTAACGTGGGTCAAGTTGTGAAGAACTTGTTCCCGGAGACGATTTGTTTGTCTATTGCGGTGCAGGTGGCTTGCAGGTCAACGACGTCAACGGTAAGGTGGATCGGGATTACGCTTGGAGAGCTGAGGTCCTGAACGATCATGGATGCCGGGTGAGGTCGTGTAACTCAAGCATGGTGCAGAATGGGCAAGATGGATCGAACGGGTAGTTCGGTGCAGCTGGTTGGATCAGGCGGTGCGGAAGTCGGTGCGAGTCTCTGGGAGGTTCCGATGGGATTCGGACGGGAGAGACTTGTCGACGTGATGAGAGCCGCTGATCAACCTACACGTGGTGAAGCAAGCGAGTGCTTCAACAGTTATGTGTGAGTGGGTCCCATGTGTGTCTGGGCCTTCATGGGAGCCCATTAGTGGAAACCCTAGGCCTCTCCTATAAATAGAAAGGGGGGAGAGGAAAACCCTCTAAGCACTTGGAGCATTCATTTGGCCCCCTTCATCTTTTTCTAGGGTTTGGAGGAGAGGAGAGGAGAGTAGAGGTTAGGGTTTGGAGAGATTATGTGTGCTCTTTGTTGAGGTCTTGTCCTCCTTGTTGGAGTGGGTTTTTAACATCTTGTGAGATCAATCAATCTTGTGATGCTTGCTTGAAAGATCAATTGTCTCCTTTGTGTTCTTCTCTCTTTTGGATGATTTTGGTGCTTCCTTGATTCAAGTGTTTTAAGCTTGGTCTCTTGACCTATTTTATCTTGCTTTGATGTGTGGGAATACTCCTAGAATCATCTAGATCATCAACCCCCACAAGCAAGTCTTGAATCAAGATTTTTCGTATTTCTAGGGTTGGTGCACTTCTTTGGTAAAATCGTCAGAGATCGTTTCTGTGAAGTGGATCTGAAGGAGCTTTGCTAGAAATAGGTCTCTAATATCCTTAGGGAGGTGTGCTCCAAATTTGGTCAAGTTTCATAGGTTGATTCGAAAGTTGGACCAAATTTTGTTTTTGATTTGGGCATTGAATTTCGGTTCTGGACTAAATCGGTCGGACCGATTTTTAGACGGCGGTCAGACCGCCAGCATTCGGACCGCCCGTTAACGGCAGGTCGAACCGATTTCAAATCGGTCAGACTACCCTTGGCTGCCAGTCAGACCGCCCGTGTCCAGAACAGCTGAGTGAGTTTAATTCTCCACATTTGTGTATTGTGGTTTAAGGGGGTTATCGAATTCAGCACAAGGGTTCCTCTGTGCGCTTACTGATCTTCTTAGCTTTCATAGCTAAAGGAGTAAAGTTCGTGTTGAATTTGATTAAGGCGAGAAATTTGAGAAAGCGCCTATTCACCCCCCCTAGTCGCCTTTACCGGTCCTACAAATTCTTTTCCCCCTACTTAACGCTGTCTATCTCACGACAAGTCACCAGAATGAAGATTCTTCCCCAACTCCGACCGCTGCAGCCATTCTCATCGATTCCTGTCAACTCATTGAGTCCCATCCAATTCCTTTCTCCTCCTCCATCCTCAGTGTGCATGTGAGCTAATGCACATCTTCTTGTAGCTCCTCCATCACCATAGGACGCTATCACCGTGAGCCTCCCTTGCACCACTGCTCCTCAACATCAACAAGCCTCCCTGTTGAGCCCCTAACCTCATCAAGGTCGTTTTATCCATCCTTGAACACCCTGAAGCTATCCCCATGCTTCATTTCAATCCGATTCCACTAAGGAGCTCGATCACCATGATGCTTGACGCTACCGCCACTGTTCACCGTCGTCCAGCCGCCCCAAGCCCCAAGGTGAGCTACTGAACCTTATGTGCTAGGCAATTCACCTCGAGTGAGTAGTTTGCGCAGTAGAGCCCGTAGCTGCCCATGATGCTGTTGTGGCTGCATGTCGCCGGCTCACCTTTGGTGACCCTAGGTCTTCGTGCCAGGTCTGTTAGCACCGCCTGGACTGACTGACTCCTGTGTACCACCCCTTTAGCTTGGAGGATGCCTCCTATGCGAAGCCCATCGAAGACTCGAGAGCTTTCGTCGTGAGTCCGTCATGCCGCCTCCAGCCATCTCCTTTGTCACCACCACCACCCATAGCTTTTCCTTGCTACCCTCTTTCCATTCCACCACTCAACACCACTGCTCATCGTGCTGTTCACCACCGGTGAGCTCGCCATTGCGCTCAGCCGCGTGCAGCTCTGCTCCTTCTCTTTTCTCTTGCTGACAGTGGATCCCACTCGGGATGTGTATTAGCTTAACACTAATGATAGTCATTAAGTGAAACTAATCAATGACATGTGGGACCGGCTGAAAAGATAATTAAAAATTTAATTAAAAACATGTTTAGCAAATGAGTCACTAACATGCGAGACCCACATACCTTTTTGCATGAAAACATGTTTTAACAACGAGAGGCTAACAAGTGTACCCCACGTGTCAGAGGAATAACTCAGGATTAAAATCAAAATTAGGCTTAATCATTTAGTTAATAATTAATGAGTCAATGACATATGGGACCGCCATCATTTTCGTAAATAAAATCAAGAAATTAAAATATGAGACACTGGCATGTAGGGCCCACATGTAGGTAAATAGATTTATAGAGAAATGTAAAAAATGGAAAAATTTGCATTCAGTTCAAAGGAAATACGTTTTCTCTGGTGGAAAGCGTAAATCTCAAAAAATACGCTTTCGACATCACCCTTTTATTAATTTTATTATTTTTCAAACTGAGCAAAATTGAAATGGTAATAACTTTTGTATATGAGCTCAAAATTAAATTAATCTTTTTTCTAAATTTTGTTGCTGTTGAATTTGTTATCGGCTCTTTTGAATAGACATCCGAAACGCGAACGAAATATTTGACGAACAAGCAACCATATTCTCTAAGAAACAAGAGTAAGTCAAGCACCTCCTTTGATTATGTTGGTCCCATTATTTTAATTATTTTAACTTGTGTTGAAAAATCTATTATGCCTGCGTGTATGTTTGGCTAAAATTGCTATATTTACGGATAACAGTAGTTAAATTCCAATTGTATGCGTGATCCTCCTTGATATGTTGATATCCTTACTATTTTAGACTTTAGGATACAGTTGGACAATAAATGATGTCAGTTTGGGTATTCTAATTAGGAATATCGAATAGATGCTTAGTCGGGTTCTAGTTTGAAAAAAATTGAATAACTGATGAAAATGTAAGTATGGATTTGGGAGAATTTGAAATATGGTCGAGAGAGGTTACCTCTGTTAGTATGGTATAAAATGAAAATGAACAACTTATATTTTGACCGAACACCAGTGCCACCAATCTTATCCTAAGCGTACAACAACATGTGCGTGTATGGGATGGACTTAGCTAATTAAGTCATTTAGGACTAGCCTTGCATGTTGGTAGGCCATGGTAGTACGAGCAATCCAGGAAGGATTGTTCAAAGGGGCTCCCTTCACTGAGACATTGGAACAAAGCTCGCCGATACAATGGTAAATGCCTAACTGAAATGGGAGGAACTCGGGTGATGTGAGTGTGTATCATTCGCCGTGCTAATACAAGGTTAGGACTAGGTGAAGTAAAGGCGTAAATTCCTAATTGAAATGGGAGGAACTCGGGTGATGTGAGTGTGTATCATTCGCCGTGCTAATACAAGGTTAGGACTAGGTGAAGTAAAGGCTTCATTATGAACTCTAGACTACATACTATCATGTTGTGTGTGGTGGTATCGACGGATACCGAATAAACTAGAAACCTCATATACTGTGGGTAAAGTTGTACACCACTCCAGAGTGTAAATCTATTTAAATCACTACTACAAAAAGGCTAATACGGGACACCTCATCAAAGACGGTTGACCAAAACCATCTGTATCAAATACAATCACAGTCGATTTTGGTTTAGTGACCATCTGTGTTATTTTCTGTGGTAAAAACCGTTTGTGAAGAGGTATGTAGGACCGGAAAGGCGACTAGGGGGGGTGAATAGGCGCTTTTCGATCTTTCTCGCCTAAATCAAAACCAACACGAACTTTACTCTGTTAGCTATGAAAGCTAAGAAGTTCAGTGTGCACACAACGGAAGCCTTGTGTTGACTTTGACAAACCCCTCAAGCACACGACACAAAAGGAGAGAAGAACTCAATGTTCTTCACTGGACACGGGCGGTCTGACCGGCTACCACGGGCGGTCGGACCGACAGTCATTCAGCGGTCTGACCGGCAACCAACCAGCGGTCGGACCGGTGGACAACGGTTCGACCCGCCAAAACAGCGGTCTGAATACACGGACGGTCGAACCGCCGTTGAAGGGCGATCGGACCGTAGAGTCGATCTTGAAAAACTCCACCCAAATCCAAAACGAAATTTGATCCAACTTTTGATTCAACCAATAAAACTTGACCAAATTTCTAGCACACCTCCCTAATGATATTGGAGACCTATTTCTAGCGACGATCGGTCAGATCCACTTCGCAGAATCGATCTCTTGAGATTTTACCAAAGAGGTGCACAAACCCTAGAAATGAGAAAATCTTGATTCAAGACTTGCTTGTGGGGGTTTGATGATCTTGATGACTCTAGGAGTAATCCCACACATCAAAGCAAGGTAAAGTAGGCCAAGAGACCAAGCATGAACCTTTGAATCAAGGAAGCATCAAAAACATCCAAAAGAGAGAAGAACACAAAGGGAGCAATTGATCTTTCAATTAAGCATCACAAGATTGTTCATCCACAATAGATGCTTACAAAGCCTCTCCACCAAGGAGGGCAAGAGCTCAACAAGGAGCACACTCCAAACCCTAGTTTTCCTCTCCTCTCCTCCAAACCCTAGAAAAAGGAAGAAGGGGGGCTAAATGAATGCTTACTTTTATTTTCCACCTCTCCCCTTCCTATTTATACTAGAAGGCTAGGGTTTCCCTTTTTGGGTCTCTTACACATGGGACCCACACACAAATAACTCTTGAAGCAATCGCCTGCTTCACCACGTGTAGGTTGATCAGCGGTTCTCATCGACGCCAAGCCTCTCTTGTCCGAATCCCATCGGAACCTCCCAGAGACTCGCACCGATATCCGCACCGCCTGATCCAACCAGCTGTTTCGAACCACCCGTTCGATCCATCTTGTCCATTCTGCACCATGCTTGAGTCACACAACCTCACCCAGTATCCCTGATCGTTCTGGACCTCAGCTCTCCAAGCGTAGTCCCGATCCACTCACCGTTGACGTCGTTGACCTGCAAGCCACCGCACAAAGAATAGACAAACAAATCGTTTCCGGGAACAAGTTCTTCACAACTTGACCCACGTCAGTTCCGCAATGCAATATACATCAATAAAGCATTGAAGTTCATAGAATAACACACTCAGAACAAAACCAATGCAACACTTGGCTCACTTCCAGTGATTGCGGTCCGATCAGCCCCACGTGGCGGTCCGACCGATTCATGCGGATCGGACCGCTCCCACAACGGCGGTCGGACGGTCCAAATGACTTAGCCAAAATTCAAGCGAGAAATTCAAACCTTCGGAAATTTCAATCGAATAGAACTTTTGACCGAGCTCCAAAATTATGGGACCACATCCAGAGACTCCTCACTTGCCTACACAACCTATTTTTGGCCCACTCAAAACCCAAATCTCAAAGTGGCGGTCGGACCGCCACCATGGCCGTCGGATCGCTCCATGGGCGGTCGACCGCCAAGACAACCGGTCAGACCGCCAAAGGCTTTGACAACCTTGGAACAAACCCGAAACGCGAGATTTTGCAAACCAATAACGCCATTGCCAATTGACTCATCATCCTGAGATCGTGCACATATCCTCACGATATCCACAATCTCCCCCTTGATGAACACATTGGCAATTTTCAAGAAAATGTGGTTTTTCAAAATGAAAAGTAAAAATTCGCCGTTTTCGCATAAAGGCACAACTTGATCCATAAGCAACAAAAAGCCTAGGAACCGACCAAGCTGGCTTCAGAATAGTGTAAGCAAGTGAGATAAGGCATTGAAAGCACAAAAGAATTCAAATTCCAGAAAGTAGCCAAAAATCTCACTTAGGTCCAAATGAAAAGCACATTGATCTATTTGACCTTTGATCATTGTGAGTATTCTTCAATTGCAAATTAAATAAGATAAGACAAAGAAACCCAGAAACTCAACTCACCATGATCACAGATTTTTAAAAGGTTCCAAAATTTTTATTTTATGAAGTTCTTTTATATTAAACCTTGAGTATGAAACCAAAAGCTCCAACAACATTAACACCATTTTCTTCACAATCTTTCTCCCCCTTTGACAATGAATTCATCAAGATGCATGAAAAAGAAAGAGCATGAAGGAATGACTTTATTTTTGAACTTTAGTGGAAAGGAGCAATGACCATTATACATGTAGACAGTACAAGTATTATACCAAGCCATATAAGGAGTAGACGCTATATTCAATCATGGCAAAACGTGTACTGCAAAGCTAAAACCAAGATAGCAGCAATCTGAGATTGACAGAATTAAAATCATGAAAAGTCGCTCAAAATCATAGATTCACTCAAGGCAACCAAAAATGAGTCAAGCCATGTCTATAAGTAAGAAGAGACTCAAAACGAGAGTTGAGGCATTTTGAGCATTAAGAAAATTCTTTTGAAGCAGAGCTCAAGCACTTAGCCCTTTTTGGGCAAATTCTCTTTTTCTTTCTCTCCCTTTTTGCTGTGCTAGATCTCAAGCCTTGCCGCGACCATCTCAAGCGATAAGCTTAAAAGAATGATCTAGGTCATCCAAAACTCCCCCTGAGTTCATGCCGAGTGCAATGGCAAGCCGTCTCATGAGAAAGGATTGGTGAGATCAGTTTTTTCGCACAGAAATTTTTCTTTTTCTTTTGCTTGACTTAAGAAGGTAAAAAGCTCATTTTTCATCTCAAAATAAGTTCAAGACTCAATTCAACTTGTAAGACATGGCGAGAGTCATAAGAGGATCACTAGAGCAAAACTAGTCACAAGATCCAACAAGACATGATTTGATTCAAATTGCTCACAGATATAACGCTAGCAAGGCAAAAGCTAAGTCAAACACGAAGAGCCATAGAAGAGGTCTAGCAGACTATCACTCGATATGACAAGGTATAGAATATGAGAACAAGTCATACAAGGATAATAATCAAAGCTCCACTGATTTTATTATACAATGCAAGACAAATGTAATGAAACATGCATTATGATACAATGAATGCAAAAAGAGCAACTTCCCCCTCAAAACAGCCCAATAGGACTAATAACCCCTAACTCTCCTCGCAAAGCAGCAAAACGCGAAGAGTCAAGAGCCTTAGTGAAAATATCGCAAGTCGTTGCTCGGACTCTACAAAGTGAAGCACAACATCACCTTTCTCAACATGGTCTCTCGTAAAATGAAATCGAATATCAATGTGTTTAGTCCCGGAATGTTGCACTTGGGTTTTGGCAATATTAATTGCGTAGTGTTGTCACGAGAAAGAGGAACACTTCCCAAAGATAACCCATAGTCCCGCAAATGGATAAAATCCAGAGAACACGAGAGTAGCCATCGCGGCGGCTACATACTCGACCTCGGTATCAGGCAATGTAAGACCTGTATTTCTAGAAGACCAAGAAACAAGAGATGTGCCCAAGAAATGACAAGTGCGGAAGTACTCTTCCTATCCACTCTACACCGTGAAATCAAGCATCGAAAATGCTCGAATCGAAAGAGCCAAGAGGAAGAATACGAGTCCAAAGTCAAGTATCTTGAAGGTACCGAATATGCGCGTCTTGCTTGACGATGAGAAGCACGAGGAAGCTTGAAAGCGGCGCCACGGACATACGGCGGTTGTATGTCCGCCTCGTATTTGTAAGATAGAGGAGGAGCCAATCATATCGCGATACTCCTTCCGATCCACCGACTCTCCATCCTCATCGTGGTCCAAAGACGGTGGTTGTTGCAATGGGAGTAGACATTGGCCTCTCGCTTCCCATATTGAAGCGCCAAGAAGGTCCTTTGTATACTTACTCGGTGGACGAAGGTGCCTTCTTTCGCTTGTTTGATTTGAAGACCAAGGAAGAATGTCGACTCTCCCATCATGCTCATCTCAAATTCACCGCTCATAGAATCAAAATCTAGACACCAAAGCATGAGAGGAACCACCAAAATAATATCATCCACATATATTTGAACCAACAAGAAATCACCGCCATGCACGAGAGTGAACAAGGTTTTATCAACCATTCCCATTTTGAAATCATTTTCAAGCAAGAAACTCTTAAGCTGTCATACCAAGCTCTAGGAGCTTGTTTCAATCCATCTGAGCTTTAGAGAGTTTAAAAACATGGTTTGGGAATTTTGATTTTCAAACCCGTGAGGTTGCTTGACAAAGACCTCTTCCTCTATGAAGCCATTCAAGAAGGCACTTTTAACATCCATTTGAAAAAGCTTGAAACCCTTGGATGTTGCAAATGCTAAAAGAATGCGAATGGCTTCCAATCTAGCTCTTTGGAGCAAAGGTCTCCTCAAAGTCTAAGCCCTCTACAGGAATAACCTTGAGCAACAAGTCTAGCCTTATTGCGAACAACCAATCCATCCTCACTTTGCTTATTTTTAAAAACCCATTTTGTTCCAATAACATGAGAATCGGAAGGTCGCTCAACTAAAAACCGGACTTTGTTTCTTTCAAAATTTTCAAGCTCTTCATGCATGGCATTGACCCAAGAGGCATCGGATAAAGCATGGGTGATATCTCGGGGTTCAAAAGAAGCAACAAAAGCGAGAATGTGCATGGGAATCGGGAGATATAAACACAGGCGAGTGACTCGCTCTTGAAGATCCCCAATCATCCTTTCAGTGGATGTTGTCATTTGTATGCGAAGTGGTGCTCTGAGTGCGGATGTGGCCTCTACCTCATGAGTTGAGGAGGTAGGAGCAGAGCCACTCGGATCGTCGGTGGGGATAGGAGGAGACTGCCACCAAATCCCGAAGTAGTAGTAGCGGGCTCTCCACCCTCTCTCGAGGTAGTTGGAGGATGGTTTGGGTCTTCATCCTCGAATCATCATCGACGAAGATGCTTTCTTGAGTTTCGGAACTGTGTACACAAGCATCGGGTCTAGTACTGGACTAGCCTCATCAAAAGTGACTTCAAAGTCTCAACGATTTTGTTAGTATCAACATTAAAAACACGATAGCCACGAGAATGAGCGGGATATCCAAGAAATATGCCATCAAAACATCTAGACTCAAATTTATCAAGATTGCCATGTTTAAGAATGAAACACTTGCAACCAAAAATCTTGAAATGAGAGACCTTGGGAGAATGACCAAATCTAAGCTCATAAGAAGTCTTCCCAACCACGGATCTCAAGAAAACCCTATTGGAGATATAACAAGCGAGAGATCGCCTCATTAAAATCTCCTAGGAGTAGAATGCTCATCTAGCATGGTCCGAGCCATCTCTACAAGGGTTCTGTTCTTCCTTTCTACAACACCATTCTGTTGAGGAACTCTAGGAGAAGAAAACGATGCTCAATTCCCTATCCGCAGAAGGTAGAAAAGAAGAATTCTTGAACTCTGCTCCATTATCACTCCTAATGGCTCTCAAAGCTCCGGTATATCAACAAAATTCTAAGGACCAACTCTTTAAAGAATCCAAATGCTTCGTCCTTAGAAGCAAGAAAATAAACCCATGAATACAGGAGTAATCATCCACAACCACCAAAGACATACCATTTCCCACCAAATGATGAACTCTAGAAGGACCAAGCAGTATCTAAGTGAAGAAGTCATCACAGTCCATCACCATTACCAAAGTAAGAGGTGGGTGGGAAGCGGACACCATCTTACCATGTCTCTGGGTGAGCACACAAGATCTCTGACACCTTGACCTAGGCAAACCTCTAATCAAGTCCTTGCAACCGACTCTAGACAAATGATCAAAACCTATATGCCCAAGTCTACGATGCCACAAAACAAGGTCATGAGAATCGAGGCTACAGACATCTAGGATGGAAGCGTAAGAAATCTGAAATTTGCACGAAAATCTTCTCAAATCTGGAGATCTCAAAAACAAGCTCACCCGAGGAATCTAGAACTCTGCACTCACCTCTCTTAAACCTCACTTCTAGACCCTCATCAAGCGGTGAGAAGCAGATAGAAGATTATACCTCGACTTACTCACCAAAGCGGCGTCTTTTAGCATGAACTTGTCGTTGACGCACGGTGCCCTTTGCGATCCACGGTCCCGAGAGAAGCATCCCCAAATGTAATCAATTCATTGCGGATGCACGTGTGAGGAGGAGAACCATCTAGAATCTCCGGTCATATGTCGAGAACACCGAGTCAACAAGCCACTTGTCCTCCTTCCTCGCACGACGGACCTAAAAGGCACAATCGAAAAACATCCGTGCCTCGATCTTGGGGTTAGTGATAAATGAGCGAGGAATCCATCTCGAGAAGCACGATGTCCGGGAGCAAAGCAGATAGAAATAGTGAAACATGATCAGAATAAAATCATAAGAATGCACATGAGAACCACCTAGACCTCTCAAAACGATCTACCAAAAGATCGATACTCCCCTGTCTAGGTGCTACCCTGTCTCTCCTCACGATGTCCTAACCCAACATGCCGCCTAGACCCACCAAAAGAGTCTACAAAGTTCTCTACAAATCTAGGCCTATGTGTGGTGCGATAAGCAGTGCCTAGCTCTAGAGACTACATCGGAGAAGGGACTCCTCTAATGGATCTTAGGGCGCTCATCCTCTCTTTTCTCTCAAGTTTTGCTCTCCGGAGCGTAACTCAGCAAGATGGCCTTCTTTCTTGCGAAAGTGCAATGGTCTTGGACCTTTTGAGGGTGCATGCAGAATGAGTGAAAGCACCTTTCTTTGCGAGAAAGAGTTTGAGCAAAACCACGGATTTGAAAACAACCCGGATGGCTTAGGAGGTTCTAGCTCAAACAAACCATTCTTCACAACTCTAGCAATCTTAGGTGGGTTTTTCTTGGAATGCTCTAGGGGTTGAAACCTAGACCACTATTTTTCACGCTCACCTTGGATTGATCAAGAATCATGTTGAGTTTCTTTTTCCCACTTGAAAATTTCTCAAGAGTCACCTTGAGGTAATCATTCTCTTTCATTAACTCCTCACATCTAGAACACTTGCTAGACTTGATTACCTCATTAAGCTTACTCTTAAGAAGGGCCACTTCCACTTTGAAGGCCTCACAAGACACACAGTAGGATTCTGAATCCTACTCAAGCTACTCCTTAAACTTGACTCTAAAAGCCTCTTGTATCGACTAACCATGGTTTCAACTTGACATTCAAAACACAAGAGTTAGAATCAATAACCTTTTAGAAGCGATAAAGGACATGGATCTTTCAATTTTAGCCTTTTCTTCCGTGGTCTTGTTTAAGGCTTCAATTTCAATTGTAAGCTTGGGACAATTTTCACAAGATGCAACTCTAGAGTAAATCAATGTTTCGTCATCTCTTGCATCTTAATCCTATTATCCTTACAATGAGAGCATGTGTGACTAGCATCAAACTTTTGCAATTCTTTTAAGGAACTATCCAATTTTAATTCTAGCAAAGCACAATTAGAGCAAGTTAAAGGGATAGCTTCCATGGCGGTCACATCAAGAGGAATGACATCTAAACAAGCGGATCTAGACTTGAAAGATTCTAGTTCATCGAGAGCATCTTTTAGTTGATTTGTGACAGAGGAATGAGCGATTTCAAGCTTGTCAAATCGTTAAGCAAGCTAGTGCGAGAATCACAAATATCGTGCAGGATTGATAGATTTAAGCCTAACAACTTCAAGATTCAAATTATCAATCATAATGTCACCTTCCTAATCATTTTTACTTGCTTATGCAATTTACATTCTCAGAAGCACCAAAGCCCTTTTCATATCGGCAATAGAAGGGCATACCTCGTCGGGATCACTGAAAGGATCCTCATCTTTGGAGGAATCATTGTGTCGTGGTGTTCTTGGCCATGAAACACATGCCTGAAGTCATGCGCCTTCTTCTTGCCACGAGAATCACTCTCGTCGTCCTCCGTTTCCGAGTCCACATCGCTCATATTCACATTCTCAAGAGCGGCAGGACCCTACCGACAAACTTCGATAGTTTGTCTTCTTGGGTTTTGCATCCTCTCCGGGATGTCTTCGTGTCTCCTTCTCCTCCTTGCCCTTTAGCTTGGGGCACCTGGAGCGAATGTGGTTTGGCTCACCACATTCGAAGCACGTGATAGGTCCACTCCTCCTCCTATTTCTCACCTTGTTGTACGCTCTTGTGAATTTGGTGGAAAGGAGGGCTAAATCATCCTCGGGCAATTTCTCAAGTTGCTCATCACTCAAAGAATGTAAAGCAGATAATGAAAAGCCAGATGAGCTACAATCAATAGAATCAGAAGAGCAACCCTTGGATTTGTCGACCACTAAAGCCATCGACTCTGTCTTGGGGAGACGCGAGATAAAGTCAATCTCATGCGTCTTCAACCTCGAGTAGAGCTTATCCATGGTAAGCTCACTAATGACAGTGTTGTCATTGATGGAAGTGATCTTCATTCCCCAGACCTTCACATCAAGAGCACCCAGAAGCTGGCATGCATTTTCAGACTCAGAAAATATCAAATCAACAGCACGGAGATCATGAAGAATTTTAGAGAATCTTCCCACACTCATCCAAAGACTCACGGGCCTTTGTTCGATCTTGAGTAAACCTTTTGAGCTGGTTCTCGTCTCACTTCCTTGATCGCGATGGACCCTTCGTGATAATCACAAAGTGTCGCGGATCTCATGAAGCGGACCGCAAGTGAGCAACACGCTCAAACTCGGATCGACTAAGGCCTTGGATCAAATAATTTCGAGCCTTCTTTGTTGGCCTCCACATCCGAGTGATCGTATCGTCATCGGCTGGCACGACATAAGGGTTTTTCACCTTTAGCCAAATAGCGTGCCCTTGAGCCTCGATATACGCTTGCATACGAGCCTTCCAGTATGCAAAGTCAACTCCCTCAAAAATGTGTGGCTTGGTTGAGTACTTGTCAGTCGCCATGGCTCCAAAGACCGGTTAAGATCTATAGAAAAGAGCTAACCCGCTCTGATACCACTTGTAGGACCGGAAAGGCGACTAGGGGGGGTGAATAGGCGCTTTTCGATCTTTCTCGCCTAAATCAAAACCAACACGAACTTTACTCCGTTAGCTATGAAAGCTAAGAAGTTCAGTGTGCACACAACGGAAGCCTTGTGTTGACTTTGACAAACCCCTCAAGCACACGACACAAAAGGAGAGAAGAACTCAATGTTCTTCATCGACACGGCGATCGGACCGGCTACCACGGCGGTCGGACCGGCGGTCATTCAATGATCGGCCAAGCAACCAACCAGCGGTCGGACCGGTGGACAACGGTTCGACCCGCCAAAACAGCGGTCTGAATACACGGACGGTCGAACCGCCGTTGAAGGGCCGGTCGGACCGGTAGAGTCCAGTACTGAAAAACTCCACCCAAATCCAAAACGAAATTTGATCCAACTTTTGATTCAACCAATAAAACTTGACCAAATTTCTAGCACACCTCCCTAATGATATTGGAGACCTATTTCTAGCGACGATCGGTCAGATCCACTTCGCAGAATCGATCTCTTGAGATTTTACCAAAGAGGTGCACAAACCCTAGAAATGAGAAAATCTTGATTCAAGACTTGCTTGTGGGGGTTTGATGATCTTGATGACTCTAGGAGTAATCCCACACATCAAAGCAAGGTAAAGTAGGCCAAGAGACCAAGCATGAACCTTTGAATCAAGGAAGCATCAAAAACATCCAAAAGAGAGAAGAACACAAAGGGAGCAATTGATCTTTCAATTAAGCATCACAAGATTGTTCATCCACAATAGATGCTTACAAAGCCTCTCCACCAAGGAGGGCAAGAGCTCAACAAGGAGCACACTCCAAACCCTAGTTTTCCTCTCCTCTCCTCCAAACCCTAGAAAAAGGAAGAAGGGGGCTAAATGAATGCTTACTTTTATTTTCCACCTCTCCCCTTCCTATTTATACTAGAAGGCTAGGGTTTCCCTTTTTGGGTCTCTTACACATGGGACCCACACACAAATAACTCTTGAAGCAATCGCCTGCTTCACCACGTGTAGGTTGATCAGCGGTTCTCATCGACGCCAAGCCTCTCTTGTCCGAATCCCATCGGAACCTCCCGAGAGACTCGCACCGATATCCGCACCACTGATCCAACCAATTGCTTGAACCACCGTTCGATCCATCTTGTCCATTCTGCACCATGCTTGAGTCACACAACCTCACCCAGTATCCCTGATCGTTCTGGACCTCAGCTCTCCAAGCGTAGTCCCGATCCACTCACCGTTGACGTCGTTGACCTGCAAGCCACCTGCACAGCAATAGACAAACAAATCGTTTCCGGGAACAAGTTCTTCACAACTTGACCCACGTCAGTTCCGCAATGCAATATACATCAATAAAGCATTGAAGTTCATAGAATAACACACTCAGAACAAAACCAATGCAACACTTGGCTCACTTCCAAGTATTGCGGTCCGATCATTTACGGGCGGTCAGACCGATTCATGCCGGTCGGACCGCTCCCACAACGGCGGTCGGACCGGTCCAAATGACTTAGCCAAAATTCAAGCGAGAAATTCCGAAACCTTCTGTAAATTTCAATCGAATAGAACTTTTGACTGGGAGCTCCAAAAATTATGGGACCACATCCAGGAGACTCCCCTCACTTGCCTACACAACCTATTTTTGGCCCAGCTCCAAAAACCCAAATCTCAAAGTGGCGGTCGGACCGCCACCATGGCGTCGGATCGCTCCACGGCGATCGACCGCCCGACAACCGATCGAGACCGCTTGATGCTTTGACACCTTGGAGCAAACCAGCGAGATTTTGCAAACCAATAACGCCATTGCCAATTGACTCATCATCCTGAGATCGTGCACATATCCTCACGATATCCACAAGGTAATATTATAGACGGCTTTCAACATGAACCGCCTGTGACTTCCCGTCCTCATCATAGATGGTTTGTATACAAACCACTATGATAATCTCATTTATTGCAGAACCGACCCTCACAGATCGATCTGTTCCAGTTCTATTCTCTCGCTGCTGCTGCTGGCCAAGTGGGGCTTTGAGGCGATTTGGTGAAAGGCGAGCGTGGATTTGATAATTTGTTCTTGACTATCAATGGTTAGTACATAATTTATTCCTTGAATATTGTATTCTAGATCTAGCTTGATAAAGAGAGAGAATTAAAGATGGTTTAGATCGGTAAAGCAAGAATTGAAGATGATTTAGATCTATCTTTTTGTGTTGTTTTTTAAGTGTTGGCTTCTTGCCATCTGAAGTTCGGCATGGGCTATCTATAATGTGTTTGTGATGAACAACCTAACCCTAAGGCGCATTGCTATTTTTTTAGTCCATTAGAAATACATATTTTAAAAGTCATATCAAAAGTTGCATCTATAGTATACTAATTAATTAATTCAATATTTAACACCAAGTTGTTATATACATCGCGTAGATGGACAGAAGCTGGATGTATGCTGGCAACCGTGTGAGTGAAGATTACATTAATGACGTGTCTGCTTTTACAAGAGGTGCCGACGAGGATATGTTGAATAACGGGGTAGAATATATGTACTGTCCATGCATTGACTGCGAGAATCTGAAGATGTTTAAGAACCGAGTGCGTATCGAACCACACTTGATTCAAAGGGGTTTCAAAAAGGGTTATACACGTTGGACCAGTCACGGTGAAGAGCAGATTATACAGGAAGGTAGTAATAACTACATTGCCATGAAGTCAACGATATGCCACCGGATGATATCGATTGTGGTTCCGATTCGAATAGGTTGCACTATGACAATCTGGATCAGATGTTTCGTAATGCAGAAGGGAACTATGATGACAGAGAGTATGTTAAATTCCAGGGCTTGATGGAGGACTCGAAGAAACCTTTGTTCTCAGGCTGCAAGCTAGAATACACAAGGTTGTCATCCGTGCTTGAACAACTAAAATTGAAGGAAAGCAACGGTTGGTCCGACAAGAGTTTCACGACGCTATTAGGTCTCTTAGCGAACATGCTTTCGGAGGTAAACGAGTTGCCCAAAACCACATACAAAGCCAAGAAGGTTCTTTGTCCATTGGGAATGGAAGTAGAAAGAATACATGCATGTCCAAACGACTGTATCCTCTACCGTCATGAGCATGCAAACATGCATGTATGCCCAGTGTGCAACGCATCCTGATACAAGTGTAAGAATCAATCAGATGATGACGAGGGAATTGAGGTGAAGAAAGGATCTCCTGCTAAGATGGCATGGTATCTTCCTGTTATTCCCCGTTTGAAGCGATTTTTGCGAACCCAAAGGATGCAAAATTGATGCATTGGCACTTGGAGGGGCGTAAGAACGACAGAAAGCTAAGACACCCCTCTAATTCTGCCCAGTGGAGAAACATTGATTGGAGGTTTGCAGAATTCGGTGCGAAACTGAGGAATATAAGGTTTGGATTGAGTACAGATGGAATGACTTCTTTCGGTAACATGAGCAGCCGACATAGGACTTCCCCCGTGAGTCTTTGTATCTACAACCTTCTTCCTTGGTTGTGTATGAAGCGGAAGTATATTTTGCTATCAATACTTATCCAAGGGCCAAAGCAACTTGGGAATGATATTGATGTGTATCTAGAACCATTGATGGAAGATCTAAAACTACTGTGGATTGAAGAGGTACAGGTGTAGGATGCGTACAAACGAGAGAACTTCAATTTATGCTCCTTGTTGTTCTGCACCATAAATGATTACCCTACCCTTGCTAACATGTCGGACCAGAGTACAAAAGGGGCCAAAGCCTGTATCACTGCTTAGGTGATACCGAGAGTGTGTGGCTGAAGCACTCGCGCAAAACCGTGTACATGCGTCACCGTAGGTTCCTTCGGATGGCTCACCCATACCACAGGATGAAGAAACAATTTGATAGAGAGAAGGAGGATAGTTCAGCTGCAAGGTATTTAAGCGAAAAAGTGGTCTATGATATGGTTAAAGATTTAGATGTTGTGCTCGAAAAGGGATGTAAATCGAGGACACGTGAGAAAAAGATCTGGAAGAAGAGATTGTTGATATCATGGGGATATGCTCATTATCTTAGGATGATGTTATAATTGACAATGACGTTGAAGGTATGTCGAATCGCGCATTTTCAGCAAGTTTTTAGTGCTGTCAGGTCTCTGGTGGTCAGACTGGCCAGGGTGGCGGTCCGACCGGCCACCCCTGGCGGTCCGACTGGTCAGTGGCGGTCGAACCGGCCATGGGCGGCGGTCGGACCGGCCAGTTTATGTGTTTGAGTTTGGAGCTGGGCCAAAAATAGAGGGTGTAGGCAAGAGAGTGGATTCTCCTACACTTAGTCTCATAATTTTTAGAGCTCCCAGTCGAAAGATCTATTCGTTTGAAATTTTCAGAGAGGTTTCAGATTTCAAGGGTCGAAAATTGGCTAAGTCACTTGCTGGGCGGTCTGACCGGCCCTTAAGTGGCGGTCTAACTAGTTTTCACTTGTTCGTCGTCATCTTGGCAGCGATGTTTGTTGGTTAGGTCAAGTTCATGGGTTTCTGTGCATATATGTTGCATGATCCATGTTTTGACTAACGTGGGTCAACTTGCGAAGAACTTGCTTCCGAAATCGATTTCTTAGTCTATTGTTGTGCAGGAATCTTGGAGGTCAACGACGGTCAACGGCGAGGATGATCCGGACTAGGCTTGGAGAGGTGAGTTTCAGAATGATCGAGGATGACGGGTGAAGTCATTCGATTCGAGCATGGTGCAAAATGGATAAGAATGACCGAACGGGAAGTTCGGTGCAATGGGTTGCATCTAGCGGCACGGGGGTCGGTGCAAGTGCCATGGTGGTTTTGGTGGGAGCCGGATGGGAGAAACTTGCCGACATGATGAGAATCGTTGATCAACCTACACGTGGCGAAGCATGGGATTGTTTCATGAAGATTGGACTCGGTCTTTGGAGAAGGATCGAGAAGGGGTATTTTGGTAATATCACTAAAATACCACCTTTATTACTTTTCGCTAAATCGCAGCGCAAGACGGCACAAGGAGAAGTGGTTTAGGTCAAGAAAAGATGAAGACGGTGCTTTAAAATGCGTGCGTGAGTTAAACCCGTTTGTGTGTGGGTTTAACGGGTGCCCAATAGAAAACTCTTCTAGAAGGTTAGCCTCCACTATAAATATGGGAGGGTGCTGTAGCACCTCTCAATCCTTTTGTGCTTTTATTTGAAAACCCTAGTTTTGGTGTTTAGGGAGAATAGTGGAGAGGCTAGGTTTCTAGAGAAGGGATTGATTGTGTGCCCATGTATTGAGTTTTGTCCTCCTTGACAGAGTGGCTGTAAACCAGTTACAATCACAATCAATCCATGCAAGTTTTCTTGAGATGAGTCTCTTTTCGTTCTTGCTCTCTATTTTATGATTTTAGAGCTTTCTTTGATTCTCAAGTTTTCTTTTGGTTTCTGCACCTAATCTTGCTTGCTGTGATATGTGGGAACTCATCTAGGATCATCTTGATCATCTCTAACCCACGAGCAAGTTTTTGGATCTAGTTTTCGTTTTGACTCGGTTTTGAACCATCCTTCACTCAAATGGAAAAATGTCAGAACTGTGCCAAGGATCTTCACGATCTTTGTTTGGAATAGGTTCCTGACATCCTAGAGAAGGTGTGTTCCAAGTTTCATCGAGTTTGGAGTTGTGGATCAAAAGTTAGACCTATTTACGATTTTGTTTTCGGGCTATTTTTACTGTTCATCAGGCTGGAGGTCAGACTGCCCAAGGTGACCGGTCAGACCGCCCAACTCTTGAAAATCGAGTTCTTAATGATTTTGGTTGTTTTATTCCGGGGTTTCGATTGGATTCAATACAACTCTTCTGCTGTGCTTGTCCTTTGATTTTCATAGCTCTCATAGCTATTGGAGTGAAATACGTGTTGAATCCAATCTTGGTGAAAAAGAGATCGTGCTTCTATTCACCCCTCTAGTCACCGTTTCGGTCCAACAAGTGTTATTAGAGCCTGGTTAGTTCAATCTTGATCTTAACTGGTCACTGAACTTGGCGATGGACAAATACTCCACAAAGCTGCATGTATTTGATGGGCTCGACTATGCCTATTGGAAGAATCGCATGCGTGTCTACCTTCAGAGCGAAGGACAAGCCATATGGGAGGTTGTTCGAGCTCCACTCGTTTTGCCCGAGGTTGCTACACCGGCTTCAGCAGCTCTCTTGGCTAACAACCATAAGTCAAAGAACCTTCTATGTGCCGGACTTGGTAGATAGGAGTATGATAGAATTTGTCACCTTGAGACCGCGCATGAGATTTGGAACACCCTCGAAACCTATCATGAGGGTTCGTCCCAAATCAAGCAAGTGCGTTAGACGGTCTTTAAGCGAGAGTATAACAAGTTCGAGATGCGTCCTGGGGAGAGCATCGATGACGTCTTTACTCGCTTCAACAAGGTGCTCAACCAGCTGAGAGTGGTTGATATTGAATATTCTCAATCTGAGAAGGTCACCCACCTCTTGGCTTCAATCAACACCAAGGAGTGAGAGATGAAGGCTACCGCCATTGAGGAGAACGTCAATCTTTCGAGTCTTACTTTGGAGTTGCTTTATAGCAAACTCAAGACCCATGAAATTAAAAGAGTTGATCATCCCAAAAAGCAGAATATGGCTTTAGTAGCAGATCCTCTCAGGAGAGCTTCTGATGATTCTTTTGAGTCTTCTTTTGGTTTTTCTCTTACTTGTTTATCTGCAATCCATGAAGAGGAACTTGAGAGTATCCCTGAGGCTGATTTAGCCCTCCTAGCTAAAAACTTCACACGGGCCTATAACAATGTCAGAAACAAAAAGAGAGGCAGCCCTGTGACTTGCTATGAGTGTGAAGAGCTCTACCACATCCGGGCAAACTACCCCAAGCTGAAAGGGAAGGGCAACCACAAGGAGGAGAAAGCAGCTTGGAAGAAGCCTCATGGGAGCAAGCCCAAGTATGATCCTGCCAAGATCATGAAGGCCGCTCACCGAGTCCTTGCCGCTTGTGGAGAGCAATCCATGAGCAATGTGGACTCCGGGAGCGAAGAGGACAAGGAGGAGGAGATTGCCTAAGACAAGAAGAAAGGGAAGGTCAAGGACTTCACCGGCATGTGCTTCATGGCTGACTTCATCGACGTCGATGACATCAATGAGGTACCTCCATCCTATGACGTTCTATTTACTAGATGTGATACCATGTATGAGCAACTACTTAGTCAGGATAACACTTTAGAGTTTACAATGGCTAGGAATAAGGACTTTGAGTCACAAATTGATAATCTGAAATTAGAACTTGTGAATGCTAAGAGTCTTGACGATGATGAATATTCATCCTGCCATGCGTTACACTCTGAACTTGCTAAACTGCAAACTGCTCATGATGTCACTTTACACCAACTTGAAAATGTTAGAACTGAGCTAATTGAAGTTAATTATGCTCCTTGTGAAAAATGCTTAGAATCTAGCAAATTGGTCGCTTGTGGTAATGTTGATTCCAGCTTTTGCTCTTTCTGCAGAGAACGTGAACATGAAGTAAAAGACAGAGTAGAAGCAGTTAGAGCTAAGTATGCCAAGCTTAAGGATAGAATTGATTCTGCCTCCTGTATTTCATGTGAAACCCTTAAGCTTGAAGTTGCTATACATAAGGGGGGCATGCTAGAGCCATTAAGGGTAAAACTTGTGAATCATGTATTAATCTTGAAAAAGAGAATGCTTATCTCAATGATACTTTAGGAAAATTCTCTAAAGGTAAGAAACAGTTAAACATGATTTTTGACAAGTCCAAAACTCCTTATAAGAAGCAAGGGTTAGGATACAACTCTGCCCAAGATAAGTCCAAGCCAAATGTCATTCAAGTCTTGGAAAATGGCTTGAATTCAAAACCCAACCTGCAAAAACACTTTTTAAATCTGCAGGTTTTATCCAACCATCTGTTAAGTCAAATGGTACTTCTCCCAGTGGTACCAAGTACTATTGCACCTATTGCAAGAAGAATGAGCATTTGGTTGAGTTCTGTTGGTGTAGGTTGAAAAAATGATAGGAAAAAGTTTGCTAGAAATTCATCTCATCAACTTAGAGCCGTCATGAGACATGGTTATCTTAAAAAGAATAAACCTGGATTAGGATTTGTTTCACATGCTCGTTATCATCATGTTCCTAGACAGGATGCTTCTCATATTTGTGTAAGTATTGCTCATGATAGAACTTCAAGAAAAATCAAGGATAACACTTCTGCTTTGTATACTACTCGCAGACGTCTGTCTCAGTACTGGGTCCCCAAGTCATGTTTAACTAACCCCAGAATTCAGACACATCGTTCTTCCGTGCCTTGATTTTCAAGATCGCCGCGGAAGGGGGAAGAACACTTGGTTCGTCGACTCCGGGTGTTCGCGCCACATGACCGGAGATTCAAGATGGTTCACCTCCTTCACCCAGGCGACGAGTGATGACTTCATCACCTTTGGAGATGATACACAAGGGTGGATTGAAGGGACGAGATCGATTAGGGTGAACGATAAATTCATCCTAAAGGATGTCGCTCTTGTGGACAAGCTAAGGTACAACCTGCTTTCTGTCTCACAGCTTTTTGATGATGGCTATGAGACTAGATTTAAGAAAAATGCTTGTCGCGCGCTTGATTCTACTGGTGATCTTGTTTTTGGGATTTCTAGAGTTGGTAGAATCTTTGGAGCTGATTTCTTTGAATCTCTCAAATATTTGCTTGTATCTTCTTCTGATTTTTGGCTTTGGCACCGACGGTTGGGGCACATTGGTTTTGATCATCTGACGCGAGTTAGCAACCTTGATCACATGAGAGGTTTGCCCAAACTCAAAGCTGTCAAGGATGCCGTATGTGCGTCCTGTAGGCATGGCAAGAAAGTTGTCGCCTCACACCCATCAGTGACTATGCTCATAACTGACTGACTGGGACAGTTGCTTCATATGGATATTGTTGGTCCTGCTAGGGTTCAGTCAGTCGGTGGTAAATGGTATATCCATGTCATAGTCGATGATTTTTTGTGGATATCATGGGGATATGCTCCAGATCTTAGGATGATGTGACAATTGACAATGAAGTTTACAGTTTGTCGTTTCACGTGTTTTCAGCAAAGTTAGCATCTTTGTCGAGGCTATAAGCTGTCCGGCCGGCCAGTGGCGATCGGCCGACCGATTCTCGATCGGCCGACCACAGAGGCGGTCGGACGATCGATTACCAAATTGAGGATTTGAGCTGGGTCAAAAATAGAGGGTGCAGGCAAGAGAGGAGATTCTATTGCACTTGGTCCCATAATTTTTGGAGTCTCTAGTCAAAAGTTCTATTGGTTTGAAATTTCCAGTAGGTTTCGATTTTCAGAGGTTGAAAATCGGCTAAGTCTTTACTGGCGGTCTGACCGGCCAATAGGTGGCAGTCAGACTGGCCACGGTGGGAGGTCAGACCGGCCCGTGGGGCGGTATGACCGGTTTCCACTTGGTTCGTCCGCCCGCCGGGGCGGCGTTGTCCGTTGGTTAGGCCAAGTCAATGAGTTTCAGGGCATATATGTTGCATGATGCATGTTTTGACTAACATGGGTCAAGTTGTGAAGAACTTGTTCCCAAATTCGGTTTACTTGTCTATTGTTGTGCATGTTGCTTGGTGGTCAACGACGGTCAATGGCGAGGATGATCGGGACTAGGTTTGGAGAGCTGTCGCCCAGAACGATCGACGATGCCGGGTGAGGTCAATGTACTCAAGCATGCTGCAAGATGGACAAGGGTGATCTATTAGCTAATCCGAGGCGCAAGATGGCGCTAGGTGTAGCTAGTTAGGTCAAGAGGTGTTAAAGAAGGCGCATTAAAATACGTGCGTAAGTGTCCTGTTTGTTTTGGGTCTTAATGGGAGCCCAATAGAGTCAAACTTCTAGAAGGTCTAAGCCTCCACTATAAATAGGAGAGGGATGTGGCTGCACCTCTGGTTCATCTCTTTTGCAATTCTTGTAAACCCTAATTTTCTTAGGGAGAGCTTTTGTGGAGGGTAGGGTTCTTGATAGTTTGATGTGATTTTCATGCTCTTGTATTGAGCATTGTCATCCATTGATGGAGAGGCTGTAAGCTCATATCATATCAATCAATCAAAGGAAAGTTTGATCAATGTTTTGTCTCATTGCGTTCTTTCTCTCTATTTGATGATTTTGGGTCTTTCTTTGATCCGTGAGTTTTTGCTTGGTTTCTTCACATGATCTAGCTTGCTGTGACGTGTGGAAACCTATCTAGGATCATCTTGATCATCAATCACCCACGAGCAAGATCTTGGATCAAGTTTTCATTTTTGACCCGATTTTGAACCCTTCTTCAATCAAATCGAAAAGGATCGCTATTCTTCCAAGAATTATCATAATCTTCGATTGGAATAGGTCCCTGTTATCATAGAGAAGGTGTGTTCCAAGTTTCATCAAGTTTGGAGTAGTAGATCAAAAGTTTCATCTATTTTCATCTACGTCATCGGGGCTGATCTGTTCTATTCTTCAGGCCGGCGGTCAGACTGCCCGTAGCCACCGGTCAGACCAGCAGCAAATCGGTCAGACCACCATTGAGCCAGCGGTCTGATCGGTATGGTATTGAGTTGCATTAATCTTTGTTGATTTTGTCGTTTTTGCTTAGGGGTTTTATTGGATTTAATATTAGTCTTCCGCTGTACTGATATACTGATATTCATAGCTTCTATAGCTACTGGAGTAAAGTTTTATTAAATCAATTATTTGTGAAAAAGTGAGCATGCTCCTATTCCCCCCCTCTAGTCGCCTTTTCGGTCCAACATTTTTCGAGATACACTTGGGTGTTCTTTCTTGCTTCGAAGGATGAAGCTTTTGGTCATTATCATGATCTTCTTCTTCGTTTGGCTTCTGAACTTCCTGGTGCCTTGAGAGCGATCCGCAGTGACAATGACACGTAGTTCAGGAATGCCTCTTTTGTCTCTTTCTGTGCTGATCGCGGCATTGAGCATCAGTTCTCTTCTCCACACGTCCCTCAGCTAAATGGCGTGGTGGAAAGGAAGAACAGGACCCTAGTAGAGATGGCTAGGGCGATGCTAGATGAGTATAACACACCGAGGAGGTTTTGGGCCGAAGCTATTGCTACAGCTTGCCATATTGCAAATCGTGTCTTCTTAAGACCCTCTTTGGGCAAGACTCCATATGAGCTGCGGTTTGGTAGAAAACCCTCTGTTTCTCATTTTCGAGTTTTTAGAGCTATGTGTTTCATTCTCGAGACAGGAAATATAGATAAATTTGAGTTAAGAACTTTTGATGCTTTATTTTTGGGTTATCGTGCACATTCGAGGGGTTTTTGGGTTTTTAATATTGAGACCAACCTTGTTCAGGAGACATGCAATGTCACTTTTGATGAGACTAGCCCTAGAGCTAGATTAGATGTTTCAGGTGACACATAGGTTACGGAGAGCATCTTTGTAGAGGAAGATAATGATGAAGTCAATGATGCTTTTCAACCTGCTGCTGACGCTCCAGTTCCGGTTCAAGAACTTGCTTCGACTTCTTCACCTTCAGTTGAGGCTCCTGCTGCATCTTCAGCATCAGCAGTACCTGCGGAGGTCGAAGAGATGTTGTCTCCCCCAGACACTCCACTTCACATTCAGAGGCGTCACCCTCTGAATCAGTTGATTGGTCTTTTGTTGTCTCTTTCGAACCCTGTGATATATCATATGCATTATCTGATTCGAGCTGGGTTAATGCCATGCATGAGGAGTTAGAGAACTTTAAGAGGAACAAGGTCTATAACCTAGTAGAGCCTTCTAATGGTCATAATGTGATAGAAACCCGTTGGGTGTTCAAAAATAAACAAAATGAGGATGGTTCTGTGATTGGAAACAAGGCTAGATTGGTAGCTCAGGGTTTTAGCCAAGTTGAGGGGTTAGACTTTGATGAAACATTCACCTGTTGCTAGATTAGAAGCCATTCATATTCTGCTTGCATTTGCTGCATCTAAGGGTTTTAGGCTACATCAGATGGATGTCAAGAGTGCATTTCTGAATGGTTTCATAGAGGAGGAACTGTTTGTTAGGCAACCCCCGGGCTTTGAAAATCCCAAGTATCCACATTATGTTTTTAAGCTATCCAAAGCCATGTATGGTCTTAAGCAAACCCCAGAGCCTAGTATGATTTACTTAAGACCTTCTTGCTTAAGAATAATTTTTTAATGGGTAAGGTGGATAAGACTCTATTCATTCTTAGGCATGGCAATGATTTTCTGCTTGTTCATATTTATGTACATGATATTATCTTTGGTAGTTATTCTCATGCTTTTGTTTCCAGTTTTTCTGAGACCATGTCGAGGGAATTTGAGATGAGTACGATGGGAGAGCTCAACTACTTTCTAGGGCTTCAAATCAAATAATGTAAGGAAGGGATCTTCATCCATCAAACAAAGTACACCAAGGATTTGCTCAAACGGTTCGAGATGGGTTATTGCAAGCCGATCGCCACTCCCATAGCGACTTCGACTGCTTTGGATCTAGATGAGGAAGGAGAAGCCGTGGATCAATGCGAGTACCGTAGCATGATGTAACATCCCAAAATTGATTTGTGTTTAAAATGTAATAAAAATGAGGAGAAATTAAAACTTTTTCTCTGATCTTGATTTTTGTAATCAGTTCCATAATTTTTGTAAAAGAATTATGTGAAATCAA
The DNA here is from genome assembly GCA_036346395.1 of Hsuehochloa calcarea. NCBI lineage: Eukaryota > Viridiplantae > Streptophyta > Magnoliopsida > Poales > Poaceae > Hsuehochloa > Hsuehochloa calcarea. Next base: position 11,495,473 of record CM070612.1, read on the forward strand.
AAAAAAAAAATCAAATTGTCAATTGGACACCAACACAAATCTCCTTCATGAAAATCTTGTGCCCAACCTTTGAAAATAATTTTTCTTGGGTCTAGGGTTGATGTTTAACACCTCAGAATTATTTCATAATTTTTAGAAATTATTTGATAATTTTTGAGGCCAGTCAAACCTTGGTCAAACCCTAATTCACACCTTCTGGAATTTTTAGAGAAACATGCAATGCATAAAAGTCTCTGAAAATTTTATATAAGGTTCATCATCCAGTAAGCAACCTCCAGTTAAAATTTCATAATTTTTGGAGCTTGTTTGCTATCTCAATTAATTATCCTAAGTCAGCTCAGCAAATAACTCAAAATCAGCTTTTACTATTCCTTGGACTCAAGTCACACTCGGGTTCAAGCCATCGGTTCGACCGGATCAACTTAACTGCACCGGGCTCAGCCACCTCGGGCGCTTTCAATTTCGACCGTTAGATCTCGATCGTGCGGTCTGCGCTCTGAGGTAACGTTCGGACCATCCGAGCGCGCCGATCCATTTGAACCGTTGGATTCTAAATCGAGGTCCACAATCGCGTGAGCGTTCGGACCGCGAGCGCCTCGCTGCGTGAACCGTAGGATCCAAATCAGCGGTCCGAGATTAAGTGGCGTTTGAATCGTTATAATCGAACCGATCTATTTCACCGTCCGATTAAATCCAGCGGTCGTCGTTCGTCGTCTTCCTCCGCTCGCGCTGACTTCGGCGAAGTCAACAGCGGTGGCGTGCAGTACCCTTCGGCGAGCCGATCGCGTCTCCTTTTGCCAACGGCTCTTCCGCATTTATTGCTTCCGTCCGGCCGCCTCCATAGTCGTCGTCACCCCTGCTGTTACCTGCCCCCGTCGCTCTCGGCCAACCTCAGCACAGTGCACCACCATTTTCCCTCCCGTTGCTTCTTCCTTGCTTCTCGGCCTATAAGACTCCTCCAGTTGCTTCCTTAGCATCCTTTAAACACCCTTGAGCTCCAGCATCGCTTCTAATACACTGAGTGAGCTCAATCGCAAAAATTGCTCTCGGCCGCCATTGTTGAAGCTTCGAGTCCTTCGGTGAAAGTGGTGCTCCGGGCCTTCTCTTTCAAAACCCTTGCTTCCTCAGTTGCTTAGCAACTCAAGGAGTATTAACCCTCTGTCAATTTTGCTTTTGACAGCAGAGAGCAGATCAATTTCGGTTTTCCCCCAATTCGGCCGAAAACGCTCATCATCGTCTCCAGCGTCGGTGAGTGCTCTAACCCCTCTGGTTTCGCTTCAGTAGCATCCTAGGAACCTCTAGATGCTCTAGCAGCCTTTAGTTAGCCTTCGACGCCGCGGTATCGCGTTGTCGTCGTTACCAGTGCTTAGCGCCGCCGCTCGTCGCCGTTGCGCCGCCGCTCTGGTCCTCCATCCGAGGTATGGTTGGTACCAGCAGGTGCGCAACGTTATTGGGCGTATTTTGGTAGCCTTTGTTTGCTACGACTGGGCTCGATTCGCCGGCAAACCGCCGGTGACCTCCTCTGTTTGCGTTGTCGGATGAAACCAGCGGGCGTTCGTTGTCGATCGATCTTGGCCGTTAGATCAAAGATCGACGGTCGTCGCCGTCCAATGAAGCGCCGAACTGCCGTGCGTTTGCTGTGCTGTGAGTGCTCGTGGGTCGTTGGATCCCAAATCAACGGTTCGCGTGCGCGTGAACGTTCGGACCACCGAACGCTCGGATCAACGTGAATCGTTGGATCCCAGATCCACGGCTCGCGTGCGCGTGAACGTTCGGACCACCGAACGCTCTGGTCCACGTGAACCGTTGGATCCAGATCCAACGGTGGACGTTTAAGGTTTCACGGCCGCGCGCGCGCGCGCGTCAGCGCCGGGGCTTGGGCCGTTGGATCCAAGATCGACGTCCCAGGTTCGGCCACGTCTTTTCTAATTTCTGAATTTCCCGAGAGGATTTATTTATCAACTGAAAAAGGTGATAACTTGTAAAATGCATAACTAATTCATTTCAAATCCTTTTCGGTTGATTCAAATTTTGTTGGTTATGTTTTCAACTGCACTTTAATCTAAAAATGTTTCCAAACTCAGTATAGTTCCAGAAAATTTTGCTAATGAATAGTAGCATTTTTTATTTATAAAAGCTGAGCAAAATTGTTTTGGCCATATCTTTTGCATTAAGAATCCAAATCAATTGGTTCTTGTTGCTAAATTCGTTATAAATCATTATCTTGCTATTGTAAAATTTTTAGAATTTTTGGAGAAGGTTTACTGTTGGGTCTTTGCATTTTATTCTGTAGGACCGGAAAGGCGACTAGGGGGGGTGAATAGGCGCTTTCCAAAACTTTCTCGCCTAAATCAAAACCAACACGTACTTTACTCCTTTAGCTATGAGAGCTAAGAAGTTCAGTGAGCACACAACGGAAGCCTTGTGTTGAATTTGATAAGTCCCTCAAGCACACGACACAAAAGGAGAAAAGAACTCAATGTTCTTCACTGGACACGGGCGGTCTGACCGGCTACCACGGGCGGTCGGACCGACGGTCAAGGAGCGGTCTGACCGGCAACTAACTAGCGGTCGGACCGGTGGACAGCGGTTCGACCCGCCAACCCAGCGGTCTGAATACACGGACGGTCGAACCGCCGTTGTAAGGCCGGTCGGACCGGTAGAGTCCAGTACTGAAAAACTCCACCCAAATCCAAAACGAAATTTGATCCAACTTTTGATTCAACCAATAAAACTTGACCAAATTTCTAGCACACCTCCCTAATGATATTAGAGACCTATTTCTAGCGACGATCCGTCAGATCCACTTCGCAAAATCGATCTCTTGAGATTTTAACAAAGAAGTGCACAAACCCTAGAAATGAGAAAAACTTGATTCAAGTCTTGCTTGTGGGGGTTTGATGAACTAGATGACTCTAGGAGTAATCCCACACATCAAAGCAAAATAGAGTAGGCCAAGAGACCAAGCATGAACCGTTGAATCAAGGAAGCACCAAAAACATCCAAAAGAGAGAAGAACACAAAGGAGCAATTGATCTTTCAATTAAGCATCACAAGATTGTTCATCCACAATAGATGCTTACAAAGCCTCTCCACCAAGGAGGGCAAGAGCTCAACAAGGAGCACACTCCAACCCTAGTTCTCCTCTCCTCTCCTCCAAACCCTAGAAAAAGAAGAAGGGGGCTAAAATGAATGCTTGCTTAGGTTTTCCACCTCTCCCCTTCCTATTTATACTAGAGAGCTAGGGTTTCCCTTTTTGGGTCTCTTACACATGGGACCCACACACAAATAACTCTTGAAGCAATCGCTTTTCACCACGTGTAGGTTGATCGGCGGTTCTCATCGGCGCCAAGCCTCTCTTGTCCGAATCCCTCGGAACCTCCCGAGACTCGCACCGATATCCGCACCACCGATCCAACCAAATTTTGAATCACCGTTCGATCCATCTTGTCCATTCTCGCACCATGCTTGAGACACACAACCTCACCGGTATCCACGATCGTTACGGACCTCGGCTCTCCAAGCGTAGTCGATCCACTCACCGTTGACGTCGTTGACTCGCAAGCCATCCGCACAACAATAGACAAACAAACCGTTTCCGGAACAAGTTCTTCACAACTTGACCCACGTCGCCCATAATGCAATATACATCAATAAAGCATTGAAGTTGAGAGAATCACACACTCAAAATCAACTCAATGCAACACTTGGCTTTCATTCAAGTATCGCGGTCAGATCCTTTACAGGGCGGTCCGACCGATTCATGCTTGATCGGACCGCTCCCACAACGGCGGTCGGACCGGTCCAAAAGACTTAGCCAAAATTCAAGCGAGAAATTCCGAAACCTTCTGGAAATTTCAATCGAATAGAACTTTTGACTGGGAGCTCCAAAAATGATGGGACCACATCCAGGAGACTCCCCTCACTTGCCTACACAACCTATTTTTGGCCCAGCTCCAAAAACACAACTTTCAAGGGAGCGGTCGGACCGGTCACCATGGCCGGTCGGACTGCTCCACGGGCGGTCTGACCGCCCGGCACAACCGGTCAGACCGCCAGTGGCCTGACAGCCTTGGAGCAAACCCGAAAACGCGAGATTTTGCAAACCAATAACGCCATTGCCAATTGACTCATCATCCTGAGATCGTGCACATATCCTCACGATATCCACAATCTCCCCCTTGATGAACACATTGGCAATTTTCAAGAAAATGTGGTTTTTCAAAATGAAAAGTAAAAATACGCCGTTTTCGCATAAAGGCACAACTTGATCCATAAGCAACAAAAAGCCTAGGAACCGACCAAGCTGGCTTCAGAATAGTGTAAGCAAGTGAGATAAGGCATTGAAAGCACAAAAGAATTCAAATTCCAGAAAGTAGCCAAAAATCTCACTTAGGTCCAAATGAAAGGCACATTGTTCTATTTGACCTTTGATCATTGTGAGTATTCTTCAATTTCAAATCAAATCAGGAAAAGGCAATAAACCCAGAAGCTCAACTCACCATGATCACAAATTTTCAAAAGGTTCACAAAAGTTTTGTTTTTTTTTTTGTGTGTTCTTTATATATGAAACCAATCTTTATGTATGAAACCAAAAGCTCCAACAGCATTTTCTTCACAATCTTTCTCCCCCTTTGACAATGAATTCATCAAGATGCATGAAAAGAAAGAGCATGAAGGAATGACTTTATTTTGAGCTTTAGTAAAAGGAGCAATGACCATTATACATGTAGACAGTACAAGTATTATACCAAGCCATATAAGGAGAAGGCGCTATATTCAATCATGGCAAAGCGTGTCTTTGCAAAGCTAAAACCAAGATAGCGAAATCTGAGATTAACAAATTGCAATCATGACAAGTTGCTCAAAATCATAGATTCACTCAAAGCAACCAAAAATGAGTCAAGCCATGTCTATAAGTAAAAGAGACTCAAAATAAGAATTGAGGCATTTTGAGCATTAAGAAAATTCTTTTGAAGCAAAGCTCAAGCACTTAGCCCTTTTGGGCAATTTCTCTTTTCTTTCTCCCTTTTTTTTTTGTGCTAGATCTCAAGCCTTGCATGACCATCTCAAGCGATAAGCTTAAAAGAATGATCTAGGTCATCCAAAACTCCCCGAGTTCATGCCTAGTGCAATGGCAAGCCGTCTCATGAGAAAGGATTGGTGAGATCGCTTTTTCGCACGAGAAAATCTCATTTTCATTTGCTTGACTTAATAAGATAAAAGCTCATTTTTAACTCAGAATAAGTTCAAGACTCAATTCAACTTGTAAGACATGGCGAGAATCATAAGTGGATCACTAGAGCAAAACTAGTCACAAGATCCAACAAGACATGATTTGATTCAAATTTCTCACGATATAAAGTTAGCAAGTCAAAAGCTAAGCCACACACGAAGAGCCATAAAAGAGGTCTAGCGACTATCACTCGATATGACAAGGTATAGAATATAAGAACAAGTCATACAAGGATAATAATCAAAGCTCCACCGATTTTATTACACAATGCAAGACAAATGAAATGAAACATGCATTATGATACAATGAATGCAAAAGAGCAACTTCCCCTCAAAACAGCCCAATAGGACTAATAACCCTAACTCTCCCATAAGCGACAAAACGCGAAGAGTCAAGAGCCTTAGTGAAAATATCGCAAGTCGTTGCTCGGACTCTACAAAATGAAGCACAACATCACCTTTCTCAACATGGTCTCTCGAGAAAATGAAATCGAATGTCAATGTGTTTAGTCCCGAATGTTGCACTTGGGTTTTTGGCAATATTAATTGCGAAGTGTTGTCCGAAAAGAGGAACACTTCCCAAAGATAACCCATAGTCTCGCAACGTGGACAAAATCCAGAGAACACGAGAGCGACCATCGGCGGCGACTACATACTCGACCTCGGTATGGTCACAACAATGTTTTCTAGAAGACCAAGAAACAAGAGATGTGCCCAAGAAATGACAAGTGCCAAGTACTCTTCCTATCAACTCTACACCGTGAAATCGGCATCGAAAAATGCTCGAATTGAAAGAGCCAAGAAGAAGAATACGAGTCCAAAATCAAGCGTATCTTGAAGATACACGAAGATCGCGTCTGACTTGACGATGAGAGGCACGAGGAAGCTGAAATCGAGCGCACGGATACGGCGAATTGTATGTCCTACTCGTATTTGTAAGATAGAGGAGGAGCCAATCATCTGCGGTACTCTTCCGGTCCACGGACTCTCCATCCTCATCGTGGTCCAAAGACGGTGGTTGTTGCAATGGGAGTAGACATTGGCCTCTCGCTTCCCATATTGAAGCGCCAAGAAGGTCCTTTGTATACTTACTACGGTGGGCGAAGGTGCCTTCTTTCGCTTGCTTGATTTGAAGACCAAGGAAGAATGTCGACTCTCCCATCATGCTCATCTCGAATTCACCGCTCATAGAATCGAAAATCTAGACACCAAAGCATGAGAGGAACCACCAAAATAATATCATCCACATATATTTGAACCAACAAGAAATCAACGCCATGCACGAGAGTGAACAAGGTTTTATCAACCATTCCCATTTTGAAATCATTTTCAAGCAAGAAACTCTTAAGCTGTCATACCAAGCTCTAGGAGCTTGTTTCAATCCATCTGAGGGCTTTAGAGAGTTTAAAAACATGGTTTGGGAATTTTGATTTTCAAACCCAGGAGGTTGCTTGACAAAGACCTCTTCTTCTATGAAGCCATTCAAGAAGGCACTTTTAACATCCATTTGAAAAAGCTTGAAACCCTTGGATGTTGCAAATGCTAAAAGAATGCGAATGGCTTCCAATCTAGCTCTTTGGAGCAAAGGTCTCCTCAAAGTCTAAGCCCTCTACCTGGGAATAACCTTGAGCAACAAGTCTAGCTTTATTGCGAACAACCAATCCATCCTCACTTTGCTTATTTTTAAACACCCATTTTGTTCCAATAACATGAGAATCAGAAGGTCGCTCAACTAAAAACCGGACTTTGTTTCTTTCAAAATTTTCAAGCTCTTCATGCATGGCATTGACCCAAGAGGCATCGATAAAGCATGGGTGATATCTCGGGGTTCAAAAGAAGCAACAAAAGCGAGAATGTGCATGGGAATCGGAGATATAAACACAGGCGAGTGACTCGCTCTTGAAGATCCCCAATCATCTTTCGGTGGATGTTGTCATTTGTATGCGAAGTGGTGCTCCTGGTGCAGACGTGGCCTCTACCTCATGAGTTGTGGAGGTAGGAACAGAGCCACTCAGATCGTCGGTGGGGATAGGAGGCGGCTGCTCGGTGACATCAAGTAGTAGTAGCGAGCTCTCCACCCTCTCGGAGGTAGCGGGAGGATGGTTTGGGTCTTCATCCTCGTAATCATCATCGACGAAGATGCTTTCTTGAGTTTGAAACACTGTACCAAGCATCGGGTCTAGTACTGGGACTAGCCTCATCAAAAGTGACTTCATGAAGTCTCAACAATTTTGTTAGTATCAACATTAAAAACACGATAGCCACGAGAATGAGCGGGATATCCAAGAAATATGCCATCAAAACATCTAGACTCAAATTTATCAAGATTGCCATGTTTAAGAATGAAGCACTTGCAACCAAAAATCTTGAAATGAGAGACCTTTGGAGAATGACCAAATCTAAGCTCATAAGAAGTCTTCCCAACCACGGATCTCAAGAAAACCCTATTGGAGATATAACAAGCGATGAGAGATCGCCTCATTAAAATCTCCTAGGAGTAGAATGCTCATCTAGCATGGTCAGAGCCATCTCTACAAGGGTTCTGTTCTTCCTTTCTACAACACCATTCTGTTGAGGAACTCTAGGAGAAGAAAACGATGCTCAATTCCCTATCAGTAGCGAGAAGGTAGAAAAGAAGAGTTCTTGAACTCTGTCCCATTATCACTCCTAATGGCTCTCAAAGCTCCGGTAAATCAACAACAATTCTAAGGACCAAATCTTTAAAGAATCCAAATGCTTCGTCCTTAGAAGTAAGAAAATAAACCCATGAATACAGGAGTAATCATCCACAACCACCAAAGACATACCATTTCCCACCAAATGATGAACTCTAGAAGGACCAAGCAGTATCTAAGTGAAGAAGTCATCACAGTCCATCAGTCATTACCAAAGTAAGAGGTGGGTGGGAAGCGGACACCATCTTACCATGTCTGAGGTGAGCACACAAGATCTCTGACGACCTTGACCTAGGCAAACCTCTAATCAAGTCCTTGCAACCGACTCTAGACAAATGATCAAAACCTATATGCCCAAGTCTACGATGCCACAAAACAAGGTCATGAGAATCGGAGGCTACAAGACACCTAGGACTAGAAGCGGAAGAAATCTTTGAAATTTGCACGTAAAATCTTCTCAAACACGGAGATCTCAAAAACAAGCTCACTGAGGAATCTAGAACTCTGCACTCACCTCTCTTAAACCTCACTTCTAGACCCTCATCAAGCGGTGAGAAGCAGATAGAAGATTATACCTCGACTTACTCACCAAAGCGGCGTCTTTTAGCATGAACTTGTCGTTGGCGCGACAAAGTGCCCTTTGCGATCCACGGTCCGGTAGAAGCATCCCCAAATGTAATCAATTCATTGCCGGATGCACGTGTGAGGAGGAGAACCATCTAGAATCTCCGGTCATATGTCGAGAACACCCGAGTCAACAAGCCACTTGTCCTCCTTCCTCGCACGACGGACCTAAAAGGCACAATCGAGAAAACATCCGTGCCTCGATCTTGGGGTTAGTGATAAATGAGCGAGGAATCGATCTTGAGAAGCACGATGTCCGGGAACAAAGATGAGAAATAGTGAAACATGATCGGAATAAAATCATAAGAATGCACATGAGAACCACCTAGACCTCTCAAAACGATCTACCAAAAGATCGATACTCCCCTGTCTAGGTGCTACCCTGTCTCTCCTCACGATGTTCTAATCCAACATCTTGCCTCGACCCAACAAAAGAGTCTACAAAGTTCTCTACAAATCTAGGCCTATGTGTGGTGCGATAAGCAGTGCCTAGCTCTAGAGACTACATCCGGAGAAGGGACTCCTCTAATGGATCTTAGGGCGCTCATCCTCTCTTTTCTCTCAAGTTTTGCTCTCCCAAGCGAGAACTCAGCAGTATAGCCTTCTTTCTTGCGAGAAGGTGCAATGGTCTTGGACCTTTTGAGGGTGCATGCATGAATGAGTGAAAGCACCTTTCTTGCGAGAAAGAGTTTGAGCAAAACCACGGTTTGAAAACAACCCGGATGGCTTAGGAGGTTCTAGCTCAAACAAACCATTCTTCACAACTCTAGCAATCTTAGGTGGGTTTTTCTTGGAATGCTCTAGGGGTTGAAACCTAGACCGCTATTTTCACGCTCACCTTGGATTGATCAAGAATCATGTTGAGTTTCTTTTCCCACTTGAAAATTTCTCAAGAGTCACCTTGAGGTAATCATTCTCTTTCACTAACTCCTCACATCTAGCACACTTGCTAGACTTGATTACCTCATTGCGCTTACTCTTAAGAAGGGCCACTTCCACTTTGAAGGCCTCACAAGACACACAATAGGATTCTGAATCCTACTCAATCTGCTCCTTAAACTTGACTCTAAACGCCTCTTGTATCGACTAACCATGGTTTCAACTTGACATTCAAAACACAAGAGTTAGAATCAACAACCTTTTAGAAGCGATAAAAGACATGGATCTTTCAATTTTAGCCTTTTCTTCCGTGGTCTTGTTTAAGGCTTCAATCTCAATTGTAAGCTTGGGACAATTTTCACAAGATGCAACTCTAGAGTAAATCAATGTTTCATCATCTCTTGCATCTTAATCCTATTATCCTTACAATGGGAGCATGTGTGACTAGCATCAAACTTTTGCAATTCTTTTAAGGAACTATCCAATTTTAATTCTAGCAAAGCACAATTAGAGCAAGTTAAAGGATAGCTTCCATGGCGGTCACATCAAGGGAATGACATCTAAACAAGCGAGATCTAGACTTGAAGGATTCTAGTTCATCGAGAGCATCTTTTAGTTGATTTGTGACAGAGGAATGAGCAGATTTCAAGCTTGTCAAATCTTTAAGCAAGCTAGTGCGGGAATCACAAATATCGGCAGGATTGATAGATTTAAGCCTAACAACTTCAAGATTCAAATTATCAATCATAATGTCACCTTCCTAATCATTTTTACTTGCTTATGCAATTTACATTCAGCAAGCACCAGCCCTTTTCATCTCGGCAATAGAAGGGCATACCTCATCGGGATCACTAAAGGATCCTCATCTTTGGAGGAATCATTGTCGTGGTCGTTCTTGGCCATGAAACACATGCCGTGAAGTCATGCGCTTCTTCTTGCCACGAGAATCACTCTCGTCGTCCTCCGTTTCCGAATCCACATCGCTCATATTAACATTCTCAAGAGCGGCAAGGACCGGGCTGACAAACTTCCGATAGTTTGTCTTCTTGGGTTTTGCATCCCTCTCCTGGGGATGTCTTCTTGTCTCCTTCTCCTCCTTGCCCTTTAGCACAGGGCACTTGGAGCGAATGTGGTTTGGCTCACCACATTGAAGCACGTGATAGGTCCACTCCTCCTCCTATTTCTCACCTTGTTATGCGCTCTTGTGAATTTGGTGGAAAGGAGGGCTAAGTCATCCTCGGGCAATTTCTCAAGTTGCTCATCACTCAAAGAATGTAAAGCGATAATGAAAAGCGGATGAGCTACAATCAAGAGAATCAGAAGAGCAACCCTTGGATTTGTCGACCACCAAAGCCATCGACTCTGTCTTGGGGAGACGCGAGATAAAGTCAATCTCATGCGTCTTCAACCTCGAGTAGAGCTTATCCATGGTAAGCTCACTCATGTGATGTTGTCATTGATGGAAGTGATCTTCATACCCTGCACCTTCACATCAAGAGCACCCGAAGTGGCGTGCATTTTGATTCGAAAATATCAAGTCAACGGTAGCGGAGATCATGAAGAATTTTAGAGAATCTTCCCACGCTCATCCAAAGACTCACGGGCCTTTGTTCGATCTTGAGTAAACCTTTTGAGTGGTTCGTCTCACTTCCTTGATCGCGATGGACCCTTCGTGATAATCACAAAGTGTCGCGGATCTCGTGAGCGAGACCGCAAGTGAGCAACACGCTCAAACTCGGATCGACTAAGGCCTTGGATCAAATAATTCGAGCCTTCTTTGTTGGCCTCCACATCCGGGTGATCGTATCGTCATCGGTGGCACGACATAAGGGTTTTCACCTTTAGCCAAATAGCGTGCCCTTGAGCCTCGATATACGCTTGCATCACGAGCCTTCCGATGCAAAGTCAACTCCCTCAAAAATGTGTGGCTTGGTTGAGTACTTGTCGATCGCCATGGCTCCAAAGACCGGTTAAGATCTATAGAAAAGAGCTAACAGGCTCGATACCACTTGTAGGACCGGAAAGGCGACTAGGGGGTGAATAGGCGCTTTCAAAACTTTCTCGCCTAAATCAAAACCAACACGTACTTTACTCCTTTAGCTATGAGAGCTAAGAAGTTCGGTGAGCACACAACGGAAGCCTTGTGTTGAATTTGATAAGTCCCTCAAGCACCACGACACAAAGGAGAAAAGAACTCAATGTTCTTCATCGACACAGGCGGTCGGCCGGCTACCACGGGCGGTCGGACCGGCGGTCAAGGAGCGATCGGCCGCAACTAACTAGCGGTCGGACCGGTGGGCGGCAGTTCGACCCGCCAACCCAGTGATCTGAATACACTGACGGTCGAACCGCCGTTGTAAGGCGGTCGGACCGTAGAGTCGATCTTGAAAAACTCCACCCAAATCCAAAACGAAATTTGATCCAACTTTTGATTCAACCAATAAAACTTGACCAAATTTCTAGCACACCTCCCTAATGATATTAGAGACCTATTTCTAGCGACGATCCGTCGATCCACTTCATAAAATCGATCTCTTGAGATTTTAACAAAGAAGTGCACAAACCCTAGAAATGAGAAAAACTTGATTCAAGTCTTGCTTGTGGGGTTTGATGAACTAGATGACTCTAGGAGTAATCCCACACATCAAAGCAAAATAGAGTAGGCCAAGAGACCAAGCATGAACCTTTGAATCAAGGAAGCACCAAAAACATCCAAAAGAGAGAAGAACACAAAGGGAGCAATTGATCTTTCAATTAAGCATCACAAGATTGTTCATCCACAATAGATGCTTACAAAGCCTCTCCACCAAGGAGGGCAAGAGCTCAACAAGGAGCACACTCCAACCCTAGTTCTCCTCTCCTCTCCTCCAAACCCTAGAAAAAGAAGAAGGGGGCTAAAATGAATGCTTGCTTAGGTTTTCCACCTCTCCCCTTCCTATTTATACTAGAGAGCTAGGGTTTCCCTTTTTGGGTCTCTTACACATGGGACCCACACACAAATAACTCTTGAAGCAATCGCACGCTTCACCACGTGTAGGTTGATCGGCGGTTCTCATCGGCGCCAAGCCTCTCTTGTCCGAATCCCCTCGGAACCTCCCGAGACTTCATGCCGATATCCGCACCGCCGATCCAACCAAATTGCTTGAATCACCGTTCGATCCATCTTGTCCATTCGCACCATGCTTGAGACACACAACCTCACCCGGTATCCCGATCGTTACGGACCTCGGCTCTCCAAGCGTAGTCGATCCACTCACCGTTGACGTCGTTGACACGCAAGCCATCCGCACGAAGAATAGACAAACAAACCGTTTCCGGAACAAGTTCTTCACAACTTGACCCACGCTGGCCCATAATGCAATATACATCAATAAAGCATTGAAGTTCGAGAGAATCACACACTCAAAATCAACTCAATGCAACACTTGGCTTTCATTCAAGTATTGCCGTCAGATCAGCCTACGTACGGTCCGACCGATTCATCTTGATCGGACCGCTCCCTAGCAGCGGTCGGACGGTCCAAACAGCCAAAATTCAAGCGAGAAATTCAAACCTTACGGAAATTTCAATCGAATAGAACTTTTGACTGGGAGCTCCAAAATGATGGGACCACATCCGGAGACTCCCTCACTTGCCTACACAACCTATTTTGGCCCACTCCAAAACACAACTTTCAAGGAGCGGTCGGACCGGTCACCATGGCGGTCGGATTGCTCCACGGCGATCGACCGCCCGGACAACCGATCGAGCGCCATGGCTTGACACCTTGGAACAAACCAGCGCGAGATTTTGCAAACCAATAACGCCATTGCCAATTGACTCATCATCCTGAGATCGTGCACATATCCTCACGATATCCACATATTCGCTCTTATCGTTTGTTTCTCGCTTTTTCGTTAGGATCCGAAGAGCATATTGACAATATTGTTGATCCTCAGCAGCACCTTGACCCACAGCAAGCAGGCAAGTAGTTTGATCATGTTAATCCCATTATTTTTCAAGTCTAATATATTGATTTCAACTTGTATGTATGCATTGCTATTTTGTGTTGAATTATGGTTAGTATCCTATAGTTGCATAATCTGTAGGAATTGTTTACCCTCTACTACCTTGAGCCTAGGTTATTTGCTGTGATTTGAGTTCGATGGATGAGTTCTTGTCACTTAGTAGATTACGATTTGAAATTGCTTAGAAATGCTTAGTTTCGGTAGTAATGGGCGATCATCGATTGTAGTCGATGATCTTGAGCACACATCTTATTATTATTCCATTATGTCCAACACTTATGCTTTGTTATTTTGTAAAGTCAAAATCTGAAAATGGAAAAATATTGTTTTGGACTTGGGCAAGTGGTTGGATGGTGGGTTATTGGGTTTGTGGATGTCTTGCCTAAGTCAACAAGGACCGAACATCTTGTGTCACACTCTCCAAGCATTTTTGCGTGCTAACCACGCGAGAGGGATATGGGACCTCTCTTGACTAAGTACTTTGGCGTGTGTTATCTCCGAGTCGCAGGAGGGGTTATGTGTGTTGTGTGAAAAAGGATATGTGTTCTTGTGTTGGGTGTGCGGTGGTGGAGATTCCGGGTAGGCTCTCCACCTCGAGGAGCATTGTAGTTGTCCAAGGCTTTACCTGCGACGGGTAGTTGACCGAGGCTTTACAATGACTCCGACACAACGTATGGGTTTCTATCCATACGGGCGACTCGTAGTTAATACACAATATTGGAAATGTCTCGTAGGACTTAGTCATGTTGCAAGCATACCAAAGGAAGTATGCTAATCTAGTGGCAAAAAGGCGATCAGCGTGTGGGTACATTGGTACACCCCTGCAGGGTATAAAACTATTCGAATAGCCTCGTCCTAGGTTATGGACACGCTTGGTTAGGTTTTGCAAGAGTTAGACTACAACCTTTTAAATTAAAATTTGACATGGGTGGTATGAATGGGTAATTCATGCTATTGTTGTGGTGACTAATGGTTTAGTCACTTCCAGGATTGTTGTTGTTCTCTATCTACTGTTATATTGTTGTCATTTACGATTATTTGAACATTAAAAACAGATTTGTTAAATTGCTTTCAATCTATTACCTTATTACAAATGGAAACTTGCTTTATGCTAAAATGAAACATACAGCCTCCACTTCAATAAGCTTGCATGTAGTATTTGTACCTGTTTGTTATTCCACATGTAAGTCTTGCGAGTACATTCAAAGTACTCACCGCTTTTGCTTTTTGCTTTTGTTCTGAGGGAGGAAGGTGAGCCCCAAGGGCCTCACTTTTGTGAGCTGTGCTGTGGATTTGACGACTAGCTTGGCGGTCCGGTCGGTTGCCTTGTGGGTTAAAGGCACACTGATTGGCTCTTTTGGTTTATGGCCATCTTATGGCACTTTTTCTTCCGCTGTTAAACTTCTTTATGTATATGTCGTTTGGCCGGTCGGCCTCTATTTTGTAATAACTATCCTTTATTTATGTTATCTTCTGGTTTGTTGTTTTTGCTTTGGTTCTATGTGGATGAATGGAATTGATGCATAAATTTTGTAAAGAGGTGTGTATACTGCACTCTGGGAAGTATACATGTCTCGAGTCTCGGATTATCTGATTTGTGATGCTAGGACCAAGTGGATGGTTAAGCATTGCAAGCCGGATAAACCGGGGTCTCACACATGATCGGCTCCCTCCTGTATCTAATGGCCTGAAGACCGGGCATTCACTTCACAGTCTGCCTCTGTGCGAGATTTCAGGCATCTCTAAGGACTTCACATCACCAAGCTGTCAAGCGCATCTTCAGGTACCTTCACTCTACCCTCCAGTATGGTATTTGGTATTCCTGCTCTTCTTCCTTGTCCATTCGGGGGTTTTCAGATTCTGATTTTGTGGGCTGTCGGCTAGATAGGAAAAGTACTTCAGGCACTTGTCACTTCTTAGGCACTTCTCTTGTCTCTTGGTCTTCTAGGAAGCAGTCTTCTGTTGCACAATCCACTGCAGAAGCTGAGTATGTAGCTGCTGCTAGTTGCTGTAGTCAGATTTTGTAGATGGTGTCCACTCTTAAGGACTATGCGTTATCTTTTGCTAGTGTTCCTCATCTCTATGATAGCACTTCTGCTATTAATATTGCTAAGAACCCTGTACAACATTCTAGGACCAAGCACATAGACATTCACTATCACTTCCTTAGAGACCATGTTGAGAAGGGTGATATTGTGCTACATTTTGTGGAGTCTGAGGCCCAGTTAGCTGATATCCTCACCAAGCCTTTAGATCCAACTAGGTTTGCCACCTTGAGAAGTGAGTTAGGGGTAATTTACCCCTATGGGTTGTTTTGAGGGGGAGTTGGTTCTTTTCCGAGCTTACCTTGTTCATCTGATCTTTCCTTGATCTTTTCTGAACTTGTTGATCTTTTTTATCTTTTTAGGTTTTTAAGTTTTTCTTACATCTCATTGTATCATATTGCATTCATATGAAAATCATACAAAGATGTACTGTAATATAAGCTTTACTACTTATCTTTTAAATTGATGAAGTTTTGGTTATTACCCTTTTGAGCTTTAGTATTTTAATTTTTGCTCAATATCATGTCTAGTTCTTTGACTTGCTAGAATTATCATGCTTTCACATATGTAGCTAAGTCTTGGCTAAATGTGTTAGAACCTTAAGACAACTTGAACTAAATATTGTAATTTGTGGATCTTTTAGCTAGTTGCACAATTAATAATTTTTTTTGACTTTGGCCCTGTCATAATTGTCTTGTTAGCTCTTGAATCTAGGATTGAACATCTCTTGAGCTTTCTGGTCCCTTGCGAATCTAAAACTGCTCTTATTGGACCCGCTAACTTTATGAACAAAGTCTTTCTTTTCAGTCCTTATCCTCTCTTCCTCCTGGACACACATGGCGATTAAATCGCTCATACTCCATTTTTCTTTCTAAGTATTGTAATTAATCTTAAATGCAGTGTAATCAGAAGGAAGAGAAGTCATAATAAAATAGATAAGGAAACCATCAGATATCTCCATGTCCATGCCCTGATATCAGTCATCATCATGATATGTTCTCTTATGCTTCAGCTATCGGAAGCATTATGTATACTCAAGTAAGCACACGCCCTGATTGAGCTTTTGTAACCAGAATGCTTGGAAGATATCAGTCAAATCCAAGACCGGACCACTGGAAGGCCGTTAAGAAAGTCTTACGTTTTATGCAAGCTACTAAGCACCTCATGCTCACATATAAGAATTCTGATAACCTTAAAGTTATTGGTTATTCAGATTTTGCAGGATGTGTTGATACTAAGAAATCCACATCAGGTTATATCTTCACACTCGCTAGAGGAGCTATCTCGTGGAAAAGCTCCAAACAAACCCTTACGGCATCTTCAACGATGCAAGCTGAGTTTGTGGCATGTTATGAGGCTACCGGACAAGCTGTATGGCTTAAGAATTTTATTCCGGGTCTTAGAGTGGTAAACAACATCTCTAAACCACTCACCTTATACTACGATAACGAACCCGCAGTCTTTTATGCGAGTAAGAACAAGTCAAGTAGTGCTGCCAAACACATTTACATTAAGTATCATATTGTGAAAGACAGAATCCAGGATCAAACCATTAGTATCAAGCATATTAGTACTAAGTCAATGCTTGCGGATCCGTTTACTAGAGGCTTACAACCCAATATCTTTCGTGATCATGTTGCCGGCATGGGTTTATTGGAAAGCCTCTAATTCTGGATAAAAGGACCTTAAAACAAACCAACTCACATTAAGTATAATGAATATCCATTTCAAAGATGGAATAGTATTATATACGTACCGGGGTTGTATGGCACTTCATTAGCCATACCACATATTACCTTGGTATGTTGTTTCATTGAGGATGGGCTTATGATGTTAGCCTTACGATCAAAGGGGAGAATGTTGGGTTGATTTTGGCCAACCGCACTTTCAAGAAATCAGGGGAAACGCCCACAACGCGCCCTGATCGGGGGCTCTACCAACCACTTTGGTTTCAGTCCCGTCTACCAGCGCCATATAAATATGTTGAACTCGGCAAGCCTAAGGATTATCGCTCTAGACTACCCAAGTTCAAAAACAGATCCGATCTCTACGAGCGTTTTGGTGGGCGAAGATCGAACACCGTTTGGCATCACCGTGACACCGCCGGTCGACCGCCTCCGCTTCCACAGCGTCGCCCTCAAGTTACCGCTACGACTGCCGACCGGCTTTCCGAGCCAAGATGACATCTTCAAGCTCTGGTATGTAATCATGTTTCCGCACTAATGATTTATGTTAGGTGTTCATTTTTGAGCTAGGTTTAGTCTCGGTTATTTAGCCCACAGGTTCCATGCTATATATTTGGACATGGTGGCTTCATTCGGGGCATTGTGCCTGCATCAAAATACATATAAAATAATAAAAGAATCTTTATAATAATCTATATCTTATGAGCGATGGTTAGGAGCGAACATGCAATATTCATATGAAATGCAATGAAATAAGTAAATATGCAATACCAATGCAAGAATGCTATGTGAACATGATTTCTGCGATTGTTATATATTTCAGTTATTTTAGACGGCATTATATAGAAAATATTAATGAGAATATAAGCAAAAGCGGCCTGAAAACATGATGCGTTTTTGACGCATCACCTGGCTGTTGCGCGGTCTCTAGATGCGCTTCAGCTCATGAGGGCCAACGACGGTTTTTTTGGTGATTTCCACGTGATTTTACACAATTTATTCAACATAGGTTCCAAATTTACTACTTCCGGTTCCGGGTTAGGATTAGCGGCAATAAGCCAAAATTTTGGCTTTTTAACCAATTTACATGAGAAATTAAAAAATATGACCCACGTAAAATGAGTGTCAACACCGCACCACCGCATTGGGTACGCACCACAAAGCCACCTCTGCCTACTTTAATTCTAGGGAGAATTGATTTCATAGCATCAAAGGTGCATGTCTTAGGAAAATATCATCAAAAGATTTATGTTCAGTTTTATACCACTGAAAGTTTGCTCTGTTCGATTTTTTACCATTCTGTCCATTCTAGTGTTAGTAGAGCAGATGAAATGATGAAAATACCCTCACCCTCAAAGGGGGTGCAATGCACTAAGGGTGATGGCATTTTCGTCATTTCACCTGCGCTACTAACACCATAATAAACGGAATGGTACAAAACCCAATGGAGCAAACATTCAATGGTAAAAAAACTAAGCGTAAATCTTTTTAATGGTATTTTTCTAAAATGTGTACCTTTTGATGCTACGGAACTAATTATTTCTTAATTTCTATGGTGAGTGGCCTGGTGGACCCCAACAGTAAAGTAAACCTCACTGGAGAGAATGAGGCCAAGATGGAGGTGGGCGGCGCACGAATTGTGATATAGATCCGAAGCGAAGGTAGCAGTGAATGTATGGCTGAAATGTAGCCTTGGCCAGTGGAAAACTAAAGCTGAGAAATTTGATTGATTTCAAAAGGTAATTAACATCGAATATATGTATAGCAATCTTATTATGTAAGCGTACAAGCTCCTCAAGCATGTCGGCCAACAGGCTTCTTTTGGTGGAAGGAACTGCTGTCTTATCTACAAAGATTTCAAGGCATAGCAAACTGTTCTATGGGAGATGGGACATTTTCTGTTCTTTTTTTGGGGGAAATATTTGGGACCTGCCTGGACACCTCGATCCTCTGATCTATATACCCTCACTTAAACTCTTGTGCATGCAAGGAATTAACAAGAAATTTAGATAGCATAAATTAATTCTGGATGAACAGAACTGGCATCAAGCTTCCATCTCCCATATATTATTGCAAAGTTAATAAGGATCCAAACCTAGTACCACCAAGTCTTGTCGTTCTGGCCGTTGGAAAATATTGTAGGAGGAAGAAAACTCACGCCAACGGAAAAGAAAGAATCTTTGCGACGGCAAAGGATCCCAGGCGGTAGGGCACTGGTGATGTCCCGGCCATCGGAATGTCACGTAGAGAATAGGGTGTAACATCCTCAAATCTCGTAATCTTGATTAATCATATTTTTAATTAAACATTTTCTGAACTTTCGTAATTTCCAAAGCTTTTCCCAATTTACAGTATATCAAAATGTTTTTTTCCAGGATAAATAAAAGTGTTTCAGAGATTGGAAATATTTTATTTGAGTTCAACATAATTCAAAGTGCATGTGTGAATATTTATGGAATTGTTGGAGGTTATACGTTTCTATTTTTATTTGCTCAAATCAATTTTCTTGCATCAATTCAAAAACTAATTGAAACTCTCAAAGCCGTTTTGGGCCAAATCTGAGACGTGGCCTTTCACTATTCCACATTACCCGACACACAGCTTTGATGATATTTTTGGATTATTTGACATTGTTTGGCGTTGTAATAGCAAAACTAGCTATTTTCCATGCGAAATGGAAGAAGTGGTAAAGATGGCACCGCGGGCGCATCGCCAATCACGTGCCCACTGCCTGGCACTGGCCTACCACGCCACAGGCACCCCAACCCCCCTACCACGCGGATCCTGCCACTGTCGCATTGTGGTGGCCCAAACACCCCTGTGTCGCGAACTCGGACGCTCGGCCCCCACCCTGCCACAGCCTAGGCGCCCGAACCCTACCCTACCATGCGTCAAGCGCCTGGACCCCATTTGCCATAGCGTCCCGTCGCCTTAGCCCACATGTTGGATACCCCCGGATTCCCACACGTACCACGCCATGTGCTGTCCCATCACACATTGTGTCCCCATCGCGTTCGCTTCCCTTAGCGATCGGTCGAGTGCTTTATCGTGACTATAAAACCCATAGCGTGTCACCCTCATCCTCCACACCAGAAATTTCGCTCATCGCAGAGAAATAGAGAGGATCAAGAGAGCGACAGGTAGCGCAATCGACCGATAATAGTTCTGATTTCTCTGCTGATTTGAGGGTGTTTATAGCAGTATTTAGCGGTCGTATTAGTAAAGAAAGTACAACATCAAGCGAAGATCTTATAGAATTAATCAATCATAGTTAATTAGTCATAGTTAATTAGTCATAATTAATTAGTGGTAATTAATTTAGTCGTACATGATTGGTCGTAACTAATTTAGTCATAAATAATTAATCGTAATTAATTTAATGGTAAGTAATCGGGTGTAATTAATTAGTCATATTTAATTAGTCGTAATTAATTATTCGTAATTAACTGGTCGTAATTAATTTAGTCATAATTAATTAGCTCTAGTTAATTACTTGTAGTTAATTGGTCATAATTAATTAGTCATAGTTAATTAGTCATAATTAAATAGTCATAGTTAATTAGTCGTATTTAATTTAGTCATAGTTAATCAACCATAATTAATTAGTCATAGATAATTAGTCGTACTTAATTAGTTGTAACTAATGAATCGTAGTTAATCAATCATATAATTAATTTAGTCATAATTAATTAGTCATAGTTAGTTAGTTGTAATTAATTAGTCGTAGTTAATTAGTTGTAAGGATTAGTAGTTTTTTGTTTTGTGGAAATTTAGTACTTTTTTATTATGCATTGAATAGGTTAAATTTGTACATAAGGATTTTTGAAGCATAGTTATTTTGGGGATGTAGAGAAATATAGACTAAATAGTGGCCTATTTATTTGATTGTGTATAGTAAAGAAAGTGAATTGCTCCTAACATGCATATGAAGTGTATTGGGTTGTTGTGGTTTTATGTAATGCCCAACATGTAAGACTTACTTGTGTTTTATGGCAACGGTCTCGTACGAGACGGACTCGGTGGGTTGGACATGTCAGGATGCTAGTTCAAGGTGGTCCAGGCGGAGGGGCTCGATGCGATGAATATTCACGATCTAAGGAGCTGCTTCTAGAGGGAGTTCGACACGGAGATAGCAACGAAGAAGCTTATCATCAAGGCAATCACCTACATGAATAGAAGAGAGCAGGGCATTTGGAGTTACACAAGGTGAATGGTAGCATTGCATGGGTGCAGTATATGCACATTACTACAAAGCCTGGGGTGGTGATATACGGGAGACCGATGGTGTACATGGATTTTATGCATAAGGTGCCAGCAAACCTCGATGATGCTGGTGCCAGTGGGAGCGGGAAAGCACAAGCGGTGTGTGAAGATTGGCGCATGTGAAAAATCTAGACCCGTCATTATGTGTTAATATGGTATTTTGGTAATTAATGGCAATCATCATGTGGACTAATATTTCTATGAGTTGGTGAAATAAGTTGAGTCACATGATGATGAAGACAAATGATGGCTCAATGTGTTGAAGGTCATCAAATCAAGTAAGTGGCGTCATGTGTTGACTCTCAAGTCAAGAATCCGATCTTAGAAAGAAGATGCGGATTATCAACCTAAAGCTCCAAGGAAATGTGCAAGGCAAAGGTATATCTAGCATAGGCTAGGGATTTGTTTCTTAGTCATTCTACCGGTTTCGGTTTTTGGCGTTGTGACCAGATTGCTATTATATGTTGCCATACTATTAAGAGGGGTCTTGACTAGTAGCTTGTGTGTGCCATGCGTTGATAGCTCTTAATGCTTGCTCGAGCTCTCTTTGGCATGTTGCCAATATTTGCGAATGTGTTTTGTAAATAGTTGAGCCTCATGCATAATCCTTATAGCATGTGACTCTAGTTTGCCATTGTGTTTTGTAAATGGTTTAAGTCCATGTACCTATTTCTTTTGGCATGATTCTAAAGTCAGCAAATGTGTTTTGCATCTTGTTCAGAATCATGCTTTCTTTCCTTGTTTGCATCGTGCATCAATTGGCAAATGTGTTTTGCAAATTGAGTTGAAGTGAAACATGAAGTTTGATTTTTAGCCTTCTAATTCTCTCGCAGTCTTACCACAGCCCTAGGGCAGTTTGATCTGCTATTGTGGGGTTTGACTGGGCTAAGTGCCGGTCCAAACTTCTTGGCAGTCTGACCACCCATGCTGACTGGTGGGCAACCGGTTTGTCCGCCATGTGTTGGCCGATCTAACCAGCACCACGGTCAGTCGCCCCCGGTTTGCATTTTCTAGAGGAGGGTGTTTCTCTGGTTGGCTTGGCTCCTCTGTGGAGCAGTCTGACCGGGTTGGTCCGGTCTAATCGATCCTTGTGAGGGAGGTCAGACTAGTTGAGTGTCCAATGGCTAGTTTTTATAACCGTTCGAGCTAGGGCGGTCTAACTGGCTATTGGTTGGTGGTCAGACTGGGATTCCTTGATGTTCAGCAAATTCTCCTCCAATAGCTAGTTTTCTTTTGCGTGTGTGTGTGTATAAATACCCATTATGGTCGATTGTGGATGAGACCTGGAGCCATTTTAATTCCCCTTGAGAAAACAAAGCAAGCCCTCTCGTCTCTTTTGTGCATGTGTTGTATTTAGTGAGCTTAGAGAGTAAAATTCTATTACATGTGTTGCATTAGATATTGGATTTAGTATCCAATTCTATTACATGTGTTGCATTAGATATTGGATTTAGTATCCATTGAGGTTAGACACTTGATTCGTTCAAGTGAGCATCTCCGACTTGTTAATATTGGTGTTTGCCGACACCTAGATGGCTTAGAGGAGTTGCGCGGATGATCTTCTCAAAGAAGGTTATGAAAAGACCCAGGCGGTTATGAGTGACTTGGTGCTCATCATCTCCGGAGTGGAGGAAGAGCAACCCCAAGTGGATTTGAGGTGTAGGCTTAATTTGTGGAGCCAGTCCAATTCGTTTGGGCTTACCACAATATAGAGTAGGGTAAATTGGCAAGTTTTCGATCACCATAGGAAAAAGATTATTGTGTCCTTGTGGTTTGCTTTCTTATGCTTCACATTCTTGCAATTTACATTTGTATAATTAAATTGCTAGTTTGTCGCCTTAGAATTGCAATCATTGTCTTAGACTTAGTTTGTTAGTGTACTTAATCAAGAATAGTTGATTTAGGTTTTAATTATGCAAAACCGAATTGATTTACAATTTCACATAAAACTCAGTTTTGGCCAAAAGATTTTTAAAACCACCTATTCACCACACTCTAGTCAGACTCCTCGACCTTACAACACGGAATGTGTTATTTTCAAGGAAGACTTGTGAAGAATTTTGTGCAAAATGAGGAGGTGGGACGATGGTGGTCGGCCCGCATTGTCTACCAATAAGTCTCTGCCAATCCAGCCGGCCAAGTCAGAGTCTGACGAGGACGCCGACCCATGCTCAAATGGTAGCGAGGAGGACACACCCCAGGGCACAAGGGGTGGTGGTCTGGTCAGCATAATTGTGTCAACGGAGGTGCCTTACTTGTCATCCAGATTGCATGATCTCGCAAATGTAGTCACTCGTACTACCACAGGAAGACAGGTCCTAGTAGGGGTTTGATGCTAACACCCTGTTAGTTGGGAAACACTTTCCAATCCACCTATCTTTGAAGGATAAACCGTGTTCAAGGATGCAGAATCCTGGATTTGCACCATAAGGGAGAAGCTAATTGTTGTGCAATGCAATGATAAGGAAAAAGTTCCCTATGCTTCGTATTAATTGAAAGGAGTTGCATTACATTGGTGAAAAAACATTCGCGCCACCCATCAAGACGAGAAGACGATCACTTTGGCAGAGTTCACTATAGCTTTTCGTCAACAGCATGCGTCATCAAGCAAGAATGATAAAGAGAAACATGTTATTCCCATCTCCTACATCCAATCTAGCCATAGTTATTTGAAGTGTTGCCAACCAAATAAGTCAGAAGATTTTGAGCATGTACCCATTCTAAAGAAATAGGACATAGTGCCAATCGGCACAAAATAAATTATTCCAGTTGAGAATGGAACCATTCCTTTCGAGAATGGAGAATGTCAATTGAGCAAGATCATGTGTTTCCTTTGTGAAGGTAAGGATCATTGGCCGAGTCAACGTCTCATGTATTCAGTATTGACTTCTGCAATGCAGCATCAATGTGAGAATTTTTGAGCTGCTACGAGTCAAGCTTTAGCAAAAGGAGGAAAATCGTTATCAGTACAAGATATGTTAGCTGAGGACTCAAAGAAGAAAAATGTCGACCATGTCAACCAACCTAAGAAGAGAAATATACGAGAGAACTGAACAAAGTCCCTTGCCACGAGATGCCCTACAAAGAGACAAGCTTCAACTTTTAGAAAGGATAATCGTTTTGCCATAGTCTCATCAAGAAAGTCACAATGGCTGACACGTGTGTTCTACAACTATCGTGAAAATAGTCACTATTTAGCCAGTGTCCTCGGAAGAACCATTCACCCAGTACAGTCGCAATCATGTTAGAGGTCATTTTAGTCAAGACTGTAACACCCAGAGCAAGTGGTAAAGCTGTAGGATCCATTTGCCTAAACAAGCAGCCAAAGAAGAGGCATTTAAGCAATGACATTACCAAGAAGGCCTAGAATGATGATGCTAGATCATGCAGTTCCATATTTTTGTTTGTAACAGTAAAATCAGAAAATGGTTGTAATCTTCCCTTTGTTTAAGAGCAAAAAGGTGGACATCTTTGTATATAAGTTATGTAGCAAAAGCATTGTTGACTAATAAATCTTTGGATGCCTCCCCAAGCATATACCTTTGTTAGACGAGTAATCAAGCATTCACTCATGCTGATTGAAGGCCGAAGAGCCATAATCATGGAATGTGATGTTGAATTCTAAGTCATCATTTCACATAGCGGTAAGGCAACATCAAATGGTTTGAATACCATAGCCATGGGATAATGTTTGTATCCACGGGAGAGTATGCAACTGTCATTGCAAGTGATCTATGTAGCATGCAACCATGTGTGAAATCAAGTTCATCCTTGACTTGGTACCCAAGACCATCCTATTTTCAAAGGAACTTCGACAAAAGTTGTTATATGAGTTGCTGCAATCAGGGCAAGAACAAAGGATTTCTTCAGATAAAGGCTATGTCAAAGCAAATTCATCAGCTTGGCAAGCACCAATGTTAGCTATAAAGAAAATTGGTAGCACATGGATGTGTGAGAATTTCAATCTATCCAGTATCTAACCTTCAGAACCTCAGGATCACCATGTTTGAGTTTTCATAAGGAGCCGTAGTTTCTTCAAGATCATTCGTGGGCAGGATAGTATCAGATGAAGACTAGTGAGACACTCATCTCAAGATAGTCAAACCCCTCACCCTGTTGCTCAAGGAGAATTATTATTTTATTTAATTTTCTAAAATTTGAAAATATTTTTGATTGAATTTCATGCATTTTAAAGTCAAAATGAAATTTATTAATTTCCTTGAATTTTTTGGATTTTAAAAAGGTTTTTCCTATTCCCCATAAATTTAAAAAATTATGTGCAAAAATAAAAAGCCAACTTTAATATGGAAATAATTTTATTAACCTCAAAATAATTCAGGGAATTTTTGTGAATTTTTCCATAATTTTTTTAGTTATATTTGTTTTTTTTTTTCTAAAAGCCATTTTGATTTGTTGCAATTTTGAAAATTCAAAAATCATTTAAAATCTCCCAAAATCACCTCAGGCTGAAGCCCATTCCCTCCGACCCATTTCCTCCATTTTTTTTCACCTGGCCTACCTCTTCCCGCTTTCCCTGCACTAGGCTACCACCTGGCCAATTTCGCCCAACCCAAACCTGCCTCTCCCTCTCTCTGTCTCACTACCAAGCGGGCCCATGCATCAGCTCGTTCTTCCTCCTCCATTTCTTCTTCCTCGTGACGACACGTGCTACTGCCAAAACCGAGCCACTGAAGCTCATTAACAGGACATTTTCATCCCCGATTTCGTGCGCATTCGATGCCATCAAGACCCCCAATCACGCCCACGCCCATTACGACCATTATCCCCTTCTTTAAATGCCTTTACTCGCTTTTCCACCACCACCATATTCAACATGTAATTGCCGCTCCACTCCCTCCCTCCTCCATGGCTCCCTCACCCTATGAAAGGACCCTCGGCACAGCAACACCTCACTCCATCCATCACTCATTTTCTGCCTGCAACTCATCTCCCGAGAGCCCTAGAACCCAGTACCATCTCCCCCTCCCCTCAAACTCCGGTGAGCTTTTTCTGTCGAAGAAGTGGGAGCCCGGCTTCAAGGTTGCTACGAGTAGGTTTGTAGCACCAATGCCAACCTCTTCCACCTTGACTTCACCAAGGAACGCCATCGGAGCCACGAGTTTGCCGAAGCCAAGATCTCGCTACCGTTTCTCCCACGACGCCGGCCACCTCCGTCCATCTCCAGCCTCCCTCGTCAGATTTCAACGACTTCGGAGAGTCAGTTTTCTACATCATTTCAGAACAACAATTATTGGAGCAAGGTAAGCTACATCCTTTGATCATGTTTGATACCAATATTTAAATTATTTAAATTTTGTTTTCAATTATAAATGCATGCTTATTTCTATTTAATGTAATTTAAATACTTGTTTTGAAATTATAGTTAATCCCAATACATTTGTTTGGCAAAGTTTTGATATTGAAATATCCATACCTTCTCACCTTATATAAAATTTAATTGGTACAATAATATGAGCTAGAATGTTTTGGGAAAAATTAAGCTTCACCATGCTTAGACTTGAAATATTTGATTTGGAACTTTACAGCCAAAAATCAAATGTGATTTAAATTGTAACCATAGCATTGGTGTGCCATGGAAGTTTATAAATGATTTAAAAATAAAATAAAATCAAAAACTGGTTTATACTTGGGTGAAATGGATAGTTGGTGGGTGCAGGTTTACGCACGGGTTCAATTCAGTGAATGGCCGAGACCTAGGGTTATTTTTGGATGTTGCCCAAGTTGGTTAAGAACCGGTCTTTGAGCCGCATCTTGTAAAGTCATTCCATACTACCACAAGTCTGGTATGGGACATACTGACTAAATAATTTGCAACGTTCTGCTGTTAGTTGTGCCATGTTAATGTGCAGTTGTCGGTTAAACAGTATTCCCACTTGGCGCAAGAGCAGGCTTCCGAAAACTATTCAAATAGACTTGTCCAAGGTCATAATCACTTAGTCGCACACCTACAGAAGTGTGGCAGACAAATATTAAAAGTTGATGATCTATTGTAGGTAAAATTGTACAACCTTTGCACAGTGTAAAACTATTAGAATAGACTTGTCCATGGTCATGGATATGCTGAGAAAATCCAATCAAAGTTAGACTTTGAATTTGTTTTCAAAATATTTTATAAGACAATTTATGACATGGATGGGTGTCCATGACAAAAAAATTTGTGGGTTAAAACCCCGGGTTGGTACCCGTGTTTAAGTTAGTGTTAGGTTGCTGTCTACGCTAGCTTTATTAATTCAATTAAAACTCAATTTTAGATATTGTAAAACTTGAGCTTTTGAACTTAGCAATTGTATTTAAAATGCCAAACATTGCTTTTGCACAAATTACAATATAAGCCTTCCTTTGATATATCTCTGTATGCATTATAATATGTTGCTGGGTGTATCTTGCGGAGTGCATTTTTGTACTAACCATTGATTATTAAAATGTTGTTTAGAAGAGAAGGACTTCGTTACTGGTGTGGATCTCGATGACTAGGTAGCTACCCCAGTCGATCTCCTATGGCAGATTTGCTAGGCTTTACTACTTCGTCTTTCGCTATGTTCTTTATTGTTGGCTTGTATGCTATTCTTGTAATAAACTCCGATGATTATGAATAAAGTTTTGCGAATTATGGATCTTACCATATTTATTTACTGTTTACACTAGCTACTGTTTGAGGGACTAATGTAGAATACATAAAGGATTTAGGGGTGTTACTCCCGGGTCCAGCAAGAAGTGAATTGAGTTTGTAAGAAATAAAGAAATGTTTGATCACTACTCTAGCGTTCATACTGCTAGATACTAGGAAGAACCTTGACAACTTCTTATCACGAAACATACAAGAATCAGTGTGATAAAAAAGTTGTCGCCTGTGCTTCTTGACAATTGAGATTTGAAGCAGATAATTATCTTAGTCATAATTCAAAGTTAGCTACCATTGAACAACAAAGATGGTTTTAATTGATTGAGAACCATGAGGTTGTAATATGTTACCCCCAGGCCAGATCAGTGTAGTGGCAGATGCTTTGTGTCAAAAGATCTACCGCAAGGACCTGTTGATCAAAGAAGAGTCAGCCAAAGTTACCTGCAGAATCCATATGTTGATTCTTGAGTCAGTTGCAAAAGGATATATGTTAAACCCCAGAGTTCAAGCCAATACTAGAAAAGTAGACTTGACAAGACAGTTAAATCAGATTTATGTCAATAAAATCAGTCCTCACACGAAGCAAGGTAAAGCTTGAGAATCCACCAAAGGCGAGCAAGATGATCAACGAATCAATGAGTATATGTGTGTATATGTTTAAAAGAAACTCAGGTGGTTGATACTCAAACCAACAATTCAGTTCAAGTATTCTATTCCCTATAGAAGTACCAAGTTGTACAAAGATCTTGACGTTAATCTGTGAGGATCCAATATGAAGCAAAATGTCACATAACAATTACCATGTATCTGGTATGCCAAAAAGTTGGGCTAGCAAGTTAGAGGCCAGCCAGATTACTCCTACCCTGGAGAATTCAATTATGGGATTGCCTAGGACCCAATCGGGATGTAATTCCTTAAGAGGGATTGCTAATCATTTGACAGAGATTGCAGCTTCACTCCTGTCAATATCACCCAATCTGGAGACCGTCTAGCATAATTGTATACGACGGAGTTGGTTTAGTGTTAGACCGACAAAGATGGCTAGTTTGTAGGATGTGCCAAAGGAGATAGCATTAGACCGACGATCTCAATTTACCTCACATTTCTGACAGAGTCTACATGAAGCCTTGGATACTCGTTTAAGTATTAGTTCTATGTATCATCGCCAAACTAGTGGACAGATTGAAATAATTAATGAGTTTGTGCCTTAACTGATAGTAGCAGTTGGAGCAAGTAAATGTTGTACGTAGAGTTCCCCTACAACACCAGCTGTCAGCCCATTCACAATTGTCACCTATTTGAAGCTCTATACGGTCGATCGTGCAAGACATCATTCAACTAGAAAACAGGTCAGATAACAAAGTGTGTGGACTTGCATAAATCAATAGGTAGAAGGCCAAGTGTATCAAACCTTAAATGGGTTGCTAGTAGCTTAATCCAGGGAGAAAAGCTACGCAAGTTATCACCCTCGCAGTTGTGTCTATTATCAGGATACTTGTTGAAAGGTGTTAAAAAGTTTCAAGCCTATAAAAGTTAGCGACAGAGGTGTTACGAAGGTTTCAAGCCAAGAGAAGGTACCTAGTTATGTGTCTGTTAGTTTGAGATTCTAATGCTCAGAAGAAGAGTTAGCTTGTCAACCTGAGTTACCCCAGTCAGTATGTAATACCCCGGAAACGAATCGGGTAATTAGAAAAGAAGCAGGGGATAGAAAAGACAATTAAAGAACTAGAAATTCCTGAAACAAAAGGGGGTTTTCTGTTTTTTCTCGCCAACCTGGGCCTCGGGCTGCGAACCAGGAGGCCCAAGAGGGGCAGCCGGCCTATGGGGGCGCTGGCCAATAGGGGCGACGCCTCCCCAACCTTAGCCGCGCCCCACATCTCCCCCTGCTCCTTGGGCCGCACCTGCTCCTTGCGCACCTCCAGCAGTGCCTCATCTCCCCCGGCGAAGCTCTTGCCACGGCCCTTTGGGAGCAAGGAGAGGAGACGTCCACTGGAGAGCCGGCCAAAGAGGAGAAGCGAGGAGAAGAGAAGAAGAAGGAGAGAAAGAAGAAAGAGGAGGAGGGAAGGGGAGGAGAACGGCATGTACACGCAGTGAGGTGCCGATCTCTAGTGGTTCATCAAGGGTAAACTCGATCCCCGATCACTCGGTAGATTAATCGATTTATTTTGATGCTGTTAGTAGTAGGTCGGTTTAGTACAGAGGCTACGTGCCTTTTCTAGTCTGGCCGTCTCTTAGAAAATTGTAGTTCTCGTCCTTAGATTTTTATAGGCACAAATATCACTCAATTTGAAGTTACGGTTTAGGAGTTATGATGGTTTCTTTACGACTATTCAGAAGGGCTGACAAGAATTAGCAGTCACTTTGTGTGGCTAATATGATTTAGTTAGAGGCCGAATCAGAAAGTTCACCTAACATGAAACTTGTAGGAAATCCTTTACGCTTTCAAGAATGGTAGAGGACTTGATTTCTGGATCAGCCAATCAAAATACACAAATTTTCTTCTACCGCTGTAGTTCCGACTGACAGATTGAAGGGGTAGAAACTTCACCGGATCATTAGATTTATTAGAAGGCCGAATCATAAAACCTTGCAAACTAGTTTATCGTAGATGATGTCGTCATGTTTCCAGAGATACCAAGCTCACTCCATTCCTATCTTCGTCGTAAAAGATATGAGGATTTTAGTACTGCTGTCCCGTGGGATCTTCTACTAGACTATCGGGAAAATTGAGTAGAACCCTTATTCGAATCCTATGCTTCGGGGAATCGGGATAGCGGGTGTGAGTGGAGTCTATTTTCCTCTGCATTCTTATGTTAGCGTTATTCTTGTGTAGGAGAATGGGTTCTGGAGTTAGGTGCATCGTCCTTGCCTCCCCGCACGGTGTAGCGAAAAAAAACAAGTACAACTGTATGCTTGTGATTGATATGTTTTTCCTTGGTTGATGATTACATGGTGAATAATGTTTGATATGTACTTGTTCATAGTAGTATCTGATTACCATGGTTCTATTAATGATGTTTCTTCATTCATCGGATACATTCATACATGCAAGTATTGTTCTTGCTACACCCACGGGAGTGGGTAGTGAAGTCTCAGCATTCTAACCTGGGCAAGTAAGACCCATCATTCCAATGTGGGAAAATTGGATCCCCGTTTTAAAATATTCTTCAAACGGACCTTGGAACCCCGCGTTTTGGATAATGCGGGCATAAGTGAACACCGATGGTGTTCACGAGCTACACCGGTATGAGCAGAAGTGAAGGGCATGTGCATACATTCAATCATGTGGTTTATATCATCTCATATTTTGGTTCAACTGTATGCTTGATGAATTATACCTGTTTTTGGTTCAAAGTTTTCTTTTGTACTTGCTGAGTCATGGACTCACCCTTTCTATGTTTCTTGTTTTTAGGTGAACCATGATGAAGGCATTTGTGGGAGGAAGTAGACACACAGTTGCACGCATCGTTGAAATAACCATTTGATATTATTCCGCATTTATGAGATTGGACTGTAATAATAAGTAGCTTTTGATGATCGTTTTTGGATATTGTTATGCTTAGGTTATGCGCGTTATGGATTCATGCTCTCTGGTTTTAGTCTTAATAGTTTTCCTTTGAACTCAGATGTTATAAGTTTATTGCTGAATTTAGGGTGTTTATATTGCTAGATTCCTCTCGACTAGACCTTAGTTTGCTCTTTTTGATTAAGATGTTAGAAATTGTTCAAATTGTTGATTGTGGTAGAGGTTTTAGGTAACATCTTGGCTTTCGAATAGCTAGGGTATTACATAGTAGTAGGAGTCACTCAACTCCAGAAGTATCTTCAAGCACCAACCAAGCCACCGCTTGAAGCAATCAAGTTGCAAGAGGCTCTTGCCAACCAAGAGCCAGTTCGTCTAGTGTTGGTTGAGGTGATAAGTTTAGCAAGGAGCAAGGCGTCCATTCCACAAGTGTTCAGAAGAGTAGTCGTGTCAAGGTTGAAGCAGCCTTCAAGCGCGAAGAGGACCTAAAGGCTCAGTTCCTTAACCTTTTCCTTAGCTAGCCTGAATCTCGAGGTTGAGATTCCTTTAAGGAGGGAGGTTCGTAACATCCCAATTTTTGAGCTTTGAAAAATCTTTTGTGTAGTTTAGGTCCTTGAGAATTTTTACCAATTTTCCTTCAATTAATAAAGCTTAATTGGGAATTTCCAAAATCAAAATAATTTAATTTGATTAATGTAAACTTAAAGTAAAGTGTTAGTTGTGTCCCTTATGTTCCAAGGAATTTTCCAGGATTTTCTTGGGCAAGTAAGACCCACCATTCCAATGTGGGCAAATTGGATCCCCATTCCAATCATGCAGTTTCTATCATCTCATATTTTGGTTTAACTGTATGCTTGATGAATTATACCTATTTTTGGTTCAAACTTTTCTTTTGTACTTACTGAGTCATGGACTCACCCTTGTTGTGTTTCTTGTTTTTAGGCGAACCCTGATGATGGCATTTGTGGGAGGGAGTACACACACAGTTGCACGCATCGTTTAAATCACTATTTGATATTATTCCGCATTTACGAGATTGGACTGTAATAATAGGTAGCTTTTCATGCTCATTTTTGGATATTGTTATGCTTAGGTTATACGCGTTTTGGATTCATGCACTCCAGTTTTAGTCTTAATAGTTTTCCTTTGAACTCAGATGTTATAAGTTTATTGCTGAATTTAGGGTGTTTATTATTGCTAGATTCCTCTCGACTAGACCTTAGTTTGCTCTTTTTGATTAAGATGTTAGAAATTGTTCAAATTGTTGATTGCTGTAGAGGTTTTAGGTAACATCTTGGCTTTCGAATAGCCAGGGTGTTACAGTTGGTATCAGAGTGGGCTTCAGGTCCGTGGTAGTTAGAAATATTAAATTGATACACTGTGCACAGTAGGTGGGAATGGGAAAAGTCATTGCATCTGCGATTCTGATAAAACTGTTTCATTGTGTTGTTTGTGTTGACTTGATGTGATATTATTGTTCTGATTGCTCAAATCTTAAGTGATTAGCTTATTATCCTTGGTACTCAGAATGGCGAGAGGTAGGGGACGTGGGCGTGGTGCTGGTCGTGGTCGTGGTCATGGACGTGGCTCGGTTGCGTCCTCATCCCCGACCGAGGAGGCTGTTGGCAGGATGGTTGAGGAGGTTGCATCCGCCGCTCGTCCAGTCGCTGATGCCCAGGCCACACCAGCCGCTTTACTTCAGGAAATTTAGAGGGAGGTTCAACAGCTTTGTCAACAGGTGCAGGCAGCTCCCCTTGCTAGGGGTGCACCTGTTGTTGCTCCGGTGGCTGCACCAGCTTCTCCTGAGGCTAGAATGAGCCTCTGGGAGTGGATGTCCCTTCGTCTTGACACCTTTGACGGAGCAGGTACTCTGGTACAGGCAGCCGACTAGCTTCGGTACATGGAGAGGCAGTTCGGTACATTAGAGATGAATTCAGCACAGAAGGCGCGTTTCGTGGCTTTTCAACTGAAAGGCTAAGCAGATATTTGGTGGGAAGGAGTTCTATTAGCCAGGACTCCACTGCAGGGACCAGTCACTTGGGAGGATTTCTTGGAGCAGTTCAGGGCTACGTTTTATCCTGACTCTTTCCTTGAGAGGATGGAACACTCCCTGACAACCTTTGTTCAGGGGAAGCTGTCTGTGGCGGACTATGAGGCGGGCTTCCACAACTTAATCCGCTTTGTACCAGCTATTGCTGCAGCTGCTAATGATCGAGAGAAGGCAAAGAGGTCCCGTAGGGGACTGAACCCTAAGTATCACCATGTCTTGGGGGTGACCAGCTTGCTTGACTTCAACAGTGTGGTCGATCAGGCCAAGGGTATGGAGTTGGAGCGAGAACTTACTAGAGAGAGGAAGACTCTTAGCAGCTTTACCTCTACTGGAGGATCAGTCAGTGCTCACAAGAGGAGTTTCGTTGGTGGGGGTGGGTCTTCTCAGCAACCTACTTCCAAGAGATTTTAGGTAGGCCATCGCTCTCAGCCGTATGAGCGTTCAGACCAGCAGAGATATGCCACTCCCTCTGCTCAGCATACTCCTTCGCCAGCCTTGCACCCGGTTCCAGGACAGGGTATGATATGCTTTAAGTGTGGTGGTAATCATCATACTTCTGAGTGTTCCTTCACGAGGGATTGTTGCCATTGTGGCCTGTCAGGCCATAAGATGATAGTGTGCAAGAAGAACCCAACAAGCATCATCAAGTGGGAGTCAGCCCATGCAGTATCTTCAGCCACTACTCCTCGAGGTTCAGTTCAGACTCTGGTAGCTGCTCCCACACCCCAATATCCTTCTAGTTGGGTTCCACCTACAGCGTTCTCCCCAGTGCCACCGCTAGGGTTCTACTGGAACCCCGCACCGTCTACAACACCGTCGTTTGCTCCACCAGCGACAGTTCCTGTTCATCCTTCACTGAGTGTCGGAGCATCTTCTGCACCGATGCCACAGGGAGTCTACGCCATGCCTACACCTGCGACCGTAGACCGTCCTGACGTGGTGACATGTACTCTACTAGTCGATTCCCTTGAGGCTTTCGTCCTTTTTTATTCGGGGTCTACCTATTCGTTTGTCTCTACAGCATTTGCTAGAAGAGCGAATTTGAGTATGCAGTGGATATCTCAGTCAGTGTTGGTTAGTTCTCCTAGGGTATGATTGCGAGTTCAACTGTCTATCCTGGGTGTTCTATTGTTATTGATGGGGAGAAGTTCACGCGGAACCTAATACAGATGGAGCCGTTCGATGTTATCTTGGGTATGGATTAGTTGCACGCTTACCGAGCAGTGATATCCTGTTTCAGTGGGATAGTCTCTGTGCAGACCCCGTCCGGGGAGACTTTGACCTTTCAGGGAAGTGCGCCTCCGCGCTCTCTTTCGATGTTGGTCGGATTGTTCCGGTCGTGCGATGAAGATCGGACTTCTCTTAGCTCTTCTTTGAAACCGCGTAACCAGCGGATTGAGGAGATTCCAGTGGTGAGTGACTACCCAGATGTGTTCCCGGATAAGCTTCCGGGCTTGCCACCTGTGTGAGACAGGGAGTTTCGCATCGACCTTGTTCCGGGTACTCGGCCCATCTCGATGCCCCCATATCGACTGGCACATCCATTTCAGGACGAGTTGAAGAAGCAGTTGGATGAATTGTTGGCTAAAGGTTTGATCCGGTGTAGTGTATCGCCATGGGGAGCTCCTGTCCTGTTCACATAGAAGAAGGATAGGAGTTGGCGCATGTGTATTAATTACCGTGCACTTAACGCAGTTACAATCAAGAACAAATATCATTTACCCCGCATTGTGGATTTGTTTGATCGGTTGAAGGGAGCCCATGTGTTCTCCAAAATCGATCTCTAGTCTGGGTATAATCAAATCCGGGTGCGTGAGCAGGATATAGAGAAGACTGCATTCTCCACCAGGTATGGCCATTATGAATATATAGTTATGTCGTTTGGATTGACTAATGCACCTGCTATTTTTATGGAGACCATGAACAACATGTTGCATGAATATTTGGATGACTACGTGGTGGTGTTCATTGATGACATTCTTATATACTCCAAGACCCATGAGGATCATGAACGTCAGTTGAGATTGGTCTTGGAGACTTTGAGGGAGCACAAATTTTATGCTAAGCTGAAGAAATGTGAATTCTGGATTTCAGAAGTGAGCTTTTTGGGTCACGTGATTAATCCTCAGGGTATTGCTGTTGATCCTAGTAAGGTCTCTACAGTGGTGGATTGGAAGAGGCCGACTAATGTAAAGGAGCTGAGGAGTTTCCTGGGCTTGGCGGGTTACTATTGGCATTTTATGCAGGATTTCTCCAGCGTTGCCAAGCCGATGTCTCAGCTCACTCAGAAAGGGGTGAGGTTCCAGTGGACTGATGAATGTGAGCATAGCTTCTGCACACTGAAAGAGAAGTTGGTGACCTCTCCCATACTCATAGTTCCTGAGCTAGGGAAACCATTCACCGTCTTTTCATATGTGTCTCGAGTGGGTCTTAGTTGTGTGCTTATACAAGACGGCAAGGTGATTGCTAATGCATCGAGACAGTTGAAGAAGCACAAGAAGAATTATCCCACTCATGACTTGGAGTTGGCTGCGGTGGTCTTTGCTCTCAAGATTTGGAGGCACTATTTGTAGACGAGCCTTGTGATATCTTCACATATCACAAGAGCCTCAAGTATATCTTCACTCAGAAGGTTCTGAATTTGAGGCAAAGGAGGTGGTTGGAATTGATAAAGGACTATGATCCCACTATTCAGTATCATCCAGGCAAGGCCAATGTTGTTGCGGATGCTCTCAGTCGTAAGGCGACTCCCACTACTCTAGATTGCCTCATTGCTGATTTTGATCGCATGGGGATATCCTATTGTTACGCGCGCACAGTACATGTTGAGACTCAGTTGATCCTTGAGTCAGCTATCCCAGACCGTGTGCGTGAAATGCAGCGGAGTGACCGGTTACTATAGGAGGCCAGGAAGCGTTTGGACGAGTGCAAAGAGGGAGATTTTAGTGTGAATAATTTGGGTGCCTTGAGGTTTAAAGGACGCCTGTGCGTGCCACAAAAGGCGGAGGTCAAGGATGATATCCTGAGGGAGGCACATCGCACATCGCACTCTGTACACTGTTCATCCTAGTGAAACTAAAATGTATCGAGATCTGAAACATCATTTCTGGTGGAAGAGGATGAAGGTGGACATTGCTAATTATATAGCTTCTTGTGGTGTTTGCCAACAAGTAAAAGCTGAGCACAAACATCCTGCAGGATTGTTGCAGCCTTTGGAGGTTCCCTAGTGGCCTTGGGATGACATCTCCATGGATTTGTGGTGGCATTACCTTGTTCGCCGTGAGGGAAGGATACAATTTGGGTAGTGGTGGATCGGTTCAGCAAGTCTGCGCACTTCATTCATATTCGCACAACTAGTTCAGTGAGTGATCTAGCTCCTATCTATGTACGAGAAATAGTGAGACTGCATGGGGTGCCCAAAACTATTATTTCGGACAAGGATGCGAAGTTTGTGTCCATGTTCTGGGAGAGTCTGTAGAGTGCCTTGGGCACACAGCTTTGACTTAACACAACATTCCATCCCCAGACAGATGGACAGTTAGAGTGCACTATTCAAAACTTAGAGGATATGCTGCGGACTTGCGTTCTGTCATGGAAGGGAAGTTGGGAGGACCAGTTACCACTTGCAGGGTTTGCCTACAATAACAGCTATCATTCCAGCATTAGAGCCGCACCATTCGAGGTTCTATATGGGCGGAAATGCATATCGCCACTCTGTTGGGATGCAGTGGGTGAGAAGGCAGTTTTGGGGCCAGACTAGATTCAGAAAACAGTTGAGTGTGTGGCTATGGTGAGGCAGAATCTGCTAGCAGCGCAGAGCAAGAAGAAAAGCTATGTAAATATGAGAAGGCGCGACTTGGAGTATGCGGTGGGAGATCAGGTGCTCTTGAGAGTGTCTCCCACTAAAGGCATTGTCCGATTCGGTACCAAAGGGCAGCTTAGCCTGAGGTACGTCGTACCGTTCCCGATTATTGTGAGGATTGGGAAGCTTGCCTACGCCTTGACCTTCCAGAGTCCATGCGGGGAGTTCACAACGTGTTTCACATCTCGATGCTGAGAAAAATTTTGAGGGACCCAGAGCATAAAATTTCGTTGGAGCTGCTGACTATTGAGGAAGACCTCACAGTTGAGTCACGCCTGGTGCGCATCCTGGAAAGATCAGAGCGAGTATTGAGACACAAGACGATGGTATACGTCAAGGTGTTGTGGACACATCAGTCCGAGATAGAGGCGACCTGGGAATTGGAGTCCCGCATGCGCCAGCATTATCCAGAGTTATTCACAGCAGGTACGTGGTAAGGTTAGTAAGTTGTTAGCCGTGATTGTTTGGTTTCAAGTGTGGTTAGAATTCAGGATCGAATTCTGTCTAAGGGGTTAGAATGTAATACCCCGGAACGAATCGGGTAATTAGAAAAGAAGTCGCGGAGAGAAAAGACAATTAAAGAACTAGAATTTCCTAAAACAAATGGAGGTTTTTTCTCACCAACCCGGGCCACGGGCCGCGACCCAGGAGGCCCAAGAGAGGCAACCGGCCTATGGGGGCACCGGCCAATAGGGGGCGCCTCCCTAACCCTAGCCGCCCCCACTCCTCCCACCTCCCTTAGAAACCGCCTCCCCCTGCTCCTTGCACCACCCTTGCTCCTTGCGTACCTCTAGCAGTGCCTCATCTTTCTCGGTGAAGCTCTTGCCGCTGCCCTTTGGGAGGAAGGAGAGGAGACGTCCATTGCAGGGCCGGCCAAAGAGGAGAAGCGAGGAGAAGAGGAGAAGAAGGGGAAGAAGAAGAAAGAGGAGGAGGGAAGGGGAGGAGAAGGGCGTGTACACGCAGCGAGGTGCCGATCTCCAGTGGTACATCAAGGGTAAACTTGATCCCCGATCGCTCGGTAGATTAATCGATTCGTTTTGATGCTGTCAGTAGTAGATCCTTTGGTACAGTGGCGTTGGTCGTCGATTTTGGGTAGGTTACGTGCGTTTTCTGGTCTGGTAGTCTCTTAGAAAGTTGTAGTCCTCGTCCTTAGTTTTCTATAGGCGCAAATATCACTCAATTTGGAGTTACAGTTTAGGAGTTAAGATGGTTTCTTTGCAACCGTTCAATACGGCTGACAAGGATTAGCAGTCATTTTGTGTGGCTAATATAATTTAGTTAGAGGCCGAATCAGAAAGTTCACCTAACATGAGAAATGTAAGAAATCCTTTAAGATTTCAATAATGGTAGAGAACTTGATTTTTGGATCAGCCAATAAAAAGAGACAAATTTTCATTTCCCGCTGTAGTTCCGACTAATAGATTGAAAGGGCAGAAAATTGACCTGATCATTAGGTTTATTAGAAGGCCGAATAAGAAAAACATGACCACTAGTTTATCGTAGATGATGTCATCGTGTTTCCAGGGAGACCAAGATCACTCCATTCCGATCTTCGTAGTAAACGATATGAGGATTTTAGTACTGCTGTCCCGTGGGATCTTCTACTAAACTATCGGGAAAATTGAGTAGAACCCTTATTCGAATCCTAGGCTTCAAGGAATCGGGATAGGGGGTGTGAGTGGAGTCTATTTTCCTCAGCATTCTTATGTTAGCGTTATTCTTGTGTAGGTGAAGGGGTTCCGGAGTTAGGGGCATCGTCCTTGCCTCCCAACACAGCGTAGCGAAAAAGGCAAGTACAACTGTATACTTGTGATTGATAAGTGTTTTCCTTGGTTGATGGTTACATGGTGAATAATGTTTGATATGTACTTGTTCATAGTAGTATCTAATTACCATGGTTCTATTAATGATGTTTCTTCATTCATCGGTACATTCATACATGCAAGTATTGTTCTTGCTACACCCACGGGAGTGGGTAGTGAAGTCCCAGCATTCCAACCTGGGCAAGTAAGACCCATCATTCCAATGTGGGCAAATTGGATCCCCGTTTTAAAATATTCTTCAAACAGGCCTTGGAACCCCGCGTTTTGGATAATGCAGGCATAAGTGAACACCGACGGTGTTCACGAGCTATACCGGTATGAGCAGAAGTGAAGGGCATGTGCATACATTCAATCATGTGGTTTATATCATCTCATATTTTGGTTCAACTGTATGCTTGATGAATTATACCTGTTTTTGGTTCAAAGTTTTCTTTTGTACTTGCTGAGTCATGGACTCACCCTTTCTATGTTTCTTGTTTTTAGGTGAACCATGATGATGGCATTTGTGGGAGGAAGTAGACACACAGTTGCACGCATCGTTGAAATAACCACTTGATATTATTCCGCATTTATGAGATTGGACTGTAATAATAAGTAGCTTTTGATGATCGTTTTTTGATATTGTTATGCTTAGGTTATACGCGTTATGGATTCATGCTCTCCGGTTTTACTCCTAATATTTTTCCTTTGAACTCAGATGTTATAAGTTTATTGCTGAATTTAGGGTGTTTATATTGCTAGATTCCTCTCGACTAGACCTTAGTTTGCTATTTTTGATTAAGATGTTAGAAATTGTTCAAATTGTTGATTGTGGTAGAGGTTTTAGGGAACATCTTGGCTTTCGAATAGCCAGGGTATTACATAGTAGTAGGAGTCACTCAACTCCAGATGTATCTTCAAGCACCAACCAAGCCACCGCTTGAAGCAATCGAGTTGCAAGAGGCTCTTGCCAACCAAGAGCCAGTTCGTCTAGTGTTGGTTGAGGTGATAAGTTTAGCAAGGAGCAAGGCATCCATTCCGCAAGTGTTCAGAAGAGTAGTCATGTCAAGTTTGAAGCAGCCTTCAAGCGCGAAGAGGACCTAAAGGCTCAGTTCCTTAACCTTTTTCCTTAGCTAGCCTGAATCTCGGGGTTGAGATTCCTTTAAGGAGGGAGGTTTGTAACATCCCAATTTTTGAGCTTTTAAAAATATTTTGTGTAGTTTAGGTCCTTGAAAAATTTTACCAATTTTCCTTCAATTAATAAAGCTTAATTGGGAATTTCCAAAATCAAAATAATTTAATTTGATTAATGTAAACTTAAAGTAAAGTGTTAGTTGTGTCCATGATGTTCCAAGGAATTTTCCAGGATTTTCTTGGATTTTTATGAGTTTATTTGGTAGTTATTTGAGCTCATTTGAATTTTTGGCCTTTTTTCTAA
Source organism: Hsuehochloa calcarea (assembly GCA_036346395.1). Lineage (NCBI taxonomy): Eukaryota > Viridiplantae > Streptophyta > Magnoliopsida > Poales > Poaceae > Hsuehochloa > Hsuehochloa calcarea. The sequence continues at coordinate 11,536,204 of CM070612.1, forward strand.
ATTTGAAAATCAATTTCATTTCTCCTTTTCTTGGTAGGCCGAATTGGCTCAATCCTGCCTCCAACTCTTCCCTCTCTTTCTTTCTCTTCGACCGACCTTTTCCCCGGCCTAACCCTGCCTCCATCCCCATCTCCCCGACCCCTTACCCGCCTAGCGCGCCCGTGCTATAGCGCGCATCCGATGCGGACTCCGGACGACACCTCCCTTAGCATTCGTGTCGTGGACAACTACCCGCGCCTTAAATACAGCAGGCCCCGTGTGCATCCGCCCCACCTCAGTCTCCTCTCTCATGTGCCCTAGCCGCCACCCAAGACGTCATCAAGCTTCACCACCCCCGGTCATCTTCTCCGAGTTCGATGCTGCCCGTCCATGCCCGTTGCTGCCTCGACATCCTCCTCTATGTGCCGCCACCAATTGAAGTCTCTAAGCTCCGCATTGCTAGTGCCATCTTCATCTACTTTGCGTCCGGCCATGCCCGTACACCCGAAAACGCCTCTACCGTGTTTCTCGTCACCCAAGTGAGTCCCTCAGGATATGGTTTATGTCACCTCATGATCCACTCCCCGATCTACCTTTCCCCTCTTTCGATTCCAAGTTTGGATCATAGTCGCCCGAGAACTTCTCCTTCTCTCTCTTCTCTGACCGCCGCCTTGTGCTGCCCATTCCCCGTCACTCCAGTGAGCTTCGCCGACCATCGACGTCACCATCTTTATCCCCGTGCCATGTTATACGTCGTGCTCCCCTCGCTTTCCCCAGAGTTTCAACGCAATTCCAGCGCCGTCGTAACCGAGCTTGTGCTGCAGCCTATAGCTCACCACCAGACAACTCCAGCAACGTTTGGTCTCCATGCCCAGTGACCGTGTTCAGCCCGAGCACCACCAATGCTGTTGTGCCACTTCGGCAACATGTCACTATCGCATCATCGTCACATCATACATTTCGTCCTCCATGTCCACCTCGTCAGCACCCGTGTGTCAACCACCTCACCGGCCGGTTGCGCCACCATGTGTCGAACCCAGGAGTAAAAGATCCAGGATTCTCTGTGTTTCACAGACTAGTCCAAGACCAGCTAGTGTACATCGTCCAACAAAAGATGATAGCACAACCATAATACGCAATTTATTTATATTATTTCAAGTTTATTATAAAAGGGATAGAAGACAAAATAAAAGTACAGTGAAAAGCATAAATAATAAAGTAGTCCACAAGATAGGCCACATGCAATCATTTCAGAGCGTAGCCTAGTTCTCCAAGTCCTCGCCATTGTTGTAGTACTCGTCCTCTGATCAACAACTTATAAAGCAAGGGTGAGTACAAAAATATACTCCACAAGTTACACCCAATAATAGAATATAATGCATGCAGTTATGTCAAAGGGGGGCTTATATGGCTGAGTTTTGCATAAAGCTACATTTTTAATTTTAAATGCATTTACTAAGTTCCAAAGCAATTTAGCCTATATCTGAAATGAAATTTATTTTTTATTCATTAACTCTCAAGCATAGGATAAAATACCATACACAAATAGTGAAGGACTAACCCCTTATACGGCCTTTCTACCAAAATTTTCCAATTTGATGCACTATCCAAAAACATCTGAGTTTAAAATTATTTTTATAACAAAACCAAGTCTAATCCATGAAAGACTTTGCTCAGCATGTCCATGACGGCAGACACGGCTATTTGAATGGTTTAATACTCGACAAAATTTGTACAGCTTTACCCACAAGAGATAGTTTGCTTAACATGTCGGCCAAGTCACGCTATCGTAGGCATGCAACTAAGCAACTATCACAAGACCTTTACCCTACACTATTTTCAACGTAGTTATGCTGCTAAGGTTTCACTACCATAGCCTTAATGCCAAACGGTAACCCCCTTTTGCGCCATGTAGGTACTAAAAATAGGTCTTCACGACACCCACACATCTGAATAACTAAACTACGATGAAATAGTACTATTTAATAAGCCATGTCTATCTCATACCAGACTTGTGATAGTACGATTATGGCTTAAGAATCCGCAACACGCAGACTGGTCCTTAATTGATTGGGTGACTTCCAAAACAGCCCCTGGGCCTCCACCATTCCCTGAATTAAGCCTATGCATAAACCTGCACCCACCATGTAACACCCCAGCCCAACACTGAGCCAAGAATGCCACCACACTACTCTCTAAACTAATAATTAACGACACACTATAATATTACAGCAGGAAAAACAACCATAAATATATCCATGGATCACAAAAGAACGTGCATAATTATGGCTCAAACTATAATGAATGCGCAAGGGAAATATAACCAGGTAATTAGTCCAAAGTAGCATCTACCAATGAATCCAAATTATTAAAACAATTAGTCTAGTCCAAACGTTGTCCTAAACTTTATTCAACCTCTAGCATGTCCAAGAGTAATCCAATTGTGAATGAAAAGATTCTTATGGCAAATGATCATGTGTTGTCCATGTGCTCTACTCGCTCTCAGATACGGCATCCTCGAAGATCACCTAAAGACAACAATAGAGCAAGGGTGGGTCCACGACTCAGCAAACACATCCATAAACAACGAACAATAATCAATCAACAGCATTCAATAACTTCATTATCGCTACAGGTACTTCTATTTGATTCACATCCATTAATCTCATGTATCAATGCAATTCTAATCTACATGTCCACATGCACTTCTTTCGCGTATACCAGTATAGCATGAGTGAATGCTCGCGACAACATTCACTCTCAAGCCCGTTCCTCCATAAGGATCGGGGACCTCCTCCACTCCCGTGGAGTTGTGATCATTCATGATCACCTGCTCATATGCAAAGATGCTTATGTATGAAAATGCAAACTCCATCATAAACATCATATCCAACTTTCCATCATGCTTGTCAACAAAGATATAAACATACCAATTCTTTGTTTGCAATTAAACAAAATAAAAGCACAACAATAATGGTAATAGAAGATAAAGAATCACAGTGATCATCATTGATCGTTGTCTACCATGCACTTGCCTTTACTAGTTGCGACGCACGATTTGGCTAGAAGATGGCAACAAGCACGACGCCTCTCCTATATTAAATACACAAACTTCAATACAAGCTACAGCAACAAGAATAGCAATCAATATACTTCGCTCCTACTCGTCCCCAAATATACCACGTTACGCCGGTACCGAATAGTTACCCGTAGCTGTCTTAGTACTAAAACGAACGTAACTTTTGACTCGAAAGTCCGATCACCACAAACCACCCCATTCTGGATTCTTCATAAAATTATCCACATTTTCTTAGATTACAAAGACTTCTAATTAAATCATCTAACCCTCCGTATTTAGCCCAGAAAGCCGATCTGTCCGCTTCGGAACAGCAGTCTTACTAAATTCATAACTTTTTTTTTACTCAACCAAAATTCGCGTTCTCAGATTCTACAGAACCATTGGACAATTATCTACAACTTTCATGTAGATCAAAAACTCTAATTAGTCTATTTACTATTTTTAATCCGCAGTCTACCAAAACAGCGCCGAAAGACGACAACCGTAAAGACAGCAGTCTTCCAAAACTCATAACTCGAATTCTACTTGTCCGATCGACATGATAAAATATGCTATAGAAAGATATCGAAATTATCTACAATTAACTAGTAGATGATATTTTCAACATTCGCCATTAAGGTACCCGAATAAATCGTTCAATAGAACGGCATGTTAAACAGACTCAATAATCGGTCCTACGACTAGGAAATTCTAAAACCTTTAATTAATCTCAATTCCAATCTCTAACTAAACTAGTAAAACAGAGGGAAATAAAATTATAGATCGTTACTCACAACAAAACCGAGATGTTAACTTCCACCTAAATTTCTCCACGCGGAAGCAGGGGCTCGGCTGGAAAATCAGCAGTCGACAGCGCAGCACTCGGACTCAGCTGGAAAATCAGCAGTCGGCAGCCTCCACGTGGCAGGGCTCCGCTCGGCTCGGCCTTGACGGTCGGCCGGTTCGGTGCACGAAGAGCAGCGGCCGTCGAGGCGGCGTCCACGCGCGAATAAGAAGAAGAAGACGCAATGACGCGAAAGCGAGTTCGGCTCGGCACAGCAGCAGCAGATCAAGCGCGAAGAAGCGGCTGCGGGTGCGCGCAACAAAGAAGCGAGAGAAGACACGCAGAGCGCGGCGGCGTAGCGACGAGAAGAAAAGCAATCGGCTGGCGGCGGCGGTGGAAAAAAAACAAAAGAAAAGAAAAGCTGCTAGGGTTTTCTAAAATTCCCACCATCTATTTATATAGCTCTTAAAACTCTGAAATTCTATTTTTTTTATGTACTATTTTATTTAATTACGCACCGACCCTTAAGACGTTATTATTAATATTAATATTATTTTTCAGAGTATTACACACCAACTATCAAATTCGCCCAAATCCGAACCAGATTTATTTTATTTTACTTGTTAAATCTTTTTATAAAATTTGTATGGTAGAAACAATATCATAGTCTCATTTTTAATCATAGTTGAACATTCTGACTAAATTCTCTAAATTCAATATTTTTGGTCTAAGCTTTGACTAAGCATAAAGTTTTCCTACGTGTTCTAGTTCATACTATTGTACCAACTAAATTTTAAACTAAGGTGACAAGGTATGGCTAATTCAATATCAAAACTGGCTATACAAAGGTAAAGGGATTAACTAGAATTTTAAAATAGTAATTTAAATTAACTGGAATATAAATAAGCATGCAATAATAATTAAAACAAAATTTAAACAATTTAAAATACTGGGATCAAACATGATCAAAGAATGTAACTTGCCATCTTCAAATGCTTGCTAGTGTAAATCGTCGAATACTCAAGCTCTCCGAAGTCGTCGAAATCTATACACGAAAACGAGCCAAATTTAAATAAATACTAATAAATAAAAAATTAAAATAAACTCAAAATTAAATAATTTTAGTATAGATAGCTAGATCTTGATTTTAGATGAATTTACAAATTTGAATCGCTGAAGTCGAAGCTCTTATGAAGGAGAATGAGTCATCGGAACACTAAATCCTAAAGAAATTCCCGAAATTCAATTTCTGGAATTAATGAATTATTTTACTAATGGAAAATATAATTATAACACAAGCATGATGTCAACACCTGAATTTATTTTTCGGCCAGTTTATTTTTCTATGGAAATATCTACTTTAGTCACTAACAGGTAGGCCCTTGGTCCGTAGATTAGGTCCATGAGGAGGCTCAGGTCCACGGTGGACCAGGTGCGCGCAACAGTGGTGTGAGCCACACGTGTGCTAGCGCAAGTGTCACACGGTACTAACATGGGCAAGCGGGGCTAATGTGGTGCTCACGTGGACGCCAGGTGGTGGGCTACCATATCACACCAGCGCAGTGGCGACGCAGTGGACCCAACGGTCGCCGGCACTACGCGCCAAAGCGACAGCCGGCGAAGGGGCAAAAAAAAGAGGGGAGTACATCAAACCTTATGTGCACGCTTGTGATGGAGGGGCACAACGAGGTGGCTGGTGGCGGGGAGAAAAGTGGAGGCGAGATCCAGTCGACGGTGACGATTGAGCTCCAGCGGTCCTTCGGCGACAAGAGTGAGCACACGAGGTAGAACACGGAATGACAAAGCCAACGGTGAGGAAGATGGCAGTGGGGCTTCATTGGCGGTGTCACAATCGATGACAGAAGGTCACACTGCCGTTGAGGTTCAACTATGGATTGCAGTCGCGAGGGAGCGAGAGAGGAAAGAGAGACCGAAATGACCTGGTCACACTTCATTGCACAAAATGACCGAGCTAGAGCGGCAATGGAGATCGTGGGATTTGGAGTGAGAAAGGAAAGGACAAGGGCCAAAATGACCTAGTCGGGATCTACGGTCTTAATTACACCAATTCTGTGAGGAATCCGTGCTCAATCGCCCAAGTATTTAATTGTGTTGCGCAGTGGCGGAGACGTGTAGTGTCAGAAGGAAGAAGAAAGGGAAAGGGGAAGAAGGGGCTGATAGGTGGGGCCCGGCGATAGTGTGAGAAAGAAATGGAAAGAGAGAGGAGGCCGACAGCGGGGGCCCGCATGTTTGAGAGGGAGGGGGAGAGGGGTTGGGCTGGCGTGGTCAAATGGGCGGTGCATGGGAGAAAATTGGGTTGGGGAAAAAGGATTCGGCTCTATTAGAAAATCTAGATTTTTGAGGGTTTTACAAATTCAGAAATTGAGAGAAAAATAAATAGGCTCTTAGAAAACATCAAATAGAGTATTAAAAAATTATGGAAAAATTTACATAAATTCCTTTTTTTATTTGTAACTTAGATATAATTTTTACAACTTAAAATTGGTATTTATCTTTGCAAATAAATTTATTTTTGTTTCAAAATAATAGGGAAAATGTTTTTTAAATCCAAAAAAATTCAAGAAAAATAATAAAATTTTATTTTTAACTGGAAATAAAATTTGGGATGTTACTAATCTACCCTCCTTAAAGGGAATATGGACCATGAGATTCTGACTAGTTAGCAAAAAGGTGGGGGTACTTAGCTTTGAATTTTTCTTCTTGTTCCCAGGTAGCTTTTTCTTCTGAATGATTACTCCATTGAACTTTACACGAACATATGACTTTGCTTCTGGTAATGCATTTTGCGACATCAAGAATCTTGATTAGATGCTCCACATAGGTGAGGTCCTCTAGAAGATCAATGCTATTCAGCGGTGTTTGCTCTGTTGGAACTCAAAGATATTTCTTCATTTGTGACACATGAAAGACATCATGAACTACAGATAGAGATGCAGGTAGCTCTAACTGATAATCAACTTTGCATCTTTTTCCCAAAATCTTGTACGTTCTAACAAATCTGGGTGCAAGTTTTCCTTTAGTCTGGAACCTCTGCACTCCTGTAAGTGGAGTTACTCTAAGGTAAACAAAGTCTCCTGCTTCAAATGATAAATCCCTTCGATGGTTATCAGCAAAACTCTTCTGTCGGGACTGAGCCACTCTCAATCTTTCTTTTATAACCTTTACCTTATTCTCAGCATCTTTAATTAATATAGGTCCAAAAACTGATGCTCGCCTCCTTGATCCCAAAGAAGAGGGGTCCTACACTTCATGCCATAAAATGCTTCAAATGGCAACATCTGGAAACTAGCTTGATAGTTGCTGTTGTATGATAATCCTACATAGGGAAGATTATGATTCCAACTCTTTCCATAATCTAAAGCACAGGCTCGCAGCATATCTTCAAAAATCTGGTTCACGTGTTCTATTTAGCCATCTGTTTGGGGGATGATATGCTATAATAAAATTGAGTCATGTTCCCAAAGCTTCATGCAAGATTTTCCAAAATCTTGACGTGAACTACGAACCTTTATCGGACTATCTTCTTGGGTACTCCATGTAGACAGACGATCCTGGTCATGTACAATTCTGCCAGTTTGTTGCCTCCATACTTGGTCTTGACCGAAATGAAGTGTGTCACTTTAGTGAAATGGTCAATCACGACCTAGGTAGAATCATATCCCGATTGGGTCCTAGGAAGTCCGGTGATAAAGTCCATACCAACTTCTTCCCACTTTCATTTGGGAATTGGTAATGGTTGCAACAATCCAGTGCGTCTTTGATGTTCTGCCTTAACTCGTTGGCATACATCACAATGTGCAACAAACTCAGCCATTTCTCGCTTCATGCTGACCTACTAATATTTTTCCTTCAGATCCTGGTACATCTTGGTATTTTCGGGATGAATGGGGTACGGTGATTCATGGGCTTCTTTCAGAATCAACTATTTTGTATCCTGATGATCAGGTATACAGATACGGTTCCCAAACCATAGTGTACCTTGCTCGTCCGTAGAAAATCATGGGGTTTTGTCTCTTCTCATGTTCTTCTTGATTTCTTTAATATCCTCATCATCTTTCTCATTTTTTCTGATTTGATTCTGAATGGCTAGTTGGACTTCTAAGGTGTTTACATAGCCCTCAGTGATAATCTCAGTTCAGATGTCTCAACTCTTCATACAATCCTAACTGATTTTCCTGAACCAATATAGTGTTAGAATACCTTTTCAACCTAGGGCATCTACCACTACGTTTGCTTTACCGGAATGATAATGGATTCCAAGGTCATAATCCTTTATCAACTCTAACCATCGCCTTTGCCTCAAAGGAATGAGTAAAGATGTATTTAAGACTCTTGTGGTCCGTGAAAATCTCGTAGCGGTTACCAATCAGGTAATGTCACCAGATTTTCAAAGCATGCACATTTGTCGCTAACTCCAAATCATGTGTCAGGTAATTTTCTTCATGAGGCCTCAACTGTCGGGATGCATATGCCACCACTTTTCCTAACTGCATAAGCACACATCCGAGACCCTGACGAGAGGTGTCAGCGAAAACCTCAAAGTCCTTATGGATATTAGGCAGAACCAACACAGGTGCATAAGCTAGTCTTTGCTTCAACTCGTGAAAACTTCACTCACATGCATCGGTCCAATCAAACTTCTTCTCTTTCTTCAATAGATGAGTCATGGCTCTAGCAGTTTTGGAGAATCCTTCGATAAATAAATGGTAGTATCAAGCTAAACTAAGAAAACTTCTCACCTAAGTGACGGACTTGGGTTGTTTCCAATCCATTACAGCCTCAACTTTGGCAGGATCTGCTTCAACTCCTCCTCGTGATACAATACGTCTGAGGAAAGCCACTTGACTTAGCCTGTGGATATCATGGGGATATACTCCAGATCTTAGGATGATGTGACAATTGGCAATGGCGTTAACAGTTTGTCATTTCGCGTGTTTTCGCCTGATTCGATCTTGTCGAGTCTCGGTAGTCTCGCTGTGGCGGCGGTCGAGACGGTCCATGCGGCGATCGACCGCCCCGTGGCGATCATACCGCAATTTCAGAAAGTGAGGGTTTGAGCTGGGCCAAAAATATAGGGTGTAGGCAAGAGAGAAGATTCTATTGCACTTGGTCTCATAATTTTTAGAGTCTCCAGTCAAAAGTTATATTCGATTGAAAATTCCAGTAGGTTTCGGTTTTCGAGAGAGGAAATTCGGCTAAAGCCCAACTGGCGGTCTGACCAGCCAATAGGTGGCGGTCAGACCGACCAGGGTGGGCGGTCAGACCGGCCCTACGGGCAGTATGGCCGGTTTTCACTTGGATCGTCGGCCTTCGTGGCGGCGATGTTCGGTTGTTAGGTCAAAGTCATGAGTTTCAGTGCATATGTATTGCATGATGCATGTTTTGACTAACATGGGTCAAGTTGTAAAGAGCTTATTCCTGGATTCGGTTTACTTATCTATTGTTGTGCAGGTTGCTTGGTGGTCAACGACGGTCAACGTCGAGGGTGATCGGGACTATGCTTGGAGAGTTGAGATCCAGAACGATCGACGATGCCAGGTGAGGTCAATGAACTCAAGCATGATGCAAGATGGACAAGGGTAACCTATTGGCTAATTCAAGGCGCAAGATGGCGCAAGGTGTAGCTAATTAGGTCAAGAGGTGTTAAAGACGGCGCATTAAAATGCATGCGTGCGTGACCCATTTGTTTTGGGCCTTAACGGCGCCCAATTGAGTCAAACTTCTAGAAGGTCTAAGCCTCCACTATAACTAGGGGAGGGAGGTGGCTGCACCTCCTCTTTCGTCTTTTTTGCTATTTTTGTAAACCCTAAATTTCATAGGGAGAGCTTTTGTGGAGGCTAGGGTTCTTGATAGTTTGATGTGATTTTCGTGCTCTTGGATTGAGCATTGTCCTCCATTAATGGAGAGGCTGTAAGCTCATATCATATCAATCAATCAAAGGAAAGTTTGATCAATATTTTGTCTTATTGCGTTCTTTCTGTACATTTGATGATTTTGAGTCTATCTTTGATCAGCTAGTTTTTTATTGAATTCTTCACGTGATCTAGCTTGCTGTGACATGTGGGAACCTATCTAGGATCATCTTGATCATCAATCACCCACGAACAAGATCATGGATCAAGTTTTTGTTTTGACACGGTTTTGAACCCTTCTTCAATCAAACGGAAAAGGATCTTGATTCCTCCAAGAATTATCATAATTTTTTATTGGAACAGCTTCCTGATATCATAGAGAAGGTGTGTTCCAAGTTTCATCAAGTTTGGAGATGTAGATCAAAACTTTCATCGATTTGCAACTTCGTCATCGGGCTGTTTGATCTGTTCTGGAGGCCAGCGGTCAGACCGACCAACATCACCGGTCAGACCGGCAGAAAATTGGTCTGACTGCCCTTGAGCCAGTGGTTCAACCGGTAGTGCACTGAGATTTGTTATCTTGTGTTTGATCTTTTGTAGTATTGATTAGGGGTTTTTATTAGATTCAATATTAGTCTTCCGCTGTACTGATATACTGATCTTCATAGCTTCCATAGCTACTGGAGTGAAATATTATTGAATCCATTATTTGTGAAAAAGTGAGCGTGCTCCTATTCAACCCCCCCCCTCTAGTCGCCTTTTCGGTCCAACAAGTGATATCAGAGCCCGGTTAGTTCAATCTTGATCTTAACCGGTCACTGAACTTGGTGATGGATAGATACTCCACAAAGCAGTATATCTTCGATGGGCACGACTATGCCTATTGGAAGAATCGCATGCGAGTCTTCCTCGAGAGCGAAGCACATGCTATATGGGAGGTTGTTCGAGTCCCGCTCGTTGTGCCTGAAGTTGCTACGCCGGGTTCAGAAGCCCTTTTGGCTAACAACAATACGGCTAAAAACCTTTTGTATGGTGGACTTGGGAGACAGGAGTATAATCGGATCTGCAATCTTGAGACTACGCATGAGATTTGGAACACTCTCGAAACCTATCATGAGGGTTCGTCCCAAGTCAAGAAAGTACGCCAAACAGTCTATAAGTGTTAATATAACAAATTCGAGATGCGTCCTGGAGAGAGCATCGATGACATTTTCAATCGCTTTAATAAAGTGATTAATCAAATGAAAGCTGTTGGTATTTAATATTCTCAATCTGAAAATACCACCTACCTCTTGGCTGCAATCAACAACAAGGAGTGGGAGATAAAGGCTACCGCCATTGAGGAGAATGTCAACCTCTCTGATCTGACTTTAGAGCTGCTCTATAGCAAGCACAAGACTCATGAGATTAAAAGGATTGATCATCCCAAGAAAGAAAACATGGCTTTGGTAGCAGACCCGCTCAAGAGAGCTTCTGATGGGTCTTTTGAGTCTTCTTCTGGATTTTCGATTGCTGGTTTATCTACAATTCATGAAGAAGAGTTTGAGAGTCTTCCCGAGGCTGAGTTGGCCCTCATAGTCAAAAAGGTCACACGGGCCTACAATAATATGAGAAACAGAAATCGAGGAGGTCCCGTGACTTGCTATGAGTGTGGTGAGCTAAATCGTATCCGGGCAAATTGCCCCAAGCTGCAAGTTAAGAGCAACCATAAGGGGGAAAGTCAGCTTGGAGGAAGCCTAAATGGAACAACTCAAGGTATGATGTTTCCCAACTGACAAAGGTCGCTCACCGGGTGCTTGCCGCTTTTGAGGATCAATCCTTAAGCGATGTTGACTCCGGGAGTGAGGAGGACAAGGAGGAGGAGATCCCTCAAAACAAGAAGGGTAAGGTCAAGGATTTCACCGGCTTGTCCTTCATGGTCGACTCCGTTGACGACGACAACGATGAGGTATCTCCTTCCTATGATGTTCTTTCTGATAGATGTGAATCTATGTTTGAGCAACTCATGAGTCAGGATAAGGTTTTAGAGTTTGTCATGGCCAAGAATAAGAACTTAGAGTCACAAGAAGATAATTTGAATTTAGAACTTGAAAATACTAAAACTCTTGAATCTTATGAATGTTCATCCTGCCATGCTTTGCACTCTGAATTTGCTAAACTGCAATCTGCTCATGATATTGCTTTGCAACAACTTGAAAATGATAGGACTGAGTTTGTTGAAGTTAAATCTGCTCCATGTGAAAAATACTTAGAGTCTAACAAGTTAGTTGCTTCTGGTGTGGTTGATCCTAGCTTTTGCACTTTCTGCTTAGAACGCAAACATGAAGTTAAAGATATTTTGGAAGCAGCTAGAGCTAAATATGCTGTAATACCCTGGAAATCGAATCGGTAAATCACAGATTTAGCCGAGAGGAGAAAAGGGAATAAGAGGAATAGCAAATGGACTCCAAAAATTCTAGAAAAATTCACAGAAATTCCTTGAATTATTCTAGACTTAATAAAAATACTTTTAACTTTAAATTTTCTTTTTCTTTTACCACTAAAATAATTTTTCCATTTCGGATAAAACAAAAATAAATTTCTAAAATCCAATAAATCCAAGAAAATTCTTAAAATAATAATTTTGATTTTAAATTCCAGAAAATTCAATTAAACCAACTTTAATTTAATTGAAGTTTGATTAACTCATATTAAACTGCAAATGATTTTGAAATTTCTAAATTAAGCTTTTAGCAAAAAGAAACAAATGGTTCTCTTTTTAAAATTTTCAAAAACTCCGAAAAACGGGACGCTACAAACCTACCCCTCTTAAAGGGAATCTCGACCCCGAGATTCAGGCTGACTAGAGAATAGGTGGGGAAACTCAGCCTTCAAGTCATCTTCTCGTTCCCAAGTGGCTTCTTCTTCTGTGGTTGCTCCAATCGACCTTGCGTAAACGGATGGTCTTACTTCTTGTCACTCGCTCGCTACTTCCAAGATCTTGATGGGATGCTCCTTGTAGGTGAGGTCTTCTTGCGGGGCAATTGCTTCCACCGCATCCGCTCTTGGCACACGCAAACACTTCTTCACCGCGACACGTGGAAGACATTATGCACATCCGGCGGTGAGGCGGAGGTCCAACTGGTAAGCGACTTCTCCTCTTCGGGCTAGAACTGGGAAAGGTCCGATGTACCTTGGTGCAAGCTTTCCACTTACTCTGAAACGACGCATCCCTTTGAGAGGCGACACCTTCAGGTACACATGATCACCAGGTGCAAAAGCTAGATCTCGGCGACGGTTATCAGCATAACTCTTCTGCTCGTCTGTCTCTTTGTTTTGACCTTTCTCGATTGATCGAACTTGCTCTTCGGCTTTTTCCAAAATATCTGGCCCAAACACTTGTCTTTCGCCTACTTCATTCCAATACAAGGGTGTCCTGCATTTTCTTCCGTAAAGAGCTTCAAATGGAGACATCTGGAGGCTTGACTGGTAACTGTTGTTATAGGAAAACTCTGCATAAGGTAGCATTTGATCCCAACTGATCTGATTTGCTAAGGCACAAGCCCTTAACATATCTTCTAGGATTTGATTTACTCTTTACATCATCCATCCGTCTGGGATGATAAGTCAGATCTTGAAATTTAGATTAGTACCCAAAACAACATGCAACTTCGCCAAAATCTTGAGGTGAATCGATCCTCGATCCGACACGATCTTCTTGGCACTCCATGCCGGGCACACTATCTTTGCCATGTACAGCTTCGCGATCTATCACGAGTAAGTAGTCTTGATCGGGAGAAAGTGAGCAACTTTGGTTAGACGATCCACAATTACCCGTGATAGAATCATATCCCGACCTTGTCCTTGGCAAACCAAAGGATAAAATCCATGCCAATTTCTTCCCACTTCCATTCGGCACTTTCAAGGGTTGCAGGAGTCCAGCAGGTCTTTGATGCTCGGCTTTAACTCGCTGACAGACATCACACTGAGCTACATACTCGGCAATATCACGCTTCATGCTAGGCCACCAATACATTTCTTTAAGGTCTTGGTACATCTTTGTGCTTCCAGGGTGAATGGAGTACAAAGTTTCATGGGCTTCCTTGAGTATCAGCTGCTTAAGCTCTTTCTGATCTGGAACACAGATTCGCTTGTCAAACCAAATGGTGCCTTGCTCATCTTCTGAAAATCTCAAGGCTTTACCCTTTTCATGTTGCTCTTGATTTCCTTAATATTGGCATCTTCAATTTGAGCTTCCTTGATCTGATTCCGCAAACTGGGTTGAACTTGTAAGGCAGCTAGATAACCTTCTTCAACCAACTCTAACTTGAGCTTCAGGAACTCTTCATGAAGGGCTGGCTGATTTTCCTTGATCGACAGGGTATTGCAGTAGACTTTTCTGCTCAAGGCATCTGCCACAACATTAGCTTTGCCTGGGTGGTAATGGATTCCAATATCATAATCCTTTATTAACTCTAACCACCTTCTTTGCCTCATATTAAGATCAGCCTGAGTGAAAATGTACTTCAAGCTCTTATGGTCCGTGTAGACTTCACAGCGATTACCAATAAGGTAATGACGCCATATCTTTAGAGCATGCACTACGGCAGCTAACTCCAAGTCATGAGTGGGGTAATTCACTTCATGAGGCCTCAATTGACGGGAAGCATAGGCCACTACCTTCCTTTCTTGCATCAGGACACAACCAAGTCCTTGCCGGGATGCATCACGTAAAATCTCAAAATTCTTAGGACATCGGGCAAAATCAACACCGAGTCATTGAAGCCGCGGTTACCGGAATCTATTTGGCGAGGTGTCTTTGCTGTGGGCTCAATGTGACAGGTGGAGCAACACGGGCAGGAGGCGGCACATTCATTCTGACTCTCTGGGAGTGAGACTGATGGGCACTGTGCTGCATCATCTTTCTCTTGCGGGATTCTTCAAGCTCACGGCGGGATTCCTCGATGAGCATGGCCTTGTTCACCAAGTGCTGGAAATCTGCATAATCATTCCCAATGACTTGCACCTTCAAACTGGGGTTGAGTCCTCTCTTGAAGCGCTTCAGGGGCATCATCTGTGGCAACGTCCTCTGGGGCATAACGGGACAACTGAGTGAATCTGTTAAGATATTCACTCACTGACGTGTTGCCTTGCTGCAGCTCACGGAACTCATTCTTCTTCATTTCCACCTTTCCATCAGGGATATGGGAGTGGCGGAAAGCTCCTGAAAACTCGGCCCAAGTGATACTCTCGGGGTTTCCATGGGCGGCACAATAGTTCTCCCACCATTCTGCAGCGGTACCTTCAAGCTGGTGAGTGGCATACAGAACCTTCTCGCGATCATCACAACGGGTGATAGCGAGCTTCTTTCCATGGAACGTAACCACCATTCATGCCCAATGGCTCCGAGGAGCTAGAGAAAGTGGGCGGATGGGTCCTTAGAAACTCGCCACCGATCGAGGAAACACCGGGGTGGAGCAGCGAGGCGTGGCACCGCTGATCGCTCGATTCATCATGCGAGAAGGGCGGCGAATGATGCAGTTCTGGCGATTCATCATCTGAGTCATATTCTGCATCAAGGAGCTCATCAGCTGCGTCTGGGCTGCCATGAACTGACTCAAACCCGGATCTGCACTGGCGGCCTGAGAAGACGGGGCACTGGCGCTTGGAGTCTCATCCTGGCTTGCGGAGTTGCGGGTCTGAACCATCTGCGACAAAGCTTCACGGGTTTAATAGACGAGAGGAAGAAAGCAATTTAGATGAGAGGGAAAGCATTTAGATAAGCGAGGAACAAGGGAGATAGATGGATCAACCTAATGCGGACAAAAATTGGTTTTACCCAACGAACGGATAGCCGGAAAGCTATCAAGAAGCAAACCAAAAGGGACACTTAAGCACAAAAGCAATATTACGCAGACTACACGAATCTAAAACTAGGAGGCGACTACCAATCTAATCTTTACGGAGGGTCAACTTGGAACAGACTGCGGATCTTAAGCTTCCAAAGCTTCCATTGCTTGATCTTGAAGGGCTCGATCCTAGGGATAATCCAGAGATGAGGGAGTCAATTTAAATTTGAAAACCAAGTTCCAGAAAAGATAAGATAAAAGAACTCAAGAATGATATAAGAGGGTAAGACGATAAGAAAAGAATAGAACAAGGTAAGAAAGAGCAGAATAAGATGAGAGAAGAATATCTAGTCAAGTTAATTGCTTGGTTTGATTTAGAAAATATATTTTGAATCTTTGACTAAGACGACCAATCTAACTAAAGGCTACGTCCTACAGTCGATATGGCTCTGATACCATCTCTTGTCGGGACCCCGGGTGTCACACAACCCCGAGACCCTCTGTGCATACCAAGCTAGTCCCATGATCAGTAGCTAGCTTGCACAGTTACAACAATGATGTAATCATAACCATTCAACAACGAACTAATGAAGCAGACAAAGTAATATTAATTAAAACAACAAAGACCTTATGGTCAAGGTTCTTACAAAAGTCGCCTCACAGGGCTTAGCAACAACAGTATCCGCAATGAAATCTCAAAAACACGTGGAGCCCAATCGACATGCCCACAGGCAATCGAGTGGAGGACGTGACCTAGTTCGCAAGGTCTTCAAAGTAGCCTTCTTCATAGTACTCAACATTTCCTGGTTCTTCTGCTGGGACTGATCAACAAAGGGCATAAAGCCGTGAGTACATAAAGTACTCAGCAAGTCGTAGAGAAATGTATGCACATAGTATTCATGCCAGGCTTAAACAAGGATAGCTTTATGGTTAATTTGCAGAAAGCAAGTTTAACAGTAAATACAATAATTAGATGGCAAAGCAGGATTTGAAAAGAATAATACATAGATAACCAAGTTCTTTTGAATCAAACAGTGAACATCCCGTTCACTTCCCAACCATTCCAACCAAACGTTTCCATCGAACCAAACCACATTTTTGAAAATGCTACCCCTTGCGCGAAATCACTGTGCATGTCCGTGAATCGGGACACGGCTATTCGAATAGATTTTGACACTCTGCAGAGGTTGTACGACTTTACCCACAAGACACGAATTCTCTAGTTTGTTTGGCATCCGTCGATACCACCGCCACTTCCTTTGGTGAGTAGTCTAGAGCACGTGACAAGGCTTTTACAAAGTTCCATTTTGCCTCGGTTACGCCTCGCTAAGGTTTCGCCATCACACCCCATCTTGCGCCAATAAATGACCACAATGAACCGACTCAAAACTTTCCTAATTAATTGGCGGTCAGTCCCATACCGGACTTATGGTTGCACGAGGTGACCTGATCAATGACTTGCAAAGTTAAGTCCTTAGTTGGTCGCTCGCACAAGTCTACCACAACCCAATGTGCATTACGCACCCACTCTAGCTTCCTACCTCAAGCCCGAGCATAAATCATTTTTGTTCATTCCCAACCAAATGGCAATCCCTGCCATGGCACAACATCTTTTAATAAAAGTGGCCTCACACCACTGTTCCATAGTTCCATTAGTCAAATTTCAATCATCATTGAACATGTGATCGAAAGTCTCGCGGGTAACTAGAGCATGTCTAAGCAATAATACGCTCCCAAGTTGGTATACAATTATGTCCAACTAGTATTAACCATCCTAAGGTGTTCAAAGATATATGTCATTCAAGGAGACATTTCATTTTCAATTCATCAAGGAGGCATAATGGCAATTTGGTAATTATCTACTCCCAAAACCATTTTTAATAAAACTAGCCATGCATGATAATTTAAAGCAATATACATTTGTAGAATGGGTTCAACATGGTCAAAGGCCTACGACTTGCCTTCGTGACGAGGAGAGGGTCTTGATCGTCGAATTGAAGAAATCTTCCAAACGCAGGAATCTACACGTCGAGAATAGCAACAAATAAATAAAACAGCATCAAATGAACTCCAAAAATTACAAAACCAGTACCAAATGAAAGAGGATGAATTTATATAAATTTAGAAATTTGGATCACCCAAGTCGGAGTTCGGATGTGAAAGTTATAGCCAAAAGAAATTTCAAATCACATAAAATGATAGAATTAGGGTTTTTCGATTTTCGGTTTAATTTTCAACCGAAAATTCCGGTTTTGACGTCGTGGCGCAATCCACGACGCAGCAGCCACGTGGGCGAAACCGTTGACGCGGCGCCGACGTGGCGCCACGTGGGTGGCCACGTGGGCTCGGGCCCACGGGTCAGAGAGAGAGAGAGAGAGAGAGAGAGAGAGAGGGAGCGCGCGCGTGGCCGGGGGACGACGGCAGCAACGGGAACGGCGGGCGACGCCGGAGACGGCGGCGCGGAGGCGGCGGGCGGCGAGAAGAAGACGGAGGAGCGGCGGGCGAGGAGCAGCGAGAGAGAGAGAGAGGAGAGAAAGAGAACGCGGAGACGAACGGCGGCTTTATAGCGAGGCCACGGCGCGCATGGATGGGCGCGGCGTGGCGAGGCGGAGGAGGCGGGATGGGACGGCACGGCAGGACGCGGCGAGGCGCGGCGGCGGCGACGGACGGCGCGGATTCGCGGCGGGATTCGCGGCGGCGGGATTCGCGCGCGAGCGCAGAGACGATGAGCGAGGCCGTCCGATTTCGACGGACGGTGGGGCGAGGAGGCGCGGTGAACGAGCCGTCCTATTTCGATCGGACGGTGGGGAAGTCCAACGGGCGCGGGCGAACGGATGCGAAGCGGGCGCCGTCCGATTTCGATCGGACGGTGGGAAGAGGAAAGGGCGCGGGCGAAGGAGACGAACGGCCGCGGGCGAACGGGAGCGGCCGGATCTCGATCCAACGGCCAAGAGCAAAGGGCGACGCGGCGAAGCGAGAGCCACACGATGAGGATCCAACGGCCGAGGTGAAGGGGAGGCGCGGGAGCGGGGAAACGGGCCGCGGGAGTGGGCCGGAGGCGGAAACAGTGGTGGGCCGGCTAGGGTTTCGGCCCACGCACAGAAAAGAGATTTTAAATTCATTTTTGGATTTCAGAAATTCAAATAAATCAAAAGGCAATTTAGAAAATAGCAAATGGACTCCAAAAATTCTAGAAAAATTCACAGAAATTCCTTGAATTATTCTAGACTTAATAAAAATACTTTTAACTTTAAATTTTCTTTTTCTTTTACCACTAAAATAATTTTTCCATTTCGGATAAAACAAAAATAAATTTCTAAAATCCAATAAATCCAAGAAAATTCTTAAAATAATAATTTTGATTTTAAATTCCAGAAAATTCAATTAAACCAACTTTAATTTAATTAAAGTTTGATTAACTCATATTAAACTGCAAATGATTTTGAAATTTCTAAATTAAGCTTTTGGCAAAAAGAAACAAATGGTTCTCTTTTTAAAATTTTCAAAAACTCCGAAAAACGGGACGCTACAAACCTACCCCTCTTAAAGGGAATCTCGACCCCGAGATTCAGGCTGACTAGAGAATAGGTGGGGAAACTCAGCCTTCAAGTCATCTTCTCGTTCCCAAGTGGCTTCTTCTTCGGTGTGGTTGCTCCACTGGACCTTGCAGAAACGGATGGTCTTACTTCTTGTCACTCGTTCTGCTACTTCCAAGATCTTGATGGGATGCTCCTTGTAGGTGAGGTCTTCTTGCGGGCAATTGCTTCCACCGGCATCCGCTCTTGCACACGCAAAACACTTCTTCACCGCGACACGTGGAAGACATTATGCACATCCGATACCGAGGCGGGAGGTCCAACTGGTAAGCGACTTCTCCTCTTCGGGCTAGAACTGGGAAAGGTCCGATGTACCTTGGTGCAAGCTTTCCACTTACTCTGAAACGACGCATCCCTTTGAGAGGCGACACCTTCAGGTACACATGATCACCAGGTGCAAAAGCTAGATCTCGGCGACGGCATCGGCATAACTCTTCTCGCTGATGCATCTTGTTTTTTCACCTTTCTCGATTGATCGAACTTGCTCTTGGCTTTTTCCAAAATATCTCGCCCAAACACTTGTCTTTCGCCTACTTCATTCCAATACAAGGGTGTCTGCATTTTCTTCCGTAAAGAGCTTCAAATGGAGACATCTGAGGCTTGACTGTAATCGTTGTTATAGGAAAACTCGCATAAGGTAGCATTTGATCCCAATCGATCGATTTGCTAAGGCACAAGCCCTTAACATATCTTCTAGGATTTGATTTACTCTTTACATACATCCATCCGTGCAGGGATGATAAGTCATCTTGAAATTTAGATTAGTACCCAAAACAACATGCAACTTCTCGCCAAAATCTTGAGGTGAATCGGATCCTCGATCGACACGATCTTCTTGGCACTCCATCTTTGGCACACTATCTTTGCCATGTACAGTTCGCGATCTATCACGAGTAAGTAGTCTTGATCGGGAGAAAGTGAGCAACTTTGGTTAGACGATCCACAATTACCCGGATAGAATCATATCGACCTTGTCCTTGGCAAACCAAAGATAAAATCCATGCCAATTTCTTCCCACTTCCATTCGGGCACTTTCAAGGGTTGCGAGGAGTCCAAAGAGTCTTTGATGCTCGGCTTTAACTCATTGACGGACATCACATCGAGCTACATACTCGGCAATATCACGCTTCATGCTAGGCCACCAATACATTTCTTTAAGGTCTTGGTACATCTTTGTGCTTCGGGGTGAATGGAGTACAAAGTTTCATGGGCTTCCTTGAGTATCACCGCTAAGCTCTTTACGATCTGGAACACGATTAAACTTGTCAAACCAAATGGTGCCTTGCTCATCTTCCGAAAATCTCAAGGCTTTACCCTTTTCATGTTGCTCTTGATTTCCTTAATATTGGCATCTTCAATTTGAGCTTCCTTGATCTCGATTCCAAACCGGGTTGAACTTGTAAGGCGCCTAGATAACCTTCTTCAACCAACTCTAACTTGAGCTTGGAACTCTTCATGAAGGGCTGGCTGATTTTCCTTGATCGACAGGGTATTGCAGTAGACTTTTCTGCTCAAGGCATCTGCCACAACATTAGCTTTGCCTGGGTGGTAATGGATTCCAATATCATAATCCTTTATTAACTCTAACCACCTTCTTTGCCTCATATTAAGATCAGCCTGAGTGAAAATGTACTTCAAGCTCTTATGGTCCGTGTAGACTTCACAGCGATTACCAATAAGGTAATGACGCCATATCTTTAGAGCATGCACTACGGCAGCTAACTCCAAGTCATGAGTGGGGTAATTCACTTCATGAGGCCTCAATTGACGGGAAGCATAGGCCACTACCTTCCTTTCTTGCATCAGGACACAACCAAGTCCTTGCCGGGATGCATCACAGAAAATCTCAAAATTCTTCCGGACATCGGGCAAAATCAACACCGAGTCGTTGAAGCCGCGGATTCTTTGGAACTATTTGGGCGAGGTGTTGCTCTGGGGCTCAATGTGACAGTGGAGCAACACGGCGAGGGCGGCACATTCATTCTGACTCTCTGGGAGTGAGACTGATGGGCACTGTGCTGCATCATCTTTCTCTTGCGGGATTCTTCAAGCTCACGGCGGGATTCCTCGATGAGCATGGCCTTGTTCACCAAGTCTTTGGAAATCGCATAATCATTCCCAATGACTTGCACCTTCAAACCGGGTTGAGTCCTCTCTTGAAGCGCTTGGCGGGCATCATCTGTGGCAACGTCCTCCGGGCATAACGGACAACCGAGTGAATCTGTTAAGATATTCACTCACTGACGTGTTGCCTTGCTGCAGCTCACGGAACTCATTCTTCTTCATTTCCACCTTTCCATCGTGGATATGGGAGTGGCGGAAAGCTCCTCAAAACTCGGCCCAAGTGATACTCTCGGGGTTTCCATGGCGGCACAATAGTTCTCCCACCATTCTGCAATGTACCTTCAAGCCGGTGAGTGGCATCTGAGAACCTTCTCGCGATCATCACAACGGGTGATAGCGAGCTTCTTTCCATGGAACGTAACCACCATCATGCGTCCAATGGCTCAGAGGAGCTAGAGAAAGTGGGCGGATGGGTCCTTAGAAACTCTGCCATGCGGGTGAGAAACACCGGGGTGGAGCAGCGAGGCGTGGCGTGGCGCTTGACTGCTACGATTCATCATCTGCGAGAAGGGCAAAGAATGATGCAGTTCTGGCGATTCATCATCCGAGTCATATTCGCATCAAGGAGCTCATCACCGTGCGTCGGGCTGCCATGAATCGACTCAAACCGGATCTGCATTTGGCGGCTCGAGAAGACGGGCATCGGCGCTTGAGTCTCATCACGGCTTATGGAGTTGCGTGCGAACCATCTGCGACAAAGCTTCACGGGTTTAATAGGCGAGAGGAAGAAAGCAATTTAGATGAGAGGAAAGCATTTAGATAAGCGAGGAACAAGGGAGATAGATGGATCAACCTAATGCGGACAAAAATTGGTTTTACCCAACGAACGGATAGCCGGAAAGCTATCAAGAAGCAAACCAAAAGGGACACTTAAGCACAAAAGCAATATTACGCAGACTACACGAATCTAAAACTAGGGAGGCAGCTACCAATCTAATCTTTACGGAGGGTCAACTTGGAACAGACTGCGGATCTTAAGCTTCCAAAGCTTCCATTGCTTGATCTTGAAGGGCTCGATCCTAGGGATAATCCAGAGATGAGGGAGTCAATTTAAATTTGAAAACCAAGTTCCAGAAAAGATAAGATAAAAGAACTCAAGAATGATATAAGAGGGTAAGACGATAAGAAAAGAATAGAACAAGGTAAGAAAGAGCAGAATAAGATGAGAGAAGAATATCTAGTCAAGTTAATTGCTTGGTTTGATTTAGAAAATATATTTTGAATCTTTGACTAAGACGACCAATCTAACTAAAGGCTACGCCCTACGATCGATATGGCTCGATACCATCTCTTGTCGGGACCCCGTGTCACACAACCCCGAGACCCTCTGTGCATACCAAGCTAGTCCCATGATCGAGCTAGCTTGCACATTACAACAATGATGTAATCATAACCATTCAACAACGAACTAATGAAGCGATAAAGTAATATTAATTAAAACAACAAAGACCTTATGGTCAAGGTTCTTACAAAAGTCGCCTCACGTGGCTTAGCAACAACAGAGTATCCGCAATGAAATCTCAAAAACACGTGGAGCCCAATCGACATGCCCACGAGCAATCGAGTGGAGGGCGTGACCTAGTTCGCAAGGTCTTCAAAGTAGCCTTCTTCATAGTACTCAACATTTCTGGTTCTTCTGCTGGACCGATCAACAAAGGGCATAAAGCCGTGAGTACATAAAGTACTCGACAAGTCGTAGAGAAATGTATGCACATAGTATTCATGCCAGCTTAAACAAGGATAGCTTTATGGTTAATTTGCGTAAAGCAAGTTTAACGATAAATACAATAATTAGATGGCAAAGCGAGATTTGAAAAGAATAATACATAGATAACCAAGTTCTTTTGAATCAAGCGGTGAACATCCGTTCACTTCCCAACCATTCAACCAAACGTTTCCATCGAACCAAACCACATTTTTGAAAATGCTACCCTTGCGCGAAATCACTGTGCATGTCCGTGAATCGGGACACGGCTATTCAATAGATTTTTGACACTCTGCAGAGGTTGTGCGGCTTTACCCACAAGACACGAATTCTCTAGTTTGTTTGGCATCCGTCGATACCACCGCCACTTCCTTTGGTGAGTAGTCTAGAGCACGTGACAAGGCTTTTACAAAGTTCCATTTTGCCTCGGTTACGCGCTAAGGTTTCGCCATCACACCCCTCTTGCGCCAATAAATGTACCACAATGAACCGACTCAAAACTTTCCTAATTAATTGGCGGTCCGTCCCATACCGGACTTATGGTTGCACGAGGTGACCGGATCAATGACTTGCAAAGTTAAGTCCTTAGTTGGTCGCTCGCACAAGTCTACCACAACCCAATGTGCATTACGCACCCACTCTAGCTTCCTACCTCAAGCCCGAGCATAAATCATTTTGTTCATTCCCAACCAAATGGCAATCCCTGCCATGGCACAACATCTTTTAATAAAAGTGGCCTCACACCACTGTTCCATAGTTCCATTAGTCAAATTTCAATCATCATTGAACATGTGATCGAAAGTCTCGCGGGTAACTAGAGCATGTCTAAGCAATAATACGCTCCCAAGTTGGTATACAATTATGTCCAACTAGTATTAACCATCCTAAGGTGTTCAAGGATATATGTCATTCAAGGAGACATTTCATTTTCAATTCATCAAGGAGGCATAATGGCAATTTGGTAATTATCTACTCCCAAAACCATTTTTAATAAAACTAGCCATGCATGATAATTTAAAGCAATATACATTTGTAGAATGGGTTCAACATGGTCAAAGGCCTACGACTTGCCTTCGTTGACGAGGAGAGGGTCTTCGGTCGTCGGGTCGAAGAAATCTTCCGAAACGCCGGAATCTACACGTGCGAGAATAGCAACAAATAAATAAAACAGCATAAAATGAACTCCAAAAATTACAAAACCAGTACCAAATGAAAGAGGATGAATTTATATAAATTTAGAAATTTGGATCACCCAAGTCGGAGTTCGGATGTGAAAGTTATAGCCAAAAGAAATTTCAAATCACATAAAATGATAGAATTAGGGTTTTTCGGATTTTCGGATTTAATTTTCAACTGAAAATTCCGGTTTTGACGTCATTGGCGCAACGCGACGCAGCAGCCCACGTGGCGAATCAGCTGACGCTGGCGCCGACGTGGCGCCACGTGGGTAACCACGTGGGCTCGGGCCTGGTCGAGAGAGAGAGAGAGAGAGAGAGAGAGGAGGAGGCGCGGCGGCCGGAGCTGGGGGACAACGGCGCAAGAACGGCAACGGCGGCGACGCGGGAGACGGCGGCGCGGAGGCGGCGAGGCGAGAAGAAGACGGAGGAGCGGCGGGCGAGGAGCAAGAGAGAGAGAGGAGGGAGAGAGAAGAGAACGCGGAGACGAACGGCGGCTTTATAGCGAGGCCACGGGCGGCGCGGATGGGCGCGGCGTGGCGGACGCGAGGAGGCGGGATGGGGCGGCACGCAGCGGACGCGCGAGGCGCGCGGCGAGGCGACGGACAGCGCGGATTCGCGGCGCGGATTCGCGGCGGCGGGATTCGCGGCGCGCGCGAAGACGATGATGAGGCCGTCCGATTTCGACGGACGGTGGGGAGCGAGGGAGGCGCGGTGAACGAGAGCCGTCCGATTCGACGGACGGTGGGAAGTCCAACGGCGCGGCGAACGGATCGAAAGGGCGCCGTCCGATTTCGATCGGACGGTGGGAAGAGGAAAGGGCGCGGGCGAAGGAGACGAACGGCCGCGGGCGAACGGGACCGGCCGGATCTCGATCCAACGGCCAAGAGCAAAGGGCGACGCGGCGAAGCGAGAGCCACACGATGAGGATCCAACGGCCGAGGTGAAGGGGAGGCGCGGGAGCGGGGAAACGGGCCGCGGGAGTGGGCCGGAGGCGGAAACAGTGGTGGGCCGGCTAGGGTTTCGGCCCACGCACAGAAAAGAGATTTTAAATTCATTTTGGATTTGAAATTCAAATAAATCAAAAGGCAATTTAGAAAATAGCAAATGGACTCCAAAATTCTAGAAAAATTCACGAAATTCCTTGAATTATTCTAGACTTAATAAAATACTTTTAACTTTAAATTTTCTTTTTCTTTTACCACTAAAATAATTTTTCCATTTCGGATAAAACAAAAATAAATTTCTAAAATCCAATAAATCCAAGAAAATTCTTAAAATAATAATTTTGATTTTAAATTCCAGAAAATTCAATTAAACCAACTTTAATTTAATTGAAGTTTGATTAACTCATATTAAACTGCAAATGATTTTGAAATTTCTAAATTAAGCTTTTGGCAAAAAGAAACAAATGGTTCTCTTTTTAAAATTTTCAAAAACTCCGAAAAACGGGACGCTACAAACCTACCCCTCTTAAAGGGAATCTCGACCCCGAGATTCAGGCTGACTAGAGAATAGGTGGGGAAACTCAGCCTTCAAGTCATCGTCTCGTTCCCAAGTGGCTTCTTCTTCGGTGTGGTTGCTCCACTGGACCTTGCAGAAACGGATGGTCTTACTTCTTGTCACTCGTTCTGCTACTTCCAAGATCTTGATGGGATGCTCCTTGTAGGTGAGGTCTTCTTGCAGGGCAATTGCTTCCACTGGCATCTGCTCTTCGGGCACACGCAAACACTTCTTCAGCTGCGACACGTGGAAGACATTATGCACATCCGATACCGAGGCGGAGGTCCAACCGTAGCGACTTCTCCTCTTCAGGCTAGAACTGGGAAAGGTCCGATGTACCTTGGTGCAAGCTTTCCACTTACTCTGAAACGACGCATCCCTTTGAGAGGCGACACCTTCAGGTACACATGATCACCAGGTGCAAAAGCTAGATCTCGGCGACGGTTATCAGCATAACTCTTCTGCCTGGTCTGTGCTGTTTTCAGCCTTTCTCTGATTGATCGAACTTGCTCTTCGGCTTTTTCCAAAATATCTGGCCCAAACACTTGTCTTTCGCCTACTTCATTCCAATACAAGGGTGTCCTGCATTTTCTTCCGTAAAGAGCTTCAAATGGAGACATCTGGAGGCTTGACTGGTAACTGTTGTTATAGGAAAACTCTGCATAAGGTAGCATTTGATCCCAACTGATCTGATTTGCTAAGGCACAAGCCCTTAACATATCTTCTAGGATTTGATTTACTCTTTACATCTGGCCCATCCGTCTGGGATGATAAGTCAGATTGAAATTTAGATTAGTACCCAAAACAACATGGCAACTTCGCCAAAATCTTGAGGTGAATCGATCCTCGATCGACACGATCTTCTTGACACTCCATCTTTGGCACACTATCTTTGCCATGTACAGATTACGCGATCTATCACGAGTAAGTAGTCTTGACTGGGAGAAAGTGAGCAACTTTGGTTAGACGATCCACAATTACCCAGATAGAATCATATCCTGACCTTGTCCTTGGCAAACCAGTGATAAAATCCATGCCAATTTCTTCCCACTTCCATTCGGGCACTTTCAAGGGTTGCAGGAGTCCAGCAGGTCTTTGATGCTCGGCTTTAACTCGCTGACAGACATCACACTGAGCTACATACTCGGCAATATCACGCTTCATGCTAGGCCACCAATACATTTCTTTAAGGTCTTGGTACATCTTTGTGCTTCCAGGGTGAATGGAGTACAAAGTTTCATGGGCTTCCTTGAGTATCAGCTGCTTAAGCTCTTTCTGATCTGGAACACAGATTCGCTTGTCAAACCAAATGGTGCCTTGCTCATCTTCTGAAAATCTCAAGGCTTTACCCTTTTTCATGTTGCTCTTGATTTCCTTAATATTGGCATCTTCAATTTGAGCTTCCTTGATCTGATTCCGCAAACTGGGTTGAACTTGTAAGGCAGCTAGATAACCTTCTTCAACCAACTCTAACTTGAGCTTCAGGAACTCTTCATGAAGGGCTGGCTGATTTTCCTTGATCGACAGGGTATTGCAGTAGACTTTTCTGCTCAAGGCATCTGCCACAACATTAGCTTTGCCTGGGTGGTAATGGATTCCAATATCATAATCCTTTATTAACTCTAACCACCTTCTTTGCCTCATATTAAGATCAGCCTGAGTGAAAATGTACTTCAAGCTCTTATGGTCCGTGTAGACTTCACAGCGATTACCAATAAGGTAATGACGCCATATCTTTAGAGCATGCACTACGGCAGCTAACTCCAAGTCATGAGTGGGGTAATTCACTTCATGAGGCCTCAATTGACGGGAAGCATAGGCCACTACCTTCCTTTCTTGCATCAGGACACAACCAAGTCCTTGCCGGGATGCATCACAGAAAATCTCAAAATTCTTCCGGACATCGGGCAAAATCAACACCGAGTCATGAAGCCGCGTTACCGAACTACGGGCGAGGTCTTTGCTCTGAGGGCTCAATGTGACAGGTGGAGCAACACGGGCAGGAGGCGGCACATTCATTCTGACTCTCTGGGAGTGAGACTGATGGGCACTGTGCTGCATCATCTTTCTCTTGCGGGATTCTTCAAGCTCACGGCGGGATTCCTCGATGAGCATGGCCTTGTTCACCAAGTGCTGGAAATCTGCATAATCATTCCCAATGACTTGCACCTTCAAACTGGGGTTGAGTCCTCTCTTGAAGCGCTTCTGGCGGGCATCATCTGTGGCAACGTCCTCTGGGGCATAACGGGACAACTGAGTGAATCTGTTAAGATATTCACTCACTGACGTGTTGCCTTGCTGCAGCTCACGGAACTCATTCTTCTTCATTTCCACCTTTCCATCAGGGATATGGGAGTGGCGGAAAGCTCCTGAAAACTCGGCCCAAGTGATACTCTCGGGGTTTCCATGGGCGGCACAATAGTTCTCCCACCATTCTGCAGCGGTACCTTCAAGCTGGTGAGTGGCATACAGAACCTTCTCGCGATCATCACAACGGGTGATAGCGAGCTTCTTTCCATGGAACGTAACCGGTCATTCATGTCCCAATGGCTCCGAGGAGCTAGAGAAAGTGGGCGGATGGGTCCTTAGAAACTCGCCATCGGGTGAGGAAACACTGGGGTGGAGCAAAGTGAGGCGTGGCACCGCTTGACTGCTTTCGATTCATCATCTGCGAGAAGGGCAAAGATGCAGTTCTCACGATTCATCATCTGAGTCATATTCTGCATCAAGGAGCTCATCACGTCTCTGGCTGCCATGAATCGACTCAAACCGGATCTGCATCCGGCGGCTCGAGAAGACGGGCATCGGGCGTTTGGAGTCTCATCCTGGCTTGCGGAGTTGCGGGTCTGAACCATCTGCGACAAAGCTTCACGGGTTTAATAGACGAGAGGAAGAAAGCAATTTAGATGAGAGGGAAAGCATTTAGATAAGCGAGGAACAAGGGAGATAGATGGATCAACCTAATGCGGACAAAAATTGGTTTTACCCAACGAACGGATAGCCGGAAAGCTATCAAGAAGCAAACCAAAAGGGACACTTAAGCACAAAAGCAATATTACGCAGACTACACGAATCTAAAACTAGGGAGGCAGCTACCAATCTAATCTTTACGGAGGGTCAACTTGGAACAGACTGCGGATCTTAAGCTTCCAAAGCTTCCATTGCTTGATCTTGAAGGGCTCGATCCTAGGGATAATCCAGAGATGAGGGAGTCAATTTAAATTTGAAAACCAAGTTCCAGAAAAGATAAGATAAAAGAACTCAAGAATGATATAAGAGGGTAAGACGATAAGAAAAGAATAGAACAAGGTAAGAAAGAGCAGAATAAGATGAGAGAAGAATATCTAGTCAAGTTAATTGCTTGGTTTGATTTAGAAATTATATTTTGAATCTTTGACTAAGACGACCAATCTAACTAAAGGCTACGTCCTACAGTCGATATGGCTCTGATACCATCTCTTGTCGGGACCCCGGGTGTCACACAACCCCGAGACCCTCTGTGCATACCAAGCTAGTCCCATGATCAGTAGCTAGCTTGCACAGTTACAACAATGATGTAATCATAACCATTCAACAACGAACTAATGAAGCAGACAAAGTAATATTAATTAAAACAACAAAGACCTTATGGTCAAGGTTCTTACAAAAGTCGCCTCACAGGGCTTAGCAACAACAGAGTATCTGGCAGCGGAAATCTCAAAAACACGTGGAGCCCAATCGACATGCCCACAGGCAATCGAGTGGAGGACGTGACCTAGTTCGCAAGGTCTTCAAAGTAGCCTTCTTCATAGTACTCAACATTTCCGGTTCTTCTGTGGGACCGATCAACAAAGGGCATAAAGCCGTGAGTACATAAAGTACTCAAGAAGTCGTAGAGAAATGTATGCACATAGTATTCATGCCAGCTTAAACAAGGATAGCTTTATGGTTAATTTGCGTAAAGCAAGTTTAACGAAGAAATACAATAATTAGATGGCAAAGCGAGATTTGAAAAGAATAATACATAGATAACCAAGTTCTTTTGAATCAAACGGTGAACATCCGCTCACTTCCCAACCATTCCAACCAAACGCTTCCATCGAACCAAACCACATTTTTGAAAATGCTACCCTTGCGCGAAATCACTGTGCATGTCCGTGAATCGGGACACGGCTATTCAATAGATTTTTGACACTCTGCAGAGGTTGTACAGCTTTACCCACAAGACACGAATTCTCTAGTTTGTTTGGCATCCGTCGATACCACCGCTCACTTCCTTTGGTGAGTAGTCTAGAGCACGTGACAAGGCTTTTACAAAGTTCCATTTTGCCTCGGTTACGCGCTAAGGTTTCGCCATCACAAATTTCTCTTGCGCCAATAAATGTACCACAACAGAACCGACTCAAAACTTTCCTAATTAATTGGCGGTCCGTCCCATACCGGACTTATGGTTGCACGAGGTGACCCAGATCAATGACTTGCAAAGTTAAGTCCTTAGTTGGCTGCTCAGACAAGTCTACCACAACCCAATGTGCATTACGCACCCACTCTAGCTTCCTACCTCAAGCCCGAGCATAAATCATTTTTGTTCATTCCCAACCAAATGGCAATCCCTGCCATGGCACAACATCTTTTAATAAAAGTGGCCTCACACCACTGTTCCATAGTTCCATTAGTCAAATTTCAATCATCATTGAACATGTGATCGAAAGTCTCATGTAACTAGAGCATGTCTAAGCAATAATCGCTCCCAAGTTGGTATACAATTATGTCCAACTAGTATTAACCATCCTAAGGTGTTCAAGGATATATGTCATTCAAGGAGACATTTCATTTTCAATTCATCAAGGAGGCATAATGGCAATTTGGTAATTATCTACTCCCAAAACCATTTTAATAAAACTAGCCATGCATGATAATTTAAAGCAATATACATTTGTAGAATGGGTTCAACATGGTCAAAGGCCTACGACTTGCCTTCGTTGACGAGGAGAGGGTCTTGATCGTCGGTCAAGAAATCTTCCAAACGCCTAATCTACACGCGAGAATAGCAACAAATAAATAAAACAGCATAAAATGAACTCCAAAAATTACAAAACCAGTACCAAATGAAAGAGGATGAATTTATATAAATTTAGAAATTTGGATCACCCAAGTCGGAGTTCTGATGTGAAAGTTATAGCCAAAAGAAATTTCAAATCACATAAAATGATAGAATTAGGGTTTTTCGATTTTCGGATTTAATTTTCAACTGAAAATTCGGTTTTGACGTCACGCGCAGCAATCACGACGCAGCAGCCCACGTGGCGAAATCGCTGACGCGGCGCCGACGTGGCGCCACGTGGGTGGCCACGTGGGCTCGGGCCTGGTCGAGAGAGAGAGAGAGAGAGAGAGAGAGTGGCGGGCGGCCGTCGGGGGGACAACGGCGCAAGAACGGGAACGGCGGCGACGCTGGGAGACGGCGGCGCGGAGGCGGCCGGAGGCGAGAAGAAGACGGAGGAGCGGCGGGCGAGGAGCAATGAGAGAGAGAGGAGAGAGAAGAGAACGCGGAGACGAACGCGGCTTTATAGCGAGGCCACGGCGGCGCGGATGGCGCGCGTGGCGACGCGGAGGAGGCGGGATGGGACGGCACGGCAATGACGCGCGCGAGGCGCGGCGAGCGACGGACGGCGCGGATTCGCGGCGGCGGATTCGCGGCGGCGGATTCGCGCGAAGCGCTACGAGACGATGGCGAGAGCCGTCCGATTCGACGGACGGTGGGGAGCGAGGAGGCGCGGTGAACGAGCCGTCCGATTTCGACGGACGGTGGGAAGTCCAACGGCGCGGCGAACGGATGCGAAGCGAAGCGCCGTCCGATTCGATCGACGGTGGGAAGAAGAAAAGAAGCGCGCGGCGAAGGAGACGAACGGCCGCGGGCGAACGGGACCGGCCGGATCTCGATCCAACGGCCAAGAGCAAAGGGCGACGCGGCGAAGCGAGAGCCACACGATGAGGATCCAACGGCCGAGGTGAAGGGGAGGCGGGAGGCGGGAAGCGGGCACGGAGTGGGCGGAGAAGAAACGATGGTGGGCCGGCTAGGGTTTCGGCCCACGCACAGAAAAGAGATTTTAAATTCATTTTTGGATTTCAGAAATTCAAATAAATCAAAAGGCAATTTAGAAAATAGCAAATGGACTCCAAAAATTCTAGAAAAATTCACAGAAATTCCTTGAATTATTCTAGACTTAATAAAAATACTTTTAACTTTAAATTTTCTTTTTCTTTTACCACTAAAATAATTTTTCCATTTCGGATAAAACAAAAATAAATTTCTAAAATCCAATAAATCCAAGAAAATTCTTAAAATAATAATTTTGATTTTAAATTCCAGAAAATTCAATTAAACCAACTTTAATTTAATTGAAGTTTGATTAACTCATATTAAACTGCAAATGATTTTGAAATTTCTAAATTAAGCTTTTGGCAAAAAGAAACAAATGGTTCTCTTTTTAAAATTTTCAAAAACTCCGAAAAACGGGACGCTACACGAAATCACCTAGTTTGTAGTTACGGTTTAGGAGATATCTCCGTTTTTGTACGATTGGTCAGGAGAGCTGACGAGATTTGGCAGTCTTCATGTCTAGTCAGATTGTATTTTTTTGAGCCCGAATCTGAAGAGTCACCCAAAAAGAAAGTGGAATCCATTCCAGTAAGCTTTCAGCATTGATAAAGAACATATTTTTTAGAGGTATGAATCAAAAGTTATTGAATTTTTACTGTCATTTGTTGTCCGATTGTCGATCGAGGAACAAAGAAACTTCATCGTAACATTAGGATTATTAGAATGTTGAATCGAGTCTTACCAACTAGGTTATTGTAGCCTGTTTAATAATATTTCCAAATTGATAAAGATCATCTCAATTGGATCTCAGAGTGAAAGTTATGCCATGTTATTTATCACAGTTTGATTACGAGCAGATGTTGATCAATGGTTTTCAACGGTTGTTTAGACCACTAGTTTGGCCGAATCAAAGAACCCCACCAACTATAGTTTCGTAGCTTGTTACGTTAAGAGTATTTGAGTACTGGTTTCAAGTCATTCGAGTTACGATATTTAATTACGATTTTTCTCGTCTCGCTGTCCTGTGAAGCATTATGTTAGATCACGGAAATTTGGGTAGAACCTCTCTTTGAGTCATAGATCTTGAGGAGTTGGATTAAGGGGTGTAAACGGAGTCCAGTATTCATCGTATTTATTGTTACCGCTATGCTTGTGTAGGAGGCGGTGTTCCAGAGTAGAGACGCCAATTTTGCTTCCTCGTGTCTTGTAGCGGAAAGAAAGAAAAGAGCAAGTGCACCTATAATGTGGTTGTTATGTGATTGTTCTATATGATGAATCATGGTAACATATGCTTGTTTCGATGTAATGATTTATGGTGATATGTATTTGTTCATGATGGCTAGATTATTAAAATTGACATCGTCATTTTATTGTTCATCATGTGCACTCATGAATGCAAGTTGTGGACTTGCGACACCCACGGGAGTGGGTGGTGATTGTAAGACCCACCATACCAAAGTGGGCATTGTGGATCCCCGGTTGACTTGTTCTCAAACGGGCTTTGGATCCCCGCGTGTTGTAGAACGCGGGCATAAGTGAATACCGACGGGTGTTCACTCGCTATACCGGTATGAGCAAAAGAGAAGCGCATGTGCATTCATTCATATGTTGATTTGATTCATGATGTTGATACACTGCTGGATAATGAATGATGTTGTTATGTTTTGTATCATTGCACTTGCTGAGTCTTGGACTCACCCTTGCCGTGTTGTTTTTTCTAGGTACATCGGTTGTGGTCGGCATGCATGGGCGGGAGTAGAAATTATCACGGTTGCACACTGGCACTAATAAAGTGAATAAAATATTTAAGTGATAACTTGGACTTTGAATAGCTTTATGTGAGATTTACTTCCTTACGTTCTAAGTCGTGGACAACCACTATTGGAGATTGATAGCGTTTTATGGTTGTTTCTTTCATGAACATGTTTAGTACGCGCGTTTGGATATTTGCTTATTATTGTTGTTATTTGCGCGAATGTCCGGATAGTTTGATTTACAAAGGAGACTCTGCCAAAATTTAGAAAGAAATGTCTTAGTTCCATTTGAAGACTTGTTACGGTGGTAGCATTCCAGGCTCAGGTTGGGCTGGGGTGTTACATATGCCAAACTTAAGGACAGTATTGAGTCTGCTACATGTGCTTCATGTCCAGCTCTTAAACTTAAAACTGCTTTATATAAGGAAAAATATGCTATAGCCATTAAGGGTAAAACCTGTTAATCATGTGTTAATCTTAAAGAAGAAAATGCTTATCTTAAGGATACTTTAGAAAAATTCTCTAAAGGTAAGAAAAATTAAACATGATTCTGGACAAGTCTAAAACTCCTTATAAGAAGCAAGGAATAGGATACAATCATGTTCAAAATAATTCTAACACAAAAGTTACTCAAGTCTTGGAAAATAGGTTAGTTGAATTCAAAACTCAACCTGCAAAAACTATCTTTAAATCTGCAGGTATTGCCCAACCATATGTTAAGTCTAAGGGTGCATCTCCCAGTGGTATTAAGTATCATTGCACCTATTGTAAAAGGGATGGGCATTTGATTGAGTTCTGTTGGCGTAGGTTGAAAAATGATAAGAAAAATTTTACTAGAATTTTATCTAATCAACCTAGAGCTTCTATGAGACATGGTAACATAGAAATTAATAAATCTGGTCTAGGATTTGTGTCACATGCTCATCATTATGCTTCTAAATAGGATAACTCTCATGTTAGTTTAACTATTGCTCATAACAGAACTTTAAATAAAATCAAGGATAGTACTTCTGCTTTGCATACTACTCGCAGACGTGTGTCTCAATAATGGGTCCCTAAGTCTTATTTAACTAACCCCAGCACCGAGACACATCGTTCTTCTGTGCCTTGATTTTCAGGATTTTTGTGGAAAGAGGAAGGACACGTGGTTCGTCGACTCCGGATATTCACGTCACATGACCGGAGGCTCAAGATGGTTCACCTCCTCCACGCGGTCGACGGGTGATGATTTCATCACTTTTGGAAATAATGGTCTTAAGCAAACCCCTAAAGCCTGGTATGATAGACTTAAGACCTTTTTACTTAAGAATGATTTTGAGATGGGTAAGGTAGACAAAACTTTATTCATTCCTAAGCATGGCAATGACTTCCTGCTTGCTCAAATTTACGTTGATGATATTATCTTTGGTGGTTCTTCTAATGCTCTTGTTTCCAACTTTTCTGAGACTATAACCAAGAAATTTGAGATGAGTATGATGGAAGAGCTAAATTTTTTTTTTTGGGCTTCAAATCAAGCAAGGCAAGGAAGGGATATTCATCCATCAGACAAGTACACTAAGGACTTGCTCAAACGTTTCGACATGGGTGACTACAAGCCAATTTTCACTCCCATGGCAACTTCGACTGTTTTGGATCCAGATGAGCAAGGAGAAGCCGTGGATCAACACGAGTACGGCAGCATGATCGGTTCCCTTGTGTACCTGACAGCCTCGAGACCGGACATACACTTCACGGTATACCTCTGTGCGAGGTTTCAGGCGTCTCCAAGGACTTCCCATCGCCAAGCTGTTAAGCGCATATTCAGGTATTTATACTCTACCCTTCTGTATGGCATTTGGTATTCATGTTCTTCATCTTTGTCCATTCGGGGGTTTTCTTATTCTGATTTTGCGGGCTGTCGGCTTGATAGGAAGAGTACCCCGGGCACTTGTCACTTCCTAGGCACTTCTCTTGTTTCTTGGTCTTCTAAGAAGCAGTCTTCTGTTGCACAATCCACTGCTAAAGCTGAATATGTAGCTGCTGCTAGTTGCTGTAGTCAGATTTTATGGATGGTAACCACTCTTAAAGATTATGGGTTAAATTTTGCTAGTGTTCCTCTTTTCTGTGATAACACTTCTGCCATTAATATTGCTAAGAACCCTGTGCAACACTCTAGGACCAAGCACATAGACATTCGCTATCACTTCCTTACAGACCATGTCGAGAAAGGTCATATTGTGCTACACTTTGTGGAGTCCGAGGCTCAACTGGATGATATCCTCACCAAGCCTTTAAACCCAACTAGGTTTGCCACCTTGAGAAGCGAGTTAGGGGTAATTTAACCCTATGGGTTGGTTTGAGGGGGAGTTCGATCTTTTATGATCTTACCTTGTTCTTTTGATCTTTTCTTGTTCTTTTTCTGAATTTATTGATCTTTTTGAACTTTTTAGGTTTTTAGGCTTTTATTGCATCTCATTGTATCATATTGCATTCATATGAAAAATCCAACAAGTGATATGAAAAATCCAACAAGTGGTATCCAAAAAGATGCATTATAATATAAGTTTTTCTGCTTATCTTTTAAAATTGATGAAGCTTTGCCTATTACCCTTTGGAGATTTAGTATTCCAAATAATGTCATGTCTAGTTCGTTGACTTGCTAGAATTATCATGCTTTCACATATACAGATAAGTCTTTGTTGTATGAGCTAGAACTCTAAAACAACTCGAACTAAAAATTGTAATTTGTGGATGTTTCAGCGAGTTGCGCAATTAGCGCTCCTTTTGTGACATTGGCCCTGTCAGAATTGCTTGTTAGCTCTCGAATCTAAAATTGATCATTACTTGAGCTTCTTGTGTTCTTGATATTCTAAAACTGCTCTTGTGAAACATGAAAAATCAAGATTGTCTTATGCTTAAATTGTGCCAAACTACTTTTACGAGACTGCTTGTCAAAGACATAAACTTGGAGATAGTTTGATGATCCAGACGATCTCATGGGGACTGGTTGTCAGAAATGACATGAACCTCAAGATTTGTCACCCTGGTAGAAGCTTAGGAAGAGTTTGTGGATGGCTCCTAGTCCAGGATCTTCTTCACTAAGATATACCTTTAATCAACTTCTGTTCGAAGCTTAGGATGAGTTTGTGGATGGCTCCTAGTCCAGGATCTTGTCACTAAGTTGGATCATTAGTCAACTTCAATATTCAGTGCAAATGAGAAAACTGTTGAAAAATAGGCTTTTGAGAAACTTGAGCAAAATGATTCAATACAGGACCTAATTGACTCTTAATGTGGTCTTTGTTAGATTTTTTATCTCACTTTGACATTTTGACATGGCCAATTTCACTTTAGGATCCCTGTTGATGAGTTTGCTGAATTTGAAGCTTTGTTTAAATTGATCAAATCTATTGCTTTACTTTTGAGCCTTCATGCTTAGCTTTGATATATATGTCTTATCATGATCTTGCTAGCGTTGTTAGGCATGATATGTTGTTTGTGCAATATTAGAGATGCTAGCTTGTTCTTTTGGGTAATCTCCAAAGCTTCTTGTAATCAAAAATTAAAAAAAATGAAGCTACTGCATTGCACTTCATGCATACTCCTTCTTATGCTTCTTTCTTTATTTTGGATTTGTTATCTCTGTATGAGAGGAATGCGTGATTCCTTGATGACTCCATTGTCAAAGGGGGAGAAGATATTTCAATGTTGGGGGAGAAGATATATCATTATTGTACAAAGGGAAGAATATATATTAAAATGATAAAAGGGGGAGAAACTAGAGAATTTGAAATTTTCTGAAATCTGTGGATCATAGTGAGGGGGAGTTTTTGAATTGCATTCTTATTGTCTTATTGACTTTTCTGAACTTGAATTGCATTTACTTATCCCCACAATGGTCATAGGTCAATTGAACAATTGTTCTTTCATATGGAACTTATGTGAGATTTTTGACTCTTTTCTAGAAATCAAAGTTTTTATGCTTTCTTTTGTCTTATCTCACTTGCCTATGCTATTCTGATGCCAGCTTGCTCGTTTCCATTGCTTTCTTTTGCTTATGGACCAAGTTGTGCCTTTGTGCGAAAACGAAAGTATTTTACATTTCAAACCTCCAAATTACGTTTTCTGAATTATTGCCAATGTGTTCATCAAGGGGGAGATTGTGGATATCATGGGGACATACTCCAGATCTTAGGATGATGTGAAAATTGGCAATGGCGTTAACGGTTTGTCGTTTCGCGTCTTTCGGCACAGTTCAGTAATGTCAGGTCTCAGCCAGTCTGACCGGCCAGGGCGGCGGTCAGACCGGTCCATGCGGCGGTCTGACCGGTAATTTCAGAAAGTGAGGGTTTGAGCTGGGCCAAAAATAGAGGGTGTAGGCAAGAGAGGAGATTCTATTGCACTTGGTCCCATAATTTTTGTAGTCTCCAGTCAAAAGTTCTATTGGTTTGAAATTTCCAGTAGATTTCGATTTTCAGAGGTTGAAAATCGGCTAAGTCATCTTGGCGGTCCGACCGCCAATAGTCGGCGAATCGACCGGCCAGGTAAGCGATCGAGCCGGCCCTAGGGCCGGTCTGACCGGTTTTCACTTTGTTCGTCGCCCGTCGTGGCGGCGATATTCGATTGTTAGGTCAAAGTCATGAGTTTCAAGGCATATATGTTGCATGATGCATGTTTTGAATAACATGGGTCAAGTTGTGAAGAACTTGTTCCCAAATTCAGTTTACTTGTCTATTGTTGTGCAGGTTGCTTGGTCGTCAACGACAGTCAACGGCGAGGATGATCGGGACTAGGCTTGGAGAGCTGAGGTCCAGAACGATCGACGATGCCGGGTGAGGTCAATGTACTCAAGCGTGGTGCAAGATGGATAAGGGTAACCTATTGGCTAAACCGAGGTGCAAGATCGCGCAAGGTGTAGCTAGTTAGGTCAAGGGGAGATAAACACGGTGCATTAAAATGCGTGCGTAAGTGTCCCGTCTATTTTGAGCCTTAATTGAGTCAAACTTCTAGAAGGTCTAAGCCTCCACTATAAATAGGAGAGGGTGGTGGCTGCACCACCTCTTCGTCTCTTATGCTATTTTTGTAAACCCTAATTTTCTTAAGGAGAGCTTTTGTGGAGGCTAGGGTTCTTGATAGTTTGATGTGATTTTCGTGCTCTTGGATTGAGTATTGTCATCCATTGATGGAGAGGCTGTAAGCTCATATCATATCAATCAATCAAAGGAAAGTTTAATCAATATTTTGTCTCATTGTGTTCTTTCTCTATATTTGATCATTTTGAGTCTTTCTTTGATCAGCGAGTTTTTGATTGAATTCTTCACGTGATCTAGCTTGCTGTGACGTGTGGGAACCTATCTAGGATCATCTTGATCATCAATCAACCACGAGCAAGATCTTTGATCAAGTTTTCGTTTTGACACGGTTTTGAACCCTTCTTCAATCAAACGAAAAAGGATCTTGATTCCTCCCAGAATTATCACAATTTTCGATTGAAATCGCTTCCTGATATCATAGAGAAGGTGTGTTCCAAGTTTCATCAAGTTTGGAGTTGTAGATCAAAAGTTTCATCTATTTGCAACTTCGTCATCGGGCTATTTGATGCATTCGAGGCGGTGATCGACCGCCAAGATCACCGGTCAGACCGGTAGGAAATCGGTCTGACTGCCCTTGAGCCAGTGGTTCGACCGGCAGTGCACTGAGATTTTTTATCTTGTGTTTGATCTTCTGTAGTATTGATTAGGGGTTTTTATTGGATTCAATATTAGTCTTCCGCTATACTGATATACTGATCTTCATAGCTTTCATAGCTACTGGAGTGAAATATTATTGAATCCATTATTTGTGAAAAAATGAATGTGCTCCTATTCACCCCCTCCCCCCTTTCTAGTCGCCTTTTCGATCCAACATAGCCAAAATTCACTTTTACTGAATTTATCAAGAGCAGATGCTCCCTGAGCTTTTCCTCATCACATGGTGTTGGATTGACCCAACTTGAGACACTATTGAGATTGTTATGATTTTATGTGTCATCAGTTAGTCTTAAGCAATGATGATGTATGATCCTTAGACGAGAGATCAACATGATTTCCTACATCCATAATAATACACTTAGGGGTTGCAAAACGCTACTCCATAAATGGGTAGTTATAAAGGTAGCTTTCGGGTATACTATGAAATATACGGTGGGATGTGACTGGTCGGATATGAGATTTGCCCCTCCTAACATAATAGGAGAGATATCTCTAGGCCCCTCGATGTGGTCGGATAAAGAAAATGTATGGCAGTGCCACTAGTGCCAACGAGTCGACTACATGAAGTTATCTGTCACTTGATTGATAAAGTATTGAACAGTCCATGGATAACAAAATATCTCACCTGGAGTTCCACCAGATATTGTGAGACAAGGGGAGAATACACAAGCAGGTCATTAAGTCCAACCAGATACGAACTGGTCATATAGAGATACAGATTGGTCGTAAACTAGTCGAACATAATCACTAATTGGTCGTAACGAGTTACGAACTAGTAGTAAGTAAATATGAACTAGTTGTATGGAGATACGAGCTGGTCATAAGTGATAACTACATGGCCGTAGATCATATTGCATAAGATTCGTCTGATATAATATTTATGTGTGTTCGGGAATCGTTATGTCCTGCTAGGAACTGCTAACGACTCGTGGTCGGAAAGGAGTTTTCGGGTCACAATCGATTACGCATGAACCTACAAGGTCACACACTTAACGGGTTAGAACAAACAAATTCGGATAAGATCCGTCATACGCACTTTTATAAGGGGATGCATGGGGTTGTTAGTTCGTAAGAGTTGCTCCACTAAAACCCTAGCCGCCATCTTCATGAAGGCCCTACCGTGCGTGTTGGTGCTAGCACGTGTGAATACCGTAGAGGCGCTACTGTAGTTTCTACTGTGTTGATCAAGGATAATCCACAACCTACACAAGGAACGTGATAGGTTGCTGGAGAAGACGATCAGTGCCGAGGACGTTGGATGATTGACTACGACCAATACATCATCAAGCTCGACGTTGGATCATGTTGCTCCAACTCTTCCTCCGCTGCACTGCGCATCTAGTGTAATGATATGCGATCTCTTACTTGCATGACTTCCTGGTATACGTGCTAGAATTTTTGAAATTGCTAGCTAGTGTAGCATACCCATATCCCTTCAAGTTGAACTTCTGGGCCGCCGTTCTCCTCTAGTGATTCTTCATCTCTATGTGCTTGCCCTCCTAGCAGATGACCTTATTTACCAACTATTGGAAGTCGGTGTAGTCTTAAGCAATCAAGCGGATGGAGAGATCGTTATTAAGTCCCTCCCAGAAATTCTCTTTCTTGGCCTCATCAATGGCCACGTCTTCAGGAGCATAATGAGCCAACTGGTTAAACTTGTGCATATACTCATTAATAGAATGGTTACCCCGGCGCAAGGTGCAAAAATCTTTCTTCTTCAGGGCCACCATGCCAGAAGGAATATGGGCATGGCAGAAAGCTTGCATAAATTTTTCAAGGAAATGGCATGGGCGTTGGCGTGAGACAAGCTAAAATTATCCCCCACTCTCATGCCACTACTACAGAAAAGGTAATCACAGATGGTTCAAATTCATCATCATATACGATTTTTTGAACCCTCTGACTTTATGGGCCAGTGATACTATGTAGTCATTACAAACAGTTTTTGAACTATGTGTGAAAAAAGCTATCACAGACGGTTTTGAACAATAACCATCTATGATAGTCAATTATCACATACAATTCTTGTTTAGAACGTTCTGTGAAAATAGACTATCACATATGTTTTTTTTAGTAAAAACCGTCTGTGATTGTTTTTTGTATTGCAAAAAAAATGAATTTTGAGCCGAACCAATCAATTGTTGGACTGTAGTTTCAATATGCTCTTTCGATAGTTTGTAAGAAGATAATTGAGAGACCTTGTGGTCGTGTCTCCATGAGAGTGATGAGTATTTGACAAGGGTTTCGGTCAGTCGAGTTTGGTTTGTGTGGTCGGACCATGTCGTTGCGCGGTTCACGCGTTTTCGTGAAGTCTTTCAATTGCTGTCAGGATAATCGGATCGTCCGGCGTGTTATGGGCGGTACGACCGCAGGGCGGTTGTACCGATTGGTAAATGGCGGTTGAAGAATTCCAGAGAAGTTGTTTTTTTTCGAGTTCTGGTTTTCATTGGAAATCGGAACAACCGCAGGTATTGGAGCGGTACGACCGAGTGCGGTTGATCCATTGGTAACATGGCGGTTATCTGGATTATATTGTGAGGTTCGCCATTTTGGTGATTTGAGTTTTGGGATAGGTCATATCCAAGTGTGTTCATGCATATGTGTTGCATATTGCATGTTTGAGCTAACGTTAGGTCAAGTTGTAAAGAACTTGTTCCCGGTTTTGTGTTTCTTTATGCGTGTGGTCTGCGGGACATCGGGTGGAGTCGTGGCGAGACACGGTGGACCGGACTAGGTGCAGTGGCACCGAGGTCGAACAGTCGGGATGTGTCGAAGGCAGCGTGGACTCGAGGTGGTTGCGAGGCGTGCGAGGCGAGGAGCGCGAAGCTTC
Organism: Hsuehochloa calcarea; assembly: GCA_036346395.1. Classification (NCBI taxonomy): domain Eukaryota; kingdom Viridiplantae; phylum Streptophyta; class Magnoliopsida; order Poales; family Poaceae; genus Hsuehochloa; species Hsuehochloa calcarea. The sequence goes on from CM070612.1 coordinate 11,578,221, forward strand.
CCGGAAGGTGCGGGAGGGGCGAACGGGAATTTCGCAAGGTCGCAAGCGGGAGCGGCTCGATTAGTTTTAAGCGGCGTAGCGGGTGGAGACCCGTTAGCCATGGGCTATAAATAGGATGGAGGGGGTGCTGCTCAAACCTGATCACTCCAAGGGTTTTTAGGGTTTCCTTTAGTCAAAATAGGCTTTAGAGAGTTTGTTTTGCTTTAGGCTTTAGTTGTTGAGAGTTGTTCCCTGCTTGTCCCCTTCTCTTTCTTCAAGATGGCTGAGTGTTCTTGAGTTTTGAGAGCGGGAGAGGATGAGTTGAATGCTTGTAATCATTCCTCTTGTTTCAATGTCCATGCGTATGGGGATGTATTTATTTGTATTTCGCTCTTGATTCAAGAAATGAAAATCTGAAGTTTGCATTCCCTGTTCTTATTTTTCCTTCGATTCTCTCTGTGATGGACTTGTGAGTTTTTCTTTTTCTTGTTGGTTCTTGCTAGTGAGCTGCAAAATGGATTGCTCTATGTTGGGATAGTGCCCCAAGATCATTTGATCGATTTTCCCAAGAGCTAATCTTGTTAAATCTCGATTTCACTTTTGGCATCCTCTGTTCTTCATTTCCTCTTCTAGGGTTTTTGATGAAATTCTTGATTTCCTTGAGGATTTGGCCTAAGACTCATGCTAGCATGTCTGAGGTTATTACTAACCTTCTTGCAAAATCTCATGAGCCAAGGTTGAGAGATTGTGGAGCATTTCGGTTTTGCCCTGTTTGCATCCTTCTTCGTTCAAATGCAAGAAGATAGGAACTTTGGAATGGATCTCTGAAATATTTGTTTGGAATAGGTTCCTAGTGTCTTTAGGGAGGTGTGGTTCAAATCTCGTAGAGTTTGGCCAGCGGTTCAAAAGTTACGTCGATTTTCGTTTTGAAACCCGAGAGGTTTTGCTGCTCCAGACAATCGGATGAACCGGCTTAACATCGTGGTTGTATCGGATGCGGTACAACCGCCGCTTGTTACTGCGGTTGTGCGGATCGTGGTACAACCGCCGCTTGCTGTGGTTGTACCGATTGTCCTGATTTCTTCGGTTCTTCCTCGTTTTTGTTTGCTGAGCTTTGGGGGTGAGGAGTGGATTCAACATAAGACTTCCTCTGTGCTTAATCATTGATCTTCATAGCTCTCATAGCTATTGGAGTAATTTACAAGTTGAATCCATTCTTTGCGAAAAAGATTAGGTGCTCCTATTCACCCCCCCCTCTAGTCGCCTTTCCGGTCCTTCAATAATTAAAAGATACACACACTCTCTCTCAATCAATGGCTCACTCTCCGACGAGGACGAGGTCAAGTAGAGGCATCCATCTCGAACCGAATCGGCCTCCCTTGTCGACCATAGATGGGAGTCCTCATTGAGAACGAAATTTGACAGGATGTAGGGGACGAAATCAGAGTGAGAAAGAAACCAAGATGGGGATTTGGGGGTAAAACTTCGTGCTCACCTAAGGCCAACATGGGGGGTGGCCAGATCTGGAGGTACTGGTCGAGCCACAATGCTCGCTCATCGGAGGTGCTGTGAAACAGCAGGCTACGTCTCCTTGCCGAACCACATCGGGGAATCGAGGGTGGTCACTGGAGCTCGGCGTGGGGAGGGGAGAGGGAGAGACTTGTTGAAGACAAGGCGTGTTGAGCGTCTTGTATGCTCGTGAGGAAATCAACACCAAATCCTCTTCAAGGAGTTGTTCGAACTGTTCCTCTTAAAAAGAAGACAAAGCAGACACAGGAAAAGAACTTGACGAAGCAGCCTACACGGGGTTAGTCACAAGCGATAAAAATGAAGATTTATCAATCTTAGATGGTAAAGCTTCCATCTCATAGGTTTTCAATCTAGAGAAAAGATCATCCATGGTTAAAATATCTAGATCGACAGCTTGATTGATAATTCTGACAACCATCAACCACTAAGAACCTAACGATCTCAAAATTTTAGTTGCGGTATCTTCATCAGTAGGAATAACATTGACATCGCGCAAATTACTCAATATTTTTTCAAACCGAGCAAAAAGATCACTAATAGCTTCACTAGACTTCACAGCAAAATCATAATATTCTTTTTGATAAAGATTTTTACGCACTTTCTTAATTTTAGTGGTTCCTTCATGATAATCGCAAAGAGTTTTCCATATTAAGTGGGCAGAATTAATATGAGCTGCACAATCAAATTCTTTGCGAGAAATCCCATGAAACAGCAAGTTACGAGCTTGAGCATTTAAATCAACATCTATTTTATTTAGATTAGTAACCCCATATGGTCTAGAAACCTAAATCCAAAAATCACTACCTTGAGCCTCAATGTAAGCTTGCATATGACACTTCCAAAAAGAAAAATCAGTACCATCTAGCATGGGGGGGAACAATTCACATACCTCTTTGATGTCATAGCAACCTGCTCTGATACCACTTGTAGGATCGGATACGACAATCAGAGGGGGTGAATGATTGTAGTGCCTTCTTTTTCGACTTACCGAAGAGTATCTGCTATGAATTCAACCGACAACCAAATACAACGTACTCGTACTAGTTTGTCACCTAGTCGTAGTGGTCGAAACAACTCTGATCTGTTCAGCAAGTCACAACTATTATCGACAACCGGGTGAGCAGCACAGCATGTGATCGAAGAAGGCGAAGTCGATCTGGTCGAAGAAGTTGCAATCACCTAGTCGAAAGGATTTGACTATCAGATTTCTTCCGTCATACGACTTCAGAATGTCCCGCACTACTTGAAATGAAAACAAGTCGAAGACCGCTCTAAACAAGAACTAGTCAAAGACAGATCAACACAAGAGATGCGCGAAGATAGAACAACACGAGAGTTGGTCGAAGACAGAAGAACAAGCCGTCGGCGATGACTAATCTTTCTTGGAATAGATCTGATCTATTATTACTCAATCATGTTCTATGGCTGCAAAGTGCTCTCACGATACCACTCAAACCCTAGCAGAAAAACACCGAAAAACTCTCCGCCGAAAGTCGTCGTAAAAAGCCTCTCCCAGCCCTGTGTTACTCTTAATATCTTCAACCTTTATATGCTAGGGCCCTAAACCATGTTCTTATCAACACGGACACATAATCATATCTCTTCCAAAAATCAGGGGACCCGAAACCCCTCAAATCCTGGGTTTTCCAATATCTCTAAACCTTCTAGTTATGAGCGCCTTCCATAACTCTTCACACGTCGAAACCTCCAGGACGGCACCTCCTGTAGCTTTGACCACGCATCATGCATTCACCTTTGATCTCCATGTATCCCAGTGTGAGCACGCCCACCCCGTGACATTCAAGACCAACTGAACCTTGGATTTCCCCCTCCTAGATTCTGTCTTCCTCGTCATTGACCATGACCGTCTCCACACTCAACCTGCACATGCAAAGATCAAAGAACATTTTCCTGGCACAAGTTCTCCAACTTGATCAATATCAGTTCACACACGTATATCACACTCTCATTTATCAATAAACATGAATCAGATCATCCACAACCTTAAATTCCAGCTTTCAGAAAAACAACTCGAGATCACTCTGTAAAACCGGTCATACTGCAGTGTGTACGCCGGTGATACCGTTGTCCAACCAGACACGAGTGCTCAAGGTACTCGAAGAAAACAAGACATGAAGCACTCGTAGCCTACAACTACTTATTTTAAGCGTACGACCACTTACTAGAAGCCTACGACCATCGAACACAAAACCCACGACTATTGACCACGAAGCCCACGACTACTAATCACGAAGCCTATGACTACCGACCACGAAGCCCACGACCATCGACCAGTCACTGTAGCTTCGACCATCGACCATGCACTACTGCTTCGACCATCGACCATGCACTGTAGCTTCCTGACCTTCGACCATGCACTCCGACTGTCCTTCGTACTCATTGCACACCTCGACTTATGACTGAGTACATTACTCAGAGTTCTACCACTCGATACTCAGATCTACAGTACTCGAAAAACTAAGACTCGGTACTCGGAGCTACAGTACTCGTAGATATAGTACTCGGAGATACGGTACTCTGAACTATATTACTCTGTACTCGAAGCTACAGTACTCTGAATCCAGTCAAAAAGGATCATCGAGTCTCACCGATTAGACCACCCAATACACGGCATGATCCGGTCACTCACACTGAAAATCCAACAACCGAAACTTTCACAACCGCAAATGTCAATACAACCCAAACGTCAATTATTCATCATCACAAAATCTACGACTAGTCCACATGGTCTTCTACGACAAGTCCACCTGGTCTAACATCAATTGTGGTTGTCACCAAAGGAAATGACAGCTCACAATTCTCGTCCAAGCGGAAATAAAAACTACGTAAAAGTCTAGGGTCTAAGACCTAGGTGGATAGCCATCAACGCAGAACTGGCTGAGATAATCCTGCTTGTTCCCCGTCTTGTGCCTCTCTGGCGCGGGATCAGAAGGCTCTACTGGAGTAGTAGAAGAACTGGTATCACCTTCCTTAAGGCGTGCCAACTCTTCCTCTACTATCTGAAGTCTTAGATGAGCGGTACTCAGCTCATCTAGGATGGTATGGTCAAAGTGGTCCATCACAACAGCCAATTCCACCTGATTGGTCAAGCTGGGAAAGTCTTCATTCCTGGTGGAGCGAAAGGTACTGCGGAGGCTGGTGGAGTGGTAGAATGGGTAAAAGTGGAAGCCAATGTAGTTGAGCTCAACATCGTAGAGGTGCCGAAGTCTGCGGACAGCCTCCAGTGCAGCATCCTGGATGCCGGTAAAGAAGGAGTCGCGAAGTATCGGAGCGTTGAAGATGTGGAAAGTCGTATCATCTTGTGCGTTGGCGTAGACTAGCACCTCTACTCTCCAATGCTCGTGAGTCCCCACCATGTACTTGTATCCTTGGAAGGTGGGTCTCTTCCTGAACTGCAAGTGCTGCATCATCTTCCACAGTGCTGGTACCTAGTGTCTTGCATACACGCCGTGCGAAAGGGTTGCGAGTACTTTGGCCATCTAAATTTTTGAAAAGACAAGAGTTAGAAACCATTTTAAAGAGCAATAGGAGAAGTAAAGACACCAGAAGGACAAGTAAAGTATTTTAGGTCTGAAATAAATCCTTAAAGTTGTGTCCATTCTAACTAAGGCCACGACTTAAAGTCGATATGCCTCTGATACTATCTTTGTCGAACCCAAATTTCTACACTAGGCTTAAAGTTCATACACAAGTGGTGATGGACTAACCTCCTTACATTAGGCTTTCTATCCAAATTTTCCAATTAGATGCACTATCCAAAAATATCTGAGTTTAAAATTATTTTTAAAACAAAACCATGTCTAATCTACGAAAGGCTTTGTTCAATATGTCAATAACCGCGGAAACAACTATTCGAATAATTTAATACTCTGCAGAGTTTGTACAACTTTACTGATAAAAGATATTTTGCTTAACATGTCGGCCAAGTCATGCGTCCGTAGGTGTGCGACTAAGCAACTATCACAAGGCATGTACCCTACACTGTTTCAACATAGTTATGCCAGCTGAGGTTTCACTGCCGTAGGTTTCACGCCAAACGGTAACCCCCCTTGCGCATGTGGGTACTTAAAATGAGTTTTCACAACACCCACACCTCTGAATGATATAACTACGGTGAAATAGTATAGTTTAATTAGCCAAGTCTGTCTCTTGTGGTAGTACAATTCGTGCAAACTGCAAAAGATAGTTTCCCAGTGCGAAGGAATCCGCCCTGTTCATACTTTCCTCTGTTCCAATCCAAGCGATTCAACAGCGCAAAAATCTGTATAGTATCTCATCAATGATCGACCCAAATGGGGCCTTAGTTAGTACAAATATGTGGGACCTTCATCGAATGGCTTCGGTAAGGTTTTCCATGGCCATTACTGCGCGCAGATAGAGGCTTCAGATGCAGTCTAGAAGCCCGTCGTGCCGGTGCCGAGTCTTTGTGATGTTGTCCAAAAGAGAGAAAGAAAATATATAGAATAATAATAATAATTGAGATCTGATAGTGCTAGCAGCCATTGGAGACTAGTCAATGATAAAAGTAATTCCATGATCGTAATGGCAGTATGGCATCCCAAACAACCTCCTATTGTACTCTTCGCCTGGCCATGGAGAGCAGACGGTGGCTTCGGCTGCTCGCCCTTCTCACCGTCGTCGTCCTCCTCTTGCTCATCCCCACTTCTCACTCCATAAACACCGACAGTGACCTCCACACTCTCCTGTCATTCAAATCCCTCATAACAAAGGACCCCTTTGGTGCACTGTCTGCCTGGAGTGCCATCAGCAACAGCACCTCCAACGGCGGCACCCATGGCTTCTGCCGCTGGAACGGCGTGACCTGCAGTAGCCGCCTGCACCCCGGTCGTGTAACCACCTTGCGCTTGCGAGGCCTTGGCCTCGCTGGTGACATCTCACCTCTCCTCGCAAACCTCACTTGTCTTCGTGTGCTCGATCTGTCCGACAACAAGCTTGAAGGTGAGATCCCTCCTAGCCTTGGCAACTGCTTTGCTCTCCACTCCCTAAACTTGAGCGTCAACCTCCTGTCTGGCACCATTCCTCTGGCCATGGGCCATCTGTCGAAGCTTGTTATTCTGAATATCCGCAACAATCATATCATAGGCAGTATTCCCTGTTCACTCCAAAACCTCACAATCCTCACAATGTTTAGTGTTAGTCTCAATTCCATGCGTGGGCAAATCCCGCCCTGGCTCAGCAACTTAACTGCTCTGACAGATTTAAATTTAGGATGGAATGGCTTCAGTGGCCATATCCCACAGTCTCTAGCTAAACTAACCAACCTTGTTGCTTTGACTATGGAAGGCAATAAATTAGAAGGTGTAATCCACCCTTCACTGTTTAATGTTTCATCCATTGAAATCTTCAACCTCGGCTCAAACCAGTTATCGGGTTCACTACCGCTTGATATCGGCTTTACACTTCCCAACCTAGAAGAGCTTGGTGTATTCTACAACCAAATCGAAGGTCCGATTCCACCCTCCTTGTCAAATATATCTCTACTTGAAAAACTCATCATCCATGGAAATAGATTTCAAGGCCGAATCCCACAAAATATTGGTAGCAATGGTCTTCTCAAAACGTTTGAATTAGGTAAGAATGAGCTTCAAGCTACAGAGCCTAGAGATTGGGATTTTGTTACTTCCTTAGCTAACTGCAGCAACCTAAAATACTTAAATCTCCAACTAAATAACCTCTCGGGCATTTTGCCAAATACTATTGCTAATCTCTCTCAAGAGCTCGAATGGTTTCAGATGGGAGGAAATACAATAACTGGGTCCATACCTTCAGGAATAGGAAGGCTTCACAAAGTCACAGTTCTTGAGTTGGCAGATAACCTCTTCAGAGGCACAATACCTTCGGATATAGGAAAGCTCTCCAGCCTCCACCAGCTCCATATATTTCAGAATACATTTCATGGGGAGATTCCATCATCACTAGCTAATCTTACACAACTAAACGAGCTACTCTTGTTTTCCAATGATCTTGAAGGGAGCATTCCATCAAGCCTTCAAAATATAAGCGTCTTAACTTCCATTGACCTTTCCTATAACCGCTTGAGTGGTCAAATCCCGCGAGAGATCTTGAGCATAACCTCACTGACCAAGCTGCTCAATCTCTCCAACAATATACTGAGTGGCCCTATTTCTCCACAAATTGGGCACTTGGTGAACCTTGTCACAGTTGATCTCTCAGCAAATAAGCTATCTGGTGAAATTCCACACACCCTTGGCAGTTGCGTCGAATTGCAGTTTCTATACTTGCAAGGGAATCTCCTACAAGGGCAAATCCCATCAGACCTCAATGCACTGAGAGGCCTAGAAGTCTTGGATCTCTCAAGCAACAATTTATCAGGATCCATCCCCGATTTCCTTGGAAATTTCCAGTTTCTGAAGCAACTGAACCTATCAGCCAACCATCTATATGGTCCAGTGCCAGATAAGGGCATTTTCAGTAACGCAAGCGCTGTATCACTCGCAAGTAATAGCATGTTATGTGGAGGCCCTCTATTTTTTCATTTGCCGGCATGCTCATCTCAAGCACCGCATAGACCTTCACTACATCAACCACCATACATCTTTATTTTTTGCACTGTTGGGGCATTGGTGATTTTTGCTCTTATTGCTACATTGTACTTTGTTAAGAAGCTAAGAACAAAACCGAGTGATGCTGACCAAGAGGACACAACATCTCTCGATGAGATACATCAGAGGATATCTTATGCTGAGTTATATGCGGCGACAGATTCATTTTCTTCAGAAAACTTAATTGGACGTGGAAGTTTTGGAAGTGTATATAAAGGGACTCTGACAAGTGGTATGAATCCCTTGACTGTAGCAGTGAAGGTACTCAATCTTCAGCAACGAGGAGCCACTAGGAGCTTCATAACTGAATGCAATGCCCTCAAAAGTATTCAACACCGAAAGCTTGTCAAGGTTATCACCGTGTGTGATAGCTGCAACCACACCGGTAATGAATTTAGGGCACTTGTGCTGGAATTTATCTCCAACGGAAACTTGGACGACTGGTTGCATTTGCATCCAAGAACTGTTGCCACCGACAACGTACATGGGATGCTAAGCTTGATGCAGAGGTTAAACATTGCTCTTGATGTTGCAGAGGCTCTAGAGTATCTTCACTATCACATTGAGCCACCTATTGTTCACCGTGATATCAAACCAAGCAACATCCTTCTCGACGAGGACATGGCTGCACATGTCAGTGACTTTGGGCTCGCAAAGATAATGAAGGTTAAAGCATCTGAGCAATATTTGGGTGAAACTGGTTCGATTGGAATTAAAGGCACAATTGGGTACCTTGCACCCGGTAAGAATGCTTATCCATAATCTATAATACATCTTAGATTCTTAATGCCTTCACCTGTCTTTTTTCTTGTAAAATTCCAGTGAGAAACTGATGCATTGTATTGTATGTAGTTTTATTCTCGTGGTCACTAGTGCAAACTGAGAAGTTTGCATAATGGCAAGTCTCAGTTATTTAGCTCACCAAATCAAATAGTGCATATACAACAATCCATAATCTAGCTATTTCGTGGCCATTAGTTCATTACGTAACTAACCCAACCCCACTGTTTTGTTAGAGTACGGTGCTGGAGCTGAAGTTTCTGCTGAAGGCGATGTGTATAGCTACGGAGTGCTGTTACTTGAAATTCTTACTGGAAGAAGGCCCACCGACGCATCGTTTGATGGAAGTATAAGTCTTCCCAAGTTCGTTGAGATGGCCTATCCTGACAAGCTATTGGGTATAGTGGATGCTGCCACCATAGCAACGCCGTGCAGGAGACACTCAAGAGATCATAGATTTGTTCATTGCTCCAGTTGCAAGGCTTGGTCTAGCTTGTTGCAGGGCCTCCGCAAGCCAGAGAATGAGGATGGGTGAAGTAGTGAAAGAACTGGGGGCCGTGAAGAAGGCATGGGCAGCTCATTTGTCCCAACATTCAATAGGAAATGAGCTGTAGATCTTCATTATTATGTCTACATATAAACTATAGGGCGTTTTGCAGATCTATGAGCGAATTCTAGTTTCAGTTACCGCAAAGAATTCCACTTTTTTGTACGCTTTTATCTAATATATGTTCGGCCCATTTGTTTGCAACATAAAGGATTCATGTTCCATCCAAATTTTTTGCTTGTTGGGCCTAGATCATAAATTGCAAAAAAAAATATCGCTGGTCGGCATGACAATTGAGATTCCGATGGATTTAACTCAGCCAAAAATGGTGTTAGAAATCGACATGGAAAATAACAAAGCTGATCAAGAACAGAAAGACACCGATTTTTATGTGAAAAATCCTTGCGGAATAAATGTTGATCTTCACTATATCAGAAAAAGTATTTACAAAACGCATGGATTTTAATGAGTTGTCAATTCTTTCTATGCGATTTACAAGAGGTATATATGTTGGCATAAAACTGATTCAAATCAAAGATAAAAATAAATTCAAAAAAGAATAAGAATTCATACCGCGGGATCGTCAGTGGTCGAAGATGAGTTGCTGGGCATGGGCAGCGTGCAGGTTGTGCCAGCGGCTGGTGCCAAGTCTCTATTACGGCCGGGAAGTTTTTTCATGTCTATGTTTAGTTTATTGGGTGTCTTCGCGATATATGAGATAAATCTTGAGTCAGTAACCGTCAAAGTTCCCACTTTGTGGTACACTTTTTTTATAAGATATGTTTGTACTCTTTTGCCCTTTTGTTTTGTAACACGAAGTATCTTAGCCAGTATTCCCTCCGTTAATGAAACTCACAAAACTCACCATGCTTAGTGTCGACCAAAAATATGTGTGGGTAAAATCCCAGCCTGGTTGGGAAACTTGGCCACACCCACATGGCCATATCCTGCCATAGTCGTGGCCAGATAGGCGGCACAGGCACCAGCTGGCTTGGCCCAGTTTGGCACGGTCCATCTTGACTTGCAAAATAGATAAGACCCATCGTGCTGGTCCGAACCCATTTGACCCGATGGGCCGGTGCAACCCACTTAGCCTGTTAGGCAAAAAAATCCAAAAAAATCATCAAAAATCATAAAAATATGTTGAATTCAGAAATGGACATGAAAATTGTAAAAAATGATACAAGTATATTGAAAATGTAATAAAGAGCTTTATTAATATTCAAATGGTTATCTTGTTAAAAATTTTACCAAGTAAAAACTCAACATGAGAAAACTTTGGCAAAGGAAAAAGAATACAGCCTATAACTCTACATACATCCTTATTCTACGTGTCATTTATTAAGTACAGATTTTCGAACGCCTCTAACAACTCTAGATTTTCCATAGAGTGTTGTGTTCGTGAATTAGCTTGTTCTCAGCCCTTCACAATTAGAAGTATCTCTACCATCTCACTTGTGAGATGTGTTCTTTTCTCCTCCAATATTCTTTCAGAAATACTGAAAGCAGATTTAGAGAAAAATATCGAGATAGAAATAGTTAACACATTACGTGCAAGTATGGATAGCACAAGATATGCTAACTTATGGCCATACCACTAGTGCAAAAATTTAAAGTTTTCTAAGTTGAAATCCATCGTATCGCTATCTAGGAAGACAGATAGCTCCCCACTCCTTGGGTGAGAGGCTGATCTTGGACTTTGTTGAGAAGGTAACGTTGTAGAAGAAGAAGACTTGGACCTAGAGGAAGAACCTGCACCCCAGATCTTACCCCATAGATTTGTCTTGTTACTTGAGGTGGGTGCTACTGGAAGTCGTTGCAAGCGGACTCCCTGGAACTTATTTTCGTACCTTTGGAAAAGCTCATGTAATTAAGAACAAACATATGCAAAATAGTTAGAATAGTCTAGCCTTGTAGAATTACTAAGAAGACCAAGAACATTAGCAAATCCGTCAATTTTAGCTATAGGATCTAAACTAAATACAAATGCATATAGAAAAGGGATTTCTCTCTAATATTCAAGGTATTTAGTTTTCATAGCAACAATAGTCCCTCTTAAAACTGTGTTTTTTCATAGTTTTTCAAATAACTAGCAATCTGTAAAATACTATACACAATAATAGGAGATGTTGGATAATAGACAGGAGACAATGCAACAGTAGCCTCATAAAAAAATTCTAAAAACTGAAGTATCTTCTCAGCAACGAATCAGTGTTACTCAGTCAATAGTATACTACCGCCAATGCTCTAATAGTGTGTTTGAATAAAAACAGAAAAAGTGCCCTTATATAGTAAAAGACTCTTAAACACCAAGTAAGTAGAGTTCCATCTTACCGACATGTCCAAACTGAACTTTCTTGGATATGCACCCATCGCCCTGCAGAAGTTCCTATATGTTGTTATTCTTATGTTAGAATTATTCAAGATATCACATCGCAAAAAGTTTTAATATACGGATTCAACCTCTTCAAACCGCACTTGACTATATGGTTAATAATATGACAAGTGCACCGCTGATGTAGTGAGAAGGAATTGGCATATGTACTCAATACTGGAGTAAGAATATCCATGGCCCTAGAGTTTGAAGCGACATTGTCTGAGTAATAAAGAATATTTCGTTTGTAAGAACAAAGTCTTCCACGACTTTGATAATACAGTCTGCAATATTCTCACCTGTGTGTGCTACATCAATTAATTTGAAACATACAATTCTTTTCTCTATTACCCAATCGTCATTAACATAATGAGCAACTACACTAAGATAATCATCCCTAACCCGACCACTCCATATGTCTGAGGTTAGGGCCACCAAAAATGTGCATATACTACATAGTACTGTTATTTTATGACGGCGTTCATTGAAGTATTTTACTACATCCCTAGTTGTTGTCTGTCTAGATACAGTAGAAAATCTAGGATTATGCGCAGTCCTAATTTAAGTTTGGAAAGCAGTAGACTCCCCAAAGCCTAATGGTACATCCTTATAAGCAATTAAACGACAGAGAGATTAACAGGCTACCTCATGATCATAGTCCCAGCTACGTACCGTACCGTACCGTCGGGTTTGTACTGCAGCTACGTCTTCCTCATCACCAATGCTTGCTTGGCCTTACATCTTGTAGTATGTCTAAGAAAATGCCACGTTCCACCAATAGGCCTTACATAGAATTCATTGCAACAAATTTTGTAAATAGCATATGGTACCTCAATTCTTGTCAAAATTCTCCCACACTTCCGTTGTAAACGGTATCAACATCTTTGCTCCGGTGGTCGCCGACAAAGATGCTACCGTAGAGCATGATGACAAAACTCCGCATTTCCATTCTGCTAACAACCGCGGCTGGTTTGAGGCAGCCGCAATCTCCACGGATCCAACTTCCCCCGGTGAAAGTCTGTAATCACCAAGAGCAAAGCTATCATAGTTTTCCAAAACGAAAACTATAAAATTGAAACTATCACTATTATTACTTTCATCTTAGCATAACAAATAATAACAATAAAATTATCTAAAAATTGTACTGCACACTACCGAAAATTGAATTTTCCAAAATTTAGCACAATTTTTTTAAATTTTGCCAAATTATCTTATAACGAATTTGAATTTGCACAATAGAATTTCAAAGATAGATTGATTTGAAATATTATGCTATTTGAAAGCCCTAAACGGTCAAGAACGGTAAAAAAAAAAGGATAAAAAATGCCCCAACAGGAAGATTCCCCGGCCGTGCTGTGACAAGCACGGTCCACCGTGCTTGCGCGACCACGCCCCTTCTCCCCTGCCGCTGGCCCTTCACCTCTTGCAGCGGCACTACCTCGGTCGACCAAAGATGCCACCCTCAACGCCACCCCACATCGGCACCGTCCTCTCCAGGCCTCCTCCCTCCGCGTCGGCCAGCGCCACGCCGCCCCTTGCACCTGCCCCTCCTGGCCTCCCTCTACGTTGGCCGCATCCCCCCATCCCCACCTCAATCTTCTCCCTCAGCGTCGGTCGCCGCCCCGCCGCCCCCTCCCTTTTCTCCCTCCGCTTCAGCCACGACTCCGCCACCTCCACCCTCTTCTCCCTCCGCTCCAGTCATCGGCCGCGCCGCCTCCTCCCCCTTCTCTTCTTCCCCCGCACCGGTCCCCTCCTCGATTCCTCCATCTTCTCTTATTCCCCCACACCGGTCCCCTCCTTCCTCTTCTCTTTTTCCCCCACGCCTCCCGTGCCCGCAGGCTACAGCCCCGCATCGGCCTCCTCCTCCTTGGTGCCGACGTCCTCCTCCTTGCCATCAACGCCACGCCACCGCTCTCTGCTAGCTGCTGGTCTGCCCTCTGGGCTTCCTCCCCCTCCCCTCGCCGTGTCGGGCCAGATAGGCCTTATCGGGCTCGTGTCGTGCCTAGCACGGCTCGACACTATACGTGTCAGGCCGGGCCGGCCCACCGTACAGTGGTGTCAGTCCAAGCATGGCATGTACCTTTGTGCCGTGTTGGCCTGGCCCATGTACAGTGTGGGCTATGATGTGCCTGTATCATGCCAACAGTGACGTGCGTCAGGTTGGCCCAACGAGCACGGCCCATTCATTGTTCAATATTTCATCCATTGAATTTTTCAACCTTAGATATAACAAGCTATCAGGTTCTCTACCTTGGATATGCTATTCTATCCATTCTTTTTTTACTTGTTATTTTGAACATTTATACGGCATCTAATATACACATTTGACCACTACTTTTTTAATTATATGTTAGTAAAAATTATTAAAAATATAATGATATGAAAATATTTTTGATGATAAATCTACTAATATCATCATTTCCATCAGATAAAATCTAAAAGAAATAGTGCATATAGCGTTGAAAGTTTAAATGTTTGACTGCACATATACTAAAACGACATCTATTTAAAAACAGTGTGGTGAACACAATGGTGATGAATCTAAGGGGCTTGTGCTGGAATTTATTTCCAATGGAACGTACCTGGGACACTAAGCCTGATGCAGAGACCCTGCATTTTTATTTCCCTTGATGTGGCAGAAATAATGGAATATCTTCATCACCATTTACCGTATTAAGCCATCATTTGTCCACTGCAATATTAAACCAAGTAACATCCTTCTCGACGACGATTGGACTGCACATGTTGGTTGACTTTGGTTTAGCAAACATACTAAACATGGAACCGTGCAAACAATATTTTGGTGAAAGTAGCTCAGTTGGAATAAAGGCACAAGTGGGTACCTCCCATCAGATTGGGATTCTTTGCACTGAGAGAGTCAACGCAGAAGATCTACAGTGCATTGATACTAGAAGCGATCTCCACCATTTGATCAAAAATTAAAAACCGAGATCAAGCACTACAATTTTTTTTTACACCGTGCTCACCGTAGTAAAACTGCTATATTATTTTTACTGTTGCTGCTGCACTGCATAGTAGTGCTGTTCACTGTCTCACGAAAACATTGTTCACGTGGGAGGCCTCTACAGTATTGCAGAGGATCCGGATGCCCATGTGACTGCATGTTAGTAGTCCCACGGTAGAGGGGGAGGGGGGGGGGGGGGTTCCCACGGTAATCGACCTCTGGGTGTGACAAAAAGGCTAAGATGTTTACATGACTATGTATAGCCTAAGTTTTTTATTCGACGAAGCCAAATGGTGGAATTTGTTTTTCATTCGGAGCCTACGTCATTTAGCTCATTTACTATGTACATAATGCGGCCCTCTTAGCTTACTGGAAGAAGACCACATTGTTTGACTGAAC
This sequence comes from Hsuehochloa calcarea, assembly GCA_036346395.1. NCBI lineage: Eukaryota > Viridiplantae > Streptophyta > Magnoliopsida > Poales > Poaceae > Hsuehochloa > Hsuehochloa calcarea. Next base: position 11,593,400 of record CM070612.1, read on the forward strand.
CAGCTCAAGTGATTGGAGGCGATACACAGAACGTTGCGAGGCCCTGCGTTTTATAGGTGAAGCAAAGGGCAAGGAGAGTCCATGCTGTTTCGGGGCCTTCACCCTTGGGTGCACTCCACCGGGAGCATACAATGTTCTGCATAGACCGCTTGCCAAACAGACAATCGCCGTGGGTTCGTACTGCAAGTCAAGTACAATAAACTGCCAAACTGAACCAGGCTGAAACTTATGTGCTTATTTACTCCATTTTTTTTAAAAAAAATATGATATTTTAGAAAATGTACACTCAAATTTTCTTAACTTTGATTACTAATATATATATATATATATATATATATATATATATATAGAAAATGTACACTCAAATTTTCTTAACTTTGATCACTAATATATATATATATATATATATATATATATATATATATATATATAGTGGTCATATGAAAATAGTATCACTATATTAGTCATGAAAAAAATATTTTCATAACATAATAATTTTATATTTTTTGTGAACATATTTATATAAAAAATAATGGTCAAAATTGCATATTAAAAATCGTATCGATATCCAGAACATCTAATATTCTTGACAAGAGGGAGTAACTTTTAGGCACATAGGGGCGGGCACACACATACTACACATACCCGAATGGGATGAGAGGAAATATCGCAAGAAATAGGAATGCAAAGGTAACAGACGAGGAACTGCACGCCTACGCTGCGGCGGAGCCATGATGTCGGCGCGCCAAGGAGCAAGGTGCGGCAGTTTTGGGGAATCCCTTTTTCTGATATTTCTTGCTTGCCTTCAAATCTCAATTCAACACCTATTAAGTAGCAGCCTCCTAACAATCGAGAATTTGGCGTAAATGGCACTATTTAGAGCGACATTAGCAAAAATGACGCCTTCACAGCCGCAATTGCAAAAATGATGCTCTCAACTGTTCCTTCATGGATGACACGGACGGCTCTCATGCTGCCACGTCACACTTGCCACACCACCATGAGTCGGAATCCTCCCGTTCGCACCACCATGGGACGGACAAGCCGCGGTACGCCACATAGCCCGGGACCTTGTCCGTCCCATGGTGGTGCGGACGAGGTGCCACGTGGCATCCAGCGGCTTGTTCATCCTATGGTGGTGCGGACAAGAGTGATGTGGCAGCACGGGAGACGTTCGTGCCACCCAGGAACATTGGAGAGTGTCATTTTGCAATTACAGCTGCAAGGGCGATATTTTTGCTAATGTCACTCCAAATAGTGCCATTTAGGCCAAAAACTCGTAACAATCAATCTCTATCTCTAATCTCATCTCTAAATCAAATATCTAATCTGTAATTCAAATAACTAAATCTTATCTCTAACAAATCATCTTATCTCTAATTTAAAGAAAGGATAAGCTAACAAATATTTATTCGGTTGATACCTAATTGATTGGGATTCTCCATTGCGTCGGTTGATGCCCTGGCCCATGGCGGCGCTGGTAATAGTGTCACTACATGACATCACTCCTGGCCTATGAAAATAGGTCGTTGTCGAGCTGTACTTGTGGATAGCGCCCCTTGAATTCAGAAACGTCTTCCCATGAAGTGTCCGTCATAGACTGGCCCAACCATTGAACTAAAACTTGCCAGACTCCACGGCATAGTCTAGCTCTGATGATCTTCTTAGGTGTGGGATAACGTGGCCATGAAGATGGAGGGAAGGTTTGGTGGAGACGTTGGAGGCTCACCAATGAATTTCTTGAGCAATCCCACGTGAAATACATCGTGGATGCGTGCCCGAGGTGGTAAAGCCAAACAGTACGCCACATCGCCAATACGAGCAGTAATATGATATGGCCTGTAGAAGCGGGGATTTAATTTGTTGCGGTTACCTCCCGTGACCGAGGAAGCTGGCTGATTTTGCAGGCGGAGCCAGACCAATTGGCCAACAGAGAAGACCACTTTGCGATGCTTGTCATCATAATAATGTTTGACGTGTTGTTGCACTTGGAGAAGCCAGTCGTGAACTTGTTTGAGAAAATCATCTCGGTCAGCAACTGGTGGTCAACGATAGCCATGTGAGCAGAGCCACGATTGTATGTGCAAAGAGATGGGGGCAGCTGGCCGTATAACACCTCGAATGGCGTATCGCGGAATGGTAGGACGTATTATAGCAGAATTCCTACCAAGCTAGCCATTGAACCCATTGTCGGGGCTAGTCACCCGTCATGAATCGGAGATACATAGAGATAACCTTATTGACCACCTCCGACTGACCATCTGACTGCGGGTAGAATGAGGTGCTCATATGCATGCTGACACCGAAGAGATGGAAGAGCTCCTTCCAAAATTGGCTAGTAAAAATCGGGTCACGATCAGAGACAATTGTAGCTGGCAACCCATGAAGATGGGCAATGTCACTGAAGAAGGCCGAGGCAACGGTCGCTGTTGTATAGAAGTGTGCTAATGGAATAAATTGGGCGTACTTTGAGAAGCGATCGACGACCATCAAGATGATGGTTTTGCCATTGACGCGAGGGAGACCTTCAATGAAATCCATTGTGATATCCTCCCAAACTTGGACTAGAACCGGTAGGGGCTGGAAAAGACTGGCCAGGTGCAAGTTCGTCATCTTGTTGTGTTGACATATGGAGTAGGTGCGGACAATGTCCTCGATGGCCTGACACATGCCCGTCATGTGGAAGTCACGACGAACAAGGTGCAACGTCTTCTGGACTCCCTTGTGCCCGGCGTCATGTGTGGCAGCAAGGATGGCTGGTAGCGATGGTGGCGATGGTTGGATGAATACCTTGTGATTGAAGGTGATGAGCCCATCCATTACGACCGATGGTCCTGTCAGTTCGCCGCTGCTTATCTTTTCTTTGAATGTGATGCATCGTTGACGTCCTTGGCTTCGCAGCGCAAATCGTCGAGGAGGTAGAAGTGCACACCCGTGAAGGCTAGTAGGACGTTGGAATCAGCATCCCGTCATGAGAGAGCGTCCGCAACGGTATTCAGCCTGCCTAGCTAGAATTCCACCTCGAAGTCATAGCCGAAAAGCTTGCTAACCCATCAGTGCTGAGTGATCTTGGATAGGCCCTGCTCCAGGAGGTACTTGAGGTTATAATGGTCGATACGGATGACGAACGAGCGCCCTAGAGGTATGGGCGCCAATGACGGACATCATAGATGAGACCAATGAGCTCTCATTCGTATGCCGCAAGCTTGGCGTGTCGAGGAGTAATGAGATTACTGACGAAAGCCAAGGGACCGTCGCTTCGCCTTGGTGCAAAACCGCCCCAAAGCCTGAACTGGACGCGTCGCATTCAACTATGAAGATAGTCATGAAGTCAGGCAGTTGGAGCACTGGCACCGTGGTGAGTGCCCTCTTTAGATCATCAAAGGCCCAGTCAGTCGCCTCATGCCACCTGAATGCCTCTTTTTTAGTAAGGCCGTTAGTGGGGCTGCGATGACACCAAAATTCATGATGAATTTGCGGTAATAGCCAGTGAACCCTAGGAATCCGCGCAAGGCGCGAACATTGCGTTGTTTGGGCTAGTCCCTGACTGCTTGAGTCTTGTCGCTATCCATTACTATGTTGGCCACGGAGATGACACGACCTAGATAGGCCACGGATGTCTCGCCAAACAAGCACTTGGAGTGCTTTAGGACGAGTGATGCTAACGGAGGAGCTGGAACAAGACGCGTACATGGCGAAGGTGCTCCGCCCAAGATTGACTGTATATCAGGATGTCGTCGAAGAAGACCAGCACAAAACGCCGAATGACAGGGCGCAAGACGGTGTTCATGAGAGCTTGGAACATCGCCAATGCATTGGTCAGGCTGAAAGACATGACAACAAACTCGAATAGCCCTTCGTGTGTACGGAACGTTGTCATCTTGATGTCGGCCTTGTGCATTCGTACTTGATGATAACATGAACGCAAGTCGAGCTTGGTGAAGAAGCAAGATCCCTTGAGCTGATCCAGTAGCTCGTCGACGACAGGGATGGGAACTTATGCTTCACCGTCTTGTCGTTGAGAGCACAGTAGTCGACACAGAAGCGCCATGACCCATCCTGTTTCTTGACAAAGAGAACAGGTGATGAGTACTCTAACGTGTTGCGTCCGAATGCTCGTGATGTAGCATGTTCGTCCACTATCATTCCAGCTTGTCCTTTTCAATGGTGGGGTAGCGATTGGACACACCACAACCGGCGGCATTCCAGGTAGGAGATTGATCCGATAGTTGCATGACCGTGGCGGTCATAGCCCGACAATTTCAGCCAGCAAGTCGTCAAACTTGGCAAGGAGTTCGGACAAGAGGTCCCGTGGCGTGCATGCCCGTGCGCCAAGTACAATGGACTGCCCTGTTATGGTCTACCAAGGTGATTAGTCTTCCAGAAGGACATGGTGAGACGATCAAAGTCCCAAAGGATGGGTCCTAGCATGCATAGCCATTGCACTCCAAGCACCACGTCGAACTCGCTGAGGGCGATTGCATAGCAATCCACGTGAAAAACCTCTTGACCGATCTGCATCTCCAAGTGGTGGCAAACGCCCATGCTTGTAAGGAGGCCGCTGTTAGCCACAGAAATGCTTAAACCAGTGCGGTATTGGAGTTAGAGCCATGTCCTTTGTATGGCGTCGTTGGCGATGAAGTTGTGGGTCGAACCGGAGTCGATCAATGACACCAGCTTATGGTTCCCAATGTGCACCTCCAATTGAATGGTCTTGCTGGTGTTAATGTTGATTAAGGTGTGCAAAGATATCCCTGGTTTGGCTTTCTCAGCTTCGGACTCGTGGCCACCACCATCCTTCGGAAAATAGAGGACCAATTTAAATAGCCTCTTGCACTAGTGATTACGAGAGAACTTTTCATCGCAATTGAAGCAAAGACCCTTAGCCTATCGCTCTTCCATCACCTCCGGCGTCAGATACCGAAAACGACGAGTCCTGGGAGGACCAACAGCTGGCACCGTCGTCGACTCCCTCGCCGCGTAGGTCCTGCGCACCATGGTCTTGGGGGTCAGTCGATGATGTGTCACCATCTCGATCTCCGTGGGCATCTGCTGAAGCTGCTCGTATGCACATAAGTGACTACGGCTAGAGTTAGGGTCCGTAAGAAAAGTAATAATGTATTTAGAAAATGCTGTAATCATTTATTTGTTAACTGAAAAATACAATTAACTTCAAAAATGCATAACTAATTCATTTTAACTCCAAAAACAGTGAAACCACTTGTGTTATTTTTAATTTTAAATGAACTTTATATTAAAATAGGTTTCAACCTTGTCACTGTCACATAAAATATATTTTGTGGAGAATGCTCCTAAATTTAATTATTAATAGATTATAAATTGCTTTTAACTTTGAAAATTCATAACTAATTCATAAAAACTCCAAATGAGATGAACCAAATTATTTTGGTCACATAATAATATTCTCTATCCATTTTTGTAATCCTCATGTCCACCACGACTCCAGAGAAGTTTGTGAAAACTTTAGATGCGGTGAACAGTGACAGATTATAACTTATTTGGATTTTCTAGAAAACTGACTTTTGAACTGTCATAATTTTTGCATAGAGCATCCAAATCAATTTATTATTTTTGCTAAATTCACCTAAAATCATGCTCTACCTTCTGTTAATTTTCCATGATTTTTGGATGACTTCGAATTTTTGGATCTTTTCAGTATTATTCGTTCTTATTGTGCTTTCGACTTTTTCGGTAGGTTCCGACGATCCTATTGTATTCGAGAGTGATACTCTGCAGCAAGATAGTAATCCTCAGCAAGGCAAGCAGTTTGATCATGTTAATCCCAGTATTTTCAAGTCTAATATATTGATTTTAACTTGTATGTATGCATTGCTATTTTGTTGTTAAATTATGGTTTGATTAGTTGATCTTATAGTTGCGTACTCTGTAGGTAAATGATTACTCTCTACTACCTGAGCCTAGGTTATTTGCTGTGATTAGAGTTCGTTGGATGGGCTCTTGTCACTTAGTAGATTACGAGTTAATATGCTTAGACATGCTTAGCTATCGGTAGTATTGGGCGATCATCGACTTAGTCGATGATCTTGATCACACAAATCTTATTATTACTCCATTATGTTCAGCACCTTGTACTTTGTTAATTTGTAAATCTAAAACTGAAAATAAAATTATTTTAGACTTGGGCATAATGGTATGTTGGTGTGATTGTTTGGTGTGACAAGGAAAGGTGCCCGAGTCAACAAGGACCGAATTAATTGCGCCATTGATCCAAGCACTTTTGCGTGCTAACCACACGAGAGGGATATGGGACCTATCTTGACTAAGTACTTTGGGAGGTATTAATTATTGAAGTCGCTGGTGGTAAGAAAAAGAGAATGTTTGCTTTGGGATGAGAGGGATGGATTCCTTTCTAGGTTCGCCATACCCAGGAGCACCCGCAGTTGCTTCGGTTGGGCCGGTGCGTTGGACTAACGTATGGGTCCTTAGTGGGAGCCCGTAACGGCGGTTCACTAAGGGTTAACCCCCATACGTGCGACTCGTAATTAGTACAATCCATTGGAAAGCGTCTCATAGGACTTAGCCTGACGACATTTCTGAGGAAGTGTGCTCTATTGCATGGCAACAAGGCGGTCTGGAGTGTGGGTACATTGGTACACCCCTGCAGGGTTAAATCTATTCGAATAGCCTCGTCCTAGATTATGGACAAGCTTGGTTATTTCCCGCAAGAATTAGACTACAACCTTTAATTAAAACTTGACATAGGTGGTATGAATGGGTAATTCATGCTATTGTTGTGGTGACTATTGGGTTAGTCACTTCCAGGATGTTGTTGTCATCTATTTATTATTATTACGTTGTTATTTACTGTTATTTGAACAATAAAAACAGATTGTAAACTTGCTTTTAAATTACTACATTATTGCAAATAAAGATTGCTTTGTGCTGAAAATGAAACATACAGCCTCCACTTAAATAAGCTTGCATGTAGCGTATGTATAGGCTTGTTACTCTACACGTAAGTCTTGCGGAGTACAATTTTTTACTCATTTTACTTTGCTTAACTATTTGTTGCAGAGGAGGAAGGTGAGCCCCAAGGGACTCACTTTTGTGAGATGTGCTGCGGGTTTGACGACTAGCTTGGCGGTCCGGTTGGTTGCCTTGTGGGTAAAGGCACACTAATTGGCTCTTTTGTTTATCGCCATCTTATGGTATTTCGCTTCCGCTGTCTAATTAGTTAATTGTATGTCTTTTGGCCGGTCGGCCTCCCTTTTGTAATAACTCTACTATGTATGTCTTTTGATTTGTTAAGTGTTGCTTTGGTTCTATGTCTTTAATGGAATTGATGCATGAATTTTGTAAAGGGGTGTGTATACTGCATTTCTGGGAAGTATACATATCTCGAAGACGCGGGTTGTTTTATTTGCGATACTAGGGTCAATTGGTGACTAATTATTGCAAGCTTAATAAACCGGGGTCCTCACAAAGTTGGTATCAGAGCCATACTGACCGTAGTAACCCTAGATTGATCATCTTTAGGATGTTTTGAAAAACTTAGTTTCAAAATATCAAATGGGTTTTGAAAGCTTAAGTAAATTCTCAGATTTTACTCCTTACCTATCTTAGTTTTCTCATCTCATCTCGCTCTAATTTGAGTTTTAAAAAGTTGTTTTCCTCTCTTCTTTTCTAAAAGATAGTTGTTATCGGTTAAATTGGTTTTGGGGAACTTATGAGAGTTCTAAATTTAAAGTCTTGGCTGTCTTTTGGCGAAAAATAGAAGTGTTTGGAGCTGGAATTCAAATCTGGAATTTTAGGACAACTAGCAAGCATTTTACGGCAGCAAGCTCAAGCTGGTAATTAAGGTAGAAAATGAGAGGTTAATTCAACTAAAACTTATGGAAATAAAAGGGTAAGATGTGATACTAGTTAGCTAAGTATCTAATACTATTTTTGCTGGTTTAACCTTTCTTTGGAGTGGTGTTAGACTTGAAGTAGTGTGCTGAAATTTTATCTTCTTGACCGATTACTCGTTCATTCAATACGGGTTAGTTGTGTCAGGAAGTGGAGCTATAATTTTGGGTTTCCTTGCTGGACCTTAAGCCTTCTTGTAAGCTTTTAAAGTTTGTTCCTCGCTGCCATGATTGTGCAACCAACCTTAGAAGATCAGATCAAGCCAGCTCAGCAATCAAGCGAAGGAGTGAACAGAATCAAGCAGAATATCAAGAACGGGATAGCAAAGTGCTTCTCAGAAGATGACAATGGTGTTGTATGGTTTAGGCAACGCCTTGTGGTTCCGAAGGACATGGAATTGCGGGATTTGATTCTCAGCGAAGCCCATGACTCCCCTTTATCAATTCATCCCAGGACCACAAAGATGTATCAAGATCTCCGGCAAAAATTTTGGTGGACCCGAATGAAGAGGGAGATCGCAAAGTTCGTTGCCGAGTGTGACGTGTGTCGTCGTGTCAAGGCCGAGTATCAGCGTCCAGCAGGCCTGCTTCAGCCTTTGCCAATTCCAGAGTGGAAGTGGGATTCGATCGGGATGGATTTTATCACCGGTTTACCCAGGTCACCGAAGGGAAATTATGCCATTTGGGTGGTCATTGATCGGTTGACTAAAGTGGCACACTTTCTTCCAGTCAAGACCAAGAATCGTACCGATCGCTTAGCTGAGCTCTATGTCTCAAGGATTGTGAGCTTGCATGGGGCACCGAAGATGATCGTCTCTGATCGTGGTTCCATCTTCACTTCCCATTTCTGGCATAGCTTGCAAGAAGCTATGGGAACTCCCCTTTTTTTCAGCTCAGCATATTATCCTCAAACTGATGGCCAGACTGAAAGAGTCAATCAAGCGTTGGAAGACATGCTCCGTGCTTGTGTCCTTTCCTATAGGATGCATTGGGAGAAGTGCTTGCCATTCGCCGAGTTCTCCTACAACAACAGCTTCCAAGCTAGTCTCGGCATGGCACCTTTCGAGGCCTTATACGGGAGGAAGTGCAGAACCCCGTTAAATTTGGTCTGAGACCGGTGAAAGACCTTTCTTTGGCCCGGACTTGATCAATGAGGCCGAAAGTCAAGTTCAGCTTATCCGTGATCGTCTACGCACGGCTCAATCAAGGCAGAAGAGCTATGCGGATCGTCGTCGTCGTGAGTTGAGTTTTGAGCCAAATGACTTTGTTTATCTCAAAGGCTCTCCCCTGAAGGGTCATCAACGATTCGGCGTCAAAGGCAAGTTAGCTCCTCGATATGTCGGACCTTTCCGCATCATCGAGAAGAAAGGAGCTGTTGCCTACAAGTTGGATCTGCCTGCTGCACTTGGGGGAGTACACGATGTATTCCACGTGTCTCAATTGAAGAAGTGCCTTCGTGTTCCTACTGAAGAAGCTCCCTTGGAAGGTCTCGATGTTCAAGAAGATTCAACCTACCGCGAGCGTCCTTTTCGCATTCTTGAAGAAGCTGAACGAAGAACAAGAAATCGTGACATCAAATTTTTTAAAGTTCAGTGGACAAATCATACCGAAGAGGAAGCAACTTGGGAACGTGAAGACCGGATGCGAACCGAATATCCTGATCTATTTCCTTCTGTCTAAGTGCATTCGAATCAAGAAAGGAAAGGTTAAACAAAGCAATAGAAAGGAAAATGTAATAAAAATTACTTGTAACCTTGTTAGGTTATCTTAGCACTTTCTTGGAAGGAAATCAAGACAACAGATGTTGTATCTTTTTGAATCTTCCTATCCAACCTCTGACCTACCGAGATCTCGGGGTCGAGATCTTTTGTAAGGGGGGAGGTTTGTAACATCTCCAAATTAATTAATGATGATTAGTATGCATCTCATTAATGTGATTATAGTTTTTGAATTTTTTTTATAATTTATTGCACTTGAAAAATCACAAAACAAATTGAACCTACAACTCACGTCTGAACTCCCAAAAGAAATCAGTAATAAAAACTTATGAACACCTTCTGGAAATAATTTATTCAAATACTGTATTGATTATGATACATTAATATAATTTTTACTAATTTTTTGACTTGAATTGAAATCACAGAAAATTCAAACACAATCAATAACCTATTTTAAGTTTGAATTTTAATTAAGCAAATAACTCATGGACAGCGTGTTTTAAAATTTTATGTGCGTAGTAGGGCATCCTAGGAACGCCCTTGATTTATTTCAGAATTTTTAGAATTTTATTTATAATTTTAAAGCCTCAGTCAAACTGGGTATTATTTGGTCAAATCTAAAAATTTAAAACAAAGCACTATTCATTCGACCGAGCCACTTCACTGTTGAGACCGGCCGAACCCGACGCGCCACCCGGCTGCACGCGGCCGCTTTGCTCGCTCCCGCTTGGTGACCGTCCGATCAGGATCGGACGATCCAGGCTACCGATCCAGCCGCACTGCTTCGTTGAAGTCACCGACAAGCAGGGCCCACCGCGTCAACGCCTTCGTCTTCCTCGGGCAGGCGCTGCTCAGGCTCTATGTGCCACGTGCCCGACGCATGTTGTGCGTCTCCGTCCACAGCGTTCCCCCACCGACCCCAGCGACCACTCACAGGGCTTTGCCCTCTCACGCCGCCTATTCCTCCATCCTCGCTCCCGCTCAAAACTGACCCTTTGCCCCTCCCTCAGCTCACTTCTCCTCTCGGTGGTCGAGGAGGGGAAAGCTTGCATGGGCGTCCCTCTAGGGTACAATCCGTGCCACCTTGTCCCTCGGTTCCTACCTTCCATGCCCTCCCCATTTTCGCTCATTGGAGCTCTTGTCATTGCTTGTAGGACCCAAGACAAGCTCGTGCTCCCGCTATGTCCAGAGCGCTCCCGGAGCTAGGCCCTTAGGCCATCGTCGACTCCAGTGAGAATTTCTCTTGGTTAATTGCGTCATCCCGTGCCCATGAGTGTTCTCATGATATACCCTCGACCTATTTCGCCGATGCATCACAGCGATGTTGGAATTTAGAGTTTCCCCAAGATTCACCCGACAACATTGTTCCCCGTCAAGTTGTCAATCGGATGAGTACATTGTCGATTCCTTACATTTACAGCATCCACACCACCCCCTGAAGTTGTCTCTCCCACCAATTTGTGGCTTTGTTGCCCAGCGTGACCCCTCGTCGTGAACCGCACCACCGCCACTGCCATTGCCGTGGACGATACCTCGCTGACTCTTCCCCGACCTCCATTTCCTTCTGGTAAGCCTCACTGACCACCTCTGTAGCTCATGCGCTCTTCGGTTGACTCGAGATTGTGCCGTGCCACCGCTTGCACCACGGTCGTATGGTCACCTCCGCTCGCCGGTGTTACGGCACCGTTACAGGTCACTTCAGCCACCGCCGCCACCACCGGTGGGTGCGCAATAGTATGAGGAACTCATTCCTACCCTTGGCCGACGCCGCCGTGGTCGGAGACGCTGGTGAGCCGCTGGCAAGGCGAGCGGAGCCACTGCCCTGTTTTGTCGGAAACCGACACTTACTGTGGCAATATAATTAGTGTATTAATTAGCAATTAATGACGAGATCACTGTCGGAAATCCTGGGGTTAGCGCATTAAATGCTTTGTAGCAGTCTATGACTTGTGGGCCCCATTGCCGGTTAAGTGATAGTGTAGAATTGTGTACTGCGCTTTCCCTTTGGGAAAACATATTCTCTGTACGTATAAAGCTGGAAATGTATTTCGTTATCAGAAGGCGTATTTTCGAAGTGCGCCTCCGACGTCATTCTCGGCGGGGCTGGGTCAATTTTGACCAGGTCATCTGTTGACTGAGGGCCCCGCCTGTAAGTGACTGCGGCTAGAGTTAGGGTCCGTAAGAAAAGTAATAATGTATTTAGAAAATATTGTAATCATTTATTTGTTAACTGAAAAATACAATTAACTTCAAAAATGCATAACTAATTCATTTTAACTCCAAAAACAGTGAAACCACTTGTGTTATTTTTAATTTTAAATGAACTTTATATTAAAATAGGTTTCAACCTTGTCACTATCACAGAAAATATATTTTGTGGAGAATGCTCCAAAATTGAATTATTAATAGATTATAAATTGCTTTTAACTTTGAAATTTCATAACTAATTCATAAAAACTCCAAATGAGATGAACCAAATTATTTTGGTCATGCAATAATATTCTCTATCCATTTTTATAATCCTCGTGTCCACCACTACTCTAGAAAAGTTTGCGAAAACTTTAGATGTGGTGAAGAGTGACACATTCTAATTTATTTGGATTTTCTGGAAAACTGACTTTCGAACTGTCGTAACTTTTGCATAGAGCATCCAAATAAATTTATTCTTTTTGCTAAATTCACCTAAAATCATTCTCTACCTTCTGTGAATTTTCCATGATTTTTGGATGATTTGAATTTTTGGGTCTTTTCGGTATTATTTGTTCTTATTGTGCTTTCGACTTCTTTCGGTAGGTTCCGACGATCCTATTATATTCGAGAGTGACCCTCTGCAGCAAGATAGTAATCCTCAGTAAGGCAAGCAGTTTGATCATGTTAATCCCAGTATTTTCAAGTCTAATATATTGATTTCAACTTGTATGTATGCATTGCTATTTTGTTGTTAAATTATGGTTTGATTAGTTGATCTTATAGTTGCGTACTCTGTAGGTAAATGATTACTCTCTACTACCTGAGCCTAGGTTATTTGCTGTGATTAGAGTTCGTTGGATGGGCTCTTGTCACTTAGTAGATTACGAGTTAATATGCTTAGACATGCTTAGCTATCGGTAGTATTGGGCGATCATCGACTTAGTCGATGATCTTGATCACACAAATCTTATTATTACTCTATTATGTTCAGCACCTTGTGCTTTGTTAATTTGTAAATCTAAAACTGAAAATAAAATTATTTTAGACTTGGGCATAATGGTATGTTGGTGTGATTGTTTGGTGTGACAATGAAAGGTGCCCGAGTCAACAAGGACCGAATTAATTGCGCCATTGATCCAAGCACTTTTGCATGCTAACCACACGAGAGGGATATAGGATCTCTCTTGACTAAATACTTTGGGAGGTATTAATTATTGAAGTCGCTGGTGGTAAGAAAAAGAGAATGTTTGCTTTGGGATGAGAGGGATGGGTTCCTTTCTAGGTTCGCCATACCCAGGAGCACCCGCAGTTGCTTCGGCTGGGCCGGTGCGTCCAACTCAACGTATGGGTCCTTAGTGGGAGCCCGTAATGGCGGTTCACTAAGGGTTAACCCCCATACGTGCGACTCGTAATTAGTACAATCCATTGGAAAGCGTCTCATAAGACTTAGCCTTGCCGGTATACCTAAAGAAGTGTGCTCTATTGCATGGGAACAAGGCGGTCTGGCGTGTGGGTACATTGGTACACCCCTGCAGGGTTAAATCTATTCGAATAGCCTCGTCCTAGGTTATGGACAAGCTTGGTTATTTCCCACAAGAATTAGACTACAACCTTTAATTAAAACTTGACATGAGTGGTATGAATGGGTAATTAATGCTATTGTTGTGGTGACTATTGGGTTAGTCACTTCCAAGATGTTGTTGTCATCTATTTATTTTTATTATGTTGTTATTTACTGTTATTTGAACAATAAAAACAGATTGTAAACTTGCTTTTAAATGTACTACATTATTGCAAATAAAGATTGCTTTGTGCTGAAAATGAAACATACAGCCTCCACTTAAATAAGCTTGCATGTAGCGTATGTATAGGCTTGTTACTCTACACGTAAGTCTTGCAGAGTACAATTTTTGTACTCATTTGCTTTTGCTTAACTATTTGTTGCAAAGGAGGAAGGTGAGCCCGAAGGGACTCACTTTTGTGAGATGTGCTGCGGGTAGCTTGGCTGTCCGGTTGGTTGCCTTGTGGGTAAAGGCACACTAATTGGCTCTTTTGTTTATCGTCATCTTATGGCATTTCGCTTCCGCTGTCTAATTAGTTAATTGTATGTCTTTTGGCCGGTCGGCCTCCCTTTCGTAATAACTCTACTATGTATGTCTTTTGATTTGTTAAGTGTTGTTTTGGTTCTATGTCTTGAATGGAATTGATGCATGAATTTTGTAAAGGGGTGTGTATACTGTATTTCTGGGAAGTATACATATCTCGAAGACACGGGTTATTTTATTTGCGATGCTAGGGTCAATTGGTGACTAAGCATTGCAAGCTTAATAAACCGGGGTCCTCACAAAAATCACAGAGCACGCAAAATTCTAAAAAATTTGCAAGAGCAACTACACTGGGTTAGGAGCCCACACAAAAAAATTTATAAATTTTTTGACATTGTTTGTTCTGTACAAAAATCCAACAAACACCCAGCCAGAAATTAGAAATTCAGAAACTGTCATCGAATTTCCCTCTAACCTTTGGGCTGAAACGGAGCTGGCCCAAATGCGCTCGCCAGTGCCTTCCCGCCCCAACGCATGCGCTCGCCATCTCGCTGATGTGTGGCACGTCAGAGCCCTTCGTCCTCGTCGCTTCACCCTTGCTCGCCAATGCACCAATGTGCTCCCTCGCCTGCATCGCCAGTGTGCCATGGAATTCCTTCACTGCCCACAGTTTTGCGCTTCACCTACCTCCATCACCTCCGCCTGGCTCCACCCATGCCATCTACCTCCTTAATGACGCCCAACGCCCGCTCTAGCGGAGGCGCCAAAGGGGAACGCAAGATACTCGCCGCGGCCGCCTTTTTCTCGTCGCTCTTCTCACGCTCTACTCACCGCAACATAAGCCCCCGAGCACGTCATCATCTCTTAAGCTCACCACTTGTTACCTCTCGCACTTTCTCCGAGCTTCTAGCTGTCTGAATCGCTGAGAATGAGTGTGTCGTCCTCGACACCAGTGAGCAAGCCCCGCAACGCTTCTAGCTCGGGTGAGCTTCCTTACCCTCGCCAGTCGTGTCGCCATACGCCCCTTACCTCACTGATGCTTCTTCTATGCTTGATGCAGCTCTGGGAACCCTATAACGCGGACAAGCCATCGTCTTCTTCACCTCCAACGCACGCCCCTTTCTGGACATCTTCGTTCCCGATGTTCTGTTGGGCTTGAACCTCACTTGACCGCGACATTTTGTGTCCTATACTTCACTAATGCTTCCCCCTCGGTTGGTGAGGATCCACACGCAGGGAATCCCCCGAATCAACCTTCTCCCTCATTTCTGGACGCCGCAACCATTTTCTAGTTAGCCACCACCTCGGTGAGTCTCTGGTCGATTCCTTCTACCCCTACCATCTTCAGTGTGCATGCAAGCTAATGCACACATCCTTGTAGTGTCTCCATCCCTACAGCATGCCGTCACCGAGAGCTTCCTTCGTACCGCCACTGCTTAATGTCGCCAAGCCACTCCAATCATCCCGCGACGCCTTCAAGGACCTTGGTGAGCTTCTAGTAGTCCCCTAGAGCTTTTGCGCGCATTGGATTGAAGGATTAGCTAGCATACCACAGAGTTCATCATGGCCGATCATGGTGCCTCCATGGGAAGTGCTGTTACCACCGCTCCGGTGACCATTGGTCCCCGAGCCACTGTATGTAGCATCGTTGTAGCCTCCCAAAGCCAATGCACACCTTCTCTTGCCACCGATTTGCCCCAATCATGAAACCCACCTTGAGCCCGAAGAGCTCCACCGCTTGTCTCCAGCGTATCACAGCCTTCGGTCATCTCTTCGGTCTTCGCCACAAAAGTATGAGTTACTGACAAGTAGGCCCCACATGTAAGTTAATAAAAATCCAGAGAAAAAATGAGAAAGACGCTTTAGTTATGAAGAAAATACTCTTTCTTTGTTAGAAAGCGTAAACCTCGGTAGAACTCAGAGCAAATACGCTTTCTCTGCTGAAAAGCGTAAACTTTGGAAAATACGCTTTCGACGTCACCCTTTTCTATTTTTCTGGAATTTTCAAGCTGAAACAATTAAAACATTAATAACTTTTGCATAAAAACTCCAAATAAGATGAATATTTTTCTAAATTCATATAAAATCATGATCTACCTGA
Source organism: Hsuehochloa calcarea (assembly GCA_036346395.1). NCBI lineage: Eukaryota > Viridiplantae > Streptophyta > Magnoliopsida > Poales > Poaceae > Hsuehochloa > Hsuehochloa calcarea. The sequence continues at coordinate 11,609,343 of CM070612.1, forward strand.
ATATGCGAGAATATTTGGATTTTGTTACTATTGAAATTATTTTGCTATATTTGATTTGCTTCCGGCTCATTTTAGACGTCGATTGTTCAGACGATTTTTACGACGATAGTCCATCCTCGTATTCAAAGCAACTAGAGAAAGGTAAGCACCCCTTTGACCATGTTGATCCTACTATTTTAATTATTGTACTTTTTTTATAAAATCTATTATGCATGTATGTATGTTTGGTATAAAATTGCTATGTTTGGGACAATGGTAGTTGTAAATCCTATTCGATGCATGATCCTCCTTGATATGTTGATATCCTTACTGTTGTAGCCATTAAGTTATGGTTTAGACAATAGATGATGTCAACTCGGGAGTTTCGAGTGCAAATATCGCACACTTGCTTAGTCGGGCTATAGTCTTTCATAAAATTGTAAAAAGGATGACATGATAAATATAATTTTGGGAGTTTTTGAAAAGAAAGTCCAGAGGGGTTTACCTCTATTATTTTGTATAAAAATAAAAATGAAAACCCTAATTTGTGCGCGAGTGAGTTATACTATATTCTAAGAAGTGTGAGAGAAGAGTCTCTCCTCGCCCGGATCAATTAAGGACCAAACATCGGTATATCCGACCTAAGCGTAAGCGTACAACCACATATGCCGGTATGGCACGGCCTTAGCTAATTAAGTCATCAAAAACTAGCCTTGCATGTTGGTAGACCGTAGTAGTGCGAGCATGTGTGCTTGCTGGAAGGGGCTCCCTTCACCGAGGCATTGAGCATAAAGCCTTCCGACAGAACAGTGAATGCCTCACTTGACGGAGAGGAGCTCGGGCAAAATGAGGGTGTTCATTCAGCAGGCTAGTGCAAGGATAGGACTAGATAATGTAAACGTTTCGGCACGTGCTCTAGGCTATTTACCGAAGGTAGTGAGCGGTAGTATCGATGGATACCTAATAAACTAGAAAATTCATGTGTTGTAGGTAAAGTTGTACCCCTGTACAAAGTGTAAATCTATTTAAATAGGCGTACACATGGTGATAAGCGTGCTAAGTGTAGTATTGCTGGGCATACTCTTAGTTTTCACAAAAGTAGTTTTCGTTGGAAAATGAGGGATTGGTTTGTTGGTTTAAATTTGAATTGAGTGCCATGTCAATAACTGAAAATAAGATATTACTCGCAGTCGAGAAGGGTCGTGATTTGTTATCTATTCGATTACTTGTTGTCCTTTAACTATTTAACTACTCTTTAGACTTCCGATGCAAAATACTACATATTGATATTGCAAACAAAACTTGCTTAATGATGATAATAACGTGTAGCATATAGTCTTATCTCTTGTTAGCCTTCCATTTATATATACTTTGCGATACACTATAAGTCTTGCTGAGTACGCAATGTACTCAATCTTGCTTAAATTATTATTCAGAGATAGAGGATGATCCTACGCCAAACGATGCCTTCTTCGCACCCGAAACCGGTGGGTTCAGTGACAGATCTTTCTAAAACTTGTCTCTAGTCGGTTGTCTAACGGTTCGGATAAGCATGCCACTGGAATTTTGGACTTTTTTACATATTTTGTTGCCACTGTTACTTTTCTACTTCTGACGCTTAAACTTTTATTTGACCGATCGTCCTTTGTGATGTAAATTATGAGTACCACTTAAATTATGTACCATAATTTGTTTTGTTTTGTACGTATGAATGTATAGATGTGAATATCAATGTTGTGAATGTATGTCTTAATCACTGATCACAGAACTAGTACTGTACACATATGAAAACTTCGAGTATTCAAAGCCCAAGGTCCGACAATAGCACTGTTAATAGCATCCCCACATGACAGGCAAACCAACCCATGCTAACCAACCACGTACACTAACCATGTATAAAGCGAAACTGACTCATCTCTTGGTGGTGTTAGTGTGTCATTACCAATGTAAGCAATTCTACAGCCAGGTATGTTCGATGTAACATTCCAACACAGGCATACAGCGCAGACAAGCACAGTGCAAAAGAATGTTCAATCACCCTACTGAGCACAGGTGCTCTCGATGGTATTCTTTTCGAGAAAGAAATATTGATGATGGAAAAAAAAATTAAATGATCAATAGTAGAATGTTATCAACTGAGACAGATTGTGCTCCTTGGAAGGAACATAAGGAATTGGGAGTAACTGATGCGAAAAGACCTAATCATGTTAGGAGGCGTCGTTGTATGGTAACTCGCAAGCAGCCATGTGATTCTTCGACTTCACCTGCCCGAGCATCTCAGCTACCGTCCTGCAGCGACATTGCTTGCCAGGACGAACGACGTCCCCATAAACAGCCATCTCAATTATATCAAGCTCCTTATCTGACCAACAGGGAAGAAACACTATAGCAAGTGAGACTAAATTTGCATGATAGGAAACTACAAAAGATGTTCTGCATGCTAAATAGTGTGGATGGGGAGAGCTATGTTACATTGGAGTATTGGTTTTAGCTACCAACCTAGCTATTGATGATTTAATATCATAGATGAAATAAGAACAGTCCAAGGATATCTGTTGGAACCTCGACTCTCCTTGGTCCAAAGCAGCAGATATTTGCGAACAACAAATCATCAATGGAAACTATATGAAACGCTTCCTCGAGAACTTTTGAAGGATCCTCATTATTTAAGTAATGTTTAGGCCACTTGCTAGAAGTACAGTTTTACAGTACCGTGCTTTTGAACGCATGTAAATATCATCACGATCCTAAATTTTTTACAGTAAAAACCAGTTTGTAGAAGCCACTGTTGACAAAGTTATCACAACTAGATTATACATGTCTGGTGCCTACTCCTATCTGAACAGGTTAAATGACTTTGAAGTCAGAAGAACAAGGCATAGCAATGATAACTCTGGAATACAAGAAAAAAATAGTGGCAACAAATGCCAGAATTTTTGTCCATCTATGTTCAAAGAAAGTGGTCACATAGTCAAATTCTCAAGTACCACGACCTTGTTTTCCGTGTCTTTATGCATGCATCATATATTGAATTCAGTTTGGAGTCTCTGGACTGATATGAGAAAAATAATGCCTAGGAGGAACAACTAATAGTTTGGTGCTTCCACTCAAATTGATTCATGATCCATAAAAAAAAGGACAAATCAAGCACCTCCTAGATTTCACTTAAATCAAACAAACAAAAAATTAGCAGATGGTTCAAAGACAACATGCTATTCAATAATGATACCAATGCTGATTTCCCGCCGCTCCTAATTCCCTTTCTTAACGCAATACTTTTCACAACCATTGATAAGTCTCTAATACACAATAAAAATAGAAAAATATACATCACACATAACTATACCCTTTATCTCCTAAGGGAACATATATGGCAGTCGGCATGTAAGTATATTTGCATTACAGTTGTACAATAACATTAAGATTTAAGCAAGTCATGTATCACACAAGCTCTTCTGTTTAAAATGACAAATCAGTGAAGGAGCTGCTTTATAGACTAATGTTGGAACAATGGAATCAAAATGTTGATTAACTCACCAGTGAACTGGATATCACAGGAAAAGCCTCGCATTTCTGCCTGCTCTATCCATGCTTTATCAGATTTGGACCGGTTTACCCTAGTCTGAAGGATCTGGCAATTCTCAACAGTGGACTCCCCTCCTAAAATCAATGATCAAAACTTGAGCACCAGAATAACCAAAGTAAGGAAACCAGAATCTCAGAGAAAACATACTGTACCACTATCACAAAATACATTTGTACTGCATAAACATGCCACAAGGAACACAATAACAGAGAAATAACATAATTATTGTGAAAGAACATAATTAACAAACGATGGAAGATGTCTTTGTTAAAAACAAAGTGCCCAAACTCAGGAAATAAAAGAGGGGCAACAATTGATCCGCGATATTTGGTAGCCACAAGTTTTAAGCTAGAAGAATGGATACCAATGCTCACACAAGGTAATTCTAACCTAAATTTTTCACAGCAGGAATCCAAAAAACAAAAAGAATCAGCATAAACCTGGGAATCCTAATATTATCAAATACAGTATTCACAGATAAGATTTTATTACCAATCTTATTCTTTATGATAAATAGCATCCAGCAATGTAACAAAGAGTGCAAACAAAAATTCATGTTGACTTGCATTTTTGCAGGCATGAATGTGGAAATCATTCAATCTCTCACCAATTTAACAACTCAAAGTCAAGTTATATGTGCAAAGGCCTATTTGGAATGCAGAAATTTCCGCTTGATCAAACTGTAATTTTGCTCCCATAACATGTAATTATACAAGTAAACGAAAACAAATTTCACCTCCATCTACCAACTACGCACCCCTTCAGACCTTCACTAATTAGTTCAGCCTTTATAACAAGTTAACAACTGATCAGAGCAAAGCTTTAGTTTACTTATTCAATATTGTTGACATCAATATTTACTTCTCCTTTTGATCCAAGGAAAAGAAATATTAACTACTTATTAAACATGGATTGAGTTCTACCAAAACAAAGCCCGACAATCAATTCCAGGCATCAAACTTTCTGAGATTTGAGAAAATATTAAAAAAATAAAATGAATCCCCCAAGGAATGAAATCTTAAATGATATTGTGGGAACAAGTAATCTATATGGATTAGAGAAGACATCACCCCTTCGATTAAGTGTTTGACTCTACATAAATGATTTACTGGGTTATAATCAAAATCTTACCTATCCAAATATGTCCTCACAGTCACATGTTATAAAATTCCAACTACCATGCTACAGTTCCTGCTACAGTCCAAGAAGAGTAGGCCGAAACATCACCATCTGAACTGAGCTGCACCCCCATTTCCAACTCATAAATCCATATGCCTTAGTTTACTCATTCGAAAGCGTTAATGTGAAAAATTCATCCATACGAATCTAAATGCGCAGTTTCTTAGACGAGGGATTCTAACATCAAAGATTCATCCATGAAATCACCTAAACACAACCCCGATTGCACGATTAACCAAATCGGACGAACTAATCCAAGCTTCCAGCCAGTTCACGTCCAATCAACACATCAAAGCACTAGTGCTACGAACTAAACGGATCGATCTCCACCTTCTCTTCAAGTAAGAAACGAAGATATGGGGATTTTTCCGGGGGACAAGAACGAGGTGACCTTTGGAGAAGGGCACGATGTGGTCGTACTCGTAGCAGAGGCAGCCGTGGCAGCTCCAGAAGCGGCGGCACACCACGTTGCCTGCGGCGTCCTGTCGCCACCGCTCCGGGTGCCGCCCCGCCAACACCGCCGCCTTCCGCCAGCACGCCACTCGTGTCTTCTCGTCGAAGGACCTTGGTCGCTCCTTCTCCCTCGGCGTCGAGCCCCCTCCCCCGCCGCTCGCCTCGCCGACGTGCTCGCGCCTAGGAGAGGAAGGCCCCATTCACCTCAACCCCTCCGGCTTTCTCTCACCACAGCGGGGAAAGTGACGAGGAGCATAGGAGCGTAAAGCTGGATAATTCCCGACCGATCTCGGCACTATTTATGTCTGATTTTGACTCTAGAAAAAAATACAGGATAAAACATAAAATTATCGATATTTGTCTATATATATTCATACATACATTAGATGGTATAAGAAAAATCCATTGTAATTTCACTTAGAAACAAGATAACAAATAGGTGGGTTGTTACATCTGAGCAGACATGAGACAATGGGTATTTTTCTTTGACATCTTAACGATTAGTCTCTCCGTGTTCGCTCTGATTGCGCCACTACTATCTAATGTCTTGTGTAGATGTACAAAAGAAGTGGATAATATCTGTCCATCTGATCAACCGAAGGTTCGTTGAGCAAATACCCGATTCTAAGAAAAAAAAAATAGAATATGATATAAGCACCTTAGTAAAGTAACAAAGTAAATTTTATAAAACTACAACTATCACAAAACCATATTTTTAATAACGTCTCGCGCACCCGCACTTCTGTCATGTGGAACGGGCTTTGATAGGCCAGACCGCTTTGTCAGAGTCACAAGCTCCAAATGGTTCTGTGTGCTTACAGGATGGGTCCACCAGTCTGCCGCACATTTCCCGCTCCTCTCCTCCTTTCATCTAAAAAAACTCCTCTCCTCGTCCTCTAACTCAAACCATTGGTTGAAAGGCTAAGCACCATGGACCTTTGGTACTTCTCTTCCACCCTCAAGTCCAATACCAGCGTCCTTCAGTCCACTATTTGGACCGAATGATCGTCACAACCCTCTTGTCCCATTTTTTCAGTCACCCGATCCTCGACACCCCTCCTTGGTCGTCGACTTCTCCACACTGCACAGCCCAATCTACAGCGAGTAGCGAAGAAGGGGGAAGTGCGCGGCTGACTAGCGGGTCGGCTTGTTAGGCCCGTACTATGTGACAGAAGTGTTTTTTTTTTTTTGGAAACATTACACACAAGTGTGGTTATTTGAAATAGATGCTTAAAAGTGTGATTTTATGATAGTTTTGACGATAACAATGCAGTTTTGTGAAATTTACTCAAAGAAATAAGGTAGAATAGAAAATGCATGTGCAAATTCAGGAATGCAAAACGCATGAAAAATGTAGAAATAGGGTGTTTGAATCGAATAGCAAGAAAAGCACAAAAAAAAACTTTGAAAGTTGTACATGTGAGAGCGAAAGAGAGGAAGTTGGAGCTTACATTGGAACCTTGAAAGAAAAGTTTTCCATGAGCTTCTACTTTTTTTTTTCCACCAAAACAAGCCATAGGAATAGGCAGCAATTCCAATGGAATGGAATAAGCTAATCCTATATCCCAAACAGCCCTAAACGGGAATATAAAAAAAAGAAGAATCCTTTAAATTGCAATTCCTGCACTATTCCTCCGCTATTTCTTCTATCCAAACACGCCCTATACACAAGTATCCACTATTTGTAATGGTAGTGTTAGCGTATTAATTTCTGTCTTTCTGTCTTCTATCTCTTCGCCTTCTGTCTTTCTGTCTTCTATCTCTTCGCCTTCTGTCTTTCTATTTAAGAACGCTGTATGAGATCAATTTTATTCATTGCGTTGAGTTAATCCGCTTTCATGGTATCAGAGCGGGGACGATCCCCTCGCTTCCGCTACCCCTAACCGTCGCCGGACTCCAAACCGACGACGGGCTCCCCGCCTCCCGCGCCGGCGCTCCCACCCTCCCAATGTCCGACGCCGCCGCGTGCAGCAGTGCTCTCAGTCGCAACCGATGCCATCGCAGCAGCCGGCGAACATCGCCAGGCGTAAGAGGCCGCCGTCGTCTCGCCGAATACGAGAATGTGGGCGATCCCCAGCTCCATGCTCGGCCGTTGCGGTATCCAACATCAAGACGATGATCCCCTCGTCCTCGGCGAGCGTCCACAATCTCTACCCGGGGCGCATGCTCTTCCTCAACACCGTCACCAAATACGCCCTCGATTGTCTGATGCTCTCCGACGATGATTTCTCCATGGATCCTCATTGGCATCGCATGGATTGCACCGTCAAGTCATGGCTGTTCGGCACGGTGTCGCCCGAGCTCATCGAAGCCGTGTCCACCGCATTCCCGACATCGCGCTCTATCTGGCTCGGCCTCGAAGACCAGTTCATCGGCAACAAGGAAACCCGTGCCATCATCCTTGATGCCGAGTTCCGGACTTTCGTACAGGGAGATCTTTCCGTCACCGACTACTGCAACAAGATGAAGCATATGACGGACGCTCTGGGGACATTGGGTGAGCCGGTTTTGGACCGCACCCTAGTTCTCAATGTTCTTCGCGGCCTGAACGAGCGGTACTCTCACATGGCGGCGTTGATCAGCGTCTGCGCCCTCGTTTCCGCCTACTCCGGCGTCCGTGCGGATCGCTCATCGAGGAGGTGACCTCGCCAAGAAGTCCTCCACTCAGACGGCGTTCATGGCCACCACTCCAGCGCGCCCCCCTGCGCCGCGTCCTGGCATCCCCAACCCGAGCGGCCCTACTACCATCGGGCATGGCGAGGCGGACGGTGGCTCGAACGGGCGCTTCAGCGAGCAGCCGACGTTGGCGCTAGCGAACACGGGCGGGCGAGGCGGTCCGTTGCGCCGACCGTGCACTGGCCGCCGGCCGGAACCCGCTCACGGGGACCTTTGCCGTTTGGCCAGGCCAGCCCGGCGCACGCCCGCACCCCCCTCTCGCGCAACTGCCTCCTCGACCCGAGCTCTTGTCGCCAAGACGCTCGTCCAAAGAATAAGCGTTTCACCAACCCGCAGCGATTCGCACGGCCAAAGAACTCGCGGTCCAGGTAGACCACCGTTCGTCGCAGGCTCGCCCACCCCTGCACCCTACTACGGCACACCACCCCAGGAGCACTCCTGGTCCTGGGACCAGCAAGCCTTGGCGAACAACTTCAACACCATGACACTCACTCCTCCACCAACTGACAACTGGTATATGGACTCAGGTGCTTCCTCTCACATGGCCTCAAACTCCGACTCTCTATCCCATGTTCGCCCACCCAGTTCTTTTACCCCCTCTAATATCATTGTCGGCAATGGCTCTTTATTACCTGTTACTGGTGTCGGGTCTACTTCTTTTCCTATGCCAGCTCGCCCTCTCCATTTACATAATATTCTTATCTCCCCGCACATTATTAAGAACCTCATTTCAGTCCGTCGTTTCACCACTGACAATCATTGTTCTGTCGAATTTGACCCTTTTGGCCTCTCTGTGAAGGATCTTATCGTCAGGTGCAATAGTTCTGGGGAACTCTACTCCTTTCAGCCGCCAACCCACCCTCGCACCTTCGCCGCCACCACATCCTCTCCTGTGCTTTGGCACCGCCGGCTCGGTCATCTTGGCCATGAGTCCTTATCTCACTTAGCACCTTCTTTACACTCTGCTTGTAATAAAAATGAGTTAGAAACCCTGTGTCATGCTTGTCAGTTAGGCCGCCACGTGCGCCTTCCTTTTACTCAGTCCAGTTCTCGTGCTCTCAAGAATTTCGATTTAATTCATTGTGATTTGTGGACATCCCCAATTGCAAGTGTCACTCGCTATAAATACTATCTTATAATTCTTGATGATTGCTCGCATTATTCATGGACCTTTCCTTTACGTCTTAAGTCAGACACATTTCCTACTCTCTCTAGTTTTTTTTCTTATGTCGCTACTCAGTTTGGCACCACGATTAAGACCGTCCAGTGCGACAACGGTCGGGAGTTTGATAACTCCACCACCCGCTCCTTCTTCCTCACTCATGGTGCCACCATTCGCATGTCATGCCCCCACACTTCCCCCCAAAACGGCCGCGCCGAACGTATTATCCGTTCCACTAATAATATCATGCGTTCCCTAATGTTTCAGTCCAGCATTCCGGCGCCCTACTGGGTGGAAGCCCTTCACACAACCACCTATCTCCTCAACCGCCACCCAACCAAGACACTTGATTTCCAGACTCCGTACTTTTCTCTGTACGGTGCTCATCCATCCTATGATCATCTTCGTGTTTTTGGATGTAAGTGCTATCCTAACCTATCTGCCACCACTCCACATAAGCTCGCTCCTCGGTCCACCCTTTGCGTCTTCTTAGGATATCCCTCGGAACACAAGGGGTATCGCTGCCTCGATCTTGCCACGAATCGCCTAATTATTTCTCGTCACGTTACCTTTGATGAATCTTCCTTTCCTTTTGCCGAACTTCCAGCTCCACTCCCTTCATCTGTAACATCCCAAACTTGGTTTGTGTTTCAAATGTAATAAAAATGAGGAGAAATTAAAACTTTTTCTCTGATCTTGATTTTTGTAATCAGTTCCATAATTTGTGTAAAGGAATTATGTGAAATCAAAAATCAAATTGCCGTTTGGACACCAACCCAAATCTCCTTCCTGAAAATCTTGTGCCCAACCTTTGGAAATAATTTTTATGGGGTCTAGGGTTGATGTTTAACACCTCAGAATTATTTCATAATTTTCAGGAATTATTTGATAATTTTTGAGACAAGTCAAACATTAGTCAAACTCCTAAAATAGCCTTCTGGAATTTTTAGAGAAAAATGCAGTGCATAAAAGTCTCTGAAAATTTTATATAAGGTTCCTCCCTCTGTCAGCAAGCTCCAGTTACAATTTCATAATTTTTGGAGCTGGTTTGATACTTTAAACAAATTCCTCAAAAATCAGCCTTTAATTCAAACCCTAGTTGGTTTTCACTGTTCCTTGGGTTCGAGTCGACTCGGGCTCAAGCAAATTGACTTCGGTCCATCAACTAAACGCACCGCCGCGGCGATCGATCGCGAGCATTGTGCGTCGTTGGATCGGCATCGAGCGGTTCACGATCGCGTGAACGTTCGGACCGTCCGGCCTTTGGTCCATTTAAGCCGTTGGATTCTAAATCAACGGCCCACGATCGCGTGAACGTTCGGACCGTCCGAACGCCTCGCGCAACGTGAACCGTAGGATCTAAATCAACGGTCCAGGATTAAGTGAGCGTTCGGATCGTTATTATCACCCCGTTCGATTTGAACCATCCGATTTCAATCCGACGGTGGATGAGTCATCTCCTTCCTCGGGTCTGAGCGCGCGTCCGAGTCAAGCAATGGCGTGAGCAGAGGAGAAGCGCGCAGTGTGGAGTCACCTCCGTGGTCGCCTTTAAACGGCTCTCTCTGAGCGCATTAATTGCCGTCGTGCTCCTCCCTCAGACGTCCCTTGTTCAACTGCTCCCGTCGCTCTCAAAGGCTCTCATGGCAGGTTTGACCCGAGAGGGGTATTGCCGTTGCCCACTGCCATTTCCCGCTATATAAGCTCCTTTGGTCCTTCCATTGAAGCCTTTCAAACCCCTCGCAAGCTCCAGCAACCTCTCTTGGGTTTGCTTGAGCTCAAAAGTTTGAAACCTTCTGTTGCCGCCATTGCCGAGCTTCAAGCTCTTGGTGAAAGCGGTACCACTGGGTTTCATTTCTTTCGATCTTGCTCCTCCGATTCCCCTCACCTCGGTGATCATTAACCCTCACTTAATTTGGGTTTTGGCGCGAGGAGCGACTTGATTTTGGATTTTCCCTTTTAGAAAGCCCTATTTTTCTTCATCGGAGCAGCTCCAGTCCTCTCTGTACTTTCTTCATGCTCAGGTGAACCCTCTTTAGTCCCTAGTTGCTTGGCACCCGCTTGTTTGGACCGCAGCTGAGCTCATTTGCGTTTTTCGTTTTCGGTCATTTTGAGTCTTCTCGGTCATCTCCGGCTTGCCGGCGTTCTAGACCGCCGCAGCCAAAATTGTTGGTACCTTTGGGTGCGCAAGGTTGTTAGGAACTCATTTTAGGCGTTTGCTCGCACCGCCATGGCGGAAATCGCCGTGGCGAGCCAATCTTCCGTCAAATTTTGTCGGACGAAATCTGTTGAAGTTTGAACTTGAGTCGTTGCGGACCGTCGATCTTAGGATCTACGCCCAAGATTGCGCTTATATTTGAATTAATCACGCCCTAATCAGTGGACCGTTGGATCCAAGATCAACGGTCCAGATCTGAGTGAACGTTCGGACCGTCCGAAAGGTTCGATCCGCGTGGACCGTTGGATCCAAGATCAACGGCTCCTATGCGTGTGAACGTTCGGACGCCCGAACGTCCCGATCCGTGAAACCGTTGGATCTAGATCCAACGGTGGCGTTTAGGGTTTGTTAACGCTGCGCGCAGCAGAAGCGCTGAACGCGGACCGTCGGATCCAAGATCGACGCCTCGTTCGCCACGTCATTTAAAATTCGATTTTTCGAAAGGATTTAGTTATCAACCAAAAATGTGATAACTTGTAAAATGCATAACTAATTCATTTCAAATCCTTTTCGGTTGATTCAAATTTTGTTGGTTATGTTTTTAACTGAATTTTAATCTACAAATGTTTCCAACCCCAGTATAGATCCAGAAATTTTTGCTAATGAATAGTAGCATTTTTGATTTATAAAAGCTGAGCAAAATTGTTTTGGTCATATCTTTGGCATTAAGAATCCAAATCAATTGGTTCTTGTTGCTAAATTCATTATAAATCAAGACCTTGCCACTGTAAAATTTTCAGAATGTTTGGAGAATGTTTACTGTTGGGTCTTTGCATTTTATTCGTTCTTATCGGTTGCTTTTGGCTTTCGTTAGGATCCAGAAGAGCACGTTGATAATCTTGTTGATCCACAAAGAAGACTCGACCCACGAAAGCGGGCAAGATATTTGATCATAAATGTCCCATTACTTTCAAAGTCTAATATCTTGTTTACAAATTATATGTATGCATTGCTTTTGTGTCCAAGTATTTTTGTCTGTTTAGAGTAGCTACTCCTAATGCATTGTTGCCATTAAAATGTCATCCTCGCCACAACCATAAGTTATTAATATCATTTGGTGAATTAGAGCCCGTGATTTAATTATGCTCTTTTCTGTCTTTGCGATGTCATGCTTAGAAATGCTTAGCTACCAGGTAGAATTGGGCTTTATCGACTTAGTCGATGACCTTGATCACACAAATCATTTTGTTTATTTTGGTTCAGCACCTTATGCTTTTGTTTTGTAAAACCGAAAATGAAACAAAATGATTTGACTTGGGCACAATGGCATGTTGGTGTGATTGTTGGGTGTGACAAGGAAAGGTGCCCAGTCCCTAAGGACCGAAAATGTTGCTTGCGCCATCGATCCAAGTACTTTTGCGTACTAACCACATGAGGGTTATATGGGACCCTCTTGACCTAGTACTTTGGCGTGGGTTATCTCCGAGTCGCAGGAGGGGTTGTGTGTGTTGTGTGAAACATGATATGTGTTCTCGGTGTTCTTGTGTTGGGTGTGCGGTGGTGGAGATTCCGGTAGGCTCTCCACCTCGAGGAGCGTCGTAGTTGTCCAAGGCTTTACCCGGAAGGGTAGTTGACCGAGGCTTTACGATGACTCAGACACAACGTATGGGTTTCTATCCATACAGGCGGCTCGTGAATAATTCACAATATTGGAAACGTCTCGTAGGACTTAGCCGCTGTGCAGCATACCTAAGGAAGTGTGCTTAACCCGGTGGCAAAAGGCGATCCGGCATGTGGGTAAGTTGGTACACCTGCAGGATAAAACTATTCGAATAGCCTCGTCCTAGGTTATGGACACGCTTGGTGATTTCACGCAAGATCTAGACTTCAACAAGCTGCTTTTGTTTTAAAAATTAAAACTTGACATGGTTGGCATGAATGGGTAATTCATGCTATTGTTGTGGTGACCAATGGTTTGGTCACTTCGGGACTGCTTTCTCGTTGTTGCTTCTTGATTACTCTTTTTTTTTATCAAATAAAATCAGATTGCAAAATTGCTTTCAATCTATTACATTATTGCAAATAAAACTTGCTTTATGCTTAAAAATTTGAGTCCTAACTGCTCCACTTAAATAAGCTTGCATGTAGTTATTGTATAGATCTGTTATCATTCTTATATATCTTAAGTAGTACATTCAAAGTACTCACCCGACTTTTCTTTGGTCGCTTCGTTCTAGGGAAGAAGGTGAGCCCCAAGGGCCTCACTTTTGTGAGTTATCTTTGTGGTTTCGACGACTAGCTTGGCGGTCCTGTCGGTTGCCTTGTGGGTTAAAGGCACACCGATTGGCTCTTTTGTTGTAGCCATCTTATGGCACTTTTGCTTCATTGTTTAATTATTGTTGTCTCTTTTATTATTGGCGTTGGCCTCTCTTTTATAATAACTATCCTTTATTAATGTTAGTCCTGCTACTTTTGCTTGGTTCTATGTGAATGAATGGAATTGATGCATGAACTTTGTAAGGAGGTGTGTATCTTGCATTTAGGAAGTATACATGTCTCGAGTCTCGGATTATCTGCTTTGTGATGCTAGGGCCAAGCGGTTGGTTAAGCATTACAAGCCGGATAAACCGGGTCTCACAAGGTTTGGTATCGAGCCATCTCGACCATAGAAGCCGCTAGCTTGGTCGTCTTTAGGATGTTTGGAAAAACCCTATTTTCGAAGTATGAAACGATTTGTGAAAGCTTAAGGAGTTCTCAGATTTTACTCCTTACCTATCTTAGCTTTCTCATCTCATCTTGCTCTAATTTGAGTTTTAAAAGTTGTTTTCCTCTCATCTCCTCTTCAAAGGTAGTGTTATCGATTAAATGGGTTTGGGAACCACTGAGTTTGGCAAATTGAAGTGCTTAGGGTTTTGAAGTTTCGACCGGAGATTTCGCTAGAGGCTTGGATGCGGAATCTGACAAGACGCCTCAATTTCCAGACAGCGGGCTCAATGGTTTCTGATAGGACCACTGAGCTTGGCAAATTGAAGTGTGCCAGATTTTGAAGTTTCTAGAATGGAAGACTTCGACTGGAAACTTGGATGCAAAATCGCTACAGCAACCTCAATTTCCGGACAGCAAGCTCGATGGTTTCTAGTGGGGTAGAAAATGAGAGTTTAATCAACAAAAATTTGTGGGGCTAAAAGGGTAAGAAGTGATATCCTATGTCTTGTGGCTAATGCCTCTCTAAGTTGGTCTTTACCCCGATTTTTCCATGCAATAAGCTTTTGGTAGTGTTCTGAAACTTTCTTCTCAAAACGACTACTTGTTCATTCAATACAAGTTAGTCGCATCGAGAAGTTGGATCTTGTGTCTTATGAGTTTTGCATGGATCTTATGCCTCTTTGCAACTATTGGGAGTTCGTTTTATTGCGAGTTATGTGTTACAGTAGGCTTAGGGTTGTAGGCACTAATCCCTAGTGGATAGCTTATCTTTTGCTATCCCTTCGTTATAGCTCTCGATTGCTTCTAACTCGCCTTGATGCAACAGATGGTGGTCGTACTCGTAGCGCGCCGGGGCGCCAGAGGATCGGGATGAGGACTTCCACCTCCTCCGACCATGGTGAGGTTCTCGCCGGTCGAGCGGAACCGTATGGACCGAACACGGATCCTCGGAGGTGATTGCACCAACACCTCCAACATCTCGGTGCCTCTGGATCGGGGAGGAGGTGGCCACCCGCAGAGGGAGGACTCTCGAGTTCCTTCGCACTCACCACCCACCTTCTCGAGGTCCGAGGACCCACTCGACGCGGATGATCGGTGCGTCTCGTTGAGCGGAAGCTCAACATCGCTCGATGCCGGGATCACGAGAAGGCACTGTCGCCTCCCATCACCGGAGGGGGCACTCTCATGGTGGGAGAACTTCCTTGCCATGCGGCCACGAGGGCGGGCTATCACTTGGGCGGAGTTCCGCGCCGCTTTCGGAGGGCTCATGTCCCCATTGGATTGATGAAGTTGAAGAAGAAGGAATTTACGGCGCTCAGCGGGCGCAAATCGCCATCGAGTACCTCCATGAGTTCAACCATCTTTCTCGGTATGCTCCCGAGGATGTGCCTACAGATGAGGCAAAGCAGAGAAGTTCATGGATGGCTTGTCCGAGGAGCTTGAGGACAAGCTATCTATTGTTGACTTCCCGACTTCGGACCTTGGTCGACAAGGCCATCATCGCCGAGCATAAGGCGAGGGCACTTGGCGACTCGCATAGCGTAAGTGGGAGGCCCGAAGGCATCCAGGGGCGTTGCTCCTCGTCCGTATGGCGGACCAGCTCGGTCGTCCCTCCCCGATTGCAAAGACCACCGAGGGCACCGCGTTCGTTCCACGCCCACCGCAGCCGCGCCCCGATCCGTGCACTGCGGGACAGCCAGAGGCATCCGCAACCCGCCGCGGATGTCGTATGTTTCTTCGCCACGACAAGGGCATTATGCTAATAATTGCCCTAAGAAGATCGAACGGCCCTCGTCCTAATGGAGGACGCGGCAAGGGAGTGGTCGTGATCGAAGGCCCCAAATGTGGGAAGCGGCGAGTCAACCTTATCTCGCCGAGGAAGCTCGAGATGCACCCGACGCCGTGTTGGGTACACTTTTCGTTAACTCTCGGCCGGCTACGCTTTATTTGATTCCGGCTTCTCACTCGTTTATATCGAGTCTTTTGTCGCACTTAGTGATCTTTCACCGATCCCTGCATGTTCCTTTGATTATTCATTCTCCGGTCGGTAATGAGAGTGAAAATGAATGCCGGGTGTTTTGATTGAGATTGGAGGAGTGAGATTTTGGCAAATCTTATTCTCCTCAATGTTTGTAAAGTTGGATGTGATACTTGGCATGGATTGGTTGTCTCAACATAGGGGACAAATCGATTGCGCTGAAGGTTCATTTCCTCACGAGCCCGTCGGCGGTCAAGTGGGAATTTTTCAAGTTGCAAGAACCACACCTATATGCACTTGAAGCCAAGCCAACCATGGAGATTCATGAAGTCCCGTGGTGTGTGAGTTCAACGATGTGTTTCCGAAGATCTGCCGGATGCCTCCGTGAGAGACATCGAATTCGTCATTGAGTTGCTTCCGTGCATCGCCCTATTTCAAAGAGGTCAGATCGAATGCCTCCAAATGAATTGGAGGAGTCAAGAAGCAGCTTGGCGAGCTTCAAGAGAAGGGTTTTATTCGCCCGAGCTCATCACCGTGGGGTTGTCCTGTTATCTTTGTGAAGAAGAAAGACAAGACTCTGCGGATGTGTGTTGATTACCGTCCGTTGAATGCCGTGACGGTGAAGAACAAGTATCCCCTGCCTCGGATTGATGACCTCTTCGATCAATTGACCGGTGCTCGGGTATTCTCCAAGATTGATCTGAGGTTGGGCTATCATCAAGTCCGAATCAGATCGGAAGACATTCCGAAGACGGCTTTCTCTACTCGTTATGGATTATACGAGTATACCGTTATGTCCTTCGGTTTGACCAATGCTCCTGCTCTTTTCATGAATCTTATGAACATGGTATTCATGGAGTATTTGGACAAGTTCGTGGTTGTCTTTATCGATGATATCCTCATCTATTCGAGGGATGTTGAGGAGCATCTTTGAACATCCGGCTAGTGTTGGGGAAACTTCGCGAGCATCAACTTTATGCGAAGTTCAGCAAGTGCGAGTTTTGGTTGAAGGAAGTGGCATTCTTGGGTCATGTTCTTTCAGCATCCGGTGTCGCTGTTGATCCTAGCAAGGTCAATGATGTGCTATCGTGGGTCCAGCCGAAGTCAGTCACTGAAGTGAGGAGTTTTCTCGGTTTAGCGGGATACTATCGTCGCTTTATTGAGAACTTCTCCAAAATTGCCAAGCCAATGACCGAGTTACTCCAGAAGGACAGGACGTATGTGTGGTCTACTGATTGCGAGAAGAGCTTTCAAGAACTCAAGAGGAGGTTGACCACAGCTCCAGTTCTTGTTCTTCCCGATGTCCACCGAAGCTTCGATGTCTATTGCGACGCTTCGCCAGGCTTCGGTTGTGTTCTTATGCAAGAGGGCCAGGTGGTGGCTTATGCATCGAGGCAGTTGCGGCCTCATGAGCTTAATTATCCGACCCATGACTTGGAGTTAGCTGCAGTGATCCATGCACTAAAGATTTGGCGGCATTACCTCATCGGTAATCGTTGCGAAGTATATTCAGATCACAAGAGTCCTGGTACTTGTTCACCCAACCAGATCTGAACCTTAGGCAAAGAAGGTGGTTGGAATTGATCAAGGATTATGATATGGGTCTTCAATATCATCCGGGAAAGGCAAATGTTGTGGCCGATGCTCTCAGTCGCAAGGTTCATTGCAATTCCTTAATGGTCTTGGAGCAGCAGCCAGCCCTTCATGAAGAATTTCAGCGGCTCAACTTGGGAGTGGTTGAGCAGGGTTCTCTCGCTGCTTTGGTTGTGCAACCAACCTTGGAGGACCAAATCAAGGCTGCACAACAGTCAGATGTCGGTGTGAGTCACATCAAGGAAAATATCAGGAGTGGCTCCGCTAAGTGCTTTTCTGAGGACGACCATGGGGTCATTTGGTTCGGGCAACGCCTTGTGGTTCCAAAGGACGTGGAATTGCGGAATTTGATCCTCCGCGAAGCTCATGATTCGCCTTTGTCTATTCATCCCGGGGCCACAAAGATGTATCAAGATCTCCGTCAGAGATTTTGGTGGACCCGAATGAAGAGGAAGGCGGTTCGTTGCCGAGTGCGACATATGTCGTCGTGTCAAGGCCGAGCATCGCGCCAGCCAGGATCGCTTGACCTTTGCCTATTCCTGAATGGAAGTGGGATTCGATCGGGATGGATTTTATCACCGGTCTGCCCATGTCGCCAAAGGGGAATGATGCTATCCGGGTAATTATTGATCGATTAACCAAAGTGGCACATTTTCTTCCAGGTCAAGACCAAGCTTCGTGCCGATCGTCTAGCCGAGCTCTCGCCTCGTGGATCGTAAGCTTGCATGGTGTGCCAAAAACGATCATTTCTGATCGTGGTTCACTATTTACCTCCCGGTTCGGAATGGTCCGCAAGAAGCTATGGGCACTCGTCTTTCTTTCAGTTCAGCATACCATCCTCAAACCGATGGCGACCGAAAGAGTCAACCAAGTGTTGGAAGACATGCTCGTGCTTGTGTTCTCTCCTATGGAAAGAATTGGGAGAAATGCTTGCCATTTGCCGAAGTTTTCCTACAACAACGACTTTCGTGCCGGTCTCGGCATGTCACCTTCGAGGCCTTATACGGGAGAAAGTGCGAGAACCCGTTGAATTGGTCTGAGACGGCGAAAGACCTTTCTTTGGCGGACTCGATCAATGAGGCCGAGAGTCAAGTCCAATTATTCGTGATCGCTTGCGCACCGCTCAATCCGAGCGAAAGAGCTATGCGGATCGCCGTCGTCGTGAGTTGAGCTTTGAGCCCGATGACTTTGTGTATCTCAAAGTCTCTCCTTTGAAGGGTCATCGCGTTTGATGTCAAGGGCAAGTTAGCTCCTCGATATGTCGGTCCTTACCGTGTTATCGAGAAGAAAGGGGCTGTTGCCTATAAGTTGGAATTGCCAGCTGCACTTGAAGGGGTACATGATGTTTTCCATGTGTCCCAATTAAAGAAGTGCCTCCGTGTTCCAACTGAGGAAGCTCCGTTGGAAACTCTCGATGTCCAGGAAGATTTGACCTACCGCGAGCATCCTGTTCGCATACTCGATGAGGCTGAACGAAGAACGAGGAATAAAACCATCAAATTCCTCAAAGTTCAGTGGTCGAACCATTCTGAGGATGAGGCTACTTGGGAAAGGGAAGATCGTCTCCGTGCAGACTATCCATCTTTCTTTACCGAGTGAGCCAAATCTCGGGACGAGATTTTTGTAAGGGGGGGAGGTTACCTTGAATTTCTCTCGGAGTTTGACTATGTGCCTAGCCCTATTAGTTCATCAGTTGTTGCAGATACAGGTATTGCAGGTCCCGGTGCTGCCGACCTTGGCCGATCTCCCGCTGCCCCCGATGAATCCACATCTCGGGTTGTTGCCAGCGGGACCCTGGCTCCTTCGGACTCAGTGGCTCCCCTCCATGGGACGATCACGGTGGAGCCCAGCTCCCCTGCACCCGCTGGGCCTTCGACGGTCGCTGAGCCTTCGACGGTTGCTGGGCCGTTGGAGCCTGGGCCGCTTCCACCAGGCACGGTTCCAGTCCCAACCGTCGTCAATAATCATGTTATGGTCACTCGGGGCAAACATGGATTTCGACAACCTAGGGCGATCTTTGACCTGCACGCCACTGTGTTATCTCCTATTCCGAAGACCTACCGCAGTGCTTTGGCCGATCCAAATTGGCGGGATGCTATGCTAGAGGAATTCACCGCCCTCCAAGCGAACAACACCTGGGATCTTGTTTCTCCACCACGTGGCACCAACATTGTTACCGGGAAGTGGGTCTACAGGCACAAATTGCATCCTGATGGTACCCTCGAGCGTTACAAAGCTCGCTGGGTACTTCGGGGTTTCACACAGCGCCCGGGTATTGATTTTGGTGAGACTTTTAGTCCTGTTGTGAAGCCAGCCACCATCCGCACGGTTCTATCTCTGGCATTATCTCGCAACTGGCCCGTCAATCAGTTGGATGTGAAGAATGCTTTTCTCCATGGCACCTTGAGCGAGACGGTCTATTGTGCCCAACCGTCTGGCTTTGTTGATCCCTCCAGGCCTGACCATGTGTGCCGCCTCAATAAGTCTCTCTATGGCTTGAAACAGGCACCCCGAGCTTGGTACAGTAGGTTTGCCTCCTTTATTCGGTCTATTGGTTTTGTGGAAGCAAAATCAGATACATCTCTCTTTGTTCTTCGGCGTGGGTCTGACATGGCATACTTACTCCTTTATGTTGATGATATTATTTTGACTGCCTCTTCTGGCGATTGGCTACGCAGTATTATCAGTTCTCTTACAGTGGAATTCTCTATGAAGGACCTTGGCAGCCTACATCACTTTCTTGGGATGTCTGTCTCTCGGAATACTAATGGCATGTTCCTATCACAGCGTCACTATATGCTTGAGATCTTGGATCGTGCTGGTATGATTGATTGCAAACCCTATTCCACTCCAATTGACACAAATGCTAAGCTCTCTGCTGATGGGACTCCTGTTATCGACGCCACTGATTACCGTGCTCTCGCTGGCGCCCTACAGTATCTCACTTTCACCCGCCCGGACATCTCTTATGCCGTTCAGCAGATCTGCCTTTATATGCATGATCCCTGTGAGCCGCATTTGGCCTTGATCAAGCGTGTTCTCCGCTATATCAAGGGCACCTTGGACCATGGTCTGCAGCTGCTCCGTTCTTCTAGTTGTGACCTAGTTGCATACTCCGATGCTGACTGGGCTGGCTGTCCGGATACTCGTCGATCTACCTCAGGGTACGCTGTGTTTTTGGGCGATAATTTGATCTCCTGGTCATCGAAGCGCCAACAGACGGTGTCTCGTTCCTGTGCAGAGGCAGAATATCGGGCAGTTGCTAATGCCGTTGCAGAGATCACTTGGCTCCGGCAGTTACTTCAGGAGCTCCATTTCTGTCCCAGGCGTTCCACTGTGGTGTTTTGTGATAACATCAGTGCAGTTTATCTCTCAACAAATCCGGTACAACATCAGCGTACCAAACATGTTGAGATCGATTTACACTTCGTTCGGGACAAAGTTGCTACAGGGGAGATCCGAGTTCTTCACGTGCCTACCACCTCGCAGTATGCGGACATATTCACTAAGGGTCTGCCTACCTCTGTTTTTACAGCCTTTCGGTCCAGTTTGAATGTCTCCAGTCCCGGCTAATGTCGACGTTCCAACTGCGGGGGCGTGTTAGCGTATTAATTTCTGTCTTTCTGTCTTCTATCTCTTCGCCTTCTGTCTTTCTGTCTTCTATCTCTTTGCCTTCTGTCTTTCTGTCTTCTATCTCTTCGCCTTCTGTCTTTCTATTTAAGAACGCTGTATGAGATCAATTTTATTCATTGCGTTGAGTTAATCCGCTTTCAGGTAGAGGTGAATAGCGTCGTACCATTTTTTATCTACTATAACTGTGAAATCGACTTCGTATCATTATGATTTTGGTACTAGGTGAAAATACCACTCGTTCATTTGCCCTCACCAAAATAACATCCAATTTGTCCCCTGCTACTCCAATAGATTATCGATGATTTGTCATTAAGTTTATGTTCAATTGCTGTTTTGTCACTCTATTTCTGACAGACATATGGATCAGAGGTCACGTATCAGTGAGATATATAGAATGACAAAATAGCAATTACACATCAACTGCTAGACCAGAAGAATCGTTGATTTTAACTCTTTCTCTCTCCCATCTCCCTTTCGATAAGAACAAAATAATAACTGTGTGCTAAGTTAAATATTTCTGTTAATTACTTGTAACGTGCTAAACACTGCATGCATGTAGTATATATAAACCATGGTGCGTCAGCTTGTCGCACCTAGCGATATACATGTGTGTTAGCGTTGTGTGCGCGTGGTCATCAAGAGAATACTGCGTTCATGAATGCTTTTGAATCTAAGCTTGATGCTTAACGCCTTGCATTAAGGCTGTAGTGAAGTGCCTAATCTTACACCCGTTATCGGCTCGAATATTTATCGGATAATGTCAGATTGGAAATGAATACGGATTATTTTTATCGGAACCGAATACGGATTCAATAGGCACTTTCCGTCGAATACGAATGCAGCTTCGGATATCCGGAGGTACATAGATCCAGATACCCTAAAATACTTATTGACGCTGCATGCACGCTCTCTTCTGAAAACCACAACTTTCTCGTTCGAAATCCAAATTTGGCAAATGAGTAGGCTAAATTGTGGCTCTTGATGAGATCTACAACTTTGTATTAGTGAACATTTTCATTTGAGTCAATTTAAATTTCCAAATATACGTCCAACTGTTTTAATAGTATTTTCAACACCCGACATTTCTCTGGATTTTGCTCAAACATGACTCCTTCATCATTCTTCTTTCTTGGGAGTCCCAAAACACAATAATTATGCATATAAATAAACAAATATTAACAAAACATTATTTTATAATGAATTATGCAATGTTTATGAAATACGCAATAGATATCGAGTAAGCAAAAGTGGTAAAGAAAACATATAAGGGAGAGTATATTGAGTTATTTTACATTAAAAACATATTAGGGAGTGTATGTAAACATGTACATATATACTGAATTGAAGAATATTTTGATCGTATAAACTAATTCTTTGTTTCAGCTACCGTAATGCGAACAATTTAAGAGGTTTTCATGTTCCGCGACATATTCGTGATCGTATTCGTTTCGATTCATATAGGATATTCGTATTTGCATCCGAGAAAAAAAAATATAAAAACAAATATAACAGAACCATTATAAAAATAAATATGGCAGTGCAATTTAATATGGCTGCAGATAGTGACACTTGCACAGAAAAACAAAACGAAAGGAACAAACACATGATAGTATTCCTCTAGGTTCTCTAATCATTGAGGGAACACTAAATCTATAAGGGGTGGAGAGAAAACACTCTATATGGTGGTAAGTGGATGAACGAGTGGTATCAAAAGGTTGGCAAATTACTATTTCCTTTTGGTTCAATCAAATTATGCTAAAATATTCTAAAACATGATGGTTTCGCTTACATAACATGCACAAGAAAAATTCGGAGTTTAGAGAGAAATATTTGGAAGCTCTTTTATAGAGAACTCTTTACAATCTACTGCTTTCTTTCAGTGAGCACACTAGCAACATGCTAAAGATAAATATTATATGCTTCCCACCTTACTGTGCTTGCCACCTCAAAATATGATGCAAATGGTTAAAAAAAATCCCAAATATCCCACAAAAATTGAACTGAAAATGTGACTTAATTACAGAGGAGAAACAAAAAAAAGAAGATAACATTCGGATAACAATATATTTATATTTATTTCCTTTTTAACTGAATTTGTCTTTTTTTTTTATTTCTGCTTATGTAGGTCAAATTTAGATTCGACTTACTTTAGGGGAACCACGACTTGTTCCACCGGACAAGGTATCCTGTGTTATTTTTGAAGGATATATAGAATGGCAACCTACTATTCAGAAAGTATATAGCCAAGGGTGCTTGGTTCTTATAGCACTTCAAGAACAAAGCTTACAGGAGCTGTTTCACATAGACACTTACCGCTTTCTACACAAACTTATGACTTCAGGAGGTAAAAAAATCCTTCAAAAAAACTAGTGGGAAAAAAAGGAAGGAGAATGCAATATATAGATTCAAAGCTTATTCCAAAGAATATGACTATCCTGGTTTAGTTGGCATAAAGCATAACTGAAAACAAATAGTAATGATAAGTAAACCACAGCTCGCAAAGCCTAAACCAATTCAGTCACACGGTTGTATCAGTTTATTCACACAGTTGTATCAGTTTATTCACACAACTATCTGTAATACCCCGAAATTTATTCAGGTGATTAGAAGAATATTCGGGAGGAAGAATTAAATAGGGATTATAATTTTCAGTGATCAAAAGGGGGTTTCCGCCAATTTTCGACAACCTGGGCCTTGAGCCACGGCCCATGTGGCCCAAGAGGAGGGCCGGCCAAAAGAGGGATGACCTCCCCCCTAAACCCTAGCCACCCTCCCCCTTTCCCCTCTCCCCCCCCATAGCCGCCACCCCCTCTCTCCCTTGCGCCTCCCTTGCACCTCCCCTGCGCCACAACCTCCCCAGCAGCACCATCTCCCTCCCCGACGAAGATCCTTGCTGCGGTACATTGGAGGAAAGGCGAGGAGACCACCGTTGGAGGGCCGGCCAAGAGGAGGTAGCAGATCGGTTTTGTTCAGCGCTATTTCTCGTCAATTTTGGGTAAGATATGTACGTTTTCTGATCTGACCACCTCTAAGAAAGTTGTAGCCCTCGGTTTTAGATTTCTTTAGGCACTTATATCACTTGATTTGGACTTACGGTTTAGGACTTATGATAGTTTTACCGAGACTGTCCAGGAGAGCTGACGAGAATTGGCAGATTATTTTGTCTGGCCATTATGAATTATTTAGAGGCCGAATCAGAAATGCCATCCAAAATGAATGTTGTAGATAATTCATTAATATTTCTAATTTGATAAAGAACACAATTTTTAGAGTTGGCAATCAAAAGTTATGGAATTTTTACCGCCGCTGTTTCCTGACTGTCAGACTTGTAGAGACAGAAAGTTTTACCTGAACACAAGAATTAGTAGGAGGCCGAATCAGGGGACTTGCCCAACTAGGTTTTCGTAGATGGTTTTGTCGTGGTTCCAGAAAGACCAAGATCACCCTGTTCTAAGTTTCTCAGTGAAAGTTATGATATTTTTTTAGTACCGCTGTCCCGAAAAGTTTTATGCTAGCCTGCCGGGGGAAATGGGTAGAACCTCTATTCGAGCCCTAGGTCTCGAGGATTTGGGTTGAGGGGCGTAATCGGAGTCCTTTTTTCAGCGTATTTATTGTTAGCGCTATTCTTGTGTAGGAGGTGGAGTCCCGGAGTAGAGGCACCATATTTGCTTCTTCGCGCGCCGTAGCGGAAAAAGGCAAGTACAATTTTAGTACGATATTGTGTGTTGGGAAATATGGTTGATTTGATGCGTGCTTAATATGATTATATGTGATGAAAGTGTTTATTTCATATTTTTTATATGATGATCGATAATTGATAATTCTTATGAGAACATATTGTGGATTGTTCATGTCATTTCATATCAATCATGCATGTTGGCATGAGATACCCACGGGAGTGACCATTGAGATCCCCATATTTAAGATATGGGCAATGGGTCCCCACATTTGATAATGCGGACATGAGTGAACACCGACGGGTGTAACACTCCGCAATACCGTTATATGCAAAAGAGGAAAGAAAAGTGCATTTGAGCAATTTGCATAGCATGAGCATATTAAATGCTTATTATTGAGAATTGTGGATGGATGATGATGGCTACAGTTGTTTATGTTATTGTCTTGCTAAATGTACTTTGCTGAGTCTTGGACTCACCCTTGCTGTTACTGTATTTTTAGGTACCCCGTTTGTGGACGGCATGCATGGGAGAGAGTAGATTTATGCTTGGATACACATTGGCACGAACCAATACTCCATTGAATAAAAAGATTGAATGATAATGTAGAATTTGAGTAAACCGCTTAAGGTTTCTTATATTTATGCTTTGTGTCTTGGACAATTTTTTATGGACATGCTTTAGATTGTGCGTTTGGATAATTGTTTATTCCTATTGTTAGCTGTGCAAACCCCGATATGGTTACTTATTCAAAGGAGAACCTGCCGAAAGTTAGTAAAATATCTTAGCTTAATTTGTATTTATGTTAGTGTGGTAGCAATCCAGGCTCAGGTTGGGCTGGGGTGTTACACTATCCCTCCCAGTTTTGTTTTTGTAAAGTCTACCCCTCGTGTGAAATCCCTGAGCATGTACAAGACCGTGGACATGGCTATTCGAATAAGTTGTTAACACTCTGTAGAGGTTGTACACTTTACCCACAAGATGCAATCAACTTGTGCGGGGAAGATCACAACAAAGCCATTCTAAAACTTTATCTCAACAATTGGCCCTCCCGATGAGCATAAAGTCGATAACCTTCCATCACACAGATATTGGCCCGGGACGCACCGTTGGATATGTAAATGGCGAACCGTCCATAAATGTGGCTTAACACATGACTCCACATCTCTACCCATTCACTGAGCTAACCTACTGTCTAAGGCAACCAATGTTAAGACTCCATAACTTACTGAGCTAGGCATGTCTCATTCCAAGCATGTGGTCGTACTATATAGCTCAGTTCAATGATATACAAAGTTAAATCCTTAATTTGATCAGGGCGAGACTACCAATTTACTACCCTATTCATAAAGATAACAATCAGGAAGCCATCAGTTCACTTTGTTCTTCCACTTGCCCCAATCTAAACATTTTCCTACCTAGTTGATTATAGTGCAACACATGCTTCCACTAAGTGACAACACATGTCATACCATACTTCACAAAGATGTTTCATAATCAAGCATGAGATTGGCGTATGATGGTCGACGGAATGTTGTTGCTCACAACCAAAAGGAACTATCCTCTATTGTTGCTTGTAGGTTGATAAGCATTGATTCCGCGATTTAAGCACTTCCTTTTCTTGTTGAATTCCTAAAACTATATTGTTTCTCCAGTAGAAACTGTTCTTTAGTTTTCGATCATCACATAAGGCTGTCCAATATTTGATATTTTTTTAATCCATTAATTTTTGGTCCATACTATAGAACTAATCTTTCTTAATATTCTTACTTATTGCAGTGCTGGGTGGGTTTGACCATGGCTTGTATGTTGAGAGGTGGACAACATTTATAGAAGTTAGTTTTGAATTGATTTTATTTGGTTAGGTAGTCAGCTAAAGCTCTTTAAATTTTTCAATAAATTGATCAAACACTGCAGAAATTTTCGATTTTGATATCCTGCTTGATCTTAATATTATACATAATCCATATGTTTTGCAGATTGAATCTTTCTTGATTTTCCAGTCTCTGTTTTTCTAAATTTTTTGGGTAGTACCTGATTCAATCCTCCTCAACATTGTGGTTCACATAGAAACCGACTCATTATTTTCATCAAATACTAAATGGCTGCCAAGTCATTTTGCAAAATTTGCTAGCTTCTTGGTACATGCAATTCCTCGCTTGCTGTATGTGCACATAATTCTTGGTGCCTGTGTATGTAACAGTTTCACATTGCTGCGATGAATAAAGGACAGGTTCTGCAGGTTAGCTAGAAGGTATTCGTTTTATGTTTCGAGACAAGTATATTAGAGTATATCAGGCATATTATGAAACATACTATTCGAATGCTTACGATGCTGTCATGGTTAATAGTTGATCACATTTTTTCAGTTTGTTTTATGTGCTTGTAGGATCGGATACGACAATCAGAGGGGTGAATGATTGTAGTGCCTTCTTTTCGAATTATCGAAGAGGATCTGAGTTGGATTCAACCGACAACCGAATACAACGTTGTGAATATCATGGGGATATGATCATGATCTTAGGATGATGTTACAATTGACAATGGCGTTGAAGGTCTGTCGATTCATGCGTTTTCGGCAAGTTTCAGTTCTGTCAGGCTTTTGGCGGTTTGACCGACCAAGGAGGTGGTCGGACCGGCCAGTGGCGGTCCGACCGGCCATGGGCGGCGGTCGGACCGGCAAATATAGAAAGTGGATTTTGGAGCTGGGCCAAAAATAGAGGGTGTAGGCAAGAAAGGGGATTCTATTGCACTTGGTCTCATAATTTTTGGAGTCTCCAGTCAAAAGTTCTATTCGTTTAAAATTTCCAGAGAGCTTTCGGTTTTCAGGGGGTTGAAAATTGGCTAAGTCCCTATTGGACGGTCTGACCGGCCAGGGTGGCGGTCAGACTGGCCAGAGGGCGGTCAGACCGGCCATTGAATGGCGGTCTGACCGGTTTTCACTTGATCCGTCGGCTTTCGTAGCGACGATATTTATTGATTGAGTCAAGTTCATGAGTTTCAATGCATATGTGTTGCATGATGCATGTTTTGACTAACGTGGGTCAAGTTGCGAAGAATTATTCCCGGAATCGATTTCTTGGTCTATTGTTGTGCAGGTTGGTTGGAGGTCAATGATGATCAACGGCGAGGATGATCGGGACTAGGATTGGAGAGCTGAGGTTCAGAACGATCGACGATGCCGGATGAAGTCATTGGATTCGAGCGTGGCGCAAAATGAACAAGGATGACCAAATGGGGAGTTCGGTGCGACGGGTTGCACCAAGCGGCGCGGGGGTCGGTGCAAGTGCCATGGCGGCCGAAGGTGGACGGGCGAGGGAGATCGGCGGCGGGGAAGAAGTCGGCCGAAGGCGGGGAAGAAGGCCAAATCCGGCGGCGGGAGCGGTCCAAAACCGAAGGGGCTTGGGGGGAAATGCTCCTGGGAGTCGGGGGCGCGAGGTGACGCGGTCGGCGTGCCAGAGGCGGCGCTGGAGTGGCTAGTCGGCGGCGGAGGCGGTTCGGTTGAATTGGGAGCGGCTGCTTCGGCGTCGCTTGGTGAAGAAGAGAGGCGGGAAGAGGTAGAGGGGAGGTGGCTGAGCCTTTATAGCCGAAGGGGGCAGCGGGACCGAGCGGCGATGCGACTGGGCGAGCAGGCGTGGCGCAAGCGGCGGCGCGGAAGTGCTCGGTGGGCACGCGAGCGGGAGCGGTCGGTCGAGGAGCACGGGCGAGCGAGCGCCTGGAGTGGACCGGTCAAAGGATTAGGGCTGGGCCCAAGCAAAACAGAGGGCATGCAAAATTGGGGAGGGGTCCAAAAACTGAAAAGGGGTATTCAAATTGAATTCTGAATTTGAAAATTGAAAGGAGGTTTGAAACACAAACGTTTCAAACCTGAGCTTAAAGGAAGCTAGGAGTTTTTAGAAATAAAAGGCAAATTGAAAAACAAACGAAAACCAAAAACCAGACTAGTAGGTACTATTTGCCGTCCGAAAACGGGACGTTACAACCAAGCTCTAGGAAACTCTCTTATAAGAACAGTACCTCTTATGTTTTACATTTCGTCTTCACTGTTTCTTCCTTTTGAAAAATGCTTAAAATTGTCATGTTCATATGTACACCAGATACTTATGTATTATGTCATAGGTTACTTCTTCGCGGGCAATAGCTCTTGTTGTTGGACCAACTATTGGAGGATTTCTTGCGCAGGTGAGGATAGGTCCACTTTGTTAATGAGGAAGTTTAGTTTCCTAGAAATATGAAATCTTCGGTGCATCATACTTCACTTCATCAAAACCGACCTCATGCGTGTGCAAAAGAAAAGGACAACTTCACAGTTCTGGCCTTCTATTTCCTTAGAACTTTTAAGATTCATCTTTCAGGTTCGTGAAGAAAAAAAATACTAAAGGAACAGATTTGTCCTGAATATTATTTGGTTGAATGGACCGCTTTCCTGAACGAACAATAACCAAATTTTCACTACTCACGTAGCTCTGACTAACAGTAATCCTATACAAATGTCTCTGAATAACATTCTTGGCTAACATTGTGTATCCTCTGTCCTGTATCAGCTTGCAAAGACGTACCCAAATGTTTCCTCCTGTTGATTTGTGATACAAATTCTATACATCAATTAGGCCAGCTTCTGGACGGGTTTCCCTGAGATATATATATTTCCTGTAAGCCGCCGCCGTTTGGGATAAGACATAAGAGTTGTAAATCCCCGGTGTTGTAACCTCACCTCGATATAGTGAAGATTGTTGCTGGCTGGCGCCCGTGGTTTTTCTCTCTCGCATTGGGAGGGTTTTCCACGTTAAATCTCGTGTCTCTCTGCAATTGATCTTGTTTTACTTTGTTGTTCCTCCGCCGTCTTTTATAACACCTCCGAGGAGTCCAAATGTGGGAGGTAAATCATCATTCATACTGATCCATATAAATAAATCTTTGTATCGTCGAGCAGAGGATAAAACCTTTCAAGTGTATTGCAGGTTTCCATACTTTCTCCCTTCCCTCGTCATATCGGTACTAGCAGCGGGAGCATATGTTGCATGCATTTGGCTTCTGGTACACCACCACCGCTCCCTATGATTCTTTCCCTTTAAAATGCTAGGTGCTGAATACATAGAATACATCAAAATGAATTTGCATTCGTTCAGTACAGTGTTCCAGTGCTTCCAAAAGAACTCTCTGAGAGAAGTAGCTTAACATTTTCCCCTAGTTCTATAAGGAAACTCTGCACATGCACCATCATGACAAAGTAGAAGCTCTTGATGCACTGGAGGCGCAAATTGCTGCTTCAAACTCACAAGATGGGAAAGCTAAAGAATCTGGATCAGGCAGAATGGAATCTACAGAGAGCTTGCTAAAGAACTGTGCAGTTGATGTCAGCAATGACCCTCTGCTCTGTCTTCTCTCTTGATGATACAGCTTACCTTGAGGTACTCTCTATTTCTGAATCATAGATGATTATGATTACAGTATCTTCAGCAACAATACAATTTAAGAAGATGTTGATATACCACATTGTATCTAGCGGCTGGATAGCAATTAGATTTGGAAACAAATGCAACTTCACATGTCAATGTGTTCTGTAAATTCTATCTTCGGATATTTCCACTCTGCTGTGAGCAGCAGAAAATATCGGGTCCAGAGTTTTACATCCCAGGATGTTGGTACCCTGATATCTGTTGGTTACCGAGACGCCACCGGTACATATTGGTGATGTATCGGATTACTTTTCTTTAAAAAATGGAATAAATTCTGATATAACCAGGTACTTTCCTGTATGTCCTGCCACAAAATTAAGCCACCTCAAAACAAAACAAGTCCATGCTCCACCAGCTGAATCCATCTCTCTTTCCCTTCTCATTCGAGCCTAAGAGCAGAAACCACACGCCTACAGTTGTCATGGCCATCCTTCCTCTTGCTTAGTCCACCTGTTGTGTACTTTGTAGTTGTAAATTTTGACATCAGATGAACACGTCATATGATCATATGTATTTCCTATTTTATCAACAGTGCTACTTACATCTTATCTGCCGATTAGTATCCTTACGATTTTGTTAAAGAAATTGTTGCTTTATTTTTTAAAATTAATATTCTCTGTTCTTATTCTGTAGGTAAAAAAATGTGCTGGATGGGTTGTTAATTCTGGTTACTGGTGCTGTTAGTCTGTTCAAGCAAAGTATTTAGCAATGAAGTGTTAGCAAATCACTTCGCATCGACAACTCATGCTTCGTGTTGGATTTCAGGGCGCGGCGTAGCGTGCAATTGTGTGTGTGTGTGTATCCAAGGTGTTTCGGAAAAAATGGGTGTTGAAGTGAACACCCATGAACTTAGCGGATCCGCTCATGGAGTTGACCACATAAAGTTATCCGTCACTAGATCGAGAAAAGATTGAATAGTCCATAGATGACATATGAGTTCGACCAGTTATCGTGAGGCAAAAGAAGAATACGCAAGCAGGTCGGTTAGTCTGACCATATACCTACCGGTCATATGGGGATACAGATTGGCCATGAGCTAGTCGTACGTAATCACAAACTGGTTGGCGAACTAGTTGTAAGGTGTTACGAACTGGCCATGACTAGATACGAACTAGTCGTAAGGAGTTACGAATCGGTCATGAATGATTAATACCTGGTCGTAGATCACACTACATAAGGTTCGTCCGATATAATTTTTTTCGTGCATTCGGGGGTCACTATGTCCTGCTAGGAACCACTTCTGAATAGTGATAGGAAAGGAGTTTTTGAGTTATAGCCGATTACGCATTAACCTACAGGGTCACATATCTAACGGGTTGGAATAATCTAGTTTAGATTGGATCCATTATGAACTCTTTATAAGGAGAGGCGTGGATGGGCTTTTGAAGTACGAGTTGTACCACCCACTGAAACCCTGGTTGCCACCTCCCCGAAGGCCTTATTGTGCGTGCTGGTGCTAGCACACCGCTACACAGCGTTCCAACTATGGACATATGGGTACGTACCGTAGAGGCCTTTCTACAATCATTGATGCACTGATCGAGGACGATTCATGACTTACATAGGGAACATGAGAGGTTGCTAGTGGAGACAATTGGTGGTTAAGGACGTTAGATGATCGACTACAACCATAACATCGACACGCTCAACGTTGGACTAGACTGCTTCAACCCTTATTCCGTTGTAATGCGCGTCCAGTGGTAACGATTTGTGATCTTTTACTTATATAATTTTCTGATTTACACAATAGAATTTTGGATTATTTGATACCGTAGTCTAGCCGTATCGCTTCACCATTCGCTACTTCCTTATTAGAAAGGAAGTAGTAAAGTGACGACAAAATTGACTCTAGGGCAGTGTGTGAGGCAAAATTGACTCTAGGGCAGTATTTGTTGAAGGGTTCCAGAATAACGATAATTCACCGATGAACACTGCTGCAAAATCAAAGGTAATTGTCTAGAACACATCGCAACCTCCACACTTTGAAGGTGTCCTTCAGTAAAATAATTACTAATCGTCCATAGATATGTAGGAATTATGAATGGGAAACAGCATGCTTTACACAACGTCGAACTTTACTTTAGTTTTTTCATCACAGCAGAAATCCAAGACGAGCAACTAGCACGATCGCATTATTCATAATACACACACACACACTTCAGGAACTTCAGGAACATGTACAAAAGCAAATAGCAGCAGATTCAGCAGTAAGAAACAGTGCACACAACTTAGCGCGAACTACATGCAGCTAGCAGAGCCTTATTACTTCATGAACCCCTGCGCCATCTTAAACAGCCCACTGGCGGCGCCGCCGCCGCTCTCCTCCCCGCCGCCCTGCTTCTCCCTCAGCGACTCGGCCCCCTTCATGACGTCGCCGAGACCGAACCCCTCCGACGACTTTCCTTCCTCCGCGGCAGGCGCAGGCTCGGGTTCCTTGGGCGCCTTCGCTGCTTCCGGCTTCGGCGCATCACCGGCGGGGGCGTCGGCCTTCTCCTTCTCGGCGCCCCCGGCAGCAGGCCCGCCGGAGCTGAACTCCTTCAGGTACCCTTCGGCCTTCTCCATGTACTGCCCGACTGGCTTGTCATCCAGCTTGCCGTATGTGGACGCGGAGTGGAGGATCTCCGAGGCGGCACCGGCGACCTCCTTCTTGTCGACGTTCTCCACGCTCTTCTGCTGGAACACCGACATGGCGGCCCCCGCCACCACCTTGCCGCTGGACATGAAGTCCCCGGACGGCTTGTTGTCCTCCGCCATTTGAGCTTTAGCGCTTTTTTCCAAGATCTTTTCAGGTTCAGACTTCAGTGTTGATGGGAGTAGTTGCACAGGGAGCGGAGGCTATCTTTATAGCAGGAGGGAGAAGGGGTTGGGGACAGGAGAGAAAGCTACTCGTGCGGAGAGAGAAAATATCTAGCTTAAAACCATATAATATCAGCACTAACGAAAGGAGAAAGGAGGGCATTACATGTGGTTCTTAGTTGAGAAAATTCAGGGTACTGAATGACTACATAATTTATGATATCTTATTTATTATAAAACTTATGTTATTGAGATATCGATAGTATACTACGAAGATTCAAAATTACTCAATGATAAGTAGTGAATTGCCCCTTGTTTAGTGCAAATTTCATATATAGTTAAGGATTTACTCCCTCTCATTCTAAATATAAATAGTTTTTTGATAGTGACACGATATTCAAGGAAACACTTTGGACATCAATTTTTTTTATAATACATTGTTTCAAATAAAAATAATTATACATTATGAAAGTATATTTTATGATGAATCTTGCAATACCAATTTTATATTATCAATTTTGGTAATTCTTTATGTATTAATGGTCAACGGTAAAAATGTCCGACCGGTATAAATTCTAAAATAATTTATATTTTGAATCGGATATGGTAATTCGATTATTTTCTTGAAAGAAAAGACATGCAGCAGATATAAGAATCAGTTAAAGATTTGTTGGCAATAAGGCGGAGAATCTGGGGTCATCCAAGGATGGTTACGTGGTGAGCTGGCATTAAGATGGGCTGTCGGCAGAGACTAATGGTTCAAATGAGGGACACGTATTCCATACAATTTTTTTACTTTTCGTTAGCTTTTCTTCTGACCACACATTTTGCGCAATGGTGCTAAATTGAGGTGTTTCGTGTTTTCAGTGATCTTTGTGTTAAGAAATCGGGTTTAAGTAGGGAGTTTTGGTTTAAGATGAGCTCTTTATCTATCCTGTAGTCTATATAAAGGAGGAGAGATATCAACTATTGTACTACAGTTTTTAAAAAATTAATAAAGAGAAGCCAGAAGTCCCCTCATATTCTATGCACAAGCTAAGGAGCCTAGATCGCATGAAAAGTTCAAACACATACTTCGACAATATCATATTATTCGCGAGATTGTTGAAAGAGATGATGTGAAGATATGCAAAGTGCACACGGATTTGAATATTGTTGATCGGTTAACAAAGCCTCTCCCACAACCTAAGCATGAGCGTGCGTATTAGATACTTGTATGATTGACTCTAGTGCAAGTGTGAGACTGCTGGTGATATGCCCTAAAGACAATCATATATATAATTGTATCACGTCTATGTTTATGAGTTATAGAATAAATGTTATTATGGTCCTTGGATGAATTATCATTTATAAATATTAACAAGTACGTGATTTGTTAGTGAAGCTCTTCAACTTATATGATGTCATTCTAAATGTATCACTGGTCGGATGTCACTGATCAGAACACTAGTGACATATCGACCATCACATGTATTGATTAATGAACGTGTTTCACCGATCGTGGATATGAGCATGTCAAATCAATAATGTGAACACATGTTAGAGAACATAGTGTTGGATTGACCCACCTTGAGACACTATTGAGACTGTTATGATTTTATGTGTCATCAGTTGGTCTCAAGCAATGATGATGTATAATCATTAGACCTGAGATCAGAATGGTTTTCTATATGTGTAATAGTACACTTAGGGGTTGTCAAATGCTACTTCGTAACTAGTAGTTATAAAGGTAGCTTTCGGGTATACTATGAAACATGCAGATGGATGTGACTGGTCGAATATGGGATTCGCCCCTCCTAACATAACAGGAGAAATATCTCTAGCCCCCCTCGATGTGGTCGGATAAAGAAAATGTCTGGCAGTGCTACTAGTGGTCGAAGAGTCGACCACATGAAGTCACTCTCACTTGATCGAAAAAGTATTGAATAGTCTATGGATGATAAAATATCTCACCTAGAATCCAACCAGATATCATGAGGCAAACGAAGAATACGCAAGCAAATCGTTCAGTCCGACCAGATACGAACTGGTCTTATGGAGATACGGACTAGTCGTAAACTAGTCGAACATAATCACTAACTGGTCGTAAGGATTTACGAACTGGTCGTAACTAAATATGAACTGGTCGTAAGTGATAAGGACCTGACGCATATCATATTGCATAAGGTTCATCCGATATAATATTTATATGTGTTCGAGAATCGTTATATCCTGCTAGGAACCGCTAACGACTTGTGGTTGAAAAGGAGTTTACGAGTCACAACCAATTACGCATAAGTCTTCAGGATCGCACACTTAACGAGTTGGAACAAATGAATTCGGATAGGATCTGTTATGGACTCTTTATAAGGGGATGCATGGGGTTGTTGGTACGTAAGTGCGTTGCTCCACCGAAACCCTAGCCGCCATCTTCTCGAGGGGTTGGTGCTAGCATATTGGTGTACGGCGTTCCACCCCTGGACGTATAGATACCGTAGAAGCGCTGCTGCTGTGGTGATCGAGGACGATCCACGACCTATGCAAGGCACTGCTGCTGCGCTGATCGAGGACGATCCACGACCTATGTGTAACATCCCAAAAATAGATTTGTGTTTCAAATGTAAGAAAACCAGGAGAAATTAAAACTTTTCTTGCATCTTGAAGCCGTTGATCATTTCTGTAATTCGTTCAAAAAGAATTATAGAAAATCAAATTCAAATCCTCAATTGACTCCAAACGAAAACCTCCTTGTCATAGATCTTGTGCCAAACCCCGGGAAATCTTTTCCCTGAGTTCTAGGGAGGCTTGGCAACACCTCTGAATTATCTCATGGTTTTTAGAAATTATTTGATAATTTTTGGAGGCAAGTCAAATTTGCTCAAACCCTATTTTCCCTTTTAAATTTCGAGAAAGTTTGAGTGCGGAAAATCCTGAAAATTTCGGAGAGGTTCCTCCTGCATCGAGAATCTCTGTTAAAATCTCGTGATTTTGGAGTTTGCTTGCTACCTTAAATAATTCCTCAAAATCGCTTATTCAAATTCAAACCCTAATCGGTTGCCTTTGTTCGTAGGTTCGGATCGGACTCGGGCTCGAGCCACTTGACTCGGTCCATCCACTAAGCGTGCCAACTCGGGCGTTCGGCGCTAGGGTCGTCGGTAGTTGGATCGGCATCGAACGGTCTTCGACCAGCCGAACGATGGAGTCGTTTTAAACCACCCGATCTAACTCAGCCGTTGGATCGGCATCGAACGGTCTTCGACCAGTCGAACGATGGGATCGTTTCAATCTGCTCGATCTAGCCCAGCCGTTCGATTTCAATCTGACGACCAACGAGTCGTCTCCTTCCTCTGTCCGCGCGCGCGTGAGCCCTGCCATGGCGTGCGCAGAGGAGAAAAGCAGTGGCGTGCAGTCCACTCTATGGCCACTTTTAAACGGCTAGCTCTGCGCGCATTAAATGCCTGTCGCGCTCGTCCCTCAAAAGGTCATGATTTAACTGCTCCCATCGCTCTCAAGTGCTCTCATGGCAGTGTTGACCCGACTGGGAAAGCCCGGCCGTTGCTCATTGCCATTGCTCTATTTAAACTCCTTTACTTCACCCTTAGCTTCCTTTAGCACTTCCGCAACTCCCGCTAGCACTCACCAGCCTGCTCGAGCTGCAGTTCCTCGCAATCCCCTTGACCGCCATTGTTGAGTGTGGAGCTTCGGTGGAGGCGGTGCAGCGGGGGTTTTCTTCCTCAAGTCCTTGCCCCCTCTGCTCCCCCTTTAATCTTTGGAGCTTAACTCTCACTCGGTTTGGTTCTCTCTGTGCTTAGGTCGCTGTGGCCTAGCGAGAACCTTACCGCCGCCGTTCGGATACTCGTCGCCGGAGCCACTCCGTGGGTCTCTGGTCGTTCTCCAGCTCAGGTACTTTCACTTTACCCTATAGGAGCTTAGGTGTGTTCTCGTTGTTCTTTTGGTATTGTCCGTTCAGGAGTTCTCCCGAGCCGTACCTACTCGGCCGCACTCCGTGGTTGTACCACCGTAGCAGCCATACTCCGACCAGTACTGGCCGCCGGTCGAACCATTCAACTTTTAGACACTCATCCATGCCCTTGGCTGGCACCGCTGTGGTCGGACTTCCGACCAGTCACCGTAGCTTAGTCGTAAGTTCTACTACGACTTGTACCTAGTCGTAAGTCTTACTACGACTATGCCATGGGCATAAGTCCTTCTACGACTAGTACCCAGTCGTAAGTTCTATTACGGCTTGTACCTAGTCGTAAGTTCTCCTACGACCCTTAACTGGTCGTAAGTTCTTCTACGACTTGAACTTAGTCGTAAGACTTGCTACGACTATGTCATAGTCGTAGGTTTTTCTACGACCACTACCTGGTCGTAAGACCTTCTTTCGGTCGTATCTTTAGCAATAAGAATCCAAATCAATCGGTTCTTGTTGCTAAATTCTTTATGAATTACTCTTGTGCTACTATAAAATTTTCAGGATTTTTGAGAAAGTTTGTTGTTGAGTCTTTGCGTTTTATTCGTTCTTATCGGTTGTTTTTCGCCTTCTCGTTAGGAGCCGAAGAGCACATTGACCACATAACTGATCCCCAGCAACATCTTGAACCGCAGCAAACAGGCAAGCAGTTTGATCATGTTAATCCCATTATTTTTCAAGTCTAATATATTGTTTTCAACTCGTATGTATGCATTGCTATTTTGTTGTCAAATTGTGCTTAGTATCCTATAGTTGCATGATCTGTAGGACATGTTTATCCTCTACTACCATGAGCTTAGGTTATTTGCTGTGGTCGGAGTTCGATGGATGGACTCTGGTCACTTAGTAGCTTTCGATTGGAAATTGCTTAGAAATGCTTAGCTTCGGTAGTACTGGGCGATCATCGATTGTAGTCGATGATCTTGATCACACACTTATGTATTATGTCATTACGACCAGAACTTGTGCTTTGTTATTTTGTAAAGTCAAAATCTGAAAATGGAAAACTGATTTGGACTTGGGCAAGTGGTCGGAAGGTGGGTTATTGGGTTTGTGGATGTCTTGCCTAAGTCAACAAGGACCGAACTTCTTGTTACACTAAACCAAGCATTTTTGCGTGCTAACCAGGCGAGAGGGATATGGGACCTCTCTTGACTTAGTACTTTGGCGGGTGTTATCTCCGAGTCGCAGGAGGGGGTCGTGTGTGTTGTGTGAAACATGATATGTGGTCGTGTTCTTGTGTTGGGTGTGCGGTGGTGGAGATTCCAGGTAGGCTCTCCATCTCGAGGAGCGTCGTAGTTGTCCAAGGCTTTACCCGGGAAGGGTAGTTGACCGAGGCTTTACGATGACTCCGACACAACGTATGGGTTTCTATCCATACGGGCGGCTCGAGGGGTAATACACAATATTGGAAATGTCTCGTAGGACTTAGCCGTGCCGGCATACCTTCGGAAGTGTGCTTAATAGCTTGGCAAAAAGGCGGTCTGGCGTGTGGGTACAGTGGTACACCCCTGCAGGGATAAAACTATTCGAATAGCCTCGTCCTAGGTTATGGACACGCTTGGGGAGGTCTTCCAAGAGTTAGACTACAACCTTTTAAACTAAAATTTGACATGGTTGGTATGAATGGGTAATTCATGCTATTGTTGTGGTGACTAAGGGTTTAGTCACTTCCAGGACTGTTGTTGTCTTCTATCTACTGTTATATTGTTGTCTTTCTCGGTTATTTGAACAGTAAAAACAGATTTGTCAACTTGCTTTTAAATGTACTACATTATTGCAAATAAAGTTTGCTTTGTGCTGAAAATGAAACATACAGCCTCCACTTAAATAGCTTGCATGTAGCATATGTACAGGTCTGTTACTCTACACGTAAGTCTTGCGAGTACATTCAAAGTACTCACCCGGCTTTGCTGGGCTCTTTGTTGCAGGGGAGGAAGGTGAGCCCCAAGGGCCTCACTTTTGTGAAATGTGCTGTGGATTCGACGACTAGCTTGGCGGTCCGGTCAGTTGCCTTGTGGGTTAAAGGCACACTGGTCGGCTCTTTTGTTTATGGCCATCTTATGGCACTTTTGCTTCCGCTGTTTATTTCTGTTGTCTATGTATATGTGTTTGGCCGATCGGCCACTCTTGTGTAATAACTATCCTCTATTTATGTCATCTTCTGGTTGTTGCTTTGCTTCGGTTCTATGTGAATGAATGGAATTGATGTATGAACTTTGTAAAGAGGTGTGTATACTGCATTTCTGGGAAGTATACATGTCTCGAGTCTCGGATTATCTGATTTGTGATGCTAGGACCAAGTGGATGGTTAAGCATTACAAGCCCGATAAACCGGGGTCTCACAGACCTATGCAAGGAACATCATAGGTTGCCGGAGGAGACGATCGGTGCCGAAGACGTTGGATGTTCGACTACGACAACTACATCGACGCGCTCGACGTTGGATCAGGCTACTCCAACTCTTCTTCCGTTGTACTGCGCGTCTAGTGGTAACGATATATGATCTCTTGCTTGCATGATTTCCTGGTTTACATGGTAGAATTTTTTAATTATCAACTAGTGTAGTCTACCCATATGCCTTCACTAATCCCCTTCAAGACATGTTGTTTGACCTTCTTCAGCACGGTAGTTATCGCATTGTGAACCCTAGTTTACAACAAAGAATTTATGCTTACTCATGGAGCATGAGTTCAACACATAGATGAAAGGTTTTGGGACCAAAGATTGCCCCATAAGCAGTAGATTGTCGGACCCGAATTTTCTAATCCTGAATCTTCTGTGAAATCACTGTGCTATTCCCTGGATCAGTAGATAGCACTCAAAGCATATTGCTGAATCAATTCATACAAAGCGTAATTTAAGACATTCAATATATTATAACTTCAGAGTGACATAGACCACGTCGGGCCAAGTTTTACAAAAGGACCGGACAAGCCAAATTGATTACATTACATAAAAGCAACATAACTACAGCGAAAGCAAATGGGCGGTAGAGCTCATCTCTCCACAGCAAATCGTTACCCTCGGAGCTCACGAAGAAAATATCTAATATCTCTCGATAATCCCTACCTCTCGACACCGATATCTATCTCAATTGAACAATCATGCAACCCAAATATAGGCATCATCTCATACAACACTTATTAACCTAAAATACCGTGAATCAGTAAATGCAATATTGCTTGACCCAAACCCCACCGTCTTCGTGAACCGTGTGTAAATTTTATTTTTAAGCCAATTAATTATCCTAACTCAAATTTTAGTGATTATTAGACCTAATTCAATTTTATTAAGTTACCACTCCTAAGTCAAATTTTAGTTCATTAGTTATAAGGGAAACCATTATTCAAAACTAAGATTTGCAGGGCTAATATTATTTATTCCAACATTGACGGTGCAAGATCGATCATGTGCTAAATCTTTGTGTCATCCTCAAAGATCACCTAGAAATAGCAACAAAAAAAAACAAGGGTGCATAAGTCCAAGACTCAGCAAGTATGTAATAAATCAATAGTAACAACACCATTCTCAATATTCACAGTTAGCATCTACACTATCTTTTCTCCTTTCTTTTAGTCAATGCATTAACACACAATACAATGCCAAGTCCACAAGCATCTCCAAGCTCATACCAGTATTAGAGGAGGAGCCGCAGGTTGGAGGAGCTAGGGCAGGGAAGTGGCGCCTGGAGCGGTAGACACAGCGGCAGTGCGGCTGAGGGATGTCTCGGCTCAATTTATATGAAGCACAGGAAATCACAGACGGTTCTATTTCGTAACCGCGTGATAGTAAATATCACGACGGTTACGAAATAGAACCGCTCATGTAATATCACAGACGGTTCTATTTCAGAACCGTCATTTTCAGAACCGTCTGTGATATCACAGACGGTTATATTTCAGAACCGTCTGTGATATTACACAGACGGTTATTATTGGGAACCGTCTGTGATAATTTACTATCACAGACGGTTCACAATAACAACCGTCTGTGATAGGCTCGCTGCGCCAAAACAAAGCCCAGACAGACCCAACACAGACGGTTCCAAAGGAACCGTCTGTGATGGGCCGTCTGCTATAGCCTCTTTTGTAGTAGTGTGTGTTTGCTACGTTCTACTTGCATCTCGAGAACGCGCCAAACTGACTGCTCAGACTGTTGCGTGTTTTTTTTTGGGATACAGTGCCGAGCAAAAGGGCTACCTGTGCTAGGACCCTGTTGGTAGACGGATGTGGATTTCTCAGGATGTGACTTTTGACGAGTCTCGTCCCTTCTACCCACGTCCTGCCTCTCCTTCGGTTTCCTCTGTGGAGTCCCTGTCCTTTTTGACTTTTCTAGATACACACATCTCTGTCTTGCCCTCGTCCACCCGTCCCACTGAGTCTCCACATATACCTCCTGAGGCCTCTCCGCCGTTGTCGCCACCTGCTTCGTCCCCTGCGGCTCCTCAGGCTCCTTCCACTCTCTTTTACACTCGTCGACCTCATATTGAGGCTCTTCCAGATGAGCCATCTTCCTCTGATGTTTCATCTTCTCCTGATGCTCCATCTTCCCCTGATGGGTCATCATCTCCTCGCTACGGTCTCCGCGATCGTTAGTCGATTCGGCCTCCTGCCCGTTTTGGTTTTGCTGGTGCAGCTACCCATGAGCTCGCTCTCCTCCGGGATCTTGTTACTCACCCTGAGTGGCAGCATGCCATGGCCGAGGAGATTGCTGCTCTCGAGCGTACTGGTACTTGGGATCTTGTTCCTTTTCCATCTCACTCTCGTCCCATCACGTGTAAGTGGGTCTATAAGATTAAGACTCGCTCTTATGGCTCTCTTGAGCGCTATAAGGCGCGTCTTGTTGCTCGTGGCTTCCAGCAGGAGCATGATCGTGACTACGACGAGACTTTTGCTCCTGCGGCCCACATGACCACTGTCTGCACTCTTCTTTCGGTGACGTATGTTCGTCATTAGTCCGTTTCTTAGCTTGGTGTCAAGAATGCCTTTCTTAATGGCGAGTTGCATGAGGAGGTCTACATGCAGCCGCCACCTGGGTATTCTATTCCTGAGGGCATGGTTTGTCGTCTTCGTCGCTCTCTATGGCCTTAAATAAGCCCCTCGTGCTTGTTTTGAGCGCTTCTCCTCTGTGGTCACTGCTGCTGACTTCTCAGCTAGTGACCATGATCCTACTCTTTTTGTCCACACTTTGTCTCGTGATCAGACTCTTCTTCTTCTATATGTTGATGATATGATCATCACCGGAGATGATTCTGAGTATATTGCCTTTGTCAAGGCTCGTCTGAGTGAGCAGTTCCTTATGTCGGATCTTGGTCCTCTTCGTTACTTCCTTGGGATTGATGTTACTTTCACTCCAGATGGTTTATTTATGTCCCAAGAGAAGTATATTCAGGATCTTCTTGATCGCGCTTCTCTCACTGACCAGCGTACTGTTGAGACTCCCATGGAGCTCAACGTTCATCTCCGGCCCTCTGATGGTAAGCCTCTTTCTGATCCGACTCGCTATCGTCATCTTGTTGGGAGTCTTGTCTATCTTGTTGTTACTCGTCCGGATATCACTTATCTAGTGCACATTCTGAGTCAGTTTGTCTCTGCTCCCACTCAGGTCCACTACAACCACCTTCTTCGAGTTCTGTGATACCTTCATGGGACTATCTCTCGCCGTCTCTTTTTCCACACTCCAGCTCGTTACAGCTTCAGGCTTATTCGGATGCTACTTGGGCCAGCGATCCATCTGATCGCCAGTCTATCTCTGCTTACTGTGTTTTTCTTGGTGGTTCTCTCATTGCCTAGAGGACGAAGAAACAGACTGCAGTATCCCGTTCGAGTGCAGAGGCTGAGTTACGAGCTATGGCTCTCTTGACAGCAGAGATTACGTGGCTACGGTGGTTACTTGAGGATTTTGGTGTTTCTGTCACTACACCAACTCCTCTCTTGTCAGACAGTACAGATGTTATCAGTATGCATATTTACCTCATGTACTTGTCTATATATACTAGCCCATTGACCCCCTGAGAATACAAGTTGCTATTCCTAACAGGGAGAAGGCGAAGTGGTGGAGGGGAAAGAAGAGAGAGGGCGCACAGCTTAAATAGCTGAGGGGAGGCGGAGAGGAGAAGGCCGGGCGCAGCAGGGGAGGAGGCGGAAGGAGGAGGGCGTGGGCCGGGACGGCGCGGACTTGGCCGAGGCGGCCCAAAACGAGGTGAGTTTTGAAGTTTTAAATTTTTTTTGATTTTGCAAATTGAAGTCAAAATCCAATGTTCTTTGCAAATTTGAGAATGTTACGTAGATACACCTTATGCGACGAAAACCCGTTATTTCTCCATATGTATGTCCAACTGTCGGCTTCATTGAAATTCAGTCTAAAACCAGATCATAGAAGATTAGAAAGATCGGTCAACAGGCAATTAGGGACCAAAGGAGCTGAAACTTTGTTTGGAGCTGTCAACCATGGAAGATATCTTTAACCCAAGCATTTTGATTTTGCACAAATGAGTAAAGATGAGGAAATTTCCACTGGAGAATGCCAAACTTCCAAATATCCTTCCAGAACAACACCGATATGCCATCTTTCACCTCACAGGAAGCCATTCCTCTGAAAATGTCACA
The DNA here is from genome assembly GCA_036346395.1 of Hsuehochloa calcarea. Taxonomy (NCBI): domain Eukaryota; kingdom Viridiplantae; phylum Streptophyta; class Magnoliopsida; order Poales; family Poaceae; genus Hsuehochloa; species Hsuehochloa calcarea. The sequence continues at coordinate 11,652,941 of CM070612.1, forward strand.
CAAGGAGTTAAAAGGATTTTCCACCAAAAAGGGACTACAGGTTTGCAATCTTGAGGGGCTCTTGAGTGATAAAACTCATTCCATAGTAGAAGAACCCAAAGAAAATCCAGCCTATTAAAAAAAATTATGTAGATGCTTAAGTAGCAATGCACTGTTCTGAGCTCTTAGATCAATTACCCCCAAACCTCCTTGATTCTTAGGTCGACAAACTTTTTTCCAGGCCGCCAAGCAACCCCCTTTTTTGTTGATATCAGATCCTCTCCAAAGACAATGTCCACGATATTTGTCTATTTGTTCAATCACTGTAATTGGCAATTTCAAAGTGCACATATAGTAGGTGGGCAAATGAGAGAAAAGAATTAAGAACATTCAGCCTTCCACCATAAGACAAATAGGGTGACAAACCAGATAGATTGCGGCTAACTATGTCTTGAAGAGGCATAAAATCATCCACTCGGGGTATATAGTACCCAAAGGCAGCCCTAAGTAAGTAAAAGGCATACCAGAAATCTGATAGCCCAAAATACCAGCTAGACTTTGAGCTTTGTGCATAGAAACATTGATGGGTACAAGAAAGGATTTCTGAAAGTTACTTTTAACCCTGTGGCAGCAACAAAAGTGTTCAGCAATCCCTTGAGACAAAAAAAAAAAAAAAAGTTGTATTGCATCGACTGGCATAATCATCGAAGTGTCATCAGCATATTGAACAATAGGGTAATCTTAGCTCAAACCACACTACTGTCAGAGATAAGAGGCCAAGCTAAAAAGCTCTGTTGATTACACTCTGAAGCAAATCTGCAGCCAAGACAAAAAGAACAGGAGACGAGATCACCCTGCCTAAGACCTCTTCTGCAATGCAAGGTTTTACCAGTACTCCATTTAGGAGTACATCCGAGATGCCTGAGTTAAGGATAGACTGAACCCATTTTTTTCCACTTGTGACTAAAACCCTTGTGTTCCAATATTTGTAAAATGACTTGATGCTCCACCTTGTCAAAAGCCTTCTCAAAATCCAGCTTCAGTATGTGCAACCCATATGCATTGAGCCAAGACTCAACACACATTGCCACGATTATATCCTAAACTTAATACCACCTCTCAAGCTGTTTGGAAACAATGGCTGGTCTGATCACACTTACCATGACGGTCAGACCACCATGGTAAGGCCGGTCATATACCACACCTCGGTCAATCTCTAGTATCAGGGACTGGTCTGACCCGCTTGTCCAATGCTGATCAGACCGCTCCACTTTTTAGCGCAAAAGACCCTTATTGGAATAGTCCAACCGCCACCTAAACGCTGGTGTGACCGCTCAGCCAATCACACAGCCTCACTCTGAATTTACTCTGAAATTCCTAACACCGGTTGAATCTCAAGTCACACTGCATATGCCCAGCGGTCATACCGTACCTCAAACCGGTCAGACCGCCTGAAGACTAAAATACTCTTCATTTTCAACAACTTCCACAAAATCAAACGCAACTCGACAAACGTGCCAATTATTCATCAATAATGTACCCGGACCATTCCCACATGGTCCTTCAACTTGCTTGACTGAAGTCCAAAGAGAGCTAAGAGATCTCCAAATAGAGTCGAATGCCACACCGGCCAGCTAGCATGTGAAGTTCCCGTCAAAATTTCTATGAAAATCCAGCATTCCAAACTATTTCCATCAACCGCATCACAAAACACAGACACTCTAGAAGTTCATAATCTCAATGAAGCTTGCAGCCTTTCCGTGCGTACTATTGTGGATACAGTTATGGGGTGTTTGGTTCGAGGAATCGCCTCATCGTAGGATGGATTGGTCCATGATATGATCATCCCATAAATTTTGTAGGATAATATCATCCCTTATTTTGTATTAGACTTGTGCTTACGAGGGATGGTGTGGCGACGGACCAACTTATTCCATTCCTCGAACCAAACAAGTGGGTTAAGTTCAGAGTTAGGATTTGATGATCAATTCACTGTCCCGTCCTTCAAACCAAACACCCCGATTTTCAAGAGCAGGATGTAAAAATAAAAGGAGGGTTATTCCAATCCACATAATCTGTGTCCACTGTCCACACAATGAGGCCAAACAGAAGTGTTGCCAAGATGTCGACACTATGACACTTCAAGGTCCCAAAAGAGGGCACGCAATGCTCTTTTTTTCCCTCCCAAACCCGTGTTTGTGCTCTCTATAAACTCATCAAATCTGATTCTTAGTGTCCCGCTCATCATCTCCCCTGTGTTTGCGAGTGGGTGTATATTCTTCTGTATCTAAGCATACACATATGTACATCCCCATGTGTGTTATTGCAATGAAGGGAAGCTGAACCCAGAGGAGTGCCACTGAGAACACAGCAGCAGCTGCAAATGCAAATGTATGGCAAACTACTGCAAATTGGATCGCAGTTGTGTTCTCAGGTCACCCCTTTGGGTTGCTTCTCTTGATTCTTCGGCCAATCTGGGATGGCATTCTGACTCGTTTTGGTGTATCTTAAGCCTGGATTCCCCTGCCTAGACTGTATCCGCTGTTGTTCTTACTATGTTCTTCACAGTATGATGCGTAGTTATTTATATGTTGAGCAATATTCTTTCAATGGGTGAATTTTTTCCAGTTCGCAACAGCATGCTATCAGCAGTAAATCTGTTCTTACACTGATGCGGTGTAACATCCCAAAATTTAGCAATTTAAAAAATAATTTGAAGTTAATTAAATTAAATTGTTGGCTTTTATTTGGTGTTGTTCAATTCCAATGCAAAACTCTAAAATCTGAATTCCATCTTTAAATCAAATTCCAAAGTTCAAATCCCAAAATCTACAAAATATAAATTCAATTCCCAAATCAAAACTCAATCTCCAATACTTCATCAAAGTTCAATTTCAAATTCAAAATTCAATTCGTCGTCGCCAAGTTTGAATCCAAATCCTGATTTGAATTCATCTCTAAATTTTCCCTCGAACGAAGCCCATTCTTTTCCTTCGGCGAAAGCCCATCTTATTTTCTCAGGGCCCATCTGGCCCTAGACCCACCTTCTGTCCTCTCTCTCTCCCTCCCCCTTTGCTCTACTCTTACAGAGCGCCTGCGCCGCACTAGTGTCGTGTGCACCCGCTCCGCTCATGCGCATCCTAGCCACGTCGCCCACGTCATGTCCCCGCACCGTCATCAAGCCCCGCCATCCCTGTGGGCATTCATTCTCCCTGTCGTTACTCATTACCAAGCGTCGCCATTAACCCGTCCAAAACCATCGCCATGACTCCTCGTCGCGCCCACGCCCACGCCCACTCTGAGGCCGCCCTCGCCTACAAAAGGGGCGCATCAAGATCCTCTTCCTTCACACCACTCCCTCTCCAATTCTCGTCGCCGCGGCCACAAGAGCCATCTTCCCCGCCGCCAGCCGCCGCACCACCTCGTTTGATCTCCCTCTCCGGTGAACCTCTTACCAAATTATTCGCGTCACATCGCCTTCCCGAGCGTCGTCCACCATTGCCCCCTCTCAATTCGGCCGAAGAACTACCGAAGAGCTCTCCCACCGCCGCCCCTTCTTCTCCACCGTTGGCCGCTGTCGCCACACCGCCTCGGTCTCTCCCCGGCCTCCCCGAGAGACCCCATCATCGACGTCATGCCTGTGCTCACACTAACTCCCGAAGAGCACCGCCGTTCGCCCGAGTCGCTCCTACCGCCGCCAACGCCGCCGCCGTGCCACTCCAGCTACGCCGCCACCTCCCATATCCTCCCCGAGATGCCGCCGTCCCATTTTGCTCATCGCCCGGCCCTTCCGCGCCGCCATTCGCTCCGCTGCCCCGAGCCGCCGCTTCCCTGCTATGTTCTTCTCTCTCAAGGCATGTGGTCTCCACATGTCATTCACTTCCTCAATAGCACTCTCACTGGTATTTGGGCCCGCATGTCAGCTCTTGATTTAATCATTTATTTCTGAAAAATAATATTCCAGGGAAATTCCCCTCTTTCTCATTTTCAGCAATTTCCAATTCTGTTAACCACAACCTTCGACGAAGGCAAGTCTCCTTTGATCATATTGTACCTATGTTTTTCAAGTCTTGTTTTAAATTTCAAAATTAATATGCATTGCTATTTACATGAAATGGTAAGTTCAAATCCTAAGGTGTTAGTTAATAATAACTTTGTTAATGTCTTCGTATGATATTGTCATCCTCGAACCTTTTGTCACCCTAGTATAGAAAATCCATGATATTGATTACATTATTGTTGCATTAGTTACACATGCTTTATCGGTCTTGATCACCTTTGGAAGGAAACTATTATTACTTTTTATGCAAATTATTTTGATAAGTATATGAGAATAGGTATTGTCGTTGATTTATAAAATAAAATAAAATGTTGAAAATTTGTTTAGATTTGGACGGATGGTAAGTTCAGGTAGGTGCAACTAGAGTACGAGAACTTATAATGTGTTAAGTTTCATCCAAGTCATATTAAGGACTGACGTTTATGACCATCGAAACTGAACACTATCGTAAAACCACATGTCCAGAATGAAGACTTGGCCAACTAATTTACTGAGTCTAAGCATTAAGTTCGTAGGCTGTAGTTGATATGTGTTCTCTTGATTATAGTAAATGTACTTCTATATCTTGAGATGCGCAAAATATAGTAAATGTACTTAAATATTTTTGGTTGTGCAGATGATAGTAAATGACATCCATGTCTATCGGGGCTTGCGTCAGGCTATGGTAATTTACGTTCATGTTCGGGCAGGTTATCCCTCACAACAGTGAAGTCTGGGTCGATGGTAAATGATATCCATAACTTGGGTTAAGCTCATCGGGCGGGCTAATGTAAGGATAAAGTATTGTAAAGACCTTATGATAATCACTTAGTCGCACACCTTCGGAAGTGTGTGAAGCGGACAGTAAAAGCTTCATGTGGGTCAAGCTGTACAACCTTTGCAGAGTGTAAAACTATTCGAATAGTCTTACCCACAAGCAAAAAGCAGACAATGTGCGTTTTCACATACTATATTTTAGTTTTGTTTTCAAAGAATTATTTCGAGAATCCGAGAGTAGTTTGAACTCTTGAATTATTGTGCTGCCAACTAGAGCCAGTTGGGCAACTAAAGCCCTACTCGTTAAACCTTGACGGCTAAAGCCCCGATACCAGTGACAGGTAGCTAGAACCTTAACATGTGAAACAATTAATTAATTTATTAAAACTACATTTGTCAAATGTGCTTTATGAAAATTGTTGAAATACAAAATATTAATTTGTGCACAAGAACCATATAAACCCTATTTGTTAAAGCTATGTATATGTATTTTTTTTTCTAAGACTTATAGAGCAATTTATGTACTCACTTGCTACACTCAAAACAAATCTCATAAACCTTCAACAATACTGAGAAGTACTACGACTTCTACACCTACGGCTTTGACAAAACATACTCGGAGTATTGGTTGCGCTCCCAAGTCAAATGCCGGTAGGCAATTTGATAGATCTCATTTGAACTTTAACATTTATTGTTTCCACTGTTGTAAGACTTACGTGACCTTTGTTGTAGTGTGCTTAAAGGCCGGTACTTTGTAATTATTTTATGTTGAATCGTAACGTGTACTTGCTATCAACATTATATCCACTGCACACTAGCTAGAAATGCACATAGGGATCGGATTCAAAAATACGATCCCAACACGTGGCAGTGATTCAGAATCGGATTTGTAAACCAGATCGCATTCGCCTCCTCTTCTGGTTAACCGGACAGCGGAAGGTTTGCCGTGGCCGGGATTTTCTACCAGAGAAAGCACCAGAATAGCTCTTTCTTTAGACACAGATGGACATCATAATAATTCTCCAGTCCTAATGGGCAAAAGTGATTTACCGATAATGCTTTGTATCATCACCACCTGCTCTGCCATATTTACTGAAACGCCTTTGAATTTACAGAGGCCATTCAGTCGAGCGAAGATTACTCGAGGAACTGAGAATGAGATGGCATGGATGTTAGTCATCTTAAAGAGCGAACTGCAGTGTCAAACTTATTATCAGGGAATAGCCACATCGCAAAGCCTAATTTCCAATACACCTAGTTGTAGAGTTGCTGGTAAATTCTTTTTACCAGCAAACCACAGGTAAAAAACTGTCTAGAACGGTATCGACCTGACTCGGCACACGGGCAATGGCTCCGACAGAATCAACTTGAAATGGCCAGACCGAGCCACAACTCAGACAAACATGGAACAAGAGTTTGGACATCCCTTGCCAAGATCATGGCTCATGCTACAAGAAATATTTTACAAAAGGGAACTCGTTAAAGGGGTATTGGCAATCGAGTGTTCTACTAATTTGACAAGATGCAGCTGATGCAAACTACCAACCATGCGCTATTCTCAAGTTCCTGAAATATGATATGTGCTTGTCATCTCTTCCTCATTTACATCTAAAGAAAGGTTACCCTAGACTCAGATGCAAGCATGGAACAATCACGTACCCAAATATGAACAGAATATAAACGTAAAACAATCAAACTCGTCATAATTACCATTCACAACATATTTAAACAACAGTAAGAAAGCTAAACAATGATAACCAGACGAGCAGCACTCAGAAAGAAATAGGAAGCAACTAGCGCTCGGACATACGATGGGACGCTCCGATGCAACAAAAATGAACGACATGTGTAATATTTTTTTTTAACGGTCGCAACATATCAAAGAAAAAGTCAGAAACATTTCAAAAGAAGCATCAAATGGTGAAGGCTGCAGCTCCAACTTGAGCACAATAATTTTTTCAATAAGGTGCAACATTTTTTTCAATCAATGCAACACAAGGGAAGAACGAGAGCAACATTTTTTTCAACCAATGCAACATAAGGGAAGAAAGGATGCAATTTTTTTTCAACGGTCCAACAAAAAACTATTTTGTTTGAAAGGAGGACGCAACATCTCAGACCCAGCGTTTCAAAAATTGTTGCAACATCTGGAAACACCTATTGCAACATCCCGTGGATGACCATACAACATTTAAGGGCTTCTTATGCAACAAAATCAAACACAATGGAAAATCCAACACAAAAGCTTTTTTGTGCGACAAATCAAACACAACCCCACAACAAATAAAACAAACATGTACATTTCGAGCCCACTGTTGCAACAAATGAACTAAACACAATGGAAAATCCAACACAAAGGCTTTTTTGTGCGACAAATCAAACACAACCCCACAACAAATAAAAACAATCATGTACATTTCGAGCCCACTGTTGCAACAAATGAACAAACTCTTGCAACAAACTTACTCCACGCAACATTGCAACAAATCCATCACCGTGCAGCTCCTGTCACTCCCCTCTCAGGCACATTCATCAAATCCAATCCCCCTCCTCCGACACCAACGTCGCTGCTCCCTCGGTGCCTCCTCCACAGCCGCGGTCAAAGCGCGACCGACGGTGTAGGAGGAAGTCGGCGAGACAGGGGCAGAACAGCGAGGACGCAGCAAGCTCTGAACCCCTAAAACAGGGGGAGTTGGGGGAGGCTAGATCTGTGAGCAGGGAGGCCAGAGAATAGGATGCGCAAGGGAACTCGCCGGCGGCGAGGAATTCCGAAAAAGCCCAAGCTAGGGCTGGAACCTTAGGAACACGAGTAGAACCGAATCGAGAGGAATAAATGGGAGGAATAGCATTAGGGAAGATCAAGGAGTAGCTTAGTGGTGGCCAACGTCGAGATCCGTCGTCGTTGATGGCGGATTGGGCGGTGGCAACTTGGGCGATGTAGAGAGCAGTGAGCTGGGGAAAGAATGCAAAGTAATGCGTGTGTTAGGATAGTAATGTATACATGTGGATCGAGGACAGGGATGTAGTAGTGTAGTAGAGGGGTGGCCGAGTGGATAACTAATGGGAGAAGCGATGCTTTTGATGGCATCGAACGTACACCCAGTAGCATTTCCCAAAGAAATATACAAGGATGCAAGACTGGAGTCAAAAGTCAAAACCGGCCATACTTCACAGTTTCATGCTCATGAACAGACACCACACGCTCATCATGCATGCTTTCTAGACAAAAGTAATGCTGGTAGATAATACCATCAAAATGTATCCAACAGGGTACTCGTTTCAACATCAATACCAGATGGCTCCTTTCCATATTTGAATTTCGTCTGAGATATTCATTTTCTATATATATGGGTCTGTCCAATATATCAAATTCTAGTATCCATCCAAATCCAGCAAAAAAAAATAGTTTATGTAACTTACGTCCAGCCAGAACTTTAGTTCACAAACAAGATCTTAAAAACTGAATACTTCCTCTACTCCCAAATACATGTTATTCTAACTTTCAAATTTGGTTCCCAATTACATGTCATTCTATGATTCCTGAAGAGATGACGTTTTAGGATTTTTGTACTTCAACCAAGACATGTTTATAAAAGACTACTGCCCTCATTCAATCCATTCATTAGAGTGGTCAATTTCCTACTTGAATTTGGGGCAGCAGTTGCACATTGAATACTAGTGCATGCATGAGCATGCTATGGCACATCCACTCATGGTAAAGCAATCAATATTTAGCCTTTCCCTGTAAGTTATGCTTGGGAAGGTAAATTTCAAATAGCAATGGCATTACAAAGATGAAGGGTATAAAAGGAAAGGATTGTAAAAAATGACTCGAAATCGTAGAATGATATTTATTTAGAAACAAAATTTGAAAGCTGCAATGACACGTATTTAGGAATGGAGGGAGTACTATTTTTTCCTTTGTATACCCCTCACATTCATTGTCCATGACTATTTCCAAGGTCATTTAATTAGAGTAACACACCATCCAAAAGTAATAAGTTACCTATCGAAGAAGGGTAATATGATCTTTTATACACATCCCATGGTTGATGAGCGAAATACTAGAATAACATCTATTGAAAAACGGAGGGAGTACCAAAACAGGTAGGCAAGACAACACATCACCACACATCTAGCTTCAATTTCAGCATTAGTCCTTCCATCGAAACACGCATTGATATTCACACCTGATCACGTTTCTATAACCCCGTATTGAAATAATGGATTCAATATATCCACACAAGTACCGGGGACGAATTGAAAATTCTGATGTAATTTCCAAGTCCAAGTTCACCTCATGCTCAGTGTTTCTCGAGCAGACAACGAAAAGTTTGGAGAGGTTAAAATCGAGATTTAGTCATAGAATCATACGATTCTACAATCATACAACATTAATATGATCCAAATCGTACATTGAGTCGTAATTGTAGTAGAATCATACTCCTAGTCGTAAAATCACGGTAGAATTATGATAGAATACCAGTAGAATTGTATAAAATCAGGCATCGTCATAAATTATAAAAGATTTAGGTATTCAGTTGTGTCTTATCCCTCAATTCAAGTTATATGATAAGTACTAAGTAATTAGTATGTTACCCATTAAGATTTGGAGGTTTAGAATAATAAAAAATTATTTTTATTTGTTTATAATATTTTTTATGTAAAATGTTTGGACAATGATAAGGTTGTTAAACTCAATATTCTAGCTGTAGCTTTGAATAACATGGAATCTAAACTACGATTTAGACATTTATCAACCAAATTTGATGCCAAATGACCAAATAAACACTTATATCACTCTTGAAATACACGACACATTGAAAAATATATATTTTTGGTAGAATCAAATAGAATATTAGATTCTACAATTCGATCCTACTTGAGTGGCTCCGATCCGATTCAGAACTGGACAACCTTGGATGTTACATCTAAACTAGCCATCACACAGATCATCAAAGAATCAGCGAAAGAGAATATGGAACAGAACGGTACATGGGATGGGAAGACAATCTTGGAGGGATATAGACCAAGTCATTGATCAGCTTTAGTCATCTGGGACAGGTCGACAGAGTATTCTAGAAAAGTTTTAGTCCTTACTGCCAAAGATTTGCCATCAAGGGTGCTCCTATCATATCTAGAGTAACCTCTTCTGTATGTAAAGTAGTGATTACATAATTCTTTGCTACCTATCGACGAGAATTCATAATTAGCTCAGTTTGGACCAAAGCAGTATTGGCTGGGTAAAACCCAATGATCTCCTAGACATGTTCTTCTCATATTTTGGTGGAATAGCCCCTACATGTAGTAGCCTAACATCTTCATTTTTATGCCGGCATACGGATTGTATGAGCCACTTACCTCCATCGATCCATGCTCCCAACCTTTAGATCTTGACTAAGATGATACTCTGAGCTTAGTGCTAGCACGGCTGCAGGAAGCACATGGATATGGTGGCTGGTGAAAAAACACTGTTTTGAGCATTTGGACAAAGGAAAACAATGGTGAAGCATCTTGAAGCATCCAAAGATTAGTTGCCTGACCAGCTTAGGGCACATGTACATCTGCATTTCTGGAACACAAGTCACCATCATAGGAGCTCAAAAGTAGTTCAACAATGATGTGCCAGCATCTGATAAAGGAACCACTCCATAATATTATGGATTTATGGGTATCAACTCCTGCAACCAGTAAAACAGTCAAGCATGGTAAACAACTAATGCAGAACACTGACAAAGGCAAAGACATGAATGCATTACACACGGCAACTAGGACGAATAACTGGGTGGAACATTTACAGCACAGGACGTGCATCCAAATTAATGTCAGGACAAAGCTATGGCCAGGGTTAAAAAACTGGAACCAATGGGTTCCCCCATTTTCCTGTGGCAAAATGACTCGGCTGGAACTGTCCTGAATACTTTGCAATCAATCAGAAATGGCCATAATTAGAATAACTCGGACTAATTCGGCAATAACTTGGTGTTAAAACCGTCTGATATTTAATATTCTCAGGCCAGTTTGACCGCATATCCCCTGGAATGAGTTCGTTTTCTTAACCCTGGTTGCTTTCTAGGGCAGCAGAACTAAACAATGTCATGGCTCACAAAGCAGAGAAACAACATGAGTAAATGTTATTCCAGCATTACTAAAAGAGCAAGCATGTGTCAGAGTATATATGAAATAAAAAAATTCTCCATCTCTACCGATTTCAGTTCTAGCCTTAAAATGATTTGTTCACTTAAGTATGCCCAATATAGTGTGTTGATTTCCAAAATATAGCAAAAAGAACATGACATCAAACTCAAGAGTAGTTAAATGTTAGTTTCAACCTATGATACCCCGATACTTCAGCTTGCCGCCGTTCCCGTACTCGATACGCTAGGATACGGCGCGATACGGTATCGCGGAGAATCGGTGAAATTCAGCTGCGAAAATAAATTAAAAAAACTCCCGATACGTCGTCAATACGGCACGATACATTTCCAATACACGATACAGATACGGCGATACCGTGATATGCAATTTCCTAACAAGGATACGTCGATACGGCGAGCATATGCGTATTTTAAAATTAGAAAAACGTAAAGAAGCTACGAGAGATTGAGACAATGAGATTACCTTGATGAAAACTATGTATATGCATATCGGAAACGTGCCGTGCCATATCGACGACATATCGGGAGTTTTTTAATTTATTTTTGAAGCTGAATTGCACCGATACTCCGCGATAACGTATCACGCCGTATCGCGCAGTACCCCGGCGTATCAGCGTATCAGTGTCATATCAAGTACAGAAACAGCAGCAAGCTGAAGTATCAGGGTATCATAGGACACCTAAAAATAATTTCTAAACTTAAGGAAACTTATCTCTAATACATGGAATATATCTATAAGGAAACAAACCAAATTCACAAGGAAACTAATTATTTTTGTATCTAATTTCCAAGTAATATTGTGTCATCGGGTCCCGTATGATCAGTAAGCAGGTGTTACAGTATTGCATTAACAGTACTTACTCACTGTTATAGTGCCATGCACAAATAGAGTAACACTTCTACAGCTGAACCAAAGGGTCAAACTATGCATTGTACATCCCAACAAATGTTAGCATTTTCTGACAAATGAATAAAAAACAAACTGAACACTGATAAAATGAAGAATTTCTGACGCACAAGGTGAGAGGAAAATTATACTCAACAAAAATAGAACAGAAGCTGAAAATTGATAACTAGATGAAAAAACTTCATTTTTCTCAGTGTGCACCCAGTTTTCAAATTTATTGTTTTGAGTTCACATTTGGCAATAGACTTCTCCTGTTAACAACAACAATTCCTTTATTAATAATTTGTTTCAAGTGTTTTCTTAGCTAGGGTAAAAGATATAGCTGGAATGGAGTTTCAACCTGATAGAAATCCAGTGGGCATTCACATTCTAATTCTATCTACATTAAGCAGTAACCAATCAAATAGCAATTGCCTCGGTGTACTTCCCCAAGTATTTATGAAGTAACAATCAACTTTAGATGTCGATTTGGAATTCAAATAAATAGCCAAATACCAATTGCTGCAATGTAATACCCTTAATGTTTACAAAGTACACACCACAAGTTACTTTGAAAAAATACGATGGTTGATCTGGGGATTAACGAGACTACGAGAGGAACCACCTCTGTATGGAAAATAATAATTTAACGGCTAGCACTTTAAGAATGTTAAAAATGGAAAATACGATGAACAAAGATAGCATGAAAAAATACCTTCTTAGGTGAGGTGACGATGGTTGATCTGGGGATGAACGAGAGGAACCACCTCTGTATGGGGCATGCCTCTGCTCATAAAATCCATTCGCTTGTACTTCATGAGTCGATCGTTGTATGTCACTACCATCCATAGGGATAGCCCCAAGTGAACCAAATTCAATTGGCTCACTAGGAACACCATAGTTTACACCTTGACCTTGGTCATACGAGCACACCATGACAACTGGTTGCATCGAAGATCCAGATAAAACACTGGCTCCGTTGGAAGCAGCAGATGGTTGTGAATAAACTCCATATGTCATGTTTCCCGGATTGCGTGTAGAGTTTGTAGATCCAAATGAATGGCTCTGTACATGAGATGGACCGCCTGCTTCACGTCTGTAAGAATCATTTCTGTAGGATTGCCACTGCCTATCATTTTGACTTTCATCATATGTCTGTCTGTCAGGCCTTATGCCAGATTTGTCAGATTGGCTGCGTCCATAGCTACGGCTTGGATTTCTTTGTTTTGAGTTTACCCAGCTTCCCTCCTTATCACTATGATCAAACCTGTCACTGTTATAACTGCCTCTGTAGTTTCTTGAACTTGACTGCCGATCTCTGAATGGAACCTTCTGAAAGAATAAAGAACAGAATAATACATTAGTCAACAGTTTTTTACTATCAAACTGCTAAAGCGCCTCTTAATGAATTGGCACAACTTCTCATATAACACAAAGAATTTAATGTTGCAGTTCAGGCATTAAGTACCAAAGCAAACATGGATGAGACCTGCATGACAGCTAATTGCAAAATTGATTTATCTAGCCCGTTCAAAGTTCATTAATATTCCAGGTAGTGACTTTCATAACACGTTGAGGAATGCTCACCAGCAGTTTACCTCAAGTTACTCTCACCATGGATGGAAATCCCGGCCGGTTACCGGCCTTACCGGCGCAATTCCCGGCCGGCGGCCGAGACCGGTAACCGGCCGGTTACCGGTTTTTCCCGGTCAAATTTCATTAAATTTTGCTTAAAAATCAATCGAAATTCGAAATTCGAATTTGAAAACTCCGGAAAAACCGGCCGGGATTTCAAATCGCGCCGCCCACCGGTAAGGCCGGTTACCGCCGGATTTCGATTCGAAATTTGAAATTTGAATTTGAAAACTCCGGAAAAACCGGCCGGGATTTCAAATCGCGCCGCCCACCGGTAAGACCGGTTACCGCCAGTAACCGGCCTGGATTTCCATCCATGGTACTGTCCATTACCACTACTAGTTCACTATATCAGGATATCAGCTCCCAGGTTGTTATGGTGTGATTTTCTGTGTTGGGTGAGATGTGGAAGAAGGGAATCGCGAGCTTGAGGATTGGAGCGCAGAGGGTAACGAGGTACAGGACGGGGTGAGCAATTGCCCTCCTGGCCACAGCGAGACCTGCTCGCTGCCGTGACAGGAGGCTCTGATGCCACAGTTAACTCAAAAGGGCACTTATTTCTTGATTGATTCCAAACTGATCGGTGGCCTCATCTTAAGTAGAGTCGCCCCTAACAAACATGTCTAACTTGGAGATAAATCCTAATCTACAGATATAATAGGAAACTAATAATCTTTCCAAACTAACTCGATCTCTTACTTAACTAACTTGATCTTGGTGTCCTTGGATTACCGCACAACTAATGCCTCACGATGCTAAGGCTGTTGTCACCCACCTTAGAGAGACGACGATATGTCTTAACCCCAATACGAGCCCACAACACAGGTAGGTAGTGAATTTGTGGATGATAACATAGAAATCTTCGTAAACATTTTGTACAATGACAGATTACTTTAACGAAACCCATAATTGTTTGTATAGCATTCTACATAAATGAGGTTGAGCCAAAGAACTTTCAACTCTCACATTTAAATAGAAGGAACTTTTAATGCTACAACATTATTCAAGGCCTTGTGGTTGATGCCCCAATCCACCCAACAAAATTTTAGTCATGAGCCATGACCAAATGTAGGGTGTGGCGAAAAATTTGCTTATGAAACAGACAGTAGCCAAAATTTGGCAAGCCGGTATTTGATCGGCATGTCAGATATATAGAGGGATTTGGCAAGAAAATTTTGATCATCATGTTTGCTAATTGCCCAAAACTTTGACAAGAATGTGGCAAAATCTTGCCAAACTGCTTGGGCATGCCAAATTTAGGTAATCATCCAAACATATGCCAAACTAGCAGTGCATGACGACAAAATTGATACAACAAGTTGGGACTCTAATACAAACAAACCCTAACAGACCTACTCTTCAGCATGACAGTCGTTGCCACTACAATATCAAATTACGTATTAGCCAAGAAAAAATAATGCCAATCTCACAAGTTGGAAAGAAGACGCAGCTTAATATGCAAACACTGATAAATATATTGACATAAAGTAGTCATCTACATGTGGTGGTGGTAGTACTTTCCTATGAAATAAATTTCTGAACTGATACATTAAACACATAGTATATAATCTCAATGGATGAAGCTATTCTTGCTATCATTAAAAAAACCCTAACAGTAGTGTTCTTATATGCTGCTAAAGAGAAAATTACAATATTAAAACTACTTTTTAGTCTCTTACAGGACTTGGCAAGTAGGTCCCTGTCCCACCACGATATCTTGGTGCATCCTCTCCATAGCGTTGGAAAACACCAGAAGCCCTTTCAGAAGCAGATTGTAGAGGCATCACAGGAACTACCCGTTGACCAGGGCCCATTAGTTGTGCCCAATTAAGATTAGGTGCAGGTGGTCTTCCAGGGCCATCCACTGGAAAGGGTCCCGGCAAGTACATAGGCGGCATAGCAACAGGGTATAATACAGAAGCAGGAGGGTGTGTGTTTTGGCATAATCTCCCATACTGTAAATTTTGCCAATGGCTGGTAATATCACTGCTCAAAATGTCAGGCTTGCGGTCATGATTGGCTATAACACTGCTTGATGCAGTTGAAGTAATATTTTCATCAGGTTCATCAGCATCATCATGTGAACCAAAATTATGGAATGACATGTTGACAGGAAACTGATCCAATCCTTCATTTCTCGCAAATTGGGGAACAGAACCACCAGTATTCCCAGGAATGATTGGGTACACAACATAAGGAACTGGTGGACCTGTTGGAACAAATGTCAACCCAGAATTATCAACTTGTCCCTGCTGAGGGGAACCAAGAAAAATGGGAGCAAAGACAGGATTGTGCCCACTGACTTGTAATGGATCATGATCATCTGGTACTTGACTAGTTCTTGATTGCGCTGAAGGACTAGGCCCTGCTATTCCATCAGAAAAGTCACTATTGACAATTTGCATTGAATTGTTGTTGCTAGTGCCATCAAGTTCAGATGGGATGCACTCAGTTGTATTTTCGAACTGCCAACTGGTCTTAGTTTTGCTGCGTGAGGAAGAGGAAGGTGCCACAACGGCAGGTCTTTTACCCCATTTATCCCTTGATGATGTTAGGAACTTTCCAGTTGATTCATCAGAGGAGTTATCTTGAAGACTCTTGAGTCTAGAGCTAGCTTGTGAAGAAACATATCCCGTGCATCCACTTAGACTACTGGCACTTGTGTTGACCCCTCCACTTGATTGATTCTGAAACATGTCAGCATAATTTTCTCTTAATGCACCACTATCCTCAATACCAGATTTCATCTGCCTTTGCAAGGGGGCACCAGTTACATCATGAAGAGAAGGGGAATGTTCCTTCCCATCAAAATTAAACATTTGAGGATCTATCCTCTCCTGATTAAAGTTTCCAGACAATCCAGAACCATTCTCATGCCAATTAGTTCCATCATCACAATTTGTATCTGTTGTAACAGACCTCTCACTCTCATTGCCATCTTCTGAGTTTGGTGCAAAAGTAGGACTAGAAACATAATGAGTCATTGGTGGTGGAACATATCCATGAACAAACTGCATGTTGGGTAACCATGGAGCTCTGATAAAAGGAAAATTTGGTGGAAAAATTCCTGCCAAATTTCCCTGAGAATTGCCAGCTGAGGCCATCGCAGGGGAAGGGGCTACAGAATGACGAGATGGCATTTGCACTGGCAAAGGAACCTGTCCGTTGAAGCTATGCAACTTTGTTGATGCCATTAGATCTGCCAGATCATGTTCCTCCTGACTTGAAGCAAGCTCTTCATTAGTTGCAAAACAAATGTCTTCATGATGACTGCTCGAAACATTACTCAGATCTGATACTGCTACACTGCGATTTGGTGAAGCATTCATCAAAGACAATTGCTCATCCTGAGAAGACTTTCTGATTTGGTTGCCATGCACCCCTAGAATCAAGTTGCTTCTTCTACTATAATCAACCTTTGAAGATTTTTCTACTTCAACTACTCTAGTGCACCTGCCACGAGGAAAACCTTCAAGTGAAGAGCCTGTCAATTCAGGACTAGAATTTGTTCTTGCAAATTGAAGCCTGCTTTGCCCATTCCTGTCATTCATAATGAATTGAGTCTTTGGTATTCTTTGATCCCTTTCAGCTTGTAAAGATCCACCAGGAATGTTGTTTTTCTCCAGATGTACGGAGACCTTGGTATTTGATTTTTTCTCCAGCTGTACGGAGACCTTGGTATTTGATTGCATCTCATAATTTTTCTGGCTATGAGTAGGATAAACAGCAGAATAAACTGTTCTTGGTGAATTCCGAGGCTGTAAACTGGCTTTGTTTAGGGTGGTAGGATCATGATAGTCTTGACCACCTTCAGTGAGACTATGATCAATGCCTGATGTAGGATTTTCCACCTTCTTCATGTGTATTGTTGTACTTCTGTGACTGTTTGGCACTTCAACAGGCACCACCTTCATAGGTTGATGTACCGAACTCTGGGCAGGTGCATCAGGACGATTGCCACTGCCATGTCTTCTCCATGTATTTGTGAAGAATTGTTTCACTTCAACAGCCAAATCATCTTTTGGACATTCAAATAACCTTGCCAACCTTTTCACCCCAAAAGCAAAGGCGCTGCGTATTCTAAAGAAGTTTCCTAAGAATAACAAAAGGCAGTTAATTTCGATTGAAAAACCATTGTATGGTGTTCTTCGGCAAGAAGAATTATTTCTGGTTAACATTACCAAAATGAAGATATATCTCAACTTTCAAGAGGTTGGATCAACTCAGTAAGCCTTGAAGCGCGGATACTCAATTTAACTTTCAAGGACTTAAGCTTACTTGTAAGTTGTAACAACTTGGGATTTGATGCATTTTATATTTGTAATCAACAATAATCAATCAAAGCAATCATACACAATGCTCAGCATCCTGCCATCCTTAGATACAAATTTGAATTGAATAATGTCATGACATGAACAGACTAACAATTATACTTGTTAATGACATGAGTTGAATTTAATATGCACAGGCCAGTAAATTTTCTTGCCAATGTTTGGAGTTAGATATCATATACCACTAGTTTTAGCTGCTTATACCAGAAATGGATTTGTAAACTTTTACAAGGATAGAAGATATAGCATGTTGGTATGATATGAAATAGATAATGGTTAACAAAAGAATTACTGTATTACAAAGTAGTAGTCATAAAAGTTAGAAAAGATAATACCACTAAGAGGGTGATGGACTACAACACATCAAAATAATATACTAATCAATTCCACACAAGGGAAAAGTGATAGCACAGACAACAATATTTTCTTATGCTCCATGGGATCTTTAAGTAGGCTTGCAACACCACTGGAACAGGTTTGGAAAATAACACACCTTTGCTGACACTTCTTCCAAGGTTATTGTTTGTTCGTAAAGGGTCAACTACATTGAAGTGCTTTGAAACAAACGGCTGAACATGGTTATCTTGGGCACTAGGCGGCATAACTGCATATATTGTACTGCAAGCATCAAGGAAGGATTCGCTGAGCAACAGTGCGCCATCATCCTCTCGTGGAGGTTCCGCTGCATGAGATACCATGAATAATCAAAAGTCCTGCATCCATATGATTTATTCATCTGGCAATATGAGTACGAGAAATATTAAATTACCAGCCATGTCTGGAAGAGA
Organism: Hsuehochloa calcarea; assembly: GCA_036346395.1. NCBI lineage: Eukaryota > Viridiplantae > Streptophyta > Magnoliopsida > Poales > Poaceae > Hsuehochloa > Hsuehochloa calcarea. The sequence continues at coordinate 11,671,534 of CM070612.1, forward strand.
ACTTATAGGAACTGGGCCCTGCAAGCTTATACAAAATTTCTCCCAATCAAAGTTGCTAAAGAACTCTAAGAATCGATACAACACCTAACAATGAAAAAAAACAAATTGTTCACTGCTTTGCAAAAAATGATAGCAGAAAGGAAGTGAAGAGGAAACATACCTCAAGTGGTCCAGCAAAAGAATTGTTGAACACATGAAAAATGTAAAGAACTAAGGTCTCTAGGGCATAAGTAGATATAAGACCATGATGAGCTCCGAGAATTCGACTTTCGTAGTAGCACCAGGCCTTTATCAGTATGATACTTCGCTTGAACAGATGGTTTTGATTGATCAAGTTGTCCATCTAGTAAGCAGGATATCATCAGGGAGTAAGTACAGGCAGGGAAAAAAATACACATGAGCTTTGTTCCTAAGATGTAAGCAATAAGTATAAACGTGAAGGAGTAAGTATGATAGCATGTACAAAGTTTTGAGCAGGTAGTATTGCTTGCCTAGTTATGCTTAGATAGATACAGTTAAGAGGATATACCTGTTCAAGGAAACAAAGTGTACACAAGCCACCAACTTGATTAAATGAGATGTCAACAACAATGTTTTCCACAAGACACTTGATAATCTTTACCTGCACATAATTGAAAAAAGATTAAAATTACGCAGATAGATGGAAATACATGCTATAGCCCCCACCCACCCACCCACCCACACACAAAGAATGGTACGTGTATCAAACCATACATCATGAATCATAATTAATTAGAAACAAAATGAGTGCATTTTTGTGTTACCAAAAGAACACTACAAATATTTAACATTAACTATTCACCAAAGTTTTGCATAAATTGACATGTTGTCAATAGGTCAAGTGGTCAACAGATCTTAAGAGTCATAACTTTCCACAATATATCTTGCGAGGGATACCAGAAAGATATACTATAAACAGAAAATCCACAACCTTGTAGGCATATATGGTTAGCTAGATGAGGGGCCACCAGGTTTTGCTGACATTTCACCATTCAGAAAAGGGAGATTCTATGAGATGAATGTACATATGCAGAAGCCTATTACAGGGGCTTGGGCCAGGCTCGTTACAAATGCAAACTTCTTGCTTATGAGCAAACCCAAATCAACACAATACATGAGGAAAGCTGGTTCACCTCACCACCTCCAACAAACTTTTCTTGACTCCCCCAATAGGACAATGATAGTATTGTTGCCTGCATCATATTAGGTGGCGACAACAACGAATATTTGTATTTTTCCTCATGAGGGCAACAATGAATACCATACTTGCCAACAGTGGTGTCGCCTCATGGCTTCATATTGCCATTATAGTAAAGGAGACCCAAAGCATAGCAATGGGCTTACCATGGTTGTCAAGTCATGTGATTAGTCGTAACTAATCGTCCATTAGTTGCAAAGTCGGTGGGGGGGAACAACCGGAAGCACTCGACTCGACTTGGTGGCCTAGTCGAGCGACTAGTCGACTTGCTGGCGACTTGCAACGACTAGGCGCGCGACTTGAGGAGTATCTCGTAGAGGGGGAAGGGGATCGACCATTCGACCGGGAAGATTGAGCATCTCTTGCATTGGGTGAAACCCTAGCCCAGAGGGGCCGCCGCTGTCGCCGTCGATGCGGTCCTCCTCCTATGGTCCTCCTCCGCCTCCCCATTCCAGCCACCGGTCGCCCACGGCCAGGTCCTCTTCCTCCGGTCCTCCTCCACCTCCCCATTCCAGCCGTCGGTCGCCCACGGACAGGTCCTCCTCCGGTCCTCCACCTCCCCATTCCAGCCGTCGGTCGCCCACGGATTGAATTTGATCAATTAAACGGATTATGCGGGCGATTATACGAAAATGGCCGATTTGGTGTTCACAAATGTTAAATGCGTTCTGGTTCGTGTATATGTGACGTTTTGCCTGGCGACTCTGCGTAAACGGGCGATTAATCAGCCGTTCTGGCTGTTTTTTACATTTACAACACTGATCGCGACTGGTCGACCAACTAGTCTACCAAGTCACTCCTACACCGACTCAACTCGACTTTACGACTTAACAACCATGGGGCTTACGACACACCGGACCTCACACCATCCTATTAGACAATACATGGGACAGGGCAAGAAATTTGCTAATTACGGATGTGAGCAAAAAAGAAAGACAAAATAAATAAATAAAAACCGTGCACAGCAATCAAAGCTAACAGAACATGAAAATATTTTTTCAAGAGCCACAATGATACATTTAACTCAGCAGATATCATCGACATTCATAAATAAATAAGGTGTTTAGTTTGAATAAAGGGTTGGTCTAGGATCATCTGAACCTAGCCTTCTTGTTTGTTCCGAGGAATGGAATGAGTTAGTCCATCACTGGTCATTCCTTATAAACTACAATGCCAATAGAAAATGAGGAATAGGGTCATGCCACAGCCACACATATCATATGATGACTCCATGATGGACTAACCCATCCTAGGATGAGGACTTTCCTCAAACCAAACAAGCTCATAGTCTATCTGAAAACATGCTCTAGGAAGAAAACAACAGAAATTAGACAGCACTAGAGTAATAATGTAAAAAAACATAACAAAATTAACAATAGGGTGAAACGAAAGAATAGCAAGTTAACAACTAGACATCAAATACAGCGAAGTAAAACATAAATAATTTTGGTATCAAGCCTAATATTCAGCACTACATCAAGCATACACTGATACACCAGTCAATGTAAGAGTAAATCATACAAGAAAAACATTAAGAGTAAGTGTAAAGGAACGAAATAATAACAATTTGCAAGAACAGAGACACCAAAGTAATCAAGCATACCTCCGCCTGAATATACTGTACTTCTCTGACACGAAATTCAGCATTCTCACTCTTCTCCTCATGTTCCAAAGCATTCCGAACCGTAATAGCCCAAGTACCCTTTAATTCTTCACTGTTACTAAAAGCGGTGACGTCTATATCACCATCAGGTAAGTAAGTCTTGAGCGGGACCGAACCAAAAGTAAAAACCTGGAAAGAGATAAAATCAATTATATTATGAAAATATAAATCAACTATCAAATTATTTTGGACACAGAAGAGCAGAATAAATATAGCTAACATAAAATAAACTAAACAAACATTCCCATTTGTGTATTTGACACTAGTAGCTCCCAAATGCACAAGGTTGAAAAGTTCATTCAATGTGGGGCTGTGTGTATTAGGGCAGCTATAGCTATTGAACTGTCAAGTAAGATTTGCTCACATGTGTCTGCTAAAGCATGCCAGTTGTATTGTCTTTCAGTTAGAGTCAACTCCAATGAATCATCCAACCATCACAAAATTACGCATGTTAGTCTGATTCCCTTTGTGTTGGAAATAACTGAGCATTATAGAGAAAAGACCAGATGATGTAGGTTTCGAATATGTTTTCTCATACATTAAACTGGTCCCATGGTTCGTTCATCCTCATCTTCTCCAGACAGTTTGTATGGTTTTTGGGAAGTTATCCATTTTGGACAAAATCTCATGGCTTTTACACAGCCTATTAATATGAAATCTAAACAATATATAAGTTTGATCATGATTAATTAGCTATAGAAGAGTTCTAGATACCGGATTCGCTATAAAACCTGCTAATCACCAACCGGATTCGTCGAACCTGAACCAGTTTAGGGTACAGGGTTCATGTTCGCGGTGGAAATTAGAAGAAAAAGTGGCGAACTACGAACCCGAATCCCGTACCGCGATTCGGACGAACCGCGTTTCAGGTAACTATAAGTTCTTCGCTGACCTGAACATTAAAAATAACTGAGGTCCATGTTTTCTATTGAGTAAAATTGGGATGATATACTATATAATATATGCACCTAATGACTACTTATTTCAACTAAGTGTCTTATAACTGGAGCAGCATATCGAAGGCTTCTACTCTACAAACAAATGTGAAGGAACATTTTTTATAAAAAAAACAATGTGAAGGAAAACATGTTATTTGCACTAGAGCCGTTTGAACTATGAACATCTTAATTCTACAAAAACAAAGTAACTCCTCCACATTGCCTCAACTTTTAACTATTCACACTCACAAACACATCCAGATATCATTATGTGCATATTACTGATAGTTCAACAAGTTTTTTCATATAGCTGGAATATTGTTTGTGCAACTAAATAACTATCTTGTCAGAAAAGACAGCGTATTTTTTCACAAAATGAAGATGCAGCGATAGGAGATGCAAATTCTAATAAGTGAATTGTAAATTTCCAATAGCAGGAAGCATCAGATTGAGGCAATAGGACAAAACTGAACAAAAAGTTAGCTATATGGAAATAAAAAAGTTGGCAGCACTAAGGATCTAAATATCTAATCCTATGAATTTTTTTAACATAACCATGTATCTCTCTCTTTCAAGAACTAAAGCTATATCCACAGGTAACATAAGTGCATGTTAAATAGGAAGCGGCAAAACCAAAATAATAATAATAATAATAATAAATTGAGCCTAATATTCCTACGTTTCACCAAAAAATCTCCCTGGTTATAATCATAAGAATCACAACGTGGTAATCTATAATTTCCCTTTTCCTGTTCCCTCCAAAGCAAACCTCACCTTCATGAACAGCAAAACAGAGAACTCCCAACCACTTTTCTACAACATCATTTTACCCAACTCTATAATGCTTCAACGGCCCACAATGTGGCATGAAACCAATCCACACCCAAAAAAAAAATCCCCTTCATGCTCTTACATATGCACACAAGAAGCAATGCAATACATACTACTCATACTACTGCGGCACTGCCCCTTTAGCTACTGAAATGGCTCCGCGGGCTGCGACTGCGTTTATACCTGACATGAGAGGCACCCCATGATGAGCCGCTTCACGTAGTCGGCGACGGCCCTGCGGCGCGCCTCGGAACCCGGGTTGGGCTGGATGCACGCGATCAGCTCGGCCGTGCGCTCCTCCGCGACGGCCCACCTCTCGGCGTCCAGCCGCCGCGTCACCCCCGCCGCCACATTGGGCAGCAACCCACTCGGCACCATCCCTCTGCCGGCCGAAAACCCTAGCCCCCGAATCCAAACCAGCCAGCGACGCAAAACCCAAGCGGGGGGAGGGAATCGAAAACCCTAGGCGGCAGCGGAGGGGGCGAAGGAGGAGGTCAGGAGGGCTGACTGCGGAGGTGGATAGGGGTATGGGTAGTCGAAAGAGATCGCCGGGGAAGGAGGAGGTGGCGGTGGCGGTGGCGGTGGCGGTGGCGAGGGGACGGAGGAGAAGGGAGGGTTGGGGAGAATGAAGCGGGGTGACTTGTGAGGGGGGGAAGCGCAATAGAACACTCTCGCAGGGGAGTGACGACTCGATGTGGCGTGTGGTTACCACCACCTGAGCACGCTTCAATTCTTTTCCATTTCCTTCCCCAATTTTTTTAAGGAGACTTTCTTCCCCACTTTTTCACACTCCTGTGCACGCTTGAATTCTTTTCCATTTTCTTCCCCACTTTTCACACTTTCTTCCTTAGCTTTCCTTTTCATTTTTTTTTGATTTGGTACGATATTTCCTTCTCACTTTGAAGTTCTTCCTTCCCCATTTAGTCTATTGTAGTTTATGTAAGGCTTTTGGTTCTTTTCTTCTCGTGGTATTATATCATACTTGAATCGAGGATTAACTACAGAACAACAACCTTTGCCATTGAGTCGGTCGAAATAGGGGAGAAAGATTTAAAAACTAATATTGTTTACTAGTTAACCTTTTATGTTAAGCAATGATATTTCCTCATTTTGAATTTTTGACCGATAGATTAGCATTCGTTTTTTGACATTTTCGGGTATCATCGCACATGTTGTCTTAAGTGTCTAAATCATCTAAAAGGAAATGAAGGCTTAAGTTTTCCATATCCCCTTGATGAGGTATTGTGGTGAGTTGTCATAGATGGTATAAAAATGTTTGCATGAACAGCATATCTTAAACGCAGTTGCTATACAACAATAGACTAAATTGTTTTGCAAAATCTATTGAATTTCTAACCTTTGAATTGGCTTGAAGATTCATGCTCCGTTGAACTTGTCGTCCTCTCAAGCGGAGGTGTCTCTCGTCACTGTCATGTTAGGGTCGGGTTCACTAGGCACTGGATTTATAGGGATGAAGGGGCAATGGTGGCACAGCGGTGGACGGCAAGGCAGCGAGGCGACGGTGGCGGCCAACGGGCGAGGATGATGAAAACCGATGGAGTGAGGGTAGGAAAGTAGTCGACAGCGACGACAACCCCAGCCAGAGCTGGGGAGGGAGGGGGAGGGAGGAAGGTGGCGGGGGAAGGGTGAACAGGAGGAGGTGGGCGGTGTCGGCACGACGAGGGTGGCTGGAGTTTGGAGGGATGGGAGGGGTTAGGGTTAGGGGGTGAGTGAGAGCATATATAGTGGGTAGGGGGGTTAGATCGAGATCCGATGGTGCAAAATCTGATATATTTTTTGCAAAAAAAAAAAACACAAGTGTTGTATAGATAGTCCCTATTTTGAAATGATGGTTAGGAGTAATTGTTTTGTGTTTGTTTCAACTCATGTGTTATGTATGATGAGCAATAGTTTGAATGCATATTTTCTTCTTTTATATTAGCACTTTAAATGAAAATAAGCTTCATTTCCCCCTTTCTCCCCGATGAAGTGAAATAGGGTATTATTCCTTACACACTTTGTTACTATCTATTAGTGCTCCGACCGATGGAATGGGCAATTTTCTTGTTGCGGCATTTGAGAACTAAAGATATGTATCGTGCATAGGATCTCCATCCCTATTCTAGCAAAGTGTGTCGTCTTTTACTTGCGATGGAGTAGACAATTGTCTTCTAAGTTAAGGATAGTTTGTGAACAGGTCCCTAAAGATGTTTAGAGTGCTTTCTTGTTTAGTCCATTTAATTCATTTTGAAACTTGTTCTAGATGTATTTACTTCTTGGTAGATAGTGATGGATGTCTTCTACTATTCTTTTGCTCCACATATGTAATCCCAAGTCTACTTGTTCAATGAAATGCTCCTTGAAGAATAATATATCCTTTAAAAACTATATTAGAGACTTTTTAAAGATAAGCTCAATCCAATTTGTGCATCAACAGCTACACTATGATCTTTTAACATACATCAAATTATTCAAATCTTGTTGCATATAATGTTCCTCCCCATTGTCCACCATCCATGTCTTTCCACATCCACCATTTAACTCATTCCTTCCATGGATTTCTTCCAAACCTTCCTTTTGGTGACCTCGCCGGTAGCGAGGGATCCTGTAACACCCCAGGCCCGCTAGCTCAATCTAATGTTGCTATTGCTACCATAACCACAGCACTTTCCCTATCATAAGGCAAGTAATCAAGAACAATCTCTAATTAATTATTTTTCATTACCTAACATGATATCCAGTGTTATCAACATTTAAATAACAAATAATATATGCAAAGTGTTCACATCTACAACTACAAACAAGAGTATCTCCAAAGCTCAAAACTATATCATTGCATAAAATCTGACCAAACTCTAAGCAATTGATGTATAATTATAAATTTATTAAGTGATTGTTGCCAAGTCTGTGTCCTATGTTACCCACCCATAGACATGCTTCTACACTCTCTATCTCAACCTAAAGAACCAAACGAAAGGTGAGACATAAATCTCAGCATGTAGCAGCAAGTGCATAAAAGAATATATAACGAAAACAACATAAGATTTATCCAATCCCATAAGAGCATAATCGATCAACAGCGGTTGAAGGAATCATTATACCCATTATATGCATCCATCTCCACATATATGTATGCAACATGATTACGCTCGTGCTCATGCTGATGCATGTGGCGCTATGCCTCTCCAAACAAGTCACCTCCCATGTTCCACTCAGGAACGTGGGAACTATGCAAACAATGCAACCACGTGTCCACCCCTTGGGCATGACACACTCCTTATGTTGGGACCCGAATTAACACATTCTAAACCTCTGTGTATTCTGAACTAGTCTCATGATCAGTAGCTAGCTCACACAGTGAAACATCGATAAAATATCATCCATTCAACGATTTAACTAAAAATGTAGTAAAATAACAAATAGTAATAACTGGACCTTATGGTCAACATTTACTTTACTTGCCACGCAGGGCTCAATAAACAAATGAAACTCTCACATCGGAAAGGAAACTTGTGATGGTCAGTCAACATGCCCACAAACAATCGAGTGGAAAACACGTCCTAGTTCGCAAAGTCTTCAAAGAACCCCTCCTCGTAGAACTCTCGAGTAGCTTGACCTTCAACTGTGCAACAAAGTTAAAACCGTGAGTACATAAAGTACTTAGCATGTCGTAGAGAACAGTATGCAATTAATATTCATACAAGGCTTGATCGAAGGAATAGTCATATTGTTCTTTTGCAGAAAGCAAGTATTGACAATAAATACAGTAAATAGATTATAAAACGTAATTGAAAAGACAATAAATAAGTAAACCATTACTTCGAAACAACTAATGAATTTCTCATTCACTTCCCTACCAAACCACCAAGTGAATATCTCATTCACACAGTGAACATCACATTCACCAAGTGAACATCTCATTCACCATCCCACCATTTTTATAAAAACTCTACCTCTTGTGTTAAATCCTCGGGCGTTGTCCATAACCGGGGAAACAGATGTTTAAACAGGTTTAACTCTGCAGAGGTGTACATCTTTACCCACAAGACATAAATCAACTTATAATGTATGTTCACACACTTCCGCAGGTGTACGACTAAATGATTATCACAAAACCTTTACAAAGCTCCTTCTCAACCCAGTTATGCCCACTAAGATTTCGACACTGAATGTCATCACGATCAGACAGGCCCCCCCCCTTGCGCCTTTGTGAGTATCCATCTCGGAACTGACTCCACCAAAAACAGAACTAGAGTGAAGACATTTCTAATTAATTAGCTAGATCCATCCCATACTGAACATGTAGTTGTAAGATATGGTCCAGTTCAATGGCGTACAAGATTAAGTCCTTAACAATTACTCAGGCGAGTCTACCTCATCCCAAAAGTGCTAACTGCACGCCCATGTACTGCACGACACTTGTCTAAGCATAAAACAATTTTGTTTAACCAAACCAATGACAATCCCTGCCATGGCACACAAATTTTATAATAGCGACATCACACCACAACTTGTATAATAGTAGCATCACACCACAGTTACACAACAGTGGTTTCGCACCACAATTTCAAATCCCATTAAGTCAAATTAACATTATTGACTATGTGACATGTGCCCATCGTAACTAAGCATGACTAAGTATCTCTATGATAACCCATGTTGGTGATACAAATATGTCAAACTAGTAATGATCATCCTATGGTGACAAAGGATTCATGGTATTCAAATAATAAATGACGACATAATAACAATGGGTGATTAACTACTCCCAAAAGCAGTTGATAAAAAAGTAGCATGCAATTTGATATAAAACAAGATACTTTTAAAAAATAGTTTAATATGATCGATGAATTACAACTTGCTTTGGTTTTACTCAGTTACCACACTTTGGTCTTCAAACTTTGCTCCTTCTCCTTGAAAAAGATAGTCTAAACGAGAGAGACAACGAACAAAACACAAATAAATCCAAAAGAAAATCAAATAAAATCCAAAAACAAAAAAAAAAACCAACTCTAAAAGAAAGATCTTGATTTTAGATGAATTTAGACATTTGAATAGACTAAATCAGAGTCCGTACGAAGGAGAATGGACTCTTGAAAGATTTGCCAAAAAAGGAAATTGCTAGAAAGAGAGAGGGAAAAGAATATTTAGGGAATATTTCTTCAGCTGAATTAATTAAGAGAAAGTAAATCTAACATGTGGGGTCCACTTGCAAGTGAGAGAAGGCTAGAAAGGGTGAATGACAGGTGGGACCCAAGTAGGAGAGAAACAAATAGAAAAATAGAGAGGATGACAGATGGGCCCTACTTGCAAGAGAGAAAGAGATATCAGAGAGCAAAGAGGAAACAAGGGAGCTAGCTGGCGGCACTGGTGCATGACGGCAGTGGCAAACGGTGGTGAGGGAGTAGTCAGCGACTAGCAAAATGGAACCCCTATTACACGAGGATCCTCTAAGTGGTGGTAGCGTGGCTGGGGAGGCACCGAGGTGGTGGCACAGAGGTCCGGGCATGCGGCGGCGATAGTGGCTCGACGTCGCTCTCCGGGAGGCAAAGTGAGCACAAGCTCGGCGGCGACATGGGGACAACTCAAATCAAGTACCCAATGTTTTTCATCGGTCTTATAGTTCACCTACAAAACAATAATCAAGTTCTTTTAGGTACCCAAATTTGTTTTGGTCATTAGATGTTAGTAACAAAGGCTTTGGGCACCCAAATAGTTTTTTTGCACCTAAAATTGAAGTGCGAATAAATTTAGCTATAATCTTATAATCTTTAGATTTTTTAAGCATTTAGCATGAATCATAAATACCATAGGATTTAGTTTTAGCAATGGAGCATGAATTTTTTAAATGTTCTACATTATGATATTTATAGCAATATTTTCTATTTTCTTTTACAAACCTTATGTGTTTGTAAACTTGCTTCTTACCTTTTTGGGAATAAACCCAAATCCCTCTTTGTTGAATGAGCACCTTTGCTCATTCAACAATTTATCAAGGGTAGCCTTTCCCTTGAAACATATTTCCAAGCTTTTACTTAGCTTGGTGACTTGCTCTCTTAATTCATTATTTTCCACGTTGAGCAATGGATTAGAAGACTTAACCCTACTAGAATTAGAATCAATTTTAGAACAAAATAACATAGCTAATACATCATCACAAGAAGTAGAAATACTAGTCATAGAAATGATATTAGGAATGACTTCTACATTAGGCATCCTATTCATAATATCACAAGTAATTCCAATATTTGAATGAGGTTTGTTCATATCCTTTAAAAGAAGTGAGTCATGAGCTTTCTGTAGCTACTCATAAGAGTCTTTTAGAGAGAGATGTTCTTTCTTCAAGATCTTAAATTTTGAATTCTCTTTTCCAAGGTATTCATTTAATTCTTCAAGCATATCCATTAATTCATCATATGTTGGTTCACTATCATTAATGGATTTTACCTTTTCTCCTATTACCATGAGGCATGTAGTAGTGGAGAAGATTGATGACGCTTCCTTGATGGCAATGCCAACAAGTTCCCTCTTCTTGGAAGACTTATCATCATCGGAGTCAGAGTTGGAATACTCCTCATCGGAGTTCCATTCTCCAACACATGCTTCGTCTTTGCCATCTTTGTGAGGCTTCTTGAAAAACTTCTTTTTATCGTTGAATTCCTTCTTCTTTGATGATTTGGCCTTGTCTTTCTTCTTGTTTGGGCAATGAGAGACAATGTGCCCCTTCTCATCGCACTTAGAGCAACAAATATTGATATAGCGTTTATTGTCGTTGGAGAAGTGCCCCTTTTTATTTTTGTGAAAATTTGCACTCCGATATGAGCGCATTCTCATGAATTTCTTCATTCTCCTTACAAGGAGAGCGAACTTCTCTTTAGAGTCATCTTCATCATCCGTCTCATCACTTGATTTCGCTTTTGCTTTGAAAGCGGTAATCTTATTCTTGGAGGAGGATTGCTCCACGAGCTCCTCATTGTCCTTCTTGTACAACTCATTGGTTATGAGGTTGCCCAAGAGACCGACTGATTTCATTCTTGATAACTCGGGTGAGTTGAGAAATAGAGTCATCAACGTCCCGTATTTCTCCGATAGAACTCTAAGCATTTTTCACAAAACATCAACATCGGTTAGATTAGTGTCTAGGCCCTTGAGCTCATTTACATTGTTGTTGAGTCCAGAATACATCTTGGTGATATTTTTCATGAGGAAACATTGTAAATATCTCATATTTAATCCGAAGCTTATGCAATTTGGCTTCTTTGACTATGGATATGCCCTCATGAATTTTCGAGAGTGCAGTCCATATCTCATGAGCAGTTTCGAGGTTGCTCACTCGATTGAACTCATCTACGTTCAAAGCTCCGAAAAGAACGTTCATCGCTTGAGCATTGAGGTGGGAGTTTCGTTCCTCAAGATCCATGGGGTGTGTAGAATCAAGTGTCATAACGAAATCCTCACCCACAATTCTCCATATACTTGGGCTTATGGCCTTTAAATAAATAGACATTCTTATTTTTCAATAAGCATAATTTGATCCATCAAATAGAGGTTACCTTGCCTAAAGACATACCCTCTGATGAAACCGAAGGTCCTTGTTTGTTGACCCGATCTTTCGATGAGAAGATAAATTCGGTAGAAGTCGCTCAACTCTCACGATCCTGGCTACGAACTTGCAAGGTCCAAAACCACGCAATATCTGAACTGCTCAACAAGTCGTTATCAACCGTGCACGAATACCCGGATGACCTGATCACGAAGATCAATTCCTGCATACACCGAAGAAGCACACAAGAACAACGTAAAACGTAATTTGAATTGCAAATATATGATTGAGTTCAAAAGGTGGTATTCCACAGAGGTTCTTTACGGTTGGTCTAGTCGACAAAAGTGAAGAACGAGAGTTTTCACATTGGAGAAACTAATCAAATGAAATCTGAGAAAATTAGAAGGGTGCGTCCTCCTTAAATAGGGGATGAGGAGCCATAAATCTAAAAGAAATAGCGGGGTGGGACTAAACTTATAGGTTACTGTTCATGTGAACAGTAACCGCACCCCCAGATGGGTCGACGGCAGATGTGCCAATTCCGGTACGATTACAAGACCCAAATTGGACCAAATCGGTGATATATCACTTTTTTAATGATTTCAAAGTCTACAAAAGGAATTTGGAGGTGAGGCTAGATTCGTTGGAAATATATCATCGTTATCTTTCCAACAAGCCCAAGAACACTCAAATCGGACTCCGTTTGCAAAAGTTATGTGTGTTTAAAGTCGGTGCTATCTCCGGAGGCCGAATTGGATTCCAAAACGTGTCCAGCTCGAATTCTTGCTTAGCTTGGACAAAAAGTGATGTGATTCTGCACAAATATATATTTTTATCATTAGGTAGCATCATATAGTTCATATAATATAAATACACTCCTAAAAATGAACTCACCTGATAATTTAAGTGAAGCATACAAGCTCTTGTAATTGGAATAGCAAGCATAGCAAATGTGGTTGTATCCATAAGGGTCATGTCCTTATCATCCTCCCCTTCTTAAAAATAAAGCCGTCCTTGACTTTTGATAAGCTGAAAATAGGGTAACAAAGAAGTCAAGGTGTATGCATGGTATATGTATATGTCATCCTTTTAATGGTTCTTCGTTGTTGCACAATTAATGTTTTAAAACAGCAGCGTTCATAAAAGCTCATTGTATTATTAGCCCAAAAATAATCATATATGTTAATGAGCAAAACAAAATTTCTCACACAACCATTATTGTAACTAGTTTTGTAAATGTAAGTGAAACATTTATTCAATTCAAATATCTGAAGTTGTAAACTTGCAGTGGTAGCACATATGAGCAAATCTACAACCTTTGGAATCAAACAAAGTTCATCCATATAATTAGATTTCAATTGAGTGTTAGCAAATTAATCTAGCAAGGGTGAAAAGATTTGAAAGTTCTTCCATACTTCAACATTATTATGCAAATTGTCAATACTAGATGGTGCAGTAAGAGATGAACACATAGGCATTGGATGATCACTAAAGTTAATTTTCCTCTCATAATGAACAAGATTCGGTACACAAGAATTTTTGTTCAAAACCGTAAGCTTCAATTTATCTATGTGATCACAAGTTATGCATATTCGATACACATGAAATTGATTGTCTACACCATAATTTCCAATCAAATTAAACTTCTATCCAGGGGTGTACACACTAGACAAGGATTTCAAACAAGCGATTTCAGAAACTTTCTCTATAGCATGTGACAATTTCATCGGTGGCTTCAACATAATGTAACATAAAGAATCAGTACGAGAAATTCAAGTCAAAACTTCTTTATGTCTAACCAATTCCACATGATCATTATATGTGATTGACTCATCATATGAATCGCTCAAAACAGTAGACAATTCAATTATGTTATCACATAGTGTACTCAAGTCAATAGGTAAATCAACAAGTTTATCATATGGTGCACTAAAATCAATGCAGTCTGAATTCTCTTCGTGAAATATGTGCATATCAGAATTGTTTTCCACTAATTTTTGCTCTAAAATAGCATGAACAGTGGACAAATCTAGTTCTTCACAAGCATACTCACCTTGAGTGATGATAGCACCATGATCTTTACCTTTTTGGCTCTCCTCAGATGATGTAGGTGCATCCATCTCCTCATCTTCCTTCTCAACCAATAGAGTTGATGGTTCACTTAGCTCATTCTCCTTTTCAGCATGGTTCTCAATTTCCTGCATGTTGTTAGTCACAGAAAAAGATACAAACACAGGTGTCGTAGGGATGGCCCCACCGGCCACAACGCCTAGACGGAGCACCCTGGAGGACCTCCAAGCCCATGAGGCCAGAGCAAGAAGACCTTCTGCCACCCGGCGGGGCAAAGCACCGGAGGACCCCGGCCCCACGAGGCCGGAGCAGCCGAGACCTTCTGCCACCCGGGAGGGGCCGAGCACCGGAGGACCCCGGCCCCATGAGACCTTGGGCCACCCGGGTGGGCCGAGCACCGGAGGGCCCCCGAAGCCCCGCGAGGCCCGAAGCTGAGAGGTCCTCAGGGCGAACCTGAGGCCTCTACTACTGCTCCTGGACCAGAGACTCTGGTAGGGTGAACCGAGCCTAGGAACGCGTACTATGGACCAAAGCCTAGGCGTAGGGGCGAGGAATGTCCCTGCAACCCCTATGGATGCTGTACCATGGTAGGGTCAGAAGGGTAATATACAAAACCCCCACAGGGGGCTATAAATAGGGGATCACCACCCTTTTTTGTGGGGGTGAGAAAAAACAGCAAGCGTGAATTCCCTAGTAATAACCATCTCGTTCTTGTCACTAACTAGTCCCCTCTCGAGGATCCCCGGAGCCCTCTTGGGCTTGTCCGGGGTCCCCCCTCTTTTACTGTATAGCTCGTTTTTTGCTACTACAGTTGGCGTCGTCCGTGGGGACCGACAAGCCGAGTGTGTACCCAGATACAAGAATGGCACCTCGAAGAGCCGCTCCTCGCACGCGCGCGTCCGGGGCAGCGGCAGCACCCGGGCCACCCGGCACCCCGAGGGCCAAGCGAGGTAGGACCTCCCAGGCCGCGGGGCCCGTGGCTCGTCCCGAAGAGGAGACTGAGCACTCCACGTAGGACACCGTGGCTGGCGAGGCGCCCCCAGACCCGGGCGGTTGACCAACCACTCGCTCCGGTCCCCCCGGGGGCAGCATAGCAAGCTCGCGATCTACACCAAGAGCTGGCAGATCTCCGCCGGGAACTACTCAATCTCTGACAACGGGGGGTGGCCCTACCATCGCCCGCGGGGGCGCCGCGCCGCCTGGAACTGGAGCGCCGACAGCTCCAGGGTCCTCCGTCGCCGCTCCTGAGCCGATACTTCCGGGAGATCCCAGCTCTCCCTTGAGCGCGGGGCTGGAGGCGGCCCGCTGGTCCCCGTGTAACATCCCAAATATGGATTTGTGTTTCAAATGTAAGAAAATAAGAAGAAATTAAAACTTTTCTTGCATCTTGAAGCCCTTGGTCATTTTTGTAATTCTTTTAAAAAGAATTATGGAAAATCAAAATTAAATCCTCATTTGACTTTAATCAAAAACCTCCTTGGCATAGATCTTGTGCCAAACCCATGAAAATATTTTTCCTAAGTTCTAGGGAGTCTTGACAACACCTCTGAATTATCTCATGATTTTTAGAAATTATTTGATAATTTTTGGAGGCAAGTCAAATTTGGTCAAACCCTATTTCTCCTCTTCTGGAATTTCTGGAGAAAATTTCAGTGTATGAAAATCCCTAAAAATTTTATGAGAGGTTCCACCTGCTGTCAGCAACCTCCAGTTAAAATTTCATAATTTTTAGAGTTTGTTTGCTACCTTAAACAAATCCTCAAAAATCAGATCTTTAAAATTCAAATTCTAACTGGTTTGCACTGTTCATCGGGTTCGAATCGGACTCGGGCTCGAGCCACTTGACTCGGTCGAGTCAACTAAACGCACCGGCGCGGTCGATCGGACGCGAGGGTTGCGAGCCATTTGATCGGCATCGAACGGCTCTTGATCAACCGAACGATGGAATCGTTTTAATCCACCCGTTCTAACTCAGCCGTTCGATTTCAATCCGACGGTCGACACGTGCAACGTGTGTCGTCATGTCAAGGCCGAGCATCAGTGCCCAGCAGGACTGCTTCAGCCTTTGCCTATTCCTGAATGGAAGTGGAATTCGATCGGGATGGATTTTATCACCGGTCTGCCTCGTACCTCCAAGGGCAATGATGCCATCTGGGTTGTCATTGATCGGCTAACTAAGGTGGCGCACTTCCTTCCAATCAAGACGGATCTCTCTGTAGGTCTTTTGGCGGATCTCTACATTGCCCGCATCGTGAGCTTACATGGGGTACCCAAGACGATTGTCTCGGATCGTGGTTCTCTTTTCACCTCTCGCTTTTGGCAAAGTTTGCAAGAGGCTATGGGAACCCGTCTTACCTTTAGCACGGCATATCACCCCCAAACGGATGGCCAGACTGAGCGGGTCAACCAAGTGTTGGAAGACATGCTTCGTGCTTGTGTCCTCTTCTATGGAAAGAATTGGGAGAAATGCTTGCCATTTTGTAGGACCGGAAAGGCGACTGAGGGGGGTGAATAGGCGCTTTCAAAACTTTCTCGCCTAAATCAAATTCAACACGAATTTTACTCCTTTAGCTATGAAAGCTAAGAAGATCAGTAAGCACACAGTGAAACCTTGTCTTGAATTCGATAACCCCGACAACCACACAACACAAATGTGGAGACTTAAACTCAAAGGGTTGATCAGGCACGGCGGTCGACCGGCTACCACGGCGATCGGACCGACGTTCAACCAATGATCGACCAAGAACTAATCGGCGGTCGGACCGGTGGAAAGCGGTTCGACCCGTGATCTGGGTTCGAATATACGGCGGTCGGACCGCCGTTACAAGACCGGTCGACCGGTTCATCGAAGATTGAAAAATCCACCCCAAATCCAAAACGAAATTTGATCCAACTTTTGATTCAACCAATGAAACTTGACCAAATTTGAGCACACCTCCTAATGATATTAGAGACCTATTTCTAGCGACGATCCGTCGATCCACTTCGAGAATCGATCTCTCGAGTTTTTACCAAAGAAGTGCACAAACCCTAGAAATATGAAAACTTTGATTCAAGACTTGCTTGTGGGGTTGATGGTCTAGATGATTCTAGGAGTACTCCCACACATCAAAGCAAGACACAAAGGGTCAAAAGACCAAGTTTAAACACTTGAATCAAGGAAGCACCAAATTCATCCAAATGAGAGAAGAACACAAAGAGGAGACAAATGATCTCTCAAGCAAGCATCACAAGATTGATTGATCTCACAAGATGCTTACAAAGCCACTCCAACAAGGAGGACAAGAGCTCACTCAAGGAGCATACAATCTCTCCTCTCTTCCTCTCCAAACCCTAACCCTAGAAAAGCAAGGGAAACCAAATGAATGCCTCAAAGGTTTTCCTTCTCCCCTTTCCTATTTATACTAGAGAGGACTAGAGTCACATTTGGGGCCCACTCACACATGGGACCCACACACTAACTGTTGAAGCAATCGCCTGCTTCACCACGTGTAGGTTGATCAGCGGTTCTCATCGACGCCAAGCCTCTCTTGTCCGAATCCCCTCGGAACCTCCCAGAGACTCGCACCGAGATCCGCACCGCCTGATCCAACCAGCTGTATCGAACCACCCGTTCGATCCGTCTTGCCCATTCTCGCACTGCTGAGTCACACGACCTCCCGGTATCCCCGATCGTTCGGACCTCGGCTCTCCAAGCGTAGTCCCGATCCACTCACCGTTGACGTCGTTGACCTGCAAGCCACCTGCACAGCAATAGACAAACAAACCGTTTCCGGGAACAAGTTCTTCACAACTTGACCCACGTTAGTTCCGCAATGCAATATGCAACAATAAAGCATTGATAACTAAACATTAAACACAATCAACATGCATCAATGCGAACTTGGCTAACCTCCAAGTCATCGCGGCCCGATCAGCCCACAAGGCCGGTCCCGACCGATATCAGCGGCTCGGACCGCTCCCACAACGGGTCGGACGGTCCAAAAGACTTAGCTAAAATCTAGCTTGAAAATCCAAACCTTCGGAATTTTCAACTCAATAGAACTTTGACCGGGAGCTCCAAAATGATGGGACCACATCCGGAGACTCCTCACCGCCTACACAACCTATTTTTGGATCACCCCAAAATTCATTTTTAGGTCGGTAGGTCCGACCGGCCACCACCGCCGGTCCGACAGTCCCACGGCGGTCGACCGCCCACACCTCCTCGGTCGACCACTTTGTGGTCCGACAAAGAAGAGGCAAACCCAAAACGCGAGATTTTGCAAACCAACAAAGCCATTGCCAATTGACTCATCATCCGAGATCGTGCACATATCCTCACGATATCCACAATCTCCCCTTGATGAACACATTGGCAATTTCAAGAAAATGTGGTTTTCAAATGAAAAGTAAAAATCGCCGTTTTGCATAAAGGCACAACTTGGTCCATAAGCAAGAAAAACTTAGGACCCACCAAGTGGCTTGAATAGTGAAGGCAAGTGAGATAAGGCATTGAACGCACAAAAAGATTCAAAATCCAGAAGATGGCCAAAAATCTCACTAAGGTCCATATGAAAGACAATAAGTTCTATTTGACCTTTGATCATTGTGAGTCTTCTTGAATTGCAATTCAAATCAGAAAAAGGCAATAAAACCCAGAGACTCAACTCACTATGATCACAAATTTTCAAAGGGTTCACAATTTTTTTTTTGTGTGTGTGTGTGTTCTTTTATGCAAGAGACCTTATGTGAACCAAAAGCTCTAAAGCAGCATTTTCTTCAATCCTTCTCCCCCTTTGACAATGAATTCATCAAGATGCATGAGAGAAGAACGAGCATGAAGAAATGACTTTATTTGAAATTTAGCAAAAGGAGCCATGACCATTATCTATGTAGACAGTACAAGACATATACCAAGCCATATAAAGAGTAGAGGCTATATTCAATCATGGCAAAACATGTACTGCAAAGCTAAAACCAAGATAGCAGAAATATGAGATTAACAGAATTAAAACCATGAAAGGTTGCTCAATGTCAGAGATTCACTAAAAGCAACCAAAAATGAGTCAAGCCATGTCTGTAAGCAAAAAGAGACTCAAAACAGGAATTGAGGCATTTTGAGCATTAAGAGAATTCTTTTGAAGCAAAGCTCAAGCACTTAGCTCTTTTTGGGCAATTTTTCTTTTTCCTTTTTCTTTCTCTTCTCCTTTTTACTGTGCTAGATCCCAAGCCTTGCCGCGACCATCTCAAGCGATAAGCTTAAAAGAGTGGTCTAGGTCATCCAAAACTCCCCCTGAGTTCATACCTAGTGCAATGGCAAACCGTCTCATGAGAAAGGATTGGTGAGATCAGTTTTTCGCATACAGAAAATCTTCTTTTTCATTTGCTTGACTTAAGAAGATAAAAGCTCATTTTTCATCTCAAAGTAAGTTCAAGACTCAATTCAACTTGTAAGACATGGCAAGAATCATCAGAGGATCACTAGAGAAAAACTAGTCACAAGATCCAACAAGACATGATTCGATTCAATTTGCTCACAGATATAAAGCTAGCAAGGAAAAGCTAAGCCAAAACACGAAGAGCCATAAAGAAGTCTAGCAGACTATCACTTGATATGACAAGGTATAGAGTATGAAAACAAGTCATACAAGGATAATAATCAAAGCTCCACAATTTTAATTATGCAATGCAAGACATTTGAAATAAAAATGCATTATGATACAATGAAAACAAAAAGAGCAAATTCCCTCAAAACATCCAAGCCTCAGTACTGGGATTTGAGATAAACGTTCTAGGAGTCGATCTTGAGATGGATGAGGCACAGGAACGACAAAAGAAGCGTGAGAAAAATGATTAGGCACAAAATCATAAGAATGCCCATGAGCACCACCTGGACCTCTCCAAAACGATCTACCAAAAGACCGATACTCCCCCTGTCTAGGTGCTACCCGTGGTCTATCCTCACGATATCCAAGACCAAACTGCTGCCTGGACCCACCAAAAGAGTCAACAGAGTTCTCTACAAACCTAGGCCTATAAATGGTACGCTGAATAGGCTGCCCGGCTCTAGAGACTATCGCTGAAGAAGAGACTCCTCTAATGGATCTCAAGGTGCTCATCCTCTTTTTCCTCTCAATTTTTGCTCTTCGGAAGCAAAACTCAACCGTGTGGCCCTCTTTCTTGCAAAAGGTGCAATGGTACTTGACCTTTTGAGGGGTCCGTACTGGTGAGACAGAAGCACCTTTCTTGCTAGAAAGAGATTGAGCAGAATCTACATATTTAAGAACAACCTTTGAAGACAAAGAAGATTCTTGCTCAACCAAACCACTTTTCACAATTCTAGCAATCTTTGGTGTGAGATTCTTGGAAAGCTCTAGGGACTTAAAGCCTAGGCCACTGTTTTTCACACTCACCTTGGATTGGTCTAGAATCAAGTTGAGCTTCTTTTTCCCACTAGAAAACTTCTCAAGAGTCATTTTGAGGTAATCGTTCTCTTTTGCCAAAACACCACAATTGGAGCACTTTTTAGAATCGATTGCCTCAACATGTTTGCTCTTAAGAAGATCCACTTCCACTTTAAGAGCCTCACAAGACACACAATAGTACTCTCCAATCCTATTCAACTGCTCCTTAAATTTGACTCTAAAAGCCTCTTGTATCTTACCAACAGCAATATTAATTTCAGCATGCAACATACAAGAGGAAGAATCAATGACTTTCTTGGAAGCAGTAAGAGACATGGATCTTTCAATTTTAGCTTTCTCTTCAAGAGTCTTGTTTAAAGCTTCAATCTCAATTGTAAGCTTAGGGCAATTTTCACAAGAGGCAATTCTAGAATAAGCAACCATTTCAGTCATCTCTTGCATTTTAATTCGATTATTCTTACAATGAGAACAAGTGTGACTAGCATCAAATTTTTGCAATTCTTTTAAAGAGCTATCCAGTTTCAATTCTAGCAAAGCACAGTTTGAGCAATTTAATGGAATAGCTTCTAAAGCAGTCACATCAAGTGGAATGGCATTCATGCAAACAGAACTAGACTTGAGAGATTCTAGTCCAGTGGTCGAACCATCCTGAAGATGAGGCTACTTGGGAAAGGGAAGATCGTCTCCGTGCAGACTATCCATCTTTCTTTACCGAGTGAGCCAAATCTCGGTACGAGATTTTTGTAAGGGGGGGAGGTTTTGTAACATCCCAAATATGGATTTGTGTTTCAAATGTAAGAAAATAAGAAGAAATTAAAACTTTTCTTGCATCTTGAAGCCCTTGGTCATTTTTGTAATTCTTTTAAAAAGAATTATGGAAAATCAAAATTAAATCCTCATTTGACTTTAATCAAAAACCTCCTTGGCATAGATCTTGTGCCAAACCCATGGAAATATTTTTCCTGAGTTCTAGGGAGTCTTGACAACACCTCTGAATTATCTCATGATTTTTAGAAATTATTTGATAATTTTTGGAGGCAAGTCAAATCCCTGAAAATTTTATGAGAGGTTCCTCCTGCTGTCAGCAATCTCCAGTTAAAATTTCATAATTTTTGGAGTTTGTTTGCTACCTTAAACAAATCCTCAAAAACCAGATCTTTAAAATTCAAATTCTAACTGGTTTGCACTGTTCATCGGGTTCGAATCGGACTCGGGCTCGAGCCACTTGACTCGGTCCAGTCAACTAAACGCATCGGCGCGGTCGATCGGGCGCGAGGGTTGCGAGCCGTTGGATCGGCATCGAACGGCCCTTGATCAACCGAACGATGGAATCGTTTTAATCCACCCGTTCTAACTCAGCCGTTCGATTTCAATCCGACGGTCGACACGTCGTCTCCTTCCTCCGGTCGGCTCGCGCGTCTGCGTCGGCCATGGCGTGCAGAGAAGAAAAGCAGCGGCGTGCCGTCCACTCTTCGGTCGCCTTTAAATGGCTAGCTCTGCGCGCATTAAATGCCCGTCATGCTACTCCCGCAGGCGTCCACTCTCCAACTGCTCCCGTCGCTCTCTCGTCCTCCAATGGCCGGGTTGTCCCGAATGAAAAATCCGGCCGTTGCTCTCTGCCATTGCTCTATTTAAATCCCATTGTTTCTCCCTTAGCTTCCTTTAGCACCTCCGCAACTCCAGCTAGCACTCACAAGTTTGTTGGAGCTGCAGATCCTCGCAATCCCCTCGTCCACCATTGTTAAGTTTGGAGCTTCGGTGGAGGCGGTGCAGCAGGGGTTTTCTACTTCAAGTCTTTGCTCCCTCTGCTCCCCCTTTACTCTCTGAAGCTTAACCCTCACTCAATTTCGTTCAATTTGCTCAGGGTCGAACTGAATTCAGATTTCTCCAATTTCGGCCGAAATCTACATTCCTCCTCGCCCGAGCCGTCTCGACTCTCATCGGTGCATTCTTTGCGCTCAGGTAACTTCTTTTTAGTCCCTAGTGGCCTGGCACTTGCTCCCTTGAACCGCAGCTGAGCTCAACGCCGTTTTTCGTTTTGGTCATTTTCGGCCACTTCGGTTCTCTCCGGCTTGCCGGCGTTCTGGACCACCGCAGCCAAATCTATTGGTACCATTAGGTGCTCAATGATGTTTGGGACCCATTTTGGGCACTTGCTCGCACCGCCGCGGCCAGAGCCGCCGGCGGCGAGCCGATCTTCCCCGTCATTTTTGCCGGACGAAAACAGGACGGGCGTTTGAACGTGATTCGGTTTGGACCGTCGATCCTTAGATCTACGGCCCAAGATCGCACGGAATTTTGAATTCATCGCGCGTTTCGGTCTGTGGACCGTTGGATCCAAGATCAACGGTCCCGATTCGAGTCCGCATGGGTCGTTGGATCCAAGATCAACGGCTCGTGTGCGTGTGAACGTTCGGACCGCCCGAACGCTCTGCGCCACGTGGACCGTTGGATCCAGATCCAACGGTTGACGTTTGGGTTTCGGGGCCGTGCGCGCGCGTCAGCACAGGGACTTGGACCGTTGGATCCAAGATCAACGCTCCAAGTTCGGCCACGTCGATTCTCATTTCTGATTTTCCCGAAAGGATTTATTTATCAACTGAAAAATATGATAACTTGTAAAATGCTTAACTAATTCATTTTAAATCCTTTTCGGTTGATTCAAATTTTGTTAGTTATGTTTTGAGCTAAAATTAAATCTAAAAATGTTTCCAACCTCAGTATGGCTCCAGAAAATTTTGCTAATGAATAGTAGCATTTTTGATTTATAAAAGCTGAGCAAAATTGTTTTGGTCATATCTTTAGTATTAAGAATCCAAATCAATTGGTTCTTGTTGCTTGGGGAGGTCTTCCAAGAGTTAGACTACAACATTTTAAACTAAAATTTGACATGGTTGGCATGAATGGGTAATTCATGCTATTGTTGTGGTGACTAATGGTTTAGTCACTTCCAGGACTGTTGTTGTCTTCTATCTACTGTTATATTGTTGTCTTTTTCGGTTATTTGAACAGTAAAAACAGATTTGTCAACTTGCTTTTAAATGTACTACATTATTGCAAATAAAGATTGCTTTGTCTTTGAAAATGAAACATCTGACCTCCACTTAAATAAGCTTGCATGTAGCATATGTATAGGTCAGTTACTCTACACGTAAGTCTTGCGGAGTCTGATTTTGTACTCATTTGCTTTGCTTAACTATTTGTTGCGAGAGGAGGAAGGTGAGCCCCAAGGGCCTCACTTTTGTGAAATGTCTTTGTGGATTTGACGACCACCAAGGTCCGGTCGGTTGCCTTGTGGGTTAAAGGCACACTGATTGGCTCTTTTGGTTTATGGCCATCTTATGGCACTTTTGCTTCCGCTGTTCAATTTCTATATGTATATGTCATTTGGCCGGTCGGCCTCTCTTTTGTAATAACTATCTGTTGAGGATTAAAATATTCATATATTGTCTTAATATATGATAAAGACCATACGTCTTCGTGGTCGTAACTTCTAAGACCACCGACCTAACCGGTCGTAGGTACTACAGAAGTTATATAATAAATACCCTAGTCGGACAAAGTTCCACACCTAGTCCACGACCAGGTAAGTGCTCGTAAAGCTATGAACAGGCGTCTGGGTCGAGTCCCCGACCACGCCACTCACTATGTGATAAATGAACCACGTGTTTCATATTTCGCATAATACAACACTATCCCGGTTGATGGTGTAACGTTTCTTAAAACCATTAACCGCAGAACAGTTGACATCTTCACCAACTGCCTCTGCAGTTGGTTGAACCGTCAAACTACCGCCTCTTCCCGACCAGACGCGTCACTCCCCAACGGATGTCTCTTCATGGGATAACTGCCACCGCTTCATCAAGTACTTAAGGAGGACCATAGAAGGCCGGAAGGAGGACACGAAGACATGCAAAGAAACATAGACACACAAAGTGAAAGTTAGAACATCGCTGCAGAAACAACACCAAGCAAGGAATAGCTGGGCATTGTGTTCTTGTAGTGATTAGAAACTCTTAGTGTTTGTAACAGTGAGTTCATAGCAATAAAGAGCAAGCCCGTTCCACTCCCAGGAGATACACACATTTTTCCTCTTTTTTCTTTATATAATCATAAGATCGGCGATGTGATCGTCGACAGCTGGCGCCGTCCGTGGGGAAGATAGTGCAAAACTCCTGAAGAGGTTCCTCGCTCAACTCGTCCGTTTTCTTCATATTTATAATTGTAAGTATGGCAGGAACATGGGATGAGGAGAATTGGTTCGACCTGGATGACTACTCCAACCTTGACATGGAAGCCTGCATCCAGACCATGCAACATTCGGGGTCTTCATCCTCTTCATTTGGTTCGCAAGTCGGCGGCGGCGGTGAATTTGGCGGATGGATGAAGACACTCCGTTGCGCCAAGCGCTCTCGAGGGACAGTCGTTACGACCGATTGAACATCCGAACGTTTCTCCCAGACCGGTTTTCCCGACCGGTGAAAAAGGTGACAATGCTTCAGCCCCACAACCCGAGGATCAGTATACCCTTGACGTAACCATGGCTGACAGGTATTCACCAACGGCTTCTGGAAATTCCAGGGACCAACCGACACTTGGTAACGGTGTCGTTGAAACCCTCATTGGTAATGGGCCGAGTGGGGACGATAAAACTCAGTATCCGATCGGCAATCCGCCGAATCGGTGAGCCCACCACGAAGACCTCGGGAGGTTCTCATCTCCGATCGGTCTCGTCATGGGAGTCTCGTAGAAGCAGCGAGAAGTTCTCCACTAGTTCTGATGGAAGCTCCTCGGAGGATCATTCTTTGGAAGCATGAGGTCAACGCGATCGAAATCCGATCGTAATGGCATGCACAGTCCTGCACACCCTGCCTCGCCACCACCTGCTGATGGAGATGGCACGGGCAATCAAGCACCACCTGCCAGAGGAAATAGAGCTGATGAACGTCCATCAGTTAATTCACGTGGTGCAGCCCCACCAAGGATGACGGGCGACGGAGTTGGGCCCAAGGTCTAGAAGGAACTTCGGTCTCGAACACCAACATCAACGATGAATCCTAAGACCTTCGATATGATTCGAGAACTTGTGTCGTATTCAAGATATTCTCAATATCACGATCCTGCTACGCCAAGCTCGGGCTTTACCCAATTGGTAGAGGCGGTATCGAAATCCTTCAACAAAGCATGCGGTAGCGAGAAGCGTCACGAGGGCAAAGGACATCACAAAGTCTAACGGTGACTTCGTCTCGGCGCTCCTCCCTCGATGAGGCAGCATGGTTATCCACCGTACCTAGACCTCCTCGGCGGTTTCGACTAGCAAGTCATGAAGGAAGAAGGCTATTCCGAACAACGACCTCTTCCCCTCGCCCAGGAGAGCATCTGCTCGGTCCAGATGATCTCCGTCATCATCTGAGTCGTGCTAACGGTCAAAGACGTCATAATAACGTCTACGACCGGATCAGGACACCGGAGCCTCGGTATTCTAACTACGGAAACCGATCTCCTATTGATCATAATCCGGCGCCTCTCCCAAGAAGGCGCTACGAATCTGTCACAGGTTGTTGAGCCTTTTCTGCAAGGCTTCAAGCTGTACATTGGCCTAATAGGTTTCAACCTGCCAACATGGATAAATTCGATGGATCTCAAAATCCATTAGAGTTTCTCCAGATATATACCACTGCCATCAGAGCTGCTGGTGGTGATGAGAACGTGATGGCTAACTATTTACCCACGGTTCTGGAAGGATCTGCCTGGTCTTGGTTGCTTAACCAACCGGTTGGATCTTTCTACACTTGGGAACAACTCTGCGATCTGTTAATTGTGAATTTCCAGGGTACATATGATCGCCCTGGAAAGGAGGATGATCTCCATCGAACTCGGCAGGAACCAAAAGAAACTCTCCGGCAGTACATCAAAAGGTTTAGCCAAGTTCAAAATTCCATTCCAAAGATCGCAGAATCTTCTGTGATTCAGGCATTCAAGGCAAGGCTAAGGAATCGGCGGTTTATGGAGGATATCGCTATGAATCCCCCACGAACAACCGCCGAACTTTTTGACATGGCTGATAAATATGCAGCCGCTAGCGAAGCGGTTGAATGGAACGAAGCCATAGATCGAAAAGATAAAATCCCTCAGCCTGGCTTAGAGAAGCCAGAAAAGAATCCCAAGAAGATTTCCAAGAAAAAGAAGCACCGTAAGATGGGCACCAAAGAGGTCCTTGCGGTTCAAGATAAACCGTTCAAGAGCAAGAAGGACTATACCGGTCGGGGCAAAGCCAAAGTTCCGACTAATAGTCCCAGTAAGAGTAAGAAGTGGTGTCCACTTCACCGACAGGCAGGGCATGATTTGCGTACCTGCCGTGTTTGGCAAAAGAAGCTGGAGGATTACTATGCAGGTAAAGGCCCGCTTCCCGCAATTCAAGAATTGGGGCAAACAAGTTCCAAGAAAGACAAAGATGGCGATGAAGAAATGGAGTACCAGGAACCTCAACGCACGGTCAACATGATCTTTGGAGGTTCTTCATCATACGATTCGCGCCGTCATCTGAAGGCCATGGAACGAGAAGTCAACCTAGCAGAACCTTCGATCACCGCCCAGTCATCAAGGTGGTCGGATACCGTAATCTCCTTCGGCAAAGAAGACTGCCCCGTCCCGTCAACTCAACCGGGTCAAGCACTCCAGACCCAAGATAACACCCAAACCGTCCGACCAGACCAAAGAGGTTCCACTCGACGAAGGCGCTCCTTCAAGAAATGCCATGTCAGGCAATGATGGTGGATCCTTTCCAAAGGTACTGATCGGAGCAGGACTCGATCCTAAATAGGAAGAGTCGCTCGTCTCCTTCCTCCGAGCAAACCAGGATGTATTCGCATGGCAAGCGTCCGACATGCCCGGAGTCCCCAGGGAGGTGATCGAGCACAGGCTAGCGCTCCAGCCTGACAAAAATCCGGTCAGCGAAGCTCGGGCGTTTACGCACCCGGCCAGGAAGGGCGCCATCCAGTCTGAAATTGACAAGCTCTTAAAGGCTGGATTCATTCGTGAAGTACATCACCCTCAATGGCTCGCTAATCCTGTAATGGTTAGGAAGAGTAATGGGAAATGGAGGATGTGTATAGACTTCACAGATCTTAATAAAGCTTGTCCGAAGGATGATTTTCCCCTTCCTCGCATTGATCAACTTGTAGACTCTACCTCAAAAGCGAGTTATTAAGTTTTTAGATGCCTACTCGGGTACCACCATATTAGTATGAGTAAAGAAGATGAAGAAAACTTCCTTCATCACTCCATTTGGCACTTCTTTGTTATGTAAAGATGCCCTTTGGTCTCAAAAGCGGTGCAACTTTTCAAAGATTAATCGAGAAAACCTTGACCCACAAATAGGTCGAAATTTGGAAGCCTACGTTGATGACTTGGTAGTGAAAAGTGTCAACTCCGGCGACCATATGCTTGACCTTAAAGAGACTTTCAATAACTTGAGAAGACATAACCTCAAGTTAAATCCGGAGAAATGTGTGTTCGGGGTTTCCGCTGTAAAATTGCTTGGTTTCCTAGTTTCGGCTAGAGGTATTGAAGCAAACCCGGCGAAGATATCGGCCATCCATCAGATGCGCCCCCCGACCACGAAGAAGGAAGTCCAGAAGCTAACCGGTTGTATGGCAGCGCTAAGTCGTTTCATAGCCAGGTTAGGGGAAAAAGGACTACCTTTTTTCAAACTCCTTCGGAAACATGGAAGTTTCGAGTGGACGACAGAAGCGAATGATGCCTTTGAAAAGCTCAAAGAGTACCTTACGAGCACCCCGATCTTAGTTTCTCCAAGACCAGGGGAAACACTGTTGATTTACGTGGCTGCAACACCACAAGCTGTCAGCAGTGTACTGGTCATAGAACGTGAGAATGTCCAACGACCAGTGTATTACGTAAGCGAAGTCTTACTGGGCCAAAGGAAAGATACCCACAGGTACAAAAGTTGCTTCATAGTCTCCTTATGGCTTCAAGGAAACTAAGGCATTACTTTCAGGCCCACAAAGTGGTCGTGCCTACTAGATATCCCTTAGGTCAAGTCCTTGGAAATAGGGAATCGTCAGGACGAATAGCAAAATGGGCGGTGGAGCTAGGGACGTTCGACCTCCATTTCATCTCACGAACAGCCATAAAATCTCAGGCGATAGCGAGAATTCATTCTTTGAGTGGACAAACCGGAATCTAAGCAAGAACCGAGTACGAGCACCACGGCGAGTGGACAATGTACTTTGACGGTTCCTTAATGCTTAAAGGATCGAAGTGGAGTTGTCTTGATATCCCCACCGGCGAACACATCAAGTATGCCATCGGTTTAACTTTCCGCTACAAACAATGTGGCGAGTCTGAAGGTTTCTTTGCCGGGACTCGAGCGGCTCGTTAAGCTCGGGATTATAAATTGCTAGTGAAAGGCGATTCTCAACTAGTAGCGAATCAAGTAGGGAAAGAGTACCAATGCTCGAGTACCAAGATGTCTTCCTATCTGGCGAATGCGGAAATTGAAAAGCACTTCTTGGTTTCGGATCAACATATTCCTAGAAAGGAGAACTTTCTAGCAGATCAGTTGGCACGGATGGCCTCTACTAGGTCAACCATCCCGCCGGGAGTTTTTCTTGAGCAAATCGATTCACCCTCGGTAGTCGAGCATTCTGAGAACATCGATAGTTTACATCAGGTCAATCCTATTGACTCTGATAACTTAGATGCTCCACAGATCGGTGATAATCAAGGTAGAGACTGGATGATATCGATCTACAATTATCTTCAGCATGACCTAATTCCTGAAGATGATGTAGATGCTGATCGTATAGCACGAAAGGCCAAATCATACACTCTAATCGAACGTACCTTGTACAAACGAGGATCTCATGGAGTGTTGATGAGATGCATATCTCAATCGGCTGGCATTAGGTTGCTAACCGAAATCCATGAAGGATTCTGTGGAGCACATCATTCCTACAGAACCTTGGTCGGTAAAGCCTTCAGGCAAGGATACTACTGGCCAACTGCCATTCATGATGCAAAAGAGCTCGTGACGAAGTGCGTACAATGTCAGTTTCATAGCCGACAAGTACATCAGCCGGCACAAGCTTTGCAAACAATCCCTCTTTCTTGGCCTTTTGCAACACAGGGACTAGACATTACGGGACCATTCCCAAGAGCACCGGGGCTTCAATTCTGTTCGTCATGATTGACACGTTTACAAAATGGATTGAAGCCGAGCGGTTGTAAAAGTTCTGGTGAAACCGCTAAGAGGCTCATAACAAAAGCGTGATTACGATTTGGTGTACCCGATCGTATCATCACGGACAATGGTACCAGTTCTCAGCGGCAATTTCGTGAATTTCGAAGAACTAGGAACCAAGATCCATTTCGCTTGATGGCTCATCCACGAGCAATGGAAGCGGTCGGCGTGCCAATGGTATCCTAATACTGAGGATAAAGCCGAGTATTCGACCGATTAATAAAGCGGTCGGGGCTTGGGTTCAAGAACTTCCTTACATTTTATGGGTCGTCCGACCACGACGATCGTGCGGCCGGTGAAACACCTTTCTTTTTAGTTTATGGGGCGAAGCTATGCTTCCTCGAATTAAAAATTGGTTACGCTTTCATAGCGATTATTTTAACTTAAGCAATCAGGAGGAACATCGACTCGACGACATCAATTTCCTTGAAGAACGACGAAACCAAGCTTTGATACGTTCGACAATCTACCAACAAGCCATGCGAAGGTACTACAATCGTAAGGTGCAACCTCGCAACCTAGTCAGTAGGTGATCGGTTCTCGAAAAATTGAGCCAAGCGGCGCAATAAACTTTCCCTAAATGGGAAGGTCCTTACACCGTGGTCGAGTTACCCACTGGGCTCGATCACGATTAGCCATGTCAGACGAGCAGGGTTTTGTCAAATTCATGGAACATT
Organism: Hsuehochloa calcarea; assembly: GCA_036346395.1. Lineage (NCBI taxonomy): Eukaryota > Viridiplantae > Streptophyta > Magnoliopsida > Poales > Poaceae > Hsuehochloa > Hsuehochloa calcarea. The sequence continues at coordinate 11,702,144 of CM070612.1, forward strand.
GACCAATTGCGTAAGTTCTTTGTTTAATTTCTTCTTTTCATTTCATTTCATTTCGTTTAATTCCTTTAAATTTGATAATTAAATTTAGAGTAGCGAGTGATGTTATTTATATGACGTTGCCCAATCCTGGTCGACTGCGGTTCATATGCTTAGGATTATAAAGTGTATAATTTATGTTTCAAAATTACATTTCTACTCTTGTTTGGCTCTGGGTCGGGACACGGAAAACCTCCTAGTCGAAGTCTCTCCTTTTTCGCACGTGGTTCCGCCCACTGGAAGGAGCTTCCTAGCGACGGTCTTTTTCCTACAATCCTCGCTGCCAGTCGGACTAAGAGCATGAGAACGTCTTGCGAAATATATTTTATACCTTTATTTCCTAGCTAGGTTCATTCCGACCAGTATTGAGCATCGCATAGAAATAAAACCACTTTTCTGCTTATAACATATGTTTTTTCCTCTTATCAAGGAGAATTCTTTATTTTTCCGACCATATGTTGTCTTAGTAAAATACTTCGATCATTAAAAATAGATTTACAACTAGTCGAAACCTACACGGTTCCGACCATAAAGGTTTCCTAGTATTTCCACGATCAGTTTTTATCGATCAGTACATACTTACAAGTAATGGTTGAGATTTGAATTTATATTCTTGGCCTCAAGCAGTACTATTATATAGTAAAGATCTTCTACTATATAACAGACGGGGGCTAGGTAAGACATAAATTCACAAGTCGACCGGATAAATAAAAGAATTTTTTCCATTTTGATAAGAGAAAGGTAAGTCTTTACATTGTTTTCTCTTGCCTACATTTATAAGCTACTAGAGAATGCCTAAGTTAACTACTGCTAGATGGAGATCCGATTTCCATATCTTCTGCGACCTTTTCGCCTAGAGGTTTCATCTCTGCGACGATCTGATTTGCCTCTGCGGGTAAGCAATTGAAATCCTCTTCGATGGCTTGAAGGTTAGTTGATGAGTCGGAAGCTTTCAGTTTTGCCAAAGCAAGACTAACTCCACAAGCAATAGACTCCTTAACGGAATGGGCATAATTCTCCCTAGTAATCTTGAGCAAAACCTTGAGCTCTTCCAACAAAGAGCCTAGGTAGTTGACCTTCTCCATTGGGTCGCTCAAGGAGGGCAAGCTTGATCCCGCGCCCATATCAAAAAGCATTTTGTTTAGCGTGGTGATCTTCTCGTCCAGACTGAGCACGAGAGCTTCCCCCTTGTCTTGCTAAAATTCCAGAGCTTTTTTCGCTCTGGTCAATGCTTATTTTTGTTCTGCATAGACAAAGCAAGTATTAAGTAAAAATGATTGGAAGGCATATTGAGTCAAGACTACGACCAGTTACCTTCCTCTCTCTTTTTGGAATCATCCAAAAGCTTCTTATTCTTTGGTCGTCAAGTCTTGATCGTAGGTTCTTAGCTGAAGTTCTCCTTCAAGCTTTATCCTACGGCTTTTTCATTAAAGCCTCTTCTTTTATTTTCTCTAAATCTATCAAAAGTTTGATAAGGCAGAATAAATAAAAGGAAAGTCTTAAAAATAAAAAAAAAGAAGAGGAACTCTTACTCTCTATTTGAGAGTGTTTTTTCTCTAATATCCTAATTCGCTCGGTTAGTCCTCCGACCGTAGCGAGGTTTTCGATCGTATGCTACACAAGTAGCATTTCTCCCATAAAATTTCTTGTAAACTTCAAGGAAAATTATGGAGAAGATTGAAGACACTTACCCGAATTACGGCATCATTGTAATTGGTAAATATTTTATCGGGCTCCACCTGCGTTAGGCGATCCGATATTCTCTCCCAGTAATTCTCAAGCTCCTTGCTCACGGTAAATCGAGGGAAGAAAGAGAACTTGTTATACTGGGAGGAGGTACCTTCAGGAACCTGTGGAAGTTCTGCAGAAGTTTCTACCTCTGCTGATGGCATATCTACCATCAAAAGATCTAGCTCAGGTTCCGGTACCGAAGTTGGCTCGGGGGCTTTCCGGACCATGTCCTCCTCTGGGTTATTTCCCTGAGGAAAGCCTTGGTTGGAACTACCCTCGACCACTTTGTCTGCTGGGTTCGACTGGTCAGAAGCAACCGAAACTCCAGCAGATCTGGACAAGGGTAAGCAAAAAGGGGTTCAAATTCATCAGGGATTACGAGGTATGTTTTCATATGATTATTTATTTAAACATACCTGGTTGTCTTTTTTGTTTTAACCTTGTAGCGCTTGAAGCTTGAAGTCCGTTGCGCCCGCTTTTCTTTTCTTTTCAACCGGTTTCACCAGTTCATAACTGGTAGGTACGGTTGCAACCTCTACACTTCCCAGCAAGAATTCGGAAGCAATGTTCTCGACTATCTGGTCGAAAGCAAGGTCTCTGATCCCTGGATCAGAAAGTGTAGTTTCACTAGTCTCTGTAACAGCTGTCTCGTGGACAACTATACGGGACTCAGTGATTGCCGCCTGGATTAACAAACAAAGTTAATCAGGTGAAGAATATACTTCATCTTGCAGAAGTTATTTCTTTCAGTTACTTACCTCAGCGTGACCGCTGCCTTCAGCGATCGCAAGACTGGTCGAATCATCAATGGGCTCACACATCTCTGTAGCCTCATTGATCTTGAGTCCGACCAACTACAAATAAAGAGGATTAAGACTGATCGAAAATAACCAGAAAGATGAAAAGAAGTTAATACACTTACCCTAAGTCTTTCAGCCCTCTCCTCAGCACTAGCAAGTGCTAGGATTTGAGGAAAGCTAGCCTTGTCGTCGGGTTCGCCAGCACAGATCATCTTGATCCTGTTTCTAACGTCCTCAGAAGACAAGACTGCAAATGCAAATGAAAGATCTTAGTTTTTACGAAAATAATCAACTCGCAAAATAACCTGGTCGGGATTCTTTGAAAAATTACCTGAATCAGAATCTTTGGTGGCGTCATCGCCACCGATAAACCAGTGCATCGAGCGTGTCCTGGTCTTCAAGGGACTAATCCTCCGGATGGAAAAATCCCATACGACATGCCAGGAGGTTAAACCCCTGACACCCAGGAGATGGATGGCCTCAATCCATCTCCCAACATTTCCTTCCTTCTTCGAGGAAGAACGCTATGAGTTTTCGACCGCCTTCTTACCACCGTAATGTCTGGCCGTCTTCTCGTGTAACCTTCATGTAGAACCAGCTCTTCTTCCATGACGACCAAGAGGACTTCGAGTACATACGAATGTACTCGTCGGCCTTGCCGTCATGAAGCCTTAGGGTACATTCCCCAGGAGTGCTAGTCGTTTTCTTCGTATTCGCCATCCGGTAGTAATACTTGAAGAGTTCCATCGTCGGTGGAATCCCCAAGTATGCTTCGCAGAGGTAGACGAAGATGCTCAGGTTTGCAATGGCGTTAGGAGCCAGTTGATCAACTCAACCTCATAGAACTCCAACACTTGGGAGAGAAAGGAATGTCTTTGGAAGCTTAAGCCCGCCTCAACATACGCGAGGAACAGGGATTTCTCCTCCTCGCCGCTTAGCGATGCTCCCAAAAGCCGATCTCCAGAGATCAACTCCTGTCGGGTAGCAATCCGATCTTCTCTAAACTCTCTAACTTTCTCCCGCTGAGATCGGAGATCGACCAGTTTGTGATGAGATCCGACATGGTGCTTATCTTTTTGGGTGAAGAACTCAAAGAAGATTTTCTTGGAGATAAAGGCGTAAAGGTTCAAAACACCCAGTCGAGGTCATTTTATAGTCACTTTATCATGTAGACCCGAGAGAAGTCCAGCGGGCAAATCCCTTTACTTGGCGGACGAAAAGGCTTTTGCTTTTTCCAAAGTGGTTTCTCAACTTTAAAATGAATCTGATCCGCCTCGAGCCTTACGGCATTTAATGAGAGGTGCATCAGATATGATTGCATCGAGAACGTGTCATACGACCAACATTCATTTAAAAGTTCGGGGGCTAGCTGTTGAGGATTAAAATATTCATATATTATCTTAATATATGATAAAGACCATACGTCTTCGTGGTCGTAACTTCTAAGACCACCGACCTAACCGGTCGTTGGTACTACAGAAGTTATATAATAAATACCCTGGTCGGACAAAGTTCCACACCTAGTCCACGACCAGGTAAGTGCTCGTAATGCTATGAGCAGCGTGCAGGTGAGTCCCGACCACGCCACTCACTATGTGATAAATGAACCACGTGTTTCATATTTCGCATAATACAACACTATCCCGGTTGATGGTGTAACGTTTCTTAAAACCATTAACCGCAGAACAGTTGACATCTTCACCAACTACCTCTGCAGTTGGTGGAATCGTCAAACTACCGCCTCTTCCCGACCAGACGCGTCACTCCCCAACGGATGTCTCTTCATGGGATAACTGCCACCGCTTCATCAAGTACTTAAGGAGGACCATAGAAGGCCGGAAGGAGGACACGAAGACATGCAAAGAAACATAGACACACAAAGTGGAAGTTAGAACATCGCTGCAGAAACAACACCAAGCAAGGAATAGCTGGGCATTGTGTTCTTGTAGTGATTAGAAACTCTTAGTGTTTGTAACAGTGAGTTCATAGCAATAAAGAGCAAGCCCGTTCCACTCCCAGGAGATACGCACATTTTTCCTCTTTTTTCTTTATATAATCATAAGATCGGCGATTTGATCGTCGACACTATCCCTTTAGTTATGTTAACTTCTGGTTTGTTGCTTGCTTCGGTTCTATGTGAATGAAGGGAATTGATGCATGAATTTTGTAAAGAGGTGTGTATACTGCATTTCTGGAAAGTATACATGTGTAAAGAGGTGTGTAAAGAGGTGCCGCGGACCCAAGTACTCGCCTCGCCCCCCAGGCCTCGCATTGAAGGGACGCACGCAGAGCAGCGATAGAGGATCATCAACATGATTGCGGGCGGCTCATCATCAGGCCTCTCATCAAAAAGGCAACGGTGGGCTTACGCACGCCAAATACACCATGTGGCGACGTGCGCAACCTTTAGCCCAGCACGCTACGCCGAAGTACCCATCACCTTCGGCCCCGAAGACGCCAAGGGCGTGTACTTCCCTCACCAAGACCCCCTGGTCATCTCGGCAAACATCGCGGACTTCGAGGTGCACCGCGTCCTGGTGGATGGAGGAAGTTCTGCGGACCTACTGTTCGTGAAAGCGTTCGACAAGATGATGATTTGAGGACCGGCGTCGCCGCCGCATCCCCTCGTGAAGCTTCGTGGGAGGCGATGCTTGACAGGCGGCGATCGACTTGGACGTCACCTTCGGTGATGGCTATGCCACCCGCACGGAGGTCATCACGTTTGATGTGGTCCAGATGACATATCAGTACAACGCTATCCTGGGACGGGCCACGCTAAATGCATTCGGTGCTATAGCACACCACAACTTCCTTTGCATGAAAATCCCCTCTCGGGAAGGGGTAGTCACGGTGAGGGGAGATCAAGATCTGGCAAAGCGAGGCGAGCGCGGCACTATCCCCGCGCCATGTCCACACAGGTGGGAGCAGATGCTGCAGCGACCAGCGGCACCCGCCAAGATGGGCGCCGAAGGCTGGCAGGGGCCGCTCCTACGGGTGCCCATCGCTGAAGATGAACCAAACAAGACGGTGGCCCTCGGCGCCGAGCTATCAACCAAGGCCTGCGAGGACATACTTACAGTGCTCCGCCGCAATAAGGATATCTTCGCTTGGGGCCCCGAGGATATTCCGAGGGTCCCACGAGAGGTTGCTGAGCAACGATTAACATTACGAAGCAACGCTATGCCCAAAAAACAGAAGTTGCGTCGCATGTCGCCTGGAGGCCGCAAAAAAGGAGGTCGCCAGGCTCTTGAAGGCTGGGGTAATCAGGGAGATCAAACACTAGGATTGGTTAGCCAACCCGATCCTCGTGCCGAAGGGAGAGGGTGACTGGCGTATGTGCGTCGACTTCACCGACCTCAACAAGGCCACACCCAAAGATGATTTCCCCCTACCCCGCATCGATCAACTGGTGGATGCCACCTCGGGCTGCGAATTAATGAGCTTCCTCGACGCCTATTCCGGGTACCACCAAGTATTCATAGAAAAGGACGATGAACTCAAGACAGCCTTCATCACACCCATCGGCACATACTGCTACACTCGCATGCCCTTCGGCCTGAAGAACGCGGGAGCCATGTTTAGCCGACTCATCAACAAAGTTCTGGCCGACCAGCTCGACTGGAATGTTGAATCCTATGTTGACAACGTGATAGTCAAGAGCAAGCTTCATAATTCCCACGTGTTCGACCTCCAAGAAACATTCACCAACCTCAGGATGAAGGGCATAATGCTCAATCCAAAAAAGTGCGCCTTCGGCGTCCGAGCCGAAAAACTGCTTGGCTTCCTGGTCTCACAAAGAGGCATAGAGGCAAACCTGGAGAAGATCAAAGCTATCCAGGAGATGGCACCCCATACGACCCGCGAGTCTGAAACTCACGGGCGCCTTGCGGCACTAGCGAGTTCTGTCACTCGGCGGAGCGGGCATTGCCATTCTTCAAGACACTCCGTGGAGCGGAGCCCTTCATGTTGGACCGAAAAGGCGACTAGAGGGGGGGGGGGTGAATAGGAGCACGCTCACTTTTTCACAAAATATGAATTCAACACAATTTCACTCCAATAGCTATGATGAAGCTATGAAGATCAATATATCGATCTGTTGGAAGACTAGTATTGAATCAATTAAAACCCTAAGCAATGTGATAAAAATCGGCAAGAATCAAAACTAACGGTGGCGGTCGGCCCGTTGTTATCTTGGCGGTCGGCCGTACTAAATCGATCGACCTACGGTGTGGGCGGTCGGACCGGCACCAAAATCGGTCGACCTGCGGTGTGGGGCGATCGGCCGTGAGCTCGAGCGATAAAAGCGACCAGATGTGAAGTTGCAATTAGGTCTAACTTTTGATTCTCAACTCCAAACTTCACGAAACTTTGCACACACCTTCTCTATGATATTAAGGACCTATTCAATCAACAATTATGATAATTCTTGGATGAACAAATATCTTTAACGATCTGATTGAAGAAGGGTGCAAAAGCAGGGCAAAAGTGAAAACTAGATCCAATCGCTTGCTCGTGGGTGATTGATGATCAAATTGATCCTAGATGGGTTCCCACATCACAGCAAGCTAATCCACGTGAAAGAATCAATCAAAAACTCGTGGATCAATGAAAGCCCTAAAATCACGAAATTTAAAGCAAGAGCGAAAAGAGACTTATCTCAAGCAAACCTTGCATAGATTAAGAGCGTGATCGTTCTTTGGATTACACCCACACCATCATGGATCGATGGTCAATCCAAGATCACGAAATTCACCTCAAACCATGAAAAGCCCTAGCCTCCACCTCAACTCCCCTAAGCCAATTAGGGTTTGAAGAAAACAAAGAGGTGAAAAATAGCGAGAGAGAGGGTGCGACCACCACCTCCTCCTATTTATAGTGGAGGCCTAAAACTCCTAGGGTTTGACTCAATTGGGCTCCGTTAAGGCCCACTAACAAGCGGGTCACACACATGCACCATAAAGCACCGTCTTTAACCTTTTGACCTAAACCGCTTCACCATGCACTATGGATTTGCCAATAGGTCACCCTTGTCCATCTTGTGTCACGCTTGAGTCGTTGACCTCACCCGGCATCGTCGATCGTTCTGGACCTCAACTCTCCAAGTCTAGTCCGATCTTCCTCGCCGTTGACCGTCGTTGACCACCAAGCAACTGCACAACCACGGACAAGCAAACACGAATTCGGGAATAAGTTCTTCACAACTTGACCCATGTTAGTCAAAACATGCATCATGCAAACCATATGCCATGGAACCCATGTACTTGACCTAACAAAACAGCATCGCCACGAAGTTGGCCGATGATCAAGTAGTAACCGATCGGCCGCTCGGGTGAGCGGTCGGACCGCCCCTTGGCGGTCGGACCGCTCCACAATGAGCCGTCGGACCGCCTGAGACTTAGCGAAATTCAAGCCCTCAAATTCGAAACCTTAAAACTTTAAACCAATAGAACTTTTCTTGGAGACTCCAAAATTATGAGACCAAGTGCATTGGGATCCCTCACTTGCCTACAACACCTATTTTTGGCCCACTCGTTTGACCACTTTGGTCACCGCCGTCCGACCGCCCCACATGGCCGGTCCGAGATTTAGGACCGGATCGGACCGCCGTGCAAGGACGGTCGGACCGCCCTGTCTAGTAAGCCTGTAACTTTGTCGAAAACACGTGAAACGACAAACCGTAAACGCCATTGCCAATTGTCACATCATCCTAAGATCTGGAACATATCCCCATGAAATCCACACTTCAGCTGGACCCAAGATTGCCAAGAAGCATTCCAACAGCTCAAAAAATACCTCGCCAAACTCCCTAGCCTAGCGAGCCCGGCCGGAGGGGCAACCCTTTTGCTTTACCTCGCGGTCTCGTCTGCTGCCGTCAGCGCAGTCCTTGTTCAAGACGAAGGAACCCAGCGCCCAGTGTACTATGTATCCGAAGCCTTGCAGGGCGCAAGAACCCAATATACAGAGCTGGAAAAACTAGCCTACGCCCACCTCATGGCCTCCCGCAAGCTCCGGCATTATTTTTTGGCCCACGCCATTGTAATTCCCACATCCTACACGTTGGCCTTGATGTTAAGAAACAATGATGCATCCGGTCGCATAGGCAAGTGGGCAGCTGAGTTGGCTCCGTTCGACGTTACCTTCACCGCACGTAGAGCGATAAAATTACAGGCGCTCGCAGACTTCGTCGCCGAGTGGACCCGTAACTTCATGAGACCAGCGCGGACCGGGTTGAGGCACCTTGGGTGATTACCACGGATGGTTCGTGGTGCGCTGCGGGGGCCAGCGTCGCAGCCATCTTGACCGCGCCGGACGGCCGCACAATCTCGTACGCTGCGCACCTGGACTTCCCAACAACAAACAACGCCTCCGAATACGAGGCCATACTACTCGGCTTGCGAAAGGCTAAAACATTGGGCGCGAAGCGCATAATAATCAAAAACGATTCCCGCCTCGTTGCAGGGCACTTAGACAAATCATTCATAGCAAGGGACCCGGAGATGTCGGATACTGGCGGCGGTCGGGCGAAGGAACAACTTCCACGGCATCACCATCGAGCATTCGCGCCCAACTCCAATGGCGGTAAACCGGAGTAGCCAAGATAGCGGCGCCAGCGAAACCCCACCGGATGTGTTATACTCTACACTGCAGGAACCATCAACCGCCCCGGAAGAACGAGGGCCTGAGCCCGAAGCAATGGATGTGGCAACAGGGACTTCACCGTCCCGGGAGTCGAGGCGATTCTGCGGTCGAATGTGATGGCGGGACCCTATCGAAGATACCTTGAAGGAGAAGAGCGAAGCCAAGCGGTAGGGCAACCCGCCTAAAGCAAAACCGTAACTCTTTGTATCATCGGCGGCCACTGTACAAGGGAGATGTCTGCGCCCATTCTTTGCGGTGCATCTCCCGGTAGAGGGCAATCCTTCTAAGAGAAGTACGAAGGACTCTGCGGGCGCACAAGCGCCTCGGGCCTCGGGGAAAAACTTTCGCCATGGTTTTTCTTGGCCTCACGGCGGCAGGGACGCCGCAGAACACAGTGCGGCCGCGCTAGGGTGCCAATGGGCGACCATCAATCAAGGCCCCACACCGCGCGTTCTGACCACTTGCTCCAATATGGCCCTTCGCACGATGGAGCCTCGACATCATCGGGCCCTATCCCACCGCCAAGGGTAGCCTGCGTTTCGCATTCATCACCATCGAGTACTTCTCCAGATGGGTCGAGGCTGAACCAGTGGCCAAAATCACGGCCTCGGCGGCGCAACGGTTTGTTTGGAAGAACATCGTGTGTCGATATGGGGTGCCCCAAGACATAGTCACCGACAACGGCACCGATTTGATTTATGACCTTGAGTTTTTGCGAGCATCGGCACCAATATATGCTTCGCATCCATCGGCCACCCCGAATCGAATGGGGCCATAGAGCGCGCCAATGGCAATTTGCTGGCTGGACTCTCCAAGCGTCTCGTAGGGCTCCCAAAGGGGTTGTGGCCAGAAGAACTCCAGAAGGCCTTATGGGCGATCCGCACATCCTCGACAAGAGCCACAGGCTTCTCCCCCTTTAAGCTTCTCTTCGGGGACGAAGCAGTAACACCAGCCGAGATCGCGGGAAGATCTCTCCGGACAACCGCAGCAGGAAGCACAGAGGATCGCGGGGCCTCAATAGATCTCCTAGAAGAGCACCAGGTCAAAGCAATCTCCACAATGGCTAAGTATGTTGAAGGGTCGCTCTGACGCCTGGCAAACCGGTCGAGGATCCGCCTGCGCAGCATGGCGACATGGTACTCAAAAGGGTACCAAACGCAGCAACACTGGGGAAGTTCGAATCAAAATGGAAAGGACCCTACATCATCACACGAAGCACAAGGGCAGGGTCCTACTACATAGAGACGCCAGAAGGACAACATCTGGATCACACATGGAGCATGAGAGCCTCGGAGTAATACCCTAGAAAACAGGCCTGCGCCGGATAGCTCCTCTCCCCGAGTGTACGCAGCACAACCCTCTCGCCTTGCAAAGCACATTTTGACATAAATATACAGCCATGAGCAGTAGCAAAGACGCCACACGGGGCCCGAGCCCCGGCGCACACTAACTCACCCCTCGGGTGTGAAGAGTATAAACTGACACCGCGCATGGCCCGGCCCGTGTACATGCGATAACTCGCAAAGGCGCCACACAGGGCCCGAGCCCCAACCTTACACTAACTCACCCCTCGGGTGTGAAGTGTATAAACTGACACCGCACATGGCCCACGGCCCCGGTAATACACGCGATAACTCGCAAAGACGCCACACGGGGCCCCGAGCCCCGGCGCACACTAACTCACCCCTCGGGTGTGAGGTGTATAAACTAACACCGCGCATGGCCCACGGCCCCGGTAATACACGCGATAACTAGCAAAGACGCCACACGGGGCCCCGAGCCCCAGCGCACACTAACTCACCCCTCGGGTGTGAAGTGTATAAACTGACACCACGCATGGCCCACGGCCCCGGTAATACACGCAATAACTCGTAAAGACGCCACACGGGGCCCCGAGCTCTAGCGCACACTAACTCACCGCTCGGGTGTGAGGTGTATAAACTGACACCGCGCATGGCCCACGGCCCCGGTAATACACGCAATAACTCGCAAAGACGCCACACGGGGCCCCGAGCCCTGGCGCACACTAACTCACCCCTCGGGTGTGAAGTGTATAAACTGACACCACGCATGGCCCACGGCCCCGGTAATACACGCGATAACTCGCAAAGACGCCACACGAGGCCCCGAGCCTCGGCGCACACTAACTCACCCCTCGGGTGTGAAGTCTATAAACTGACACCGCGCATGGCCCACAACCCGTGTACACGCGATAACTTCGCAAAGGCGCCACACGAGGCCCCGAGCCGGCGCACACTAACTCACCCACAGTGCGAGGTGTATAAGCGACACCGAGCATGGCCTGGCCCGATAATACATGCGATAACTCGCAAAGATGCCACACGGGGCCCCGAGCCCCAGCGCACACTAACTCACCCCTCGGGTGTGAGGTGTATAAACTGACACCGCGCATGGCCCACGGCCCCGGTAATACAGGCGATAACTCGCAAAGAAGCCACACTGGGCCCCGAGCCCCGGCGCACACTAACTCACCCCTCGGGTGTGACATGTATAAACTGACAATGCGCATGGCCCACGGCCCCGGTAATACACGCGATAACTCACAAAGACGCCACACAGGGCCCCGAGCCTCGGCGCACACTAACTCACCCCTCGGGTGTGAAGTGTATAAACTAACACCGCGCACGGCGCATGACCCCGGTAATACACGCGGTAACTCGCAAAGACGCCACACGAGGCCCCGAGCCCCGGCGCACACTAACTCACTCCTCGAGTGTGAAGTGTAAACTAATGCCGTGAGCCTCGCTCCAATCGCAGCACTGCAAAGGCACAACTCCGAAAAACATACATTGTTACATCGCAACACTACAACTCCGAAAAACATACATTATTACATCGCAAAGGTACAACTCAGAAAAATATACATTGTTACATCGCAACATTACAACTTTGAAAAACATACATTGTTACATCGCAACACTACAACTCCGAAAAACATACATTGGTGCAGCGCAAAGGTACGACTCCGAAACATACATTGTTACACATCAAGGTCCCACTTTTCCACTTGAGCAGCCCACGAAGCCAGCTCCTCTTCGGAAGAATCGGAGGCAACAAGATGATTGTAACGCTCCATCGCCCATGCAAACAGCTCCCCGTCGGGGACACCAAGACGCACAAGACGCTCGTACGCCTGATCCGCCCCCTGCCCGGCATCAGCCACGCCCAAGTAGTCGGGGGCAAAACCAACGCCTCGCCCCGCCCAAAATGCGTGTATCTCAGCACGACCTCGGGCGGCCTTGCGCTCACGAAAGCGCCAGAAGCGCTCCATGGACCCCTCCGGGTTACGGCGTTTCCAGCGCTACCACCAGGCACCACGATACAAGACCCCGCGGTAAAAAATTTGCAGGGGCCACCCGTGGCGCGCGGGGGGCTTAGAGCTCGCGGGGCGTGCGGGGCACGCAGCCCGCTCAAAATAAGCGTGGCACTCAGCCTCCACACCGCGAGGTGGTGCTACCACTTTCATATTCCACCCTACGGCGGGGCGGGGCCCTCGTTCGGCGGTCCACCGAACCGCCATCGGCCCGTCCTAGAGCCAAAGCGATCGTACAAACCAAACTCAAAACCAGCCATTGTCATTCAACGAAGATATGGATCATTACAAAAACACGCCCCACCCGGCAGGACAAGCCGGAGAAGGGCGGGACAAACAGAAATAAGACGCTAGCCTATGCTACGACTGGGGGGCACTAGGCCGGAGGGTCACACCTTATCGCCAGGAGCGTCCCCCGACCATCGACAGCATCAGGAGCGGCCCCCCGACCATCGGCAGCATCAGGAGCCTTAGCCGCCTTGCCCTTGGTCTTTCGCTCCAGCACCCGTTGCAGCGAAGCCATCGCAGCCTTGCGTCCTTGTGGCGCCCAGAAGGCCTGAGCAAAGGCCTGCGTCGCCCGCGCACAAGCGTTCATCGGCGGCGTCGGACCGGCCACGGGCAAGGAGCGCGCCCCGAGGGCATCAACATGCCCACAACCGCCTTTATGTAGCGACAAGAAGGCCGCAGTCCAGGCAACCTTCGCGCAATGATCACCGTAGGCTTGGGCGGCGGGCAAGAATATCTTGCCACCTCGACGGAGGCGGTCCCGCGTCCGATCAACCTCCGAAACACGGTGTGTTCTCGGCGGTGGCCTGGCCGCGCCGCGTAACGTTGGCCTCCGCTTCCATCGCTGCCGACAAAGACCGCGACACCGACTCGAGCGACTCCGCTCGGCGATCTCCACATCCAAGTCCGCCTTAGCCCGGCGAAGCGTCTGCACCTCGTCGCGAAGGCCCTGCCGTTCCGCCTCTAGCCCGGAAACCCGCACCTCAAGAGCCTTCGCCTTTTCGGCAAGCTCGTCGCGCTCCGCAGAAAGCGCCTCGCTACGCACGAAGGACGAATCCACCTAACATTGGATCTCGCGTACTCCCGCGTAATGTCCGCACCAAGAGCACGGGAGACCATCATTGTCTGCAAAACGATACGATCAAGCACGTACAACCTCGTAAAAAAAACGGGCGTACTCACCCTAGCGGAGTTCGCTTCAATTAGCCTAAGCATCTCGCTCATTGGCATTTTCTCAAATAGCTGAGACACGACGGGCGGGGCGGCAAACCAAGACACCTCCTCGCACACGGTGGCTGCACCAGGACTGATCTTAAAGTTGTTGGTGCACAATGGCCCAAGATTGGCCACGGGAGCGGCCCCGCAAGCACCAGCGACGTCGGGTCCCCACACTAGGCCTGCGCCGCATCAAGTGCCCGCCTTAGAAGACTCGTTGAGGGCTCCTTGATTCCACCACCTCTGAAGTTCCGTGGTGCAAGAAAAAAACAATACCCGGGTCATGGAGCATCTCCAACTACATCAACCATCGTGTCTTGGTTGCCGCGGTATGCGCTGAGAGGGTGTACCACGGAGGAACCCAGAGGCGGGCTCGCAATGAAGAAGGAACCCGTTACGAGCGGTGGAAGCGACCGCTAGAGCCACCGCTCGGCATGGCAGAGGGGCGCACGGCGACCTTGAAGCAATGCGCCCGAGCGCTGTCTTTGAGGTAGAGCTACGTGCTCAGCTGGCCCACCGCACTGCAACGGCATAGTGTCGATCGGCCTGGGAGCATTCAGCTCTTTGGGCAAGCGCCCCTTGCGCCGCTTGCCAGCGTCGGGGTCCGACCGTTCCTCAAGAACGGTGGCTGGGTCCAAGTACGCATGAACGGGCCGCCTCAAGTGCTCCTCGCCGGTGTAGGGGTCCGACCATTCCTCAAGTGCTCCTCGCCGGTGTAGGGGCTGAGAAGCTGCTTCGCAGCACGGGCCGCCTCGTCCACAGGAAGAACTGCAAAAACATAAGGTCAAGAAAGGGAAGACAACCATACCGCAGTAGCAGGGCAACAATTACCGCTATGTCCCTCTGGCAAACCAAGAGCACGAACGCCGTGTGCTTTCGCGCCGAGGCGGACATCCCAACCTCGCGCCAGCGGCCACACCCGAAGTGCGCAAAATTCCTCCACTAAGTCGCGGGTGGAGAACCGCCGCGTCACCGTCAGAAGAAGTTGAAGCAGGGACTCCTCCTCGAGCTAAGCTCGATCTCGGGGGATGGAATCAGCCGAATAGGACCCCTGCACGACCGCAGCCCATCCTCACATGGGGACGTGTGGTAGAACCACATCCGGTCGATCCGTCTCCTCCCAATGATTGCGGGAGGCGGCAGAGCGGCGAATCTTGGAGGAAGCAGCGCCGGTTGGAAGTTGACGCTCCTGAAATTGAGCGTCTCCCCGGTATCTTTCTTTTTTATCGGCTGGCAGCGGGCGTCATGAAGATAGGTGAAGAGCCTACCCTCTCCGGCTGCACCGGCGGAGCGAAGAACCCACTCGAAGACCCCGAGTTTTACAAGGGAGTTCGGGGTCAACTGAGCAAGCTCCACACGGTAGAGCTGCAGCACGCAGCTCACCAACCCCACGCATAAAAGTCAGAGGCCCGCGTCGAGGTAGGAGCAGAACAGAACAGCCTCGTTCCCTCGGGGTGCGGGAACCGTCTCCACCCCGGGGGCCCAAACGAGGGAAAGGTCCGCAACTTTTCCTTCCTTCGCAAGTACTCGGAGGACCGCAGGCGTCACCAGGGACCGGCCCAGCTCGTCAGTAAGTATCGTCGGAGCCCCCTCGTCTCGCACGCGCTTTGTCATCTAGCAGCAAGATGCGGCAAGAAAGCGCAAGAAGTAGACAGCGAAAAATGAAGAGCTACAACTGAGCCAGGGGGGCCGCAACCCCTGTATTTATACACGCCCCAGGGCCATGAAACGATGGGGCACGGGAATCGAAGAGACATGACTGCCTAGCAAGTGACGCGTGTGCCCTAAAACCCAACGGTCGCGCACCAAAAATGAAACGACGCGACTCATTAACGAATCGGCGCAATGGTCAAGGAAGCGGCGCGTCCCATTAATGACTAATCGCATCGCATTAAAGCAACGAGCTACCGCCAGTCCAAACGGGTCCAGCAAATGGCCACAAGGATAGGTCATGCCGAAGGCAGCTCCGCCAGGCCGAAGGGGACGGTGTGCCCAAGCCCTTCGTTGAAAAATGGCGCGGTTTCAGCCATGGCGAAGCAGGACCTCGACCGCGAGGGGCTTGTCGTAGGGATGGCCCTACCAGCCACAACGCCCAGCCGAAGCACCCTGGAGGACCTCCGAAGCCCCGCGAGGCCCGGAGTAGCAAGACCTTCGGCCACCGGCGGGCCAAGCACCGGAGGACCCCGAAGCCCGCGAGGCCCGTGTAGCGAGACCTTCTGCCACCCGGGCGGCCGAGCACCGGAGGGCCCCGCCCGCGAGGCCGGACCAATAAGACCTTCGCCACCGGCGGGGCGGCGGCCGGAGGACCCAGAAGCCCCGCAAGGCCAAGAGCGGCAAGACCTTGGGCCACCGGGCGGGTCGGCACCCGAGGACCACCGGCCCATAAGGCCGGAGCGGCCGAGACGACCGGGCCACCCGGCGGGCCAGAGCACCCAGGAGGACGCCGAAGCCCGCAAGGCCCGGCAATGAGACCTTCTGCCACCCGGGCGGGTCGGAGCACCCCGGAGGGCCCCCGAAGCCCCGCGAGGCCCAGAGCTGAGAGGTCCTCAGGGCGAACCCGAGGCCTCTACTACCTCTCCTGGACCAGAGACTCTGGTAGGGTGAACCGAGTCCAGGAACGCGTACCATGGACCAAAGCCTAGGCGTAGGGGCGAGGAATGTCCCTGCAACCCCTATGGATGTTGTACCATGGTAGGGTCAGAAGGGTAATATACAAAACCCCCACAGGGGGCTATAAATAGGGGATCACCCCCCCCCCCCTTTGTGGGGGTGAGAAAAAACAGCAAGTGCGAATTCCCTAGCAATAACCATCTCGTTCTTGTCACTGGCTAGTCCCCTCCCGAGGATCCCCGGAGCCCTCTTGGGCTTGTCCGGGGTCCCCCCTCTTTTACTGTGTAGCTCGTTTTTTGCTACTACACACAGGTTTGTTCTCATGTTTCCTAACATCAAGTATTCTCAATTTCTCCTTAATATGACTTTCAACCTTACAGGCAAGTATAGACAAATGAGAGATAGAATTATATTCTTGGTCTTATGGCCTTTAAATAAATAGATATTCTTATTTTTCAATAAGCATAATTTGATCCATCAAATAGAGGTTACCTTGCCTAAAGACATACCCTCTGATGAACCCGAAGGTCCTTGTTTGTTGGCTCGATCTTTCGATGAGAAGATAAATTTGGTAGAACTCGCTAAACTCTCACGATCCTGGCTGCGAACTTGCAAGGTTCGAAACCATGCAATCGCTGAACTGCTCAACAAGTCATTATCAACCGTGCACGAATACCCGGATGACCTGATCACGAAGATCAATTCCTGCATACACCGAAGAAGCACGCAAGAACAAGGTAAAACACAATCTGAATTTTAAATATATGATTGGGTTCAAAAGGTGGAATTCCGTAGAGGTTCTTTACGGTTGGTCTAGTCGACACAAGCATAGAACGAGGGTTTTCACATTGGAGAAACAAATCAAACGAAATCCGAGAAAACTAGAGGGGTGCGTCCTCCTTAAATAGGGGATGAGGAGCCACAAATCAAAAAGAAATAGTGGGGTGGGACTAAACTCGTAGGTTACTGTTCATGTGAACAGTAACCGCACCCCAAGTGGGCCGGCGGCATATAGGCTAATTCTGGTACGATTACAAGGCCCAAATCAGTGATATAGTATTTTTTTGATGATTTTGAAGTCTACAAAAGGAATTTGGAGGTGAGGCTAGATCCGTTGGAAAGATCTCGTCGTTATCTTTCCAACAAGCCCAAGAACACTCAAATCGGACTCTGTTTGCAAAAGTTATGTGTGTTTAAAGTCGGTACTGTCTCCGGAGGCCAAATTGGATTCCAAAACGTGTCCAGCTCGAATTCTTGCTTAGCTTGGACAAAAAGTGATGTGATGCTGCACAAATATACATTTTCATCATTAGGTAGCATCATATAGTTCATATAATATAAGTACACTCCTAAAAACGAGCTCACCTGATAATTTAAGTGAAGCGTACAAGCTCTTGTAATTGGAATAGCAAGCATAGCAAATGTGGTTGTATCCATAAGGGTCATGTCCTCATCATCCTCCCCTTCTTGAAAATAAAGCCGTCTTCGGCTTTTGATAAGCTGAAAATAGGGTAACAAAGAAGCCAAGGTGTATGCATGGTATATGTATATGTCATCTTTTTTAACGGTTCTTTGTTGTTGCACAATTAATGTTTTAAAACAGCAGCGTTCATAAAAGCCTCATATTAGTCTCATAACACATTGTTGTCATTAATTAGTAAAATTATTTTTAGGAGCCTAGATGCTTTCATCAGTTCGTATCTGGTCGAACTAATCGACCTACCTCTGTATTCTCCCCTTGCCTCACGATGTCTGATTGAACTCTAGGTGAGATATTTTGTCATCTATGGACCGTTCAATACTTTCTCTATCAAGTGACAGATAACTTCATCTGGTCGACACTTCGACCACTAGTGGCACAACCATGCACTTTCTTTATCCGACCACATCGAGGGGTCTAGGTATATCTCTCCTATTATGTTAGGAGGGGCAAATATCATATCCGACCAGTCACATCCCTCTGCATATTTCGTAGCATACCCAGAAGATATCTTTATAACTATCTAGTTACGAAGTAACATTTGGCAATCTTTAATTGTACTATTACATATGTAGAAAATAATGCTGATATCAAGTCTAAGAATTATACATCACCATTGCTTGAGACCAACTTGATGACACATAAAATCATAACAATCTCAATAGTGTCTCAAAGTGGGTCAATCCAACACCACATTTTCTAACATGTGTTCACATTATTAATTCGATATCCCCATATCCATGATCGGTGAAACATGGTAATCAATCAATACATATGCTGGTCGATAAGTCACTAGTGTTTCGACCTGTGACATCCAACTAGGGATACATTTAGAATGACATCATATAAGTTAAAGAGCTTCATCAACAAGTCACATACTTATCAATCTTTATAAATGATATTTCATCCAAGAAACATAATAATATTTATTCTATAACTCACATATATAGATGTGATACAACCATCTCTATGATTGCCTCTATAACATATCACAAACAGGCGGCGCAGAGGTCTGGGCTTGCGGCGGCGACGGTGGCTCGATGGCGCTCTCTAGGAGGCGAAGTGAGCACAAGCTCGGCGGCGACACGGGGAACACATCGGGACACCCGGGGAGACTGAAGAATGGCCGAGGCGACGACAACCGGAGGCAGAGAAGAAGGCATGGCGGTGACATGCTACGGTGGTGGAGAGGCGAAATTGAGGTGGGATCATGGTAGGAGGATTGGGAACATGATGTGACTCGATCGAGAAGACTAAGGCGGCGGTACAGCAGCGGGTTCTCGGGGTTGATGAGGCTAGCAATGCGTAGAACGCGCCGGGGTGGACTTGATGACAACGATGGCACGGCCGGAGACTCAACGTCGGCGATGAAACCGGCGACGAGGACTTGTTGTGGCCGGCAACTTCTCAACGTTGATTCGGCGAGGTGGTCGTGAAACCAGCAAAGGCGGCTAGGGCTTCCAAGGGCAGAGGGTGAGGCGGAGATTTTGACGTGGCGGCGACGCGTACAAAGGCATGGGGCGGGAGAGTTGCTGTTGGGGATGGCGACACCTGCGTGCGGGAGCTAGAGACCAAAACTGTGACAAAGGCGATGGTGGCAAGAGGTTGACGGGTGGGTTCCAGCGACAGTGACTGCGGCTCGGGCTAGAAAACAGGCTTGCAACGAAAGGAAACGGGTTGAGCAACTGGGCTGGGAGGAAAAGGAATATGGCCCGAGAGAATAACAAAATTGACCCAAAGGATTTTTCGTAAAAGAAATGACTTAATATTTTCCAAAAAGATATCAAATAAAGCCGAGCTCAAAGAAACAGCAAATAAACTCTAAAAATTCTCAAAAAATTCCAGAAAATGCTCTGGAACTCAAGCGACCCAAATAAAACAGTTTTGAATTTAATTAAAGTTTAGATTATTCAAATTAAATAATTTTAATTTCTAAAAATTTAAATTAAGTTTTAACTTAAACGAGAAAATTCAAATATATTTTTTATTTTTAAAGGCTTCGAAAGAACTTCAAATTTGGTATATTACACCTTAACGCCCATGCAAGGACAGGGAGCTGCGTACCGGTACTCCCAATCCATCTTGGAGAGTGGTTAACTGTTTATGTGATTGGCATTATGCATACTCATTCATCACATATCTATGATGATCGCATCAAGTAATTGAAAGTAAACTGGAGAATTGTGCACAAACATCAAACGCTAGAAGCTACTTGCCTCAACCCGGGAAGACCTTAGCTCTTGGGTGGATGGTGCTCAGTTGCTCACCCACACCAAGGCGCACTAGAACCTGATATCACATGGTATAACACTTCAAGAAACAATACAAAACAAAGGGAACAGTACATATGAAATCCTGCACTCGTATACAACGTTCTCCCTTCTCCCCGAATTACAAGTTTGGTTGTCCCAATATTTTAGAAGCATAACTTGCAACCCAATAGCCAAAAAATGCTAAAAAAAACTATTTTTGCAGAACTGTACAAGATTATCTTCAAATCATAGCTGGGACAGATTTAGGTCATCAAATACCGCAAACATGGCTACGGAATCTCCTTTGTTTTTTGTCTTTTCATCAGAGACCTTCTCCCTTTCATATATACTATATTGTATCTATAATTGTTGGTTGTATTATAAAGATATTCAGAAGATGAAACATGCAATAGAAGGATCACTGGAAGCTGAAATGTGAACGTTGATTAAAACAGGGTTTAACCTAGTGATCGGTATGATATGCGAAGAGAAGAGGCAGTATATGCAATGCATCGATGGATATACCAGATTCTAGAAAAACAACAGCCAGCATAACGTGAAAGAAATATACTGTGGATGCTTATCTCCTTCGGCAGCAGGTAAGCAATGTAGAGAAGGCGGTGTCTGTTTCGTTTACCTACACACGGGGCGGATCTAATGCCGGCCCAGGCCTCGGGCCGGCCCAGTGCATTACAACACATCTTGATACTTTACATGGTATTTTTTAATGGGTTTTTATTTTTTTAGCTGATATTTTTTGCTAGGCCTCGGGCACATCTTGACACATATGTTTAGAAGTACAAATGGGATAGTAATTTTTGGCAAACAAGTAACGAAAACAATAACTAACTGTGTAGGACAGATAAGATGGAAAGCCATCTAGAGGATTGCATGCTGTTCCAGGAGAGGATATATAACACATGAATATAGCTGTCCCTTGGAATGCACTACAGTTCTTCTTTTTTTTTGTGCGTGTGTGTGTGGGTGGGGGTGGGGGGTACTTACTGCCTAAATTTTTGAGTTCATCAACCACCGTTGCCCTTCGCTTAGAGCCGCCTACCTCCCACATCCATCAGTTGTGTAGCCACAGCTTAGATCCGACCGGATCTGGGCCCACCGGCTTGAATCCAGCAGTGGTCGGAGGAGAGGGAGAGAGGCGGCGGTGGAAAAAGAGAGCGGGCGAAAGAGTCCGATGGGAAAACGCCCCACTCAGGCAATTCGCATATGCAGCCGCCGACCAATTTGGGGGGGGGGGACCGAACTACATTCTTCCCCTTGTTCGACATCTCACCGCCGGGACGAGGCGCACTGCACTGCACGTCTTGTGGTAACGGTCTATTATCTCTTGCTTACATGATATCCTAGTTTACGTAGTAGAATTTTTGAATTGACAGCTAGCGTAGTCTACCCGTATCCCTTCAGTGGTATCAGAGCCATCCTGTATAGTTTTTGATCTAGATCAGTCGCATATACTTCATGTGGATGGAACGGTCTAGGCACTGGTTGATAAGATCGATCGGTGTTCAGCAATAGTAGATGGGTTTGCGAGGAGGTATGAGCTAAAAGGACTAGATGATTTACTCGACTTGTTTTCGACTGTCTTGCATGATACTCCTACCAGTCGGTGTTCCACCATCGGAGTATGCCTCAATATGTGGTCGTATCAAGGTAGTGATCAGATTGATTCA
The DNA here is from genome assembly GCA_036346395.1 of Hsuehochloa calcarea. Classification (NCBI taxonomy): domain Eukaryota; kingdom Viridiplantae; phylum Streptophyta; class Magnoliopsida; order Poales; family Poaceae; genus Hsuehochloa; species Hsuehochloa calcarea. The sequence goes on from CM070612.1 coordinate 11,723,935, forward strand.
AATAGGGTTAATATGATTAATCCGATGATTTCCAAGTAGTGATTAGAGCGGGACCGCTGTGGTCGTAGCCGCTTATATGGTATTATGTGTTTATGTCACCCGATAGAATTGGATTATATGCATAACTCATTTTTGCAGGGATTGTCACTACTACAGAAAAGCTCATCACAGACGGTTTGTAACAGTCATCACAGACGGTTTTTGAACCGCCTGAAATTTTATGTCTGTGATAATAGCGGTTATCCTGAGCGGTTGAAAACCGTCATGTGATAAGTCTTATCACGCACGGTTCCAACCACGAACCGCCTGCAGTGATTACGTAGTATCCGCAGACGGTTCGTGGTTGGAACCGCTCGTGATAAGTCTTTAGACCTAATTAATTTTTATCGTATTTTCAGCTAGCCTTAGGAATTGCTAGCCATGCCCTCTGAAAACTAGCAAGCAGAAACATATCACAGATAATTTTTGACAACTCAAAGTGATCATTGAACTCAAAATCAATTACAAAAGAATGTTTCAAGTATATATTGTCGCTAGAGTTACAAATTGAATTACAACCAGTCAAAGTGAATTACAATATTGAATCAATTGTTTCGAGGTCGTTCATCGGTGTCGACGGCGTGAAACTCTCCGTTGGTGTTAACTATGTCTGGCTTGATGAAGCCGCAGAGCTCCCCTCGAACGTGCGTGACCTGGTCCATCTCGAGTGCATTTAACTCTATGTTCAAGCCCTGTCATTAGCAGGAGTAAAGTAGTAAGCATATATATTTAAATTTATAATTAGGAAATAATTATTACGAGATTGACAAACCTGGGGATAGTGCGTCCTAGAAGCAATCAACAGCTGCATATGATGGCATACGTAGAATGCGCATAGGTGATCTCGTTTTTCTTGGCGATCCTTTGCAAAAATAGAATTACATATATATGTACAGTCAGTTCGAGACGCAATATTACGGAGTATGATATATGATTATTGTGTTGTAGCGCGTACCGGAAATCGCATCCTGTGGGTCAGTGTGGCGCTCGTTCCCTTGTATAAACCTCCCTCGGCAACATAGCCGATAAACGCCCTACATGATTCAAAAAGTTATCCTTGTCCATTTCAAACGAAGGAAGACTACAATAGAGTTATGTGCGGAGGAAATGAACATACCTGTCGAGTATTCCTTTAAGAAGGGTAAACCTAAATAAGTTGCGTACACAATGATTACATAATCAAATAGAAGTTACCCATTGAACCTAAATATATGATATGTAGTAAATAAAATATATGAATTTGCACAAAAAAACTGCAAAGGAGAAGGAAATATTGCAAACAAACAAACACACATACATGGATGTAACGGTAAGTACATGTTAAACTTATAGCGGTCAGTAGGTTCGATTCCTGACAGATCCAGGTGCATAGCATAAAACGATAAGAGCAGCCGGTGTCTAAACTCGTATACCTTTTTACGAGGGGGTAAAACCGTGGTAAAGACACGTCCGTCTAATAGCTTTGCGGATATAAAATAACACATTTTTTTTTATTTTGGACTAAATGCAATTTAAGGGATTGCATTTCTAAACAAGGATGAACTATTCTCGTCAATGGCAAATGATGCGGCCTATATTGTACAATATAAGATCATCTACACACTGTATTCCTTCTACAAATATTGCTGCAGAGCTAGATCAAACACAGATTTTTCCAAGGTGCGGATTACTCCGAATGCATCGCGCTAAACAACAAACACTGCCACTGATGATTCCCATAGCTCTCTTAACAAAACACTCAACTAGAGAAGTAAGAGTCACAGTTAACAATCCACACTCAATTCACTGCCAACAACCATCCATTGACATTCAAGATCACTGCCAACCCCTATTTATCAATGAACTGGGGAGGCAATAAACCTCAACCAACAATCAATGCCTCCGGCTCGACCAACAACTGGCCTCGGCAGCAGTTCATGGCAGCAAAATACTCAGGCATTACTGACGTTGTTCAAACCACAGAGATTCACCAAATATTTGCAAGTTTTACCACCAAAGCTAATTGCCAGATTAGCTAAACAAAGAGCTACTACCACGATGAGAGGGGGCCATCGGCGGACATAGGTGCCGAGAGGGAGAGAGGGCACAGAGGGGGGGGGCGGTAGAGAAGTAGGGGAAAAAAGGGGGCGCTCTCGGGCGGCGGCTACCGGCGGCGGGCGGAGGCCGGAGAGGCGGCGGGGCCGGTGAAATGGGATGCCGAGGATAGGAGGAGGCCAAAGGAGGTGGTGGCGCGGCCGAAGCGACGCTGAGCAGGGAGCGGCGGCGGCGGGAGCGGACGGAGGGAGTGGAGATGAAATAGAGGTGCGCAAGGGCATGAGGGAGGAGAGGGGATGCTCACCAAGTCTTCGGTGGAGGCGGGGGTGCACCGGAGTGGGCCGGCGATGGCGCCGAGGGGGTCGGAGGGGAGGTGCACGACCGCCTTGCGGGATGGACGAGGGTGGTGGGGCGAACCTTCCGCAGCACCGAATCGGCCAGAGGAGCACCGGTGGCCGGAACGGGGGAGGCGGCGTTGGGCAATTCTGGGAAGTGTTAAGAACTAGGGCAACAATTCGAGCGGCACACTTATATAGACTAACATCACAAACGGTTCTTTAATAGAACTATCTGTGATTATTTATCACAGACGATTCTATTAAAGATCCGTCTGTGATAACCCTAAACATCACAGACGGTTCTTTAATGGAGCCGTGCGTGATGTGAGAATCCTGAGCATTTCCCATTAAAGAACCGTTTATCTTTGTCGCGTCAGGCTGCGTCGAATCTGTCTTTGTGAGTAATCGAGATCGAACGGTTCAAGTGAACGGGGCGATCGGCCGGTCCGATCGGCCACTCAATCCAGGTCGTTGATCTCCAAATCGGACAGTTCAAGTGAAAGGGGCGATCGGCCGGTCCGATCGGCCACTCAATCTAGGCCGTGATCTCCAAATCGGACGGCTCGGATCCAGTAGCGGGAAGGCCCGAGTGGTCCGAACGGGTACGAGATCTGGACCGGAGGATCTCCATCGGACGGCTCTCACACGACGCGGTTAGGCGGTTGAGCTGAACCGCGAGACTCGGGTCGGAGTCTGACTCGGGTTCGAGCCCGAGGAACAATGATTCCAGATTTTGAACTGAAAGGCTGAGATGATTTGGGAATTTCCAGAGGTAGCTCCACAGCTCCAAAAATTCTGAAATTTTTACTTAGTGATCAACCATGTATGAATTTTCCAGAATTTTTCATACAGTGCATTGCCCGCTAGAAAATTCACAAGCTGTTGGACAGGGGGTTTGACCAGGGAGACAAAAGGTTTGACCAGCCCTTAAGAAATAACAAATAATTTCTAAAAATTATGAAATTTCTCAGGGAGGTTACCCATATGATCAAGAATTTAGGAAAAATATTTCCCGAGGATGATCATAAGGTTTGACTAAAAGATCTTGAATTGCAACACTTCGAGTCAATAACCTTAATTGAATTTGAAGTCCACATTTCAAGGAGATAAATTCTAGAGAATTCAAATGACAACAAGAATGCATCCAAAAGTTTTAATTTATCCTCATTTTCATACATTTGAAACACAACTAATTACCGGTCGGCCAGCCAAATCGGTCGATCATTAAGGGTGGCCGGTCCGATCGCTTGATGACACATGATGATCGACCGAGTTAGCACCGGTCAGACCGCTAGGCCACAGAAGCAACGCACTTTTAACTTTTTCTCAAATGACAAAACACATTTGCCCATTTGTGTGCATTTTTAGCAAGGTTTCAAAGATGATATTCTCAACAAGTTGATAACTCTAACAAGTCTGCATTAATATCAACATTAGAGATGACAAGTCCATAACACATGTTAACATCAAATTACAATGGAATACATGCTTAATTGAAATATAGTACTTCATGATGATCGACACGCATATAGCTAGCTTCCTCACTGGGTTCTTCCTCCAGTCTGATGCCGTCTCCGAAAGGAGGCAACTCGTCAAATTGATTGTACTCTTCCTCATCCACGACATTCTCAACTCCGACAATCCTTCTTTTCCCATAAAGAACTACGTGGCGGTTCTTATTTGCTGGGTCCGTTACATAAAAAACTTGAACAACTTGCTTAGCGAGTACGAATGGTTCGTCCTTGTATCCGACACATAAAAAATTTGCTAGGTCCGTTACATAAAAAATTTACCGCTTCTTCTAGATGTTTTTCTGAGGGGTCCTTAATTTACGTCCCTTTCCAAGCACAACATTGATATCCTTAACCATATCATAGACCTCTTTCCTTCTAAAAGCCCTTGGAGCTGAATCGTCCTCCTTATTTTCGTCGAATTGTTTCTTCATCTTGCGGTATGGGTGAATCCTGGGAAGGAACCTACGGTGACGCATATACACAGTTTTGTGCGAGTTGTTCAGCCATACACTCTCGGTACCATCTAAGCAGTGCGGACAGGCTTTGGCTCCTTTTGTACTGAACCCCGACAGGTTACCAATGGTAGGAAAATCATTGATGGTGCAGAATAACATGGCGTGTAAAGTGAAGTTCTCTTGTTTGTACGCATCCCATACTTGTACCCCTTCGTTCCAAAGTGTCACAAGATCTTCCAGCAATGGTGCTAGGTACACATCAATATGGTTTACAGGTTGCTTCGGCCCTTGGATAAGTAGTGACATCAAAATGTATTTCCGCTTCATACACAGCCAAGGAGGAAGGTTGTACATACATAGATTCACGGGCCAGGTGCTATGTCGGCTGCTCATGTTACCGAAAGGATTCATTCCGTCCGTACTCAACCATAACCTTATGTTCCTCGGTTCCGCACTGAACTCTTCGAAGCTCCGATCGAAGTTTCTCCACTGGGCAGAATCAGCAGGGTGTTTGAGCTTCCCATCTTTCTTACGCTCCTCCGAGTGCCAATGCATCAATCTTGCCTCCTTTCGGTTCGCAAATAAATGCTTCAAATGTGGGATCACATGCAGATACCACAACATCTTAGTAGGAGGTCATTGCTTCGCCTTAGCAGTATTCTTACGCTCTTATCGGGATGCTTTGCATACGGGACATACATACATGTCTGCATACTCTTTACGGTAAAGGATACAATTGTTCGGACATGCATGTATTCTTTCTACTTCCATTCTCAATGGACAAATAACCTTCTTAGCTTGGTAGGTCGTGTTGGGCAACACGTTTCCCTCCGGAATGATGTCAGCTAAGAGACCTAACAACACCGTAAAACTCTTGTCGGACCAACCATTGCTTGCCTTCAATTTCAGCAGTTCAAGCACGGTTGACAACCTTGTGTATTCCGCCTTGCAGCCAGGGAACAATGGTTTCCCCGAGTCCTCCATTAAGCCCTCGAATTTACAAAACCCTCTCTCACCGTAGTTCCCTTCCGCATCGCGTAGCATCTGATCCAGATTGTCATCATACGACCTATCCTCATCAAAAGCACATTCCATACCCTGCATATCGTTGACTTCCTCGGCGATGTCGTCATTCTCGACTTCCTAGATAATCGCTCTTCACCGTGACTGCTCCAACATGTATATCCTTTTTTGAAACCCCTTCGTATTAAGTGAGCTTCGATCTGCGCCGGGTTGTTATATATTTTCATATTACCGCAATCAATGCATGGATAATACATAAATTTTATCCCCTTTCTTCAACATATCCTGCTCGGCGGCTCTTCTAAAAGCAAACACGCCATTAATATACTCTTCACTCACACGGTTCTCAATGTACATCCAGTTTCGGTCCATCTACACGTTTACGCACGTAACAAATTAATTAGTGTTAAATTATATTAATAAACCGCAAGTACCCTTCATAATGACCAAACACATTAGTGATTAGTCTAGAGTAAATATAAAGGGTTACAGATCGTTACACATTAGCGATTAGTCTAGTGCAAAAATAAAGGGTTACAGATCGTTACCCTTCTCTCCAAGGTGGCGCAATGTGGGAGGAGGCAGCAGAGGTGCCGCAATGGGGGAGGAGGAAGCAGGGGTGACAGCTCAAAACGGAATGGACAGCAATGTGCATGGAAGGAGGCAGCAGCAGCAGGGTGGCGTAACGGGGGAGGAGGCAGCAGCAGCAACAGGGTGGCGCAATGGGGGAGGATGCAGCAGCAGCAGGGTGGCCAATGGGGAGGAGGCATCAGCAGCAGCAGGGTGGCGGCGCCTGAAATGGAATGGGCAGGGGGGCCTGTCAGGAGCATCTATTTATAGAGGTAGTATATCACAGACGGTTCTTGTAAAGAACCGTCTGTGATTCTATGTGTTATCACAGATGGTTCTTTACAAGAACCATCTGTGATAACACATAGAATCACAGACGGTTCTTTATACGAACCGTCTGTGATACGTCCACATCACAGACGGTTAACGAATAACCGTCTGTGATAATTTTATCACAGACGGTTCCCAAGGAACCTTCTGTGATGAGGCGTCTTCTATTGCCTGTTTTATAGTAGTGTGTGTGAATAGTATGACCCATTGTGTATGTGATACATGTATGGATTTCTTATGGCCTACGTGTCATGCTGTGAGATAACCATCGAGCTACATATTATTGTATAACAGTTTGCGTACCAACATGTGATGCTTGATATTATCACCTGTAAATCATTACTAGCTCTTAGGAGTAATTGCTTAATAGATGAATACGGTCGGAGACTTCAACATGATAGTAGGAGGACAGGAAGCATGGTGATGGAGATCGTCATGTTAAGGGCTATACTATTTCATAGTTTAATTTGATTATCTGTGAATGTTTTTTCCTATCAAGCTATTTGATCATGTTTTATCATTATATGTTTTAACATGGTAGATTACTATCCCTCAAGAAAAATTAAGCCAATTTGATGCCTTTCCAACTGCTGCGCCTGTTACGATTTTGATCGTTAATTGGTAGGTCTACCAAAACAGAGTGCCATTGACTATATTAATAGGATGGGGTGGGTGTCGGACACCTATATGCATAGTATTAGTTTAACTTGACAAGGCTATCAAAACAGTTTAGGGCCTTGTGATATAGTGTTGGTCGTCGGGGCATAGAGATTCCGCCCAACAGATAAGAGTCATATGTGATATGATTGACAAAATATGTGATATGATTGACAAAAAGTTACCTACCTAAAATCACTAGGTTTCTACCAATGATGCCAAAGCTCACTAGGTCTTAATGATGTTTGGATCTTGAACTCACTATATGATGTTTGAGAGAAACATAGTTTAGAACATATAGTGGGAGTATCTTTTGTTGACTATTGATCATTAAGTTTGACTAGGTATGGACTGGTCGTATAGTAATACGACCAGATCCAAGCTAGTCGTATAGTGATTTGACCAAATCTAGTCTAGTCGTATAGTGATATAACCGGATCCAGACTAGTCATATAGTGGTATGACCTGGTCCAGACTAGTCGTATAGTGATACGACCGAGTCCAGACTAGTCGTGTGGTGATACGACTGGATCTAAACTAGTTATATGGAGATACGAGCTGGTCGTAGACTGGTCGAACATGACCACTAACATGTGTGTCTAATAGAAGATATTACATAAACATAGTGCCGAATTTTTGCGTATATTTCTGTTGTAGATCATGGCACATACTACTTCTTATGCACCTACCTTTAATTTGCAATTTTTCTTGAGAAAGAAAAATTGAATGGAACAAATTTCATTGTCTGGTTTCGAAATTTAAGAATTGTTTTCAAACAAGAAAAGAAGGAATATGTTCTAGAGGGTCAGTATCCCAAGGAGCCAAATGTTGATGCTACTCGTACTGAAAAGAATGCTTATGAGAAGTATTGCAATGACGCAGTCGATGCGCACTACCTAATGCTTGCGACCATGAACTCTGAGATTTAGACGCAATATGAGACCACAGACGCTTACAATATGATTGTGAGCCTGCAGGGTATGTTTCAGGATCAAGCAAGGGCAGAGAGGTTTAACACTTCCAAGGCATTTTTTTCTTGTAGACTGTTAGAAGGTAACCCGGTCAATCCTCATGTGATCAAAATAATTGGTCACATTAAGAGCTTACAAAAGCTTGGTTTTCCCTTTAGCCAAGAGTTGGCTACATATTAGATTCTCCAAGCGCTCCTTACGAGGTTCGAGCCAGTCATATTGAATTTTTATATGAATGTCATAGAGAAATCAATGACCGAGTTGCATGGCATGCTTAAAGGTGCTGAGGAGAGCATCTAGAAAAGTTCAAATCATGTGATAATGGTTCAAAAGACTAATAGCTTCCAGAAGGCGGGTAAGTTGTGAAAGGGGAAGGGCAAAGGAAAGACTCAAGATGAGATCAAGAGTCTCAAGTCTAAGCTTAAGAAGCTCAAGCTGGGTCCTAAGCCTGAATCATAATGTTACCATTGTCATGAGACTAGGCATTGGAAGAGAAACTGCAAGAAGTATTTAGCAGAGATGAAAAAAAAACAAGGGAAGTAAAACTTTCAGTTCAGGTATAAATGTTATAGAAATTAATCTTGCCACTTCTCCGACTAGTTCTTGGGTATTTGATACCGGATCGATTGCTCATATTTGCAATTCGATGCAGGGACTGATAAGGAGTAGAAGTTTGGCAAGAGGAGATGTTGATCTTCGTGTGGGCAATGGAGCAAGAGTTGCTGCATTAGCTATTGACACTTTACCATTAGCTTTACCCTCATGATTAGTTATGGAACTATATAATTGTTATTATGTTCCAGCCTTAAGCAAAAATATTATTTCTGCTTCTTGTTTAGGAGTAGAAGGTTATGAATTCAGAATAAAGAACAATTGTTGTTCAATTTATTTTGAAAATATGCTTTATAGCCATGCTCCGTTGGTGAATAGATTGTATGTTTTGAATCTTGAGGATATGCATATCTATAATATAAATGCTAACAGACTTCAACCTTGTCGGTGTATTAGAACCGATCTTACGTAAAGATTATTTGATTCGGGGGGTCTCCTAAGGATGAGATCACGCAGAGTGGATTGACACGGGATGTTTAGACAGGTTCAGGCCTTCTCCGGAGAGAATAATAACCCTAATCCTGTGTGTATGGTATTCTTGATGATCCAGTAAAGGACTAAAACTATTACAGAGAATAGTGCTTGTGTTTCTACTTGACTAGCCCTTGTTTGCCGTCCTTCTCCTCTCCATATCTCTCTGATTGATGCCCTTATATAGTCGTGAAGAAGTAGCCGTTTCGTCCTACGGAAGATGCGCCTAATTAATGTAATGCTAAGCGCATGATGGTAGTAATTACCGCGCCTTGACTTCTTCACGCCGTCCCGCAATTATCTTCCGAGATAATGGGGTATTTACACACCATTAATACGCGGAATAATAGTGCGTGTAGACCGTTCGATTCCTTAATCAATTGGACCTACCGTGCAGTAGGTTTGATTATAAGGTGGTCGTAGTTTTCCGGTCGTAGAAGGACTTACGATCGGTAGCGATCGTGAAGAACTTACGACTATGTAGTGGTCGTAGAAGGACTTACGACCATGATGTAGTCGTAGAAGAACTTACGACTATGGGGGTGATTGTAGAAGAACTTACAATCAAAGGTTAGGCCTCTCCTTATAGAAATAAGGGTACTTCAGGGACTATGTGACATCATATTTACCCATAATAAAATTACGGATAAAAGATAAAATGAGGATTATTAGATCCTCGTCATCTAGCCCCCCAGCTTCAAGTGAAAGTAACTTACTTGGTGAAGGTTTCGTAAATGGTCTTACGACCATGAAAATGTCGTAGAACAATAGTCGAAGGAAGAACTCTTCGATATTTGAATGCTACTTTGACCAGGAATTTGTTTGGTCAAGAAGGTTGCTTACAACTATCAAAAAGTCATAAGAACCCCTACAACCGTAGTAGTCGTAGTAGGGCGATCGGAGAAAAACCCTTCCGATTGATACTTCCTTTGACCAGAAAGACTTGGTCAGGAAAGTAATTTTACTTGGAGGTGATAAAACAAACATAACTTTCTCGAACAGACCGTCTGGGGAATTGCAAACGATCTCTACAGATCTGTTGATGAGACGGTTCCCGAAGTGATCGCAACCGTGAAGATTGCTTACAACTAAAAGTCGTAAAAACCCCTACGACCGTCTGGTGGTCGTGGCAGGGGAATCGGAGAAAAAGCCTTTCCGATTGATACTTCCTTCACCGAAATACTTGGTCAAGAATGTAATTTTGCTTGGGGTGACGATCGCACCTAATTTTTCTCGAGCGGACCATCTGGGAATTGCAGCCGCTCTCTCGGACTTGTCAGATGAAGCGGTTCGGCGGTACAACCAACTCCTCTGCACCTATAGGCGAGGCGGTTTTGAGCGGCGGAGATCGTCTGATTATAAAAACTTACGGGAGGTAGACTTGGGTTTTACTTTTCCCCAAATCACTCCATTGTTCTTGAGTTCTTGCTTTCTCCGTCCTTGACTCGGTTTCATCTTCTCGCCGCTAACCCAATCAAAAACTTCTTGCTTCGGCGAAATGGCCAAGAGAGTTTACGAATGGGAGGAATCGGAGATGGATGCGGCTAAGATCAAGATCTTGGTTGATCTTGGGAAGATTCGAGAAAAGGCTCGGTGAAGTGGATTAGGCTGTCGGCAAAGATCGCCATCGGGGAAAATGGGCAAATCCGTCTTCCAAGCGTATTGTGAGTGCGGCCTTGATTACTGCCCACCCCTTTCTTACTGAGTACTCGAACACTTTGGGGTGGGCGGGTGAACTTAGGTCCCAATTCCATTACCATGTTGAGTGTGTTCGTGTATCATGCGGCGTACCTAGGGATTCCATGGATCTCGAGCTGTTCCAATATTATTATGGGATGGCTCGACAAACCGAATCGCCGGAAGTCGTGATGCAAGCTCCACGACTCGAAGTCGAAGGAGTACATTGAGCTTTACGGTCTTCGTGGCGGGTGGAGGAAGAGGTGGTTCTCTTTGGAAGGTCACCTCTGAAGACGACCTTTCTTTCGTGGGGAAGGTCTGCTGAAAAGAAATCTTCATGGGATTCAACCCTCAAGATATCAGTAGGATTAGCCCTTATATTCAAGCCATTAAGGACTTGAAGGAAGAAGGGTGACCGGATGGCATGTGGTGAAGGATTTCATCACACGCGAATCGATCCTCTGAAGAAGCGAGCATCTCCTATGTGGAGGTACTCGGGAGAGAGACCCCACGAGAGACTACGAGGAGGGTAAGCAATTGTCGACTTAGTTCTCCGTTTGGTTTTCCCAACCTTGTCTAATATTTTTATCTGCTTACGGATCTTTCACAGTGAGGTTGACTCAGTCGACTCATCTGTGAGAAGTCCCCGCCACTTCGAGGGGTTCCTCAAATCATTGCGGCTTTGTCCGCAGATGAAAGGATAGAGCGCCTAAAGGTAATCAAAAATCTGATTCTTTCTTTAGGGCTTTATAGTCGTAGAAGATACTTACGACTAATGGTGATCGTAGAATATCTTACGATCAATAAAAAGTCGTAGAAAAACTTACGACTTAGTTCTAGTCGTAGAAAAAACTTACGACTAATTAGTGATTCTTCTTTTTCTGTTTTGCTTTACAGAAAGTAGGCATGGAAAATCGTCAGGACGACGAAGAAGTCGTTCTGATGACTATTGGCGCTGGGTTGTCGAAAGACAAAGGCTCGGCTCCTCCCTCGAAGAGACGTCGACTTGTAAAATCTGCCGACAAGGGGGGAGCAAGCTCGAGCTCTGGTCTTTCGACCAGACCCTCTACAAGGCCTGCAGCAGCTGTAATGGTATCTGAAGCCGAGGTCGCAGCCGTCGAAGCCGAGGAGGTTGAAGCAGCTGAACCTCTTAAGCGCAAACCTCGCAAGGCTAAGGTACCCTTCTATTATGACACGGAATCTTTCGCAGTCGGTGCCACTCCTAGTTTTATTAAGCAACTGGAAAGATTTTATGTCTTTTATGAAGGAGGATGCGGCATCAGCACAACCTGCAGCTGAGGGCAGTGCTGCTTCTGGAATGGTCGAGACTGATCTCGTCCATCCAGAGGATCAGGGAAACAGAGCCCTGGTCCCTGTTTCAACTCTGACGGGCGTGGTCGTGAATGGCGCTAATTGTTGAACCTCGACCGGGCGTGGTCGTGGAGAAGAAGAGGTCCTCCGTTGGGAGGATTGCTCCAAAATTCTGGTTAAGACCGAGTGCGGAGTGTGTGAAATGTACTAAAGTGTAAGAAAGACATTTACCTTTTCTTTTCACAACTTTGATTTGCTTTTCTTTATTTGATCAGACTCATTGGCCCAGGAATGCTTCCACGAGAAGTCCATTGCCATCCCTTGACTCTCGGGAGGTAGCAATGGAGGTGGTCAAGCATCACCTTTGGCCCAGGTGGCGATGAAGTCGAGACTCCCGAGTGACTCCCATATCTGCTGAAGTCGTAACTCGACCCTTGAAGTTCGGTATTCTTGTTGAGGTGGCCGCTCGACCACCGAGGTCGTAGAAACAACAGAGGCACTGTGGAAGCCTCTGGTCAAGGTGGTGACCACTGCGCACCGCTCTGGGAAGGAAATCGTAGGGCGTTCCTTCCCTACCCCAAGAGAAATCACGAGAACCGAAGGAGAAAATTTCAACTTCGTGGTGACTTCTTTGGGGCTGCCTCCGTCGCAGGTCTTACGCTACAGATCTCGTGACCAAGTCCCTCATCCCAAAGATATTCCCAATACGGAGAATACCTTTGATAGCGAGCGCCTCGAGAAGGTGTGGTGGGACAAGGTCGCGAGGATAGATAAGTCTGCAGAACCGGACCTTGTATATTCAATGTTTGCTAGGGCGACTATGAATGTAAGTATCTTCAAAATACTTATACATGTGGCTTTCCTTCACTTCTCCTTTGTTCTCTTTTTGCGAAAGCTCGGAGCAAATTCTTTGTTGTCGGTGAGTATCATCGACAACTTTTAGAGCTAAGGCAGGAGAAAGAGCTACTCTGCACGCAGGCGCAGAGGTGGTAAGTCACTTATCATCCATAGTTGTTTTCAACTTAAATACTCGTATAATGTCTTACGAGAATAGTCATGGAAGAAACTCATGACAAAGGATTAGTCGTGAAAAAACTTACGACTACTTACGACCGGATAGTGGTCATAGAAAGACTTACAACCATTCGTAGTCGCAGAAAAACTTACGACTAGGTCGGTGGTTGTAGAAGTACTCACAACCATTGGTGATTTTTATCTCCGTCTCTGTCCTTTGTAGGTTAAGCGGTGATTCAAAGACCTTAGCCGATTAAACTCGACTATGAAAAAGAGGAGTCGAGGAGGCTAAGGAATGAAGTATTAACCCTCTCGGATAGACTTGAGAGGTTGTCTCTGCATCTAAGAAATTGCGGGAAAAAATAAGCGATGAAGTCTTGAACTTAAGACTGCTTTTTGAGTTTTAACCTTTACCTAACTCTCATTTCTTCTTTAGATAAAGAAAATGAGATGAGGAAACTCGGATGAAGTTGGAGACAAATCTTTGGTCATTCAGAGTTTTCCGCATTAGCAAGAATAAGGATCAAGAACTTGAGGTTACGAGAACTCAAGTAATGTAAGTAACTTTTTACTGTTGTCCTTTTTGAGTGTTTTCCTTTTTAATGTCAATTCCTTGTTGTAAATTGCTGCCCAATTGAGAATCCTTGAGGTGAAATCCAAGCAAAGACCTTGATTCGCAATGAGTCCGTCGCATTGCTAAGATGAATCTGAGAGGACATCGAGGCGTGGGAGCAAAAGCATCTTTGAAACCGCTGCTTTCCATCGCGAAGAGGTCAAGAAATTGGATTCTCAATTAGTAGGTAAGAAATGCTTTTACCTACAAATATCTTTGTGTTATGTTCCTCTAGAAGTATTTTTGTTTGGCCAGGTATTATTCTTTTGTAACAAGTGGTGAGAACAAAAGCTTGCGAGGCTTCGACTTGTACCCAACAGAGATGGAGTCGATGAAGACTAGTCTTCAAGGCAACATCACTCTCTGAACAATGTGCTTAGTGAGCTACATTACGAGGAAAAACTCCTCGAGAAGATACTATAGCCGCTCACACAAGTACTATTGGAGAACAAGTCGGAAGATTGCAAGAAATGGTGACCACTCAAAGGCTAATCAAAATTTGAATCAATAAGGGAGGCGATCGAAGGCTGCTTTGTAAGTTACGCTTTGGCGAAACTTAAAGCTCAAGATCCCATGTAATGTTAAACCAATCGAAGCCGACTTATTATCCGAATCGAGGCAAGTCGTCGATTGTGGAAATCTGATCGATTGGCAAAAGGTGGCGGAGGAAATGCACTAGGCTCTCCCCTTGAGTAATCTTGTAACTACTTTGTAAAGCGGACAATTTTTGTTGATGAGTAATATATGATCCGCCTTATTTCACGAAAATCATCTTGTCGAGTAGTTAGTAACTCAAAAGATAATAAGCGAATGAAAGGCGAATGAAGGACTAAGAATTGAAGTCAAATTAATAACTTTATCCTAGCCCCGACTATTTGTTTAGATTGTTTAGACAATCTAAATAAATAGTGTTTAAAACGGTTTACGAAAACAAAGAGAGGTTTATTTAACTTATAGCTTTTATTACGGTTGTCAAGCAATTGGTCGAAAGAGTAAAAGCGACTCGACACTAGGAAGTTCCTTCTAGTGGGCGGGACCACGTGCGTAAAGGAAAGGCTTCGACTAGGTGATGTTTTCATTTCAGACTAGTTTAATCGAACCAAGAACGAAGAACTTGAGTTAAGCAGACGTCTTAGAGGACTTTAGTAATTCGTTCGTCCTTTTGGCGGATTTCGATAAGTCTTTTCTAGTAGCAAAAGTAGGAGGCGAGCGATACTAGGAAGTTTCCTTCTAGTGGGCGGGACCACATGCGAGAGAGGAAAGACTTGACTAGGTGTGTCTCTTCCTTCACCAGTTAAAACAAATCGAGTACACCAAGGTGGTCGAACAAATGTAAGAAAGTGCACTCTACTTAGAATATTTTTGAATTGAGTGAAAAAATAAACTAAGATTTGAAAGAGTTGGCTTTGAGAACATTTCGATTGGATAGAACTGAGCTCTTTGTATTGGCGACAAAAAATGAGTAGCAGTCGATGCTAGGAAATTCCTTCTAGTGGGCGTAACCACATGCGAGAGGAGAAGTTTCAACTAGATGATGTTACTAAGCTTTTCAACCGATGTAAAGAAAAATTGAGTTTTATTTTTGTATCATAGTCGAAATATTAAAAAGCTTTACTCAAAAAATAAGGCAAGAGAGGTAGAAGGAACTCGGACTTTTATTGCTCGAGAAATCGATCACACATAGAATTTGCGTGGCGGTCGATGTTCCAAGAGTTTGAGAGAACTCATCCATCTTCCATCGCTAGTCGTCTCGACCACGCCGAGTTACTTCGACCATTTGTGTAAGGACCTTCCCATTTGGGGAAAGTTTATTCGATTAGACTTGGATTGGCGAGCCTCAATACCAAGTCACCTCTGACAAGGTCGAGGTTGGACCTTACGATCATAGTATCTGCGCAGGCTTGTTGGTAGACCGCCGAGCAATTAAGGCTAGGTTTCTCCTCTCTTGAGTAGGTTAATGTCATCTGCTCGAAGTTGTTCTGATCCGAGTTGTTGAAGGTTTCAACTCGTGTCGACCGCAATTTTAGCTCGGAGGAAGCATGGCTTCGACTCGAACACTAGAAAAAATGGTGTTTCTCCTGTTGCTCATTGGTGGTTGTCTGAATCGCCCATAATATGGAAGGTAATTCTTGTACCCAAGCCCCGGCGCTTAACAAGTGGGTCGAAGACTCGAGTTTTAATTCCTCGCATTATTTGGCCGTTTGCGTTCAACCGCCCCATTACTTTGGGGATGTGCAGCGAAGCATAGCATAACTTGGTACCCAACTCGTCGCAAAATTCACGAAATTTTGCACTTGCGAGTGTTTACCATTATGCGTAATTATCCGACTTGGTACTCCAAATCGACTAATTCGCTTCTCATCATGAACCTTTTCTTTGCTTAGTTGTTATCGATTCTGAGTTCGACTTGATCCATTTGTGAGCGTGTCAATAGCCACAAAAGGAATTGAAACCTCCCGGAGCTTTGGGAAGCGGTCCTAGGATATCAAGCCCCAGTGCAAAAGGCCAAGAAAGAGGTATTGTTTGTAATGCTTGAGCCGGTTGGTGTATCATCTACCATGGAATTGTACTTTGGACACACTTTTTAACCACCTCTTTAGCATCGTGCAGGTGTAGGCGGTAAAAACCTTGTCGAAAGGCTTTACCAACTAATGTTCTCAGAGGAAGCATCGTCCCACGATGCCACTTGTATATCGTGAAGGAGTGTTATTCCTTCGTTTTGCGGAATGCATCGCATGAGTATCCCTTGGGTTCCTCGTTTATAGAGGACTCCTTCAACCAAAGTATACATTTTGGCTTTTCGGGATAATCGATCTGCCTCAAGATCATCTTCGGGTATGGAACCCTTGCAAAGATACTCGTAGATGGGAGTCATCCAGGTATCCTCGTAATCTAATGAGGCCATCTCAAGAGGAGGTGTCTCGGTTCTTCGACTGAGAGGCGGTTTTGAGTTGCTCCAAGAAAACTCCTTTTGGTATTATGGATCGGGAAGAAGCCATCCGAGCAAGTTGGTCTGCGAGGAAATTATCCTTTCGAGGATAAATTGTACCTCGAAACCTAAAAAATGTTTTTCTAGCTTACGTACTTCTGATAAGTACCGAGCCATTGTTGAGTTAGAGCACTGGTACTCTTTCCCAATTTGATTCACGACTAGTTGAGAGTCTCCTCTCACGAGTAGTCGACGAATCGAGAGTGCTTCGCACTCGTATGCCGCCTAGCAAACCGTGATACGCCACATTGTTAGTGGCACGAAAGTTTAATTGTATGGCATACTTTAAGGTTTCTCGGTAGGAGATACGGACCACCCGACCCGAGCCACTTAAAGTAAGTGACCCGTCAAAGTACATCATCCACCGGTCGTGGGAATCGTCTTGGGGATCTGAGCAGTTCAGATTTGTCCATTCGGCGACAAAGTCCGCCAAGATCAGGATTTTATGGCGTTCGGGACACGAAATGGAGGTCGAACTCCCAAGTTCGACCGACCATTTTGCCATGCGTCCATTGTTTCCTTATTATGGAGGATTGCTCCCAAAGGAAACTCGGGCAAGCATGCCTATTTTGTGCGCCTGAAAATAATGCCGCAGTTTCCTCGAAGACATGAGGAGGGCATATAGAAGTTTTTGGACCTGAGGGTAACGCTCCTTAGGCCCGTGTAAAACTTCGCTAACGTAGTAAACCGGTCGTTGTACGTTTTCACGTTCTACGACCAAGATCTTGCGCTTCTTTGCTGTGGCGTGGCGCCTAGGTAAATTAAGAGCGTCTCTTCTGGCTTTGGAGAAACCAGAACAGGAGCACTCGAAAGATACCTCTTGACATCCTCAAAAGCAATGTTTGCCTCGTTCGACCACTCAAAACCTTCATGTCTCCTGAGAAGTTTAAAGAAAGGTAGTCCTTTTTCTCCTAGTCGTGCGATGAAACGACTTAAAGCCGCCATGCACCCAGTGAGTTTCTGGACTTCCTTTTTTGTGTTTGGAGGTCGCATCTGGAGGATGGCCTTTATTTTTTCAGGATTTGCTTCGATTCCTCGTTCAGATACTAGGAATCCAAGCAATTTTCCTGAAGAAATTCCAAACACACACTTCTCTGGATTAAGTTTTAAATGGTGCTTTCTGAGGTTGTCGAATGTTTCTTGTAGGTCAGTGATATGATTAAGTCTCTTAATGCTTTTTACGACTAGGTCATCAACATAGGCTTCCAAATTCGGCCTAATTGAGATGAAAAGTCGATTGCATTAAGCGTTGAAAAGAAGCACCGCATTCTTTAGACCAAATGGCATTTTGATATAACAAAAGGTACCAAATGGAGTAATGAATGCGGTCTTTTCTTCATCGTTTAGACACATATTGATCCGTGATAACCGAATATGCATCTAAAAACTTAATATTTCACAACCCGCATAGAATCAACGGTGATCAATACGAGGTAAAGGGAAATCATCTTTTGGACAAGCTTTATTAAGATCAGTAAAGTCTACGCACATCGCCATTTGCCGTTTGACTTTTTGACCATTACAGGTTAGCCAACCACTGGGTGATTGACTTCTCTTATAAAGCACGCCTTAAGTAGCTTATCCAATTACGATTTAATAGCATCTCGTCGATCGAGGGCAAATCTCCGTAATTTTTGTTTCTGGGTACTTTATCGGTAGTAAAGCTAGCACGTGCTCGATCACCTCCCTGGGGACTCGGGCATGTCGGATGCTTGCCACGCGAAGACATCTGCGTTAGCTCGGAGGAAGGTAATGAGGGCGTCTTCCTATTTGGGATCGGAAGTCTCCCCAATGCGAACAGTCTTCGAGGGTTTCTCTGCGTCGAGAGGAACCTCTTTGACTTGGTCGTTCGGCTTTGGTGCGACTTTGAGGCCGACTTGCTAGTCGGTGACTTTCATCTCGAGTTGGTATTTGACCAACCATCTCGAGGGATCGGCGGTCGCAGCTATACGCCATCTTTTTGTCACATTGAATTGTGATCACTCCTTTGGGACCTGGCATCTTAAGACATTGATACCCATAATGAGTAGCCATTAAGAATTTTGCCAAAGTTGGTCGTCCGAGTATGGCGTTATATCTTGTGATCGAAATCGACCACATCAAAGGAGACTTTCTCCGTCCTGAAATTACTTGGTGAGCCAAATGTTAAAGGAAGAGAAACTTGGCCAATGGGTTTGGCTGAAGACCCCGGTACGATTCCATGAAAGGAATATCGTACCGGCCTTACCTTTGTCCTGGGTACTTGCATCTCGTCCAGGGCTTTAGTAAATAATATGTTTAAGAACTACCACCATCAACTAACACTCGATTGACCCGACGGTTGTTGATGGTGGGTTCATTCACAATCGAAATCGACTGATCGACTCATAGTGATCGGGCGATCGTCCTTCTCAAAAGAGATGGTAACTTCCGACCACTTGGTAATTTATTGACAAGAGGAGTATGTATGGAATTTACCTCTCGTCCGTGACTTTAAGTTGTCGTTTGGAGTCGTATCTCGATGATCCTCCATAGATATGCTCAACGGTATGGTGCGGATCTTGGAATGGCATCTCCTCATCATCGGCGACTTTTGGCCACTCGTATGTCCTACCCTTTCGAGAGTAGGGAGCGGTGCTTTCCGTTGTAGTAATCCTCGAGCTTTCTTTGGAAAACTTCGGCGATTCTTGGAGGTCATGTCCTTCCTTTTTATGAAAAGGACACCACCTTGGTTTGTCGTTCCTACGATCAGGGCGCTTACCTTTGCCTTGATCAGGGTTCGACTTGGTGGTTTGGGGCTCTCTATCTTTCACGGCCAAGACCTCCTTGAAACCACTAGTTTGTGGTTTTTGACTTTTTATTTTCTTCTTGGACTTTTTTGCTTTTTTGTCCTTACCAACCTCACCGGCTCTCTAAGGCGTGTGTTTCTCGATCAATAGTGTTATTCCACTCATTGCCTCGAAGCGATTGCATATCGATCGGCCATCTCAAAGAGCTCGGCAGCGGTGTTGGGAGGATTTAAAGCAATATCCTCTGTTATTCTTCTACTACGGACTCCTTGCTTAAAAGCCACGATCACGGAGGAGTCGAAATTTCGGAATTGAGTTCTGAACGACTAAAGCGTTTGATGAATTGACGCAAAGTCTCGTTGTTGTTCTGTTTGATCCGGTGCAAGTCGTCTTCCTTTCCAGGGCGGTTGTATGTGCCTTGGAAATTTGCCTGTAGAAGATCACAGAGGTGTTGCCAAGAGTAGATCGACTCGAGTGGTTGGTTTAATAACCACGATCGGCGGATCCTTCGAGCACGATTGGAAGGTAATTCGCCATTACGTGCTCTCCTCCTCCTATTTGCTTTCGGACATTTGTTGTATAGATCTGAAGAAACTTCGATGGGATTTTGAGATCCATCAAATTTCTCCATGTTCACTGGTCGAAAATGAGGTGGCCAGCGAACTGCTCGAAGGTCAGGCGAAAATGCCCGGCATCCGGTAATTACTTCTTGACGCCTTCTTTGTAGGAAAGAAGGGTTAATGTCGCCAGTGATCGTATCTGACGATACGACAGCGGTGACTGCTCATTGTAGGTCTCGATTCTTGAGGAATACTCCTCGTAATCCACCGTTGTGAATTTCTTTGCGAAGTAGTGATTGATCACCTCCTCGGAGGGCTACTTGATCATCAGCCGATCGAAAAGTATTTCTCCGAATAGGAGATCGATGTGACTTATGACCGTGTTGATTCCTACGCAGAGAAATATTCGATTGACTGGTAGCTGAAGAAGTCGCATTGCTACGACTACCTGAATGTTGTTGACGAGGTACTTCGATCTTGTCATCACGTTGAAGCCTTTGCGCAATCTCCTCGAAGAAAGAGATCGTATCTCGGTGTTCGAGCAAGCTCTTGATTGGGATTCTCAAGCAAGTCGTTGATGTCCTGGAGTTCTTGTACCTCCTGTGACTGATATTGAATGCGCCCAGGCAGGTTCTTCTGGGCTGCAATTTTCTTTCTTCGGATGACCTCAAAATCCTCCCCGTCAGATCTTTGAGGCCTTCTCAGTGGAGTGCGAGAATGTCGAGGATTTCTCTCGCGTTCATCAGAGTGTTGGTTCTCTCTGTCGCGGTGGTTCCCTTGCCATTACTACGAGGAGGCGCGGTCGTGATCTTCGGGAGGGTTCTCATTTCGACCTCCATGAGGTTGACTCGATTTGAGGAAGGGCGAAGACCTCCGTTGATGATTCTCACTTGCGCTTGAGGCCTCCCGCTTGAGGAGTGCTCGAGAGACACCATCTGGCGACTTGGAGTAATCCTCTCGGTAGGGGAACTCGGGTTATAATCGCTCCGTCATAAATGAGATCTGCGGAGAGACGGTCGTATTTGTAGGAAAAGCATGCTTGATCCCACTATCTCTGGAGTTACCCTGAGAGATAGGATCACAAGATCTTTGGTGGAGTCTGGAATGGTGGCTTCGGGACTTGTCTCACTGTCGGACCGCCTTAAGGGAACTTGGACACTTAGAGGAAAAACTCTCATTGTGTCGTGAGTCCTCCAGGTGCGGTTACAGTCGGATTGACCCTTGTCCTTGGAGGGAATTGGCTCCTCTGTTGGACGTATCGTTGTGGGGGATAAGGATCCCTCCTCAACTCCATTGATGGGATGGTTTCCTAGAGAATAATCTCCGAAGGGAACATCACCATCAGCGGATGCATCACTCGGCTCGTAGTCGAAACCGGCATCCATGTCGGCGTCTGCGTGACCGCCAAGTCGAACCAGTTCTCCTCGTTCCATCCTCTGCCATGCTTGCATGAGATTGGAAAAAAAGAGTATGTTGACAAGAGATTACCTAAGATCCCCACGGTCGGCGCCAACCGCCGGTGTATTAGAACCGATCTTACGTAAAGATTATTTGATTCGGGGTCTCCTAAGGATGAGATCACGCAGAGTGGATTGACACGGATGTTTAGGCAGTTCAGCCTTCTCCGAGAGAATAATAACCCTAATCTGTGTGTATGGTATTCTTGATGATCGATAGAAAGGACTAAAACTATTACGAGAGAATAGTGCTTGTGTTTCTACTTGACTAGCCCTTGTTTGCCGTCCTTCTCCTCTCCATATCTCTCGATTGATGCCCTTATATAGTCGTGAAGAAGTAGCCGTTTAGTCCTACGGAAGATGCGCCTAATTAATGTAATGTAACGCGCATGATGGTAGTAATTACCGCGCCTTGACTTCTTCACGCCGTCCGCAATTATCTTCCGTAGATAATGGGGTATTTACACACCATTAATACGCGGAATAATAGTGCGTGTAGACCATTCGGATTCCTTAATCAATTGGACCTACCCGTCTGTAGGTTTGATTATAAGGTGGTCGTAGTTTTCCTGGTCGTAGAAGGACTTACGATCAGGTAGCAGTCGTAGAAGAACTTACGACTATGTAGTGGTCGTAGAAGGACTTACGACCATGATGTAGTCGTAGAAGAACTTACGACTATGGGGGTGATTGTAGAAGAACTTACAATCAAAGGTTAGGCCTCTCCCTTATAGAAATAAGGGGTACTTCTGGGGACTATGTGACATCATATTTACCCATAATAAGAATTACAGATAAAAGATAAAATGAGGATTATTAGATCCTCGTCAAACCTAATAAATTGAATCCCTCTTTTATTTGGCATTGTCGACTAGGTCAAATAAATAAGAAGTGTATGATGAATCTCCAGAAAGATGATCTTCTAAACTCATTTGATTTTGAATCATTTGAAACATGTGGATCTTATTTACTTGGTAAGATGACAAGAGCACCTTTCACGACTAGAGGTGAGAGGGCGAGTGACTTACTAATCATAGTACATTCAAATGTATGCAGACCAATGAGCACTCCGACCAGAGGTGGTTTTCAATACTTCATAACATTTACTGATGATTTCAGTAGATAAGGCTATTTGGTGAGGCATAAGTTAGAATTATTTGAAAAGTTCAAAGAATTTCATAATGAAGTGCATAATTAACTTGGCAAGATAATCAAATATCTATGATCTAATCATGGAGTTGAATATTTGAGCTATGAGTTTGGTGATCATCCAAAGAAGTGTGGAATTGTTCCACAACTCACTCCGCTAGGGACGTCTCGATGGAATGGGGTGTCTGAACGACGAAACCGAATATTGTTGAACATGGTTCGGTCA
This sequence comes from Hsuehochloa calcarea, assembly GCA_036346395.1. Lineage (NCBI taxonomy): Eukaryota > Viridiplantae > Streptophyta > Magnoliopsida > Poales > Poaceae > Hsuehochloa > Hsuehochloa calcarea. Next base: position 11,746,713 of record CM070612.1, read on the forward strand.
ATGATGAGTCAATCTGATCTTCCATTGTAATTATAGAGATACGCTCTAGAAATAGTCGCTTTCACTTTAAATAGGGTTCCATCAAGAACTGTAGAGAAGATGTAACACCCTGACCCAAATTCGGCTCAATGCCCAGCCCACCGTGGGGCGGACCCGCCTACACATAGCACCTCACTTACACTTTCGTCCTCGCTTCGTGTAAAAGGGTTAACCCGGAGGTGCTACGTTTGGATCCAACAGGTATTATATACCACTACAACTCACTTGAGATAAGCAATGTGGGACTAATCCCCATCACACAACTCCTCATGGGCCACATGGGCCACGCTTCTGGCGGTAGGTATTACATTCACCCCTCTTAAGGGGCGCGCCTCGGCGATACCGCATCTGCTGCAAATGCCCGAACCACCCCTCGGTACACGTCCGTGCGTCCCAAAGGTCGGCACATATGCCATGCCATGTGTCCACTCCGGGCCCACATGTGCGATCGCCATATGCCCGCCCTCCCGCACGCCTGCGCCGCTGTAAGGTTGATGCTCGATACCATCTGTAACACCGACCCAAATTCGGCTCAATGCCCACCCACCGGGCGGACCCGCCACACATAGCACCTCACTTACACTTTCGTCCTCGCTTCGTGTAAAAGGGTTAACCCGGAGGTGCTACGTTTGGATCCAACAGGTATTATATACCACTACAACTCACTTGAGATAAGCAATGTGGGACTAATCCCCATCACACAACTCCTCATGGGCCACATGGGCCACGCTACGAGCAGGCCGGGGTATTACAGAAGACACCATATGAGATCTGGACTGGGAAGAGTCCTGGATTGTCTTTTCTTAGGGCATGGGGTTGTGAGGTTTATGCAAAATGTTTGACGTCTGATAAACTCACACCCAAGTCCGATAAGTGCTTCTTTGTGGGGTATCATAAGGAAACTAAAGGATATTATTTTTATAATCGGGTCGATAACAAAGTGTTTGTTGCCCGAGATGGTGTCTTGTTGGAGAAAGAAATTCTTTCCAAAGGAGTCAGTGGGAGAAAGGTGCAACCCGAAGAAATTCGGGAACCATATGAAAATGTTTCAACTCCTACCGATCTTCTACAGAATGAACAAGATGTTGTTGAACATGTAGATGAGGCATTAGCCCCATGTAGATCATAAAGGCCACGTCAATTGCCTATAAAGTATGGGCATGACGCTTTATTTTTGAATAATGATGAGCCTATGACTTATACGGAAGCGATAATGGATCCAGACTCTGAGTTATGGTATGAAGCCATGAGATCCGAAATAAAGTCCATGCATGATAATCAAGTTTGGAACTTGGTTGATGCACCTGATGGTGTTAAAACCATTGAGTGCAAATGGATTTTTAAGAAAAAGATAGATATAGATGGAAATGTTCACATTCATAAGGTCCGACTGGTTGCGAAGGGTTTCAAACAAATTCAAGGTGTTGATTATGATGAAACCTTCCCACCTGTCGCGATGCTTAAGTCTATCCGGATCATTCTAGCTATTGTTGCATATTTCGATTATGAGATATGGTAAATGGATGTCAAAACAACTTTCCTAAATGGAAACCTAGGTGAGAATGTGTACATGACACAACTTGAGGGTTTTGTCTATCACAGGGAAGCAAGAAAGGTATGTAAGCTTAAGAAATCCATCTATGGATTGAAGCAAGCATCTCGGAATTGGAACATTCGTTTTGATGAAATGGTCAAAGGGTTCGACATTATCAAGAACAAAGAAAAACCTTGTGTTTACAAGAAGGTTAGTGGGAGCAAGCTTGTGTTTCTGATCTTGTATATGGATGGCATACTATTGGTCAAAAATGATATTTCATTGCTTGAATATGTTAAAACTTCATTAAGAAATACTTTCTCACTGAAAGATTTAGGATAATTGGATTAAGCCAGGATATGTAGATAGGCAAGATGTTGAAACGGTTCAACATGCAAGATTGCAAGAAAGGTTTCTTGCCCATGGCATACAAATCTTAGCAAGATTCAGTGTCCTACGACCACTGATGAGCGAGATAAAATGAGTAGAATTCCATATGCTTCGGCTATTGGATCTATCATGTTTGCCATGTTATGTACACGACCATATGTATCGTATACTCTAAGTGTCACGATCAGATATCAATCGGATCTAGGTGAAGATCACTAGATAGTAGTCAAGAATATCCTTAAGTACTTGAGAAGGACTAAGGATGCATTCCTTGTGTATGGAGATGGGGAAGAGCTTGTCATAAACGGTTACACTGATGCTAGTTTCCAAACCGACAAAGATGATTTCAGATCACAATCAGGGTTTGTGTAAGATATGCAAAGTGCACACAGATTTAATCTGGTAACAAACCAGTACGGATACGATTCGTAAAACGTGTTCGGATACGATCCATCATGGGCACTATATAAGGAGATACTTGAGGCTTTGGGGAGACACATGTAATAGAGGAGATTCACGACACAAGTTGACGTGAGTCGCTCCAAACCATAGCCACATCCTCTTGAGAGAGCCTTCTCGTACGACTTGGTGCTAGCACACCGACATATAGTTGTTCCTTCCCTGAACGTGTGGATAACGTAGAGGCACTACTGTAATTGCTGTTGTGCTTGAGGATGATCTACGACCATAGAGAGGAACTCGATTGGTTGCTGAAGGAGACAATCGACTACGAGGACGATTGACTATGTTGGACGATCGAGTACGACCACTACATCGATGCGCTCTTCGTTGGACCAGGCTGCTCCAACTCTTCTTCTGCTGCACTGCGTGTCTGGTGGTAACAATCTATGATCTCCTGCTTGTATGGCATCCTGGTTTACGTGGTAGAATTTTTGAATTATCATCTAGCGTAGCCTACCCGTATCCTTTCAGTTGTGGCATTTATCCCCCGAGAATTATACATTCTTCCATCGTTCAAGGATTTTTTTTAATTGCCTCTTGATTTCATATAATTTTGTGTCATTATTTTTGTGGGATTTGGTGAGTGATATTTTAAACCAAGATTTTTCTCGTTGCACATACAGCACTCCTTCAATGCTTTAGATGTATTGATGCGTGCTTGTAACATGTTGGGGTATCAAGAACACATGGATTGCAACCAAAGGTAAGTTCTAATTTGAAGTTGCATTCTGTTGGACCGAAAAGGCGACTAGAGGGGGGGTGAATAGGAGCACGCTCACTTTTTCATAAAATAATAGATTCAACATAAATTTCATTCCAATAGCTATGGAAGCTATGAAGATCAATATACCAGTACAGCGGAAGACTAGTATTGAATCCAATATAACCCCCGAAGCAAAACAACCAAAATCAACAAAAACTCAATTTCAAAGTGTTGGGCGGTCTGACCTCTATGTCAATGGCGGTCTGACCAGTCCATGGGCGGTCGGACCTCTATGTTAATGGCGGTCGGACCTCTAGCCTGATAAACAGTGAAATCAGCCCGAAAAACGAAGTTGCAAATAGGTCTAACTTTTGATCTACAACTCCAAACTTGATGAAATTTGGAACACACCTTCTCTAGGATGTCAGGAACCTATTCCAATTGAAGATCGCGAAGATCCTTGGAAAAGTTACGACCTTTTTCCGTTTAAGAGGAGGATGGTTCAAAACCGAGTCAAAACGAAAATTAGATCCAAAATCTTGCTCGTGGGTGATTGATGATCAAGATGATCCTAGATGTGTTCCACATATCACAGCAAGTTAGATCACATAAAAAATCAAGAAAAAACTCGCGGATCAAAGAAAGACTCAAAATCACCAAATAGAGAGAAGGAAAGCAAAGAGACAAATCTTTGAGCAAACTTTCCTTGAATTGATTTGATATGGTTTGGGTTTACATCCACTACATCAATAGAGGATAAAGTTCATTCTATGAGCACGAAATCAAATCAACAACTCTCTAGAACCCTAACCTCCACTAATCCTCTCCCTAAGCAAACTAGGGTTTCAAATACAATGAAAGGGTTGAGGGGGTGCAGCCACCTCCCTCCTCTATTTATAGTGGAGGCTTAGACCTTCTAGAAGATTTACTCAAATAAGCTCCCATTAAGGCCCAACACAAACGGGTCACAAACACACGCATTTTAAAGCGCCGTCTTCCTCGCCTCTTGACCTAAACCGCTTCTCCTTGCGTCGTCTTGCGCTGCAGTTTAGCAAAAGGTCATCAAGGCAGTATTTGATAAGATTACCAAAATACCCCTTCTCGGTCCTTCTCCGAACACCGAGTCTATCTGCGCGAAGCACTCGCCTGCTTCGCCACGTGTAGGTTGATCAACGGCTCTCTCCAGGTCGGCAAGTCTCTCCCATCCGGCTCCCACTGAAACCACCATAACACTTACACCGACCCCCGCGTCGCTTGATCAAACCAGTCACACCGAACTGTCCGTTCGGTCATCCTTGTCCATTCTGCACCACGCTTGAGTTCATTGACCTCACCCGGCATCGTCGGTCATTCTGGACCTCAGCTCTCCAAGCCTAGTCTTGATCATCCTTGCCGTTGACCGTCATTGACCACCAAGCAACCTGCATAACAATAGACAAGCAAATCGAATCCGGGAACAAGTTCTTCACAACTTGGCCCACATTAGTCAAAACATGCATCATGCAACACATATGCACTGAAACTCATGACTTTGACCTAACAACCAAACATCGCCACCACGAAGGATGACGAAACAAGTGAAAACCGGTCAGACCTCCACCATCGCCGGTCTGACCGCCCCCCAGGCCGGTCTGATTGCACACTTCATCAAACATCTCTACACTCAAAGCACTAAATAAACCGTTAATTGCTTGAGCGTCGAGATGTAAGTATTTCTCTTCCTCAATTGTTGGAGCAAGTTGATCCGATGGAGGAGAAAAGCAAACATCTACAATCCGCCTTATTTTTGGACTCATAGCCCTAAAATAACATGACATACGGATTTTTCAATGAGCATAATTTGTGCCATCAAAATGTGGTGCTTCACCTAGGTGCATAATTTCTCTAGTCGCCATCCTTTACTCTCTAGACGGTTAAGTCTAATAAATTGAGAGACCAAGCTTTGATACCACTTGTAAGATCGAGGTGGCCGACTAGAGGGGGGTGAATAGGCGGTTTTAAAAATTCTTTCTTCTCTAAACCAATATATAATGCGGAAGCTAATAACAATTAGTTTTGCACAATTAAAACCTAAATCAACTAGGCTTCCCTAAGTGCACCAACAATACAAGAGAGCAATCATACAATGATATATAAGCAATTAAAGCATGTAATGTAAATTGCTCAAAGTAAAGCACAAGTAAAAACAAGATGGACACAATTATGTTTTACCGTGGTGTTTGAAGACTTGCCGGTCTCCCCTAATCCACGTTGAGGTAAGCCCAACTACGTTAGACCGGCTCCACTAATTAAGCCAACACCTCCGAGGTAAGTCCAACCACTTGGACCGGTTTCAAACCGAACCAACACCTCGCTCCACTATGGTTGCTCTTCCTCCACTCCGGAGATAGAGAGCACCAAACCACTCACAAACACACTGGGCCTTCTGACAAGCTTCTTGAGAAGATCACCGCGCACGACGCTTCCACGCCGTCTAGGTGTCGGCAAACACCAAGAGTAACAAATCTAAACTTTCACTTGAACTAATCAAGTGTCAACGCTCACGTGGATACACAATCCACTACCTAAGGCAACAAATGCACTTAGGGTTTACTCTCCAAGCTCACCAAGTGCAACACATGCACATAAAAGAGGAGAGGGTTGCTCTTAGCTCAAGAGGCTCAAGGGATGTTCACAATATCACCAACAACCTCTCCCAACCAGCCAAGGTAGATATATATAGCCCACACACAAAAACTAGCCGTTGGGAGAAGATTCCCACAAATCAGCATAGGGCCAGTCTGACTGCCAACCAATGGCCGGTCGGACCGCCCCATGCGCCAACGGCTAGAAAACTAGCTGTTGGGCCTTCGGCCGGTCGGACCACCTCCAAATCGGTCAGACCGCCGCAGCTGGCCGGTCCGACCGCCCAATGGAAATTTGGCTAAGTCCCAAAACGGACGTTCTCTGGAATAAACGTTCTGCACCAACCCCGGAACTTCCTCACATCGGAAGTTCCGTTTTTACAACAGCGGAACTTCCGGACAAAGAATCCAAGTCAAAGGGAATCGGTCGGACCGCCAACACATGGCCGGTTCGATCGATTGGCCACCGGTCAGACCGGTACACACCGGCGGTCTGACCGGTAGACCACAGAAGCAAAACACATTTGATTCACTTCAAATGGTGGAACACATTCGCCCATTTGAGTACAATTCCAACAAGGTTAAAAGATGATGTTCTCAATAGTTGCAAAACACATTTGCCAACACTTTAGAGTACTCATCACAAGGAATAAGGTACATGGACTTACATCATTTGCAAAACACATTTGCAAACTTAAGTCGCATGCTACAAGGATTACGCATGAGCCTCGACTATTTGCAAAACACATTCGCAAATAAATAGCATCATGCCTAGATGAGCTAGAGCAACCATATTGAGCTATCAACACATGACTAACTCAAACTACTAGTTAAGACCCCTCTTAATAGTACGGCAATCCTATACTAGCAATCCGGTCTTCCAACCAAACACCAAGACAGGTAAAATACTAGGAACACATCCTTAGCCCTAGCTAGTCATACCTTTGCCTTGCAACTTCTTGAAGTTTGATGACGCACATCAACACTTCAAGTCCGGGTCATTAACTATAATCAACAACGCATGATGATCCTTTGCTTGACCTTCATCAACACATGATGGGTCTTCTCTTGTCTTGATGATCAACTCATGATCATCTTTTCTCGATAAGCATCAACTCATGATGCATCCTTTACTCCAAACTCTTGACTTGATGATCAACTCATGATCATCCCGAGTCTTCATCATCCTGGAACATAACCTATACATATCCAACTCATAGAAAATGTTAGTTCCACAATATGATTATCATTAATTACCACACCATACCATTAAGTCATAATGGTGGGACAAGATACCTCAATCTTTCCCTATTTGGTAATTGATGATAACCATTTCAAACACAAATAAATTTGATTTGATAAAGGTAACACAACATGAGTATATATGAACTACACAAGTTACATATGCTCACGACATGAGTATGTAAGAACTACACAAGTTCTATTTTACTCAAACATGAGTATACACAAACTACACAAGTTCTATATACTCAAAACGGATATGTTTCAAAGTAAAGATCCCGAATATATGTGGAAAATAGAATATGGATCAATACTAATGAAACCACAAAATATAGAACAAAGCTCCCCCTAAATATGTGCATACACAAATGTGTAAGGAAAACATATGCACATATTCAAGATATACTTATGGTGGAGTTCTTCCTATATTTTGGATCCGAGAAATGTAACATTATAGAAGAGTGCAAGTTGAATGCATACCTCGTTTGAATTTCACATTTATATCCAAATGAGACTACACAAGATAATACTAAACAAGAGAGTTAGTCTCACAATTAGATTTGTCATTAATCACCGAAACACTCCATTAACTCATAATGGCAGGTCTAGATCTTTCAATCTCCCCCTTTTTGGTGATTGATGACAAATCCTTTATCAATCATAACATTCGGATATAAATAGACATACCATAAGAAATTAGGCTATTGAACTATGTCTATGCATGTCATATGGTGAAAATTTAAAGCATTAAACATTATGCAAAAAGAATATGCTAGAAAAAATAATGCATTCTCTAATTCTCCCACTCTTTGGTATAAATCAAATAACAATGGAGAAAGTATAAATCATTCAAATAAGGAGAATGTATTGATCATTCAAATACGGAGATATTGATATCATTAATATTCTTTCCCTTTTCGGCATAAAACACCAATCCAAATGTGGGGATATAAATTGATAACATAAAAATTATCCCCTTTTGGCATTAAACACCAAAAAGACCAAAACAAATATAAAACCAAGAAATAAGATTTGCAAAGCAAAGAACTTGGCAATTGAAATTATTTTCTTCTTTTAACATCACTTGAAATATTCTCTTCTTTTGACACCACTTGTAAAATTGTCAAAAATAACATAAGGTCAAAAAGAGAGATCTTTTCAATTTTGAACTTGGTCACAAAGAATATGAAGTTTATACTCATGACCAATGGAAATTTTGTCAATAAACAATTTTCACAAAGCATGTTGAGATGTACTTTGAAATTCATTTTTGTGAGAGAACATTTTTATTTAAAAAAATTGACAGAGTTTCTCTTGAAAAACAAAGAATCCAATCAACATGACAGATGATAAGTAAGATATGATCAAGCAAAAGATATCAATAATCATCCAATCCAAGTCATATCTCATCCACAAATCATACACAAACAAATCATAATATAAATATCTGCATCCTCACACAGAGTAACAAAATAGCATATCCAAGATTAAAGTCATACAACCAAGCATTCAAAAGATATTACAATTGTTTTCCATTACAAGGTCTAATGACCTAAATAAAACTAGAAGCTACTGCTCGACACGAGGATCCTGAGATGAAGAAGGCTGATCTCCTCGCTGAAAGAAGGAGGGCAGGTGCGGTCCACGTCCAGATCGCTGATAATAGATAGGCACTGCTTCTGAAAGCGATGAAGTCCGCCGCAAATCATCATCCGAGCGATCAACAAGATCAAACACGGAGGTGGTTGCAGCCTCAAACGCATCCAACCGAGAGAATGCAGCCGCCTGAATCTCATCCAGTCTAGAGTGTGTGGCTGCCTGAAAAGCCTCCTGAGAAGAACGTATCTGGTCCACACTCAGCTAGAGATGAAGTATCGCTGCCAGGACAAGGTCTTGTGCCTGAGGACCCTGAGAAGAGGAGCCCTGTCCCTGAGACTGTGGAGGTGGAGGAGGAGCCACTGGAGCAGGAGGAGCAGATGGAGGAGGAGCATCCTTGGGTCTATATTCCTTGTGCTTAATGTCACAGGGGCTGTCAAAGTTCGTTCTGCTCTTTATCAGCTTCATAATAAAGGGAGCATAATATATACTTTTAGACTTATCTCCCTTGGAGGTAGCAATCTCCCAGATAATCAAATTAATAACATCAAATTTGGTGCCCTCCATAATATACTTGATCACATTCCAAGCCCTCCCATGGATTTCATCATTGTTCCCACTCCTAGGGAAGAATGATGCTCTCATAATCCTATTAATAATGCCGGGGAGGGAAAAAAGTCCGGTTACCTTGTGTAGGACCGTAAAGGCGACTAGGGGGGTGAATAGACGCTTTCTCGACTTTTTCGCCTTAATCAAATTCAATACGAACTTTTCTCCTTTAGCTATAAAAGCTAAGAAGATCAGTACACGCACAGAGGAAGCCTTGTACTAAATTCGATAACCCCCTTAACCACACGACACAAAAGTGGAGAATTGATCTCACTGGGCTGGTCTGGACACTGGCGGTCTGACCGGCTGCCAAAGGGCGGTCTGACCGATTGAAATCGGTTCGACCAGCCGTTAACGGGCGGTCCGAATGCTGGCGGTCTGACCGCCGTTTATAAATAAGTCCGACCGATTTAGTCCAGAACCGAAACACAACACACAAATCCAAAACGAAATTTGGTCCAACTTTTGATTCAACCAATGAAACTTGACCAAATTTGGAGCACACCTCCCTAAGGATATTAGAGACCTATTTCTAGCGACGATCCTCCAGATCCACTTCACAGAATCGATCTCTGAAGACTTTACCAAAGAAGTGCACAATCCCTAGAAATATAAAAAATCTTGATTCAAGACTTGCTTGTGGGAGTTGATGATCTAGATGATTCTAGGAATATTCCTACACATCAAAGCAAGATAAAATAGGTCAAGAGACCAAGCATAAACACTTGAATCAAGGAAGCACCAAAATCAACAAAAGAAAGAAGAACACAAAGGAGACAATCGATGTCTTAAGCAAGCATCACAAGATTGATTGATCCAACAAGATGCTTACAAAGCCACTCCCTCAAGGAGGACAAGAGCTCAACAAAGAGCACACACACAATCTTCCTCTCCTCTCCTCTCCTCTCCAAACCCTAACCCAGTGCCATAAATATATTCTTCACGTGGGACAAGAGCTCAACAAAGAGCACACACACACGGCAATCGCCTGCTTCACCACTTGTACTATCTACATGGATAATGGTCATGGCTCCTTTTTATTAAAGTTCAAAAATAAAGTCATTCCTTCATACTCTTTCTTTTCCCTTGCATCTTGATCAATTCATTGTCAAAGGGGGAGAAAGATTGTGAAGAAAAATGTTATTTTGGAGCTTTTGGTTTCATACATCAGGTTTCATATAAAAGAACTCACATAAAAAAAGGAATGAACCTTTTGAAAAATTGTGATCATAGTGAGTTGAGTCTCTTGGTTTTATTGCCTTTTTATGATTATATTTGCAATTGAAGAAGACTCACAATGATCAAAGGTCAAATAGAACATTTGTCTTTCTTATGGACCTAAGTGAGATTTTTGGCTACTTTCTGGAAATTGAATCCTTTTGTGCTTTCATTGCCTTATCTCACTTGCTTATACTATTCTGAAGCCAGCTTGGTCGTTTTCTAGGCTTTTTCTTACTTATGGACCAAGTTGTGCCTTTATGCGAAAACTGCATTTTTTTACTTTTCAAACCGAAAAACTACATTTTCTGGGAAATTGCCAATGTGTTCAACAAGGGGGAGATTATGGATATCGTGGGGATATGTGCATGATCTTAGGATGATGAGTCAATTGGCAATGGCTTTGTTGGTTTAAAATTTCTCGCGTTTTCGGGTTTGCTCCGATCTTTGTCAGTCATCAAGGCGGTCGACCGGCCAGTCGCCGTCCGATCAAGCGTTGAAAGGTCTGACCGGCAATGCTTGCCGGTCCGACCACCAAATGGTGTTGATGGAATTTGGGGCTAGGCCAAAAATAGGTTGTGTAGGCAAGTGAGGGGAGTCTCCTAGATGTGGTCACATAATTTTTGGAGCTCCCAGTCAAAAGTTCTATTCATTTGAAAATTCCAGAAGGTTTCGGATTTTCGAGATGGAATTTTGGCTAGGTCATTTCGGGCGGTCCGACCGCCGTTATTGAATCGGTCGGACCGGCTGTGTGGGGCGGTCAGACCGCCGATCACTTGAAGCTTGGCCTTGTTGGCATTGATGTAAATTGAATGTGGTTATTGTATGGATTTCAATGCTTTATTGTTGCATATTGCATTGTGAAACTAATGTGGGTCAAGTTGTGAAGAACTTGTTCCCGGAGACGATTTGTTTGTCTATTGCTGTGCAGGTGGCTTGCAGGTCAACGACGTTAACGGTGAGGTAGATCGGGACTACGCTTGGAGAGCTGAGGTCCAGAACGATCATGGATGCCGGGTGAGGTCGTGTGACTCAAGCATGGTGCAGAATGGGCAAGATGGATCGAACGGGTAGTTCGGTACAGCTGGTTGGATCAGGCGATGCGGAAGTCGGTGCAAGTCCCTGGGAGGTTCTGATGGGATTCGGACGGGGGGAACTTGTCGACGTGATGAGAGCCGCTGATCAACCTACACGTGGTGAAGTAGACGAGTGCTTCAACAGATATGTGTGAGTGGGTCCCATGTGTGTGTGGGCCTTCATGGGAGCCCATTAGTGGAAACCCTAGGCCTCTCCTATAAATAGAAAGGGGGGAGAGGAAAAACCCCCCAAGTATTCATTTGGACTCTCCAAGTCTTTTTCTAGGGTTAGGGTTTGGATAAGAGAGGAGAGGAGAGGAAGGTTGTGTGTGTGCTCTTTGTTGAGCTCTTGTCCTCCTTGAGGGAGTGGCTTTGTTAGCAACATCTTGAATCAATCAATCCATTGATGTTTGCTCAAGGGTGAAGTCTCTCCTTTGTGTTCTTCTCTCTTTTGTTGATTTTGGTGCTTCCTTGATTCAAGTGTTTATGCTTGGTCTCTTGACCGATTTTATCTTGCTTTGATGTGTGGGAATACTCCTAGAATCATCTAGATCATCAACCCCCACAAGCAAGTCTTGAATCAAGATTTTTATATTTCTAGGGTTTAAGCACTTCTTTGGTAAAACCTAAAGAGATCATTTATTTGAAGTGGATCTGAACGATCGTTGCTAGAAATAGGACTCAGATATCCGCAGGGAGGTGTGCTCCAATTTTGGTCAAGTTTCATTAGTTGATTCAAAAGTTGGACCAATTTTCGTTTTGGATTTGGACTTGGGTTTTGGTACTGGACTAAATCGGTCTGACCGATTTAACAACGGCGGTCCGATAGCCCGCTTTTCAGACCGCCCGGTAGCAGCCGATCGAACCGATTCCCAACGGTCCGACCTCCAGTCGGCCACCGGTCCGACCGCTAGTCAACCGCCGGTCCGACCGCCAGTCAACTACCGGTCAGACCGCCAGTACTCAAACCGATCTTCTGAGATCATATCTCCTGTTTGGGTCTTGTGGTTAAGGGGGTTATCGAATTCAGCACAAGGCTTCCTCTGTGCGTTTACTGATCTTCTTAGCTTTCATAGCTAAAGGAGAAAAGTTCGTGTTGAATTTGATTAAGGCGAAAAATCGAGAAAGCGCCTATTCACCCCCCCCCCTTAGTCGCCTTTACGGTCCTACAGATATCCTAAAGCAAACTGCTGCCTGGACCCACCAAAAGAGTCAACAAAGTTCTCTACGAATCTAGGCCTATATGTGGTACGATAAACAGGCTGCCTAGCTCTAGAGACTACCGCTGGTGAAGGGACTCCTCTAATGGATCTCAAAACACTCATTCTCTCTTTCCTCTCAATCTTTGCTCTACGAAAGCAGAACTCAACAGTGTGGCCATCTTTCTTGCAGAAGGTGCAATGGTACTTGACCTTTTGAGGGGTCTGTACTGGTGACACAGAAGCACCTTTCTTGCTAGAAAGAGTTTGAGCAGAACCTGCAGATTTGAAAACAACCTTAGAAGGCTTAGGAGGTTCTAGCTCAACCAGACCACTTTTCACAACTCTAGCAATCTTTGGTGGGTGATTCTTGGAATACACGAGGGAATTAAAACCTAGGCCACTATTCTTCTTACTCACTTTAGATTGATCAAGAATCATATTGAGTTTCTTTTTCCCACCAGAAAACTTCTCAAGAGTCAATTTGAGGTAATCATTCTCTTTTGCTAAAACTCCACAATTAGAGCACTTTTTAGAATTGATTGCCTCATCATGTTTGCTCTTAAGAAGAGCCACTTCCACTTTTAAAGCCTCACAAGAGACACAATAGGACTCCCTAATCCTATTCAACTACTCCTTAAATTTGACTCTAAAAGCCTCTTGTATCTTACCAACAATAGTTTCAACTTCAGCATGCAACATACAAGAGGAAGAATCAATGACTTTCTTGGAAGCAGTAAGAGACATGGATTTTTCAATTTTAGATTTCTCCTCTAGAGTCTTGTTTAAAGCTTCAATCTCAATAGTAAGCTTAGGACAATTTTCACAAGAAGCAGCTCTAGAGTACACAACTATTTCTGTCATCTCTTGCATTTTAATCCTATTGTTCTTACAGTGAGAGCAAGTGTGACTAGCATCAAATTTTTGCAATTCTTTCAAAGAGTTATCCAGTTTTAATTCTAGCAAAGCACAATTTGAGCAAGTTAAAGGAATAGCATCTAAAGTAGTCACATCAAGAGAAATGGCATCCATGCAAACAGAACTAGACTTGAGAGATTCTAGTTCAACAAGAGCATCTTTTAACTGATTTTCAACAGAGGAATGAACAGTTTTCAAGCTTGTCAACTCAATAAGCAAGCTAGAGTATGAATCATAAAAATCATCAGGACTAATAGATTTGAGCCTAACAACTTCTAGGTTCAAGTTATCAATCATAGTGTCATGTTTCTTAATCATTTTAGCTTGCTTATGCAGTTTTTGTTCAGCAAGCACCAAAGCCCTTTTCATATCAGGAAGTGAAGGGCATACCTCATCGGGATCACTAAAAGGATCCTCGTTGTTGGAGGAGTCGCTGTCGTGGCTGTTCTTGGCCATGAAACACATGCCTGTGAAATCACGAGCCTTCTTCTTGCCACGGGAGTCACTCTTGTCGTCCTCCACCTCCGAGTCCACATCGCTCATGCTCACATCCTCTAGGGCTTCAAGGACCCGATTGACAAACTTGTGATAGTTTGTCTTCTTGGATTTAGCATCCCTCGCTTGAGGATGCCTTTGAGACTCCTTCTCCTCCTTGCCCTTCAACTTGGGGCACTTAGAGCGAATGTGGTTTGGCTCACCACACTCGAAGCAAGTGATAGGTCCACCTCTCCTCCTGCTCATCACCTTATTGTATGCTCTCGTGAATTTGGTGGATAGGAGGGCTAAATCATCTTCAGCTAGTCTCTCAAGTTGCTCATCGCTCAAAGAATGCAAAGCTGATAAAGAAAAGCCAGATGAGCTACAATCCAAAGAATCAGATGAACTACCCTTAGATTTGTTGACCACTAAAGCCATCGGATCTGTTTTGGGGAGACGCGAGATAAAATCAATCTCATGCGTCTTCAACCTCGAGTAAAGCTTATCCATGGTAAACTCACTCATGACAGTGTTGTCATTGATGGCAGTGATCTTCATCCCCCAGACCTTCACATCAAGAGCACCCAACAGCTGGCGTGCATTTTCTGACTCAGTGAAGACCAGGTCAACAGCGCGGAGATCATGAAGAATCTTAGAAAATCTTCCCCACAGCTCATCCAAAGACTCACCAGGTCTTTGCTCGATCTTAGAGTATATTTTCTTGAGCTGATTCTGTCTCACTTCCTTGATCGCAGTGGAACCCTCGTGATAATCACAGAGAGTCCGCCAGATCTCATGAGCAGATCTCAAATGAGCAACACGCTCAAACTCGGATCGACTAAGACCTTGAATGAGAAAATTTCGAGCCTTGCTATTGGCCTCCACATCTGGAGTGATCATATTGTCATCGGCTGGCACGACATAAGGGTTTTTTACTTTAAGCCAAATTGCGTGCCCTTGAGCCTCGATGTAGGCCTGCATTCGGGCCTTCCAATAAGCAAAATCAACTCCATCAAAAACATGTGGCCTGATTGAATACCTGTCAGTCGCCATGGCTCCAAAGACCGGTTAAGATCTATGAGAAGAGCTAACCGGCTCTGATACCACTTGTAGGACCGTAAAGGCGACTAGGGGGTGAATAGACGCTTTCTCGACTTTTTCGCCTTAATCAAATTCAACACGAACTTTTCTCCTTTAGCTATGAAAGCTAAGAAGATCAGTACACGCACAGAGGAAGCCTTGTACTGAATTCGATAACCCCCTTAACCACACGACACAAAAGTGGAGAATTTATCTCACTCGGCTGGTCTGGACACTGGCGGTCTGTCCGGCTGCCAAAGGGCGGTTCGACTGATTGAAATCGGTTCGACCGGCAGTTAACGGGCGGTCCGAATGCTGGCGGTCTGACCACCGTTTATAAATCGTCCAAATCCAAAACGAAATTTGGTCCAACTTTTGATTCAACCAATGAAACTTGACCAAATTTGGAGCACACCTCCATAAGGATATTAGAGACCTATTTCTAGCGATGATCCTCCAGATCCACTTCACAGAATCGATCTCTGAAGACTTTACCAAAGAAGTGCACAAACCCTAGAAATATGAAAATCTTGATTCAAGACTTGCTTGTGGGAGTTGATGATCTAGATGATTCTAGGAATATTTCCACACATCAAAGCAAGATAAAATAGGTCAAGAAACCAAGCATAAACACTTGAATCACGGAAGCACCAAAATCAACAAAAGAGAGAAGAACACAAAGGAGACAATCGATCTCTTAAGCAAGCATCACAAGATTGATTGATCCAACAAGATGCTTACAAAGCCACTCCCGCAAGGAGGACAAGAGCTCAACAAAGAGCACACACACAATCTTCCTATCCTCTCCTCTCCTCTCCAAACCCTAACCCTAACAAGGGCCTTTGCAAAGAGAGCTAAAAGTGCTTCAAGGGGTTTTACATCTCCCCCCTTTCTATTTATAGGAGAGCTAGGGTTTCACATATGGGACCCACACACACATGGGACCCACTCACACACATCTGTTGAAGCAATCGCCTGCTTCACCATGTGTAGTTTGATCAGCGGCTCTCATCACGTCGGCAAGTCACTCCCGTCCGAATCCCATCGGAACCTCCCAGGGACTTGCACCGACTTCCGCACCGCCTGATCCAACCAGCTGCAACGAACTGCCCGTTCGATCCATCTTGCCCATTATGCACCATGCTTGAGTCACACGACCTCACCCGGCATCCATGATCGTTCTGGACCTCAGCTCTCCAAGTGTAGTCCCGATGCACCTCACCATTGACGTCGTTGACCTGCAAGCCACCTGCACAGCAATAGACAAACAAATCATCTCCGGAAACAAGTTCTTCACAACTTGACCCACGTCAGTTCCACAATGCAATATGCAACAATAAAGCATTGAAATCCATACATAAAACACATTCAAAATACATCAATGCCAACAAGGCCAAGCTACAAGTGATCGGCGGTCTGACCGCCCCACACAGCCGGTCCGACCGATTTCAGGCCGGTCGGACCGATTCCATAACGGCGGTCGGACCGCCCGAAATGACTTAGCCAAACTTTCATCTTGAAAATCCGAAACCTTCTGGAATTTTCAAATGAATAGAACTTTCGACTGGGAGCTCCAAAAATAATGTGACCGCATCCAGGAGACTCCCCTCACTTGCCTACACATCCTATTTTTGGCTCAGCTCCAAAAACTATTTTGAACCAAGACCGGTCGGACCGGCCATCACTGCCGGTCGAACCTCCCCACGGGCAGTCTGACCGCCCATGTCACCGGTCAGACCGCCTGTGGTCTGACAGACTGAAGCAAAACTGAAAACGCGAGATTTTGCAAACCAACAAAGCCATTGCCAATTGACTCATCATCCTAAGATCATGCACATATCCTCACGATATCCACACCTTGCCACATGAATGATGATGATTTGGATCATAATATTCATCAACCATGGTAAGCGCAAGGGGTTCATGAAGATGCACCTTTCTACCCCTGGACTCTCTCAGATCAAGTGTTAGCACAAAATCTTCCTTAGAGGCCTCTAGCCTCTGTTGCCCGCTCATCCAGATAAGGTGATCGTGATCAGGAGACACGAACACCGTTGCATAGAACTGCCTGATGGCCTTGGCATGGAAGTTACACCTTAGTGAGACCAAAGAATCCAAACCTATATTTTTGAAGAGACGGTAGAGCCCGTTGTAGGTCTGATTCTGTGCAAGATAGCTACATTTGACAAATCGGTGATTGGCAAAATGTTTCTTCGCATAAATGATTTGAAACACATCTTGCTGGAATTTTGTGTGAAAGATGTTCATGGACGCTGATCTTGCAAACTGAAACTGATTGATGTGCCTTAGGATAGTATAATGTTCACTCTTGATTTTTGACACATCAAGCCCGATGAATTCACTTTCATCGGGAGCTCCTTCCTCATCATCATCATCGTCCTCATTACCAGAAGTCTCAAAGTTTTCATCACTTTCATTTGACTCCTCTACTTCTTCCATACGCTCATCTTCTGGTTCCTCTTGGATTGGATTCTCCCCTTGTGAAGAAGAAGGAGGAGCCCTTGAGCGTTTTGTCAATCTCTTATTCGGCATTGCTCCTGAGAAGATAAAACAAGGATCAATCAAGGAATAATAGAGAATAAACTCATGAATACACAATAGTGCCATTTTGACATACTCTCTGGACTCTGCCGGTCACACTACTGGAACTGGCGGTCTGACTGCCAATAAGGCCGGTCGAACCGCCGTTATTCCACCGGTCTAACCGCTGCTTGACAGAACAGAGAGCAGATTTTGGGGAAAACCCTAAATTTTCAACAATTACACAATGGCATCATGTACATTCATTCATCTATTCATATTATACTTGCAGAGCAAACATTTGCCACAGGATTGAATGGAATATTAGGATTTGTCAACAAACCCTAGAAATTTGGGGCAAATTGACAATGTGATAATAATGCAAGTAGATTAGTACGCTTACTGGCTCCAACGGAGAGGAGAATCACTAGGGATGATTCCTTGAAAGATTTGAGAGCCACAGAGCCGAAAGATGCAAGTTCTTTCCTCACCTAGGGTTCCAAATGAGGGTGAGATTAGGCATCCAAACCACAAAGCATCCGCCCATCAGTTATTACATGTTGTTTTACATTCTATTCACACTATTACATATTTTTATTGACAAAATGACAATGGCATTGAACCTCCAGGTAGTCTGTGGATAAAAGGGGTATTTTTAAAACAGAGGGTCATGTATTTCCTTCCTACTTACCATATTAAGGATATTGTTCTTGGAAGAGCATACTTACTAATACTTAGAATATGAATAATACATATGCTGACTACAAAGTTATAGTTTCAGACTATGTCTTGGTTTTGGTTCATGTTTGTGGCTAAGGTTTTGAAATACTTGGTTTTAATATCAGTACAACACATGTAAGTAGTATAGTCATTTATATTTGCAGGATCTTTAGTGGGAATAATTTTGCCTCTTGCTTTGAGATGCCATTTTTGTCTCATGCTTTCTAAATTCTTGAAGTTTTCATAGTTTTTGGTGATGTCAGTAAAACTTGATGTCACTGTGCAGGAGGGCTGGAATATGTGGGTAGTTATCAAAAATTGTGTGAAAAGTCACCATGTTTTAGCAAAAAAATTTGAAACTATCAGAAACTTTGGTATGTACCGACAACCCGGTTCTATTAAGTAGCGCAAGTGTTAAGTTTGTGTAACATCCCAAAGTTATATTACCAAAAATAAAATTAATAAAATTATGTTTTCTTGGTTTTCTTGAATTTCCTAGTTTTTAAAAAGTCAAAAAGGTATTGATTGAGTTTTCTAGGTTTTATAGTTAAAAAGGAAAATTTAATTAATTTCTTGAATTTAAAAAGGCTTTTCCTATTTCCAAAAAATTAAAATAATTTATGTGCAAAATAAAAGGTCAACTTTAAGTTGAAAATAATTTTATTAAGTTCAAAATAATTCAAGGAATTTTTGTGATTTTTTAACTCTATTTGCTATTTTCTAAAAGCCTAAATGATTTGTTGCATTTTCTGAAATTCAAAACTCAATTAAATATCTCATTTTCCTTGTCGGGTCGAAATCCACTTTTTTGGGTCCATTTTATCTCTTTTCAATCCAACTCCCACCCGGCCTAGCTTTCCCCTCCACCCTCTCTCTCTTTCTCTATCACTTATGCCGGGCCCGCTTGCCAGCTTCTTCTCCCTCCTCTTCTTCTTCTACCTCCCGCATGCGCCACCATTGCCGCACCTACGCAAGCTCCTCTTGCCACCTCGTTTCTCCCCTTTTTCAGCACACATGTGCGCATCGTCGTCCTCAACAGCTGTCGCACACATTTTGCCCCTATCCTCCCCTTTTCTCGTGTCGTTGCGCTGGAACGCGCACCCAACGTGCAAAACTCCTCGAAGCCGCTCGGTTCGGCCTATTTTTCCCACGACACCACCGCCATTCTTATCCCCTCTCCACTCCGCGTTCATCCCGACCCTTATCCCCTTTCTTCGCCACCAAACTCCCTTATCCCGCCGCCAACACTGAATCGGCCGTTTGCGCCACACGCCACCCCCGTGTCCCCCTCGCCCAATAAAAGGGAGCCACATGCACCCCTTCCTCTCCTCATCCCATCCCCCAATTCTCCTCCTCTCTCCCTTTATCTTCACCGCAAACGGAGTTTTTCCGCCGCTGGCTGAAACTCTCTCCGCCGCCTCTAGCGCCACCGTCAAAGGTTCTCCAGCGACACCATCTCCACCTCCGGCTTCGCCTTCGTGCATTCTACCTGTTGCTTGCACTATCCTTGCCGGATCATCGCTAGAACATCGCCGCCACTGTGATCCGCATCTCGCTGTGGCCTCGCCGGTGGCAACCCTTGCCCGTCTAGCCATCGCCAAGGTGAGCACCACCATCCCCTTGTTCTCCTCTCTCCGATGATGCCCTCGCCACCGTTTGCCAGCAATGCTTGGTCCTCGTGCCCCACCCACCACGTGGTGCCACATCACTGCCACATCATCGCCACCTCACCGTTTGCCTACGTGGCTGCCTAGTTAGCGCTTACGTGGCTTTTCCCGCTTTTCTTTAGAAAATAAATTCAGCCGAAAATCATTTATCAGTCGCTGGTGTCATCATGATGCAGTAAATTGTTTTCCTTTAGGAAAATAATTTCAAAAATTCTATTTTCGCCATTTCATGTGAATTTGAATCTTCCGAGAGCTTGTTCTCCTTTGTTCTAGCTCCGATTTCAATGAATCAAATTTCTAAATTCATATAAAATCAAGATCTATCTATCTATACTGATATTATTTAGTTTATAGTTCATTTGAATTTATTTGAATTTAGCTCGTTTTCACATATAGATTTTGACAACTCCGAAGAGCTTGAATCCTTTAAATAATTAGATCCACAATCATTTGAGCAAGGCAAGTTACATTCTTTGATCATATTTGAGCCCAATATTTAAAATTATTTAAATTATATTTTAAACTATTATTGCATGCTTATTGTTGGACCGAAAAGGCGACTAGAGGGGGGGTGAATAGGAGCACGCTCACTTTTTCACAAATTATGAACTCAACACAACTTCACTCCAATAGCTATTAGGAAGCTATGAAGATCAATGTACCAGTACAGCGGAAGACTAGTATTGAATTCAAATTAATCCCCTAAGCAATATAACAAAATCGTCAAAGATTAGAACAACATAGTGCACGGGCGGTCTGACCTCTAGACACCACCGGTCGGACCGCTGTTGTACTGACGGTCGGACCGCTCCAAAATCGGTCGGACCGGTGATGATGGGCGGTCTGACCGGCAGGCTCTAGAACCGATCTGAAACAGTAAAATCAGCCCGATGACGAAGATGCAATTAGGTCAAACTTTTGATTCTCAACTCCAAACTTCACGAAACTTTGCACACACCTTCTCTATGCTATTGAGGACCTATTCCAATCAAATATTATGATAATTCTTGGATAGATCCTGAACAGTTGTCAATTGAATAACAGAAGGTCTAAAACCGGGCAAGAACGAAAACTTGATCCTAATGCTTGTTCGTGAGTGATTGATGATCAAGATGATTCTAGATAGATTCACACATATCACAGCAAGCTAATTCACATGAAAGAATCACTCACAAACTCGCGGATCAAAGAAAGCCCTAAAATCACGAAATTGAAAGTAAGAATGAAAAGAGACTTATCTCAAGCAAACCTTGCATAGATTAAGAACGTGATCGTTGCTGGATTACACCCACACCATCATGGATCAGTGGTCAATCCAAGATCACGAAATTCACCTCAAACCATCAAAAGCCCTAGCCTCCACCTCAACTCCCCCTAAGCCAATTAGGGTTTTGAAAACAACAAAGAGGTGAAAAACAGCGAGGGGGTGGTGCAACCACCACCTCCTCCTATTTATAGTGGAGGCCTAGAACTTCTATGGTTTGACTCTATTGGGCTCCCGTTAAGGCCCACTGACAAACGGGTCACACACGCACGCTTCGCAAAGCGCCGTTCTTAACCTTTTGACCTAAACTGCTTCACCATGCGCCATGGATTCGCCAATAGGTCACCCTTGTCCATCTTGTGTCACGCTTGAGTCATTGACCTCACCCGGCATCGTCGATTGTTCTGGACCTCAACTCTCCAAGTCTAGTCCCGATCCTCCTCGCCGTTGACCGTCGTTGACCACCAAGCAACCTGCACAACCATAGACAAGTAAATACGAATTCGGGAACAAGTTCTTCACAACTTGACCCATGTTAGTCAAAACATGCATCATGCAAACCATATGTCACGATAACAATGACTTTGACCTAACAAAACAACATCGCCACGAAGTTGGCCGATGAACAAAGTGGAAACCGGTCCGACCGCTCCCTGTGAGCCGGTCGGACCGCCTCTGCTTGTCGGACCGCTCCTCGTGAGCGGTCGGACCGCCACTGAGACTTAGCCGAAATTCATACCACGAAATTCAAACCTTCGAAACTTAAAGCGAATAGAACTTCTTCTGGAGACTCCAAAATCATGAGACCAAGTGCATTGGGATCCTCACTTGCCTACAACACCTATTTTGGGCCCGGCCGATTCGAACACTTTTAGGTCACAATAGGTCCGATCAGCCGCACATGGCCGGTCCGACCGATTTGGGACCGGTCGGACCGCCATGCTAGGACCGGTCGGACCGCCCCTGTCCAGAATACTTGAGACTTTGTCGAAAACTCGTGAAACGACAAACCGTAAACACCATTGCCAATTGTCACATCATCCTAAGATCTGGAACATATCCACATGATATCCACACTTATTTATATTCCAGTAATTTAAACTAATGTTTTTAATTACTAGTTAATTCCTTTGTACTTGTACAACTAATGTTGAATTTGAACTTGTCATTCCCTTGTCACCTTAGATGAAAATCTAGTTGTACATTAGTATGATTAGAACGTGTTGGAAAGTTATGCTTAATCAAAATTTAGACAAAAAATTTTGATTTGGGGGATTTAGCCAAATTACTCAATTATGACTCAAAAAGGAGACTATGGTATTGTTTTATCATAGAGATTTTGCAAATGATTTTGATAAGCAAAATAAAATCCAAATTGGTTTAGACTTGGGCAAAATGGATGTTAGGTTGGTGCAAGTCAATGCACAGAATCAATTCATTTTAATGATCGAGTCCAGGGTTTATGGAATGTTACCCAAGTTAGTTAAGGACCGATCTTCGAGCCACATCCTGCAAAGCTTCACCTTCTACCACAAGTCTGGAGTGGGACAAGTTAGGCTAAATAATTTGTAATATTTCACCATGGTTGTGCCATCTGGTTGTGTGAGTGTCAGAATGGCCTACTTTTTATATATTCCCACATGGCGCAAGAGGGGACTTCCGGCGGATAGTTCAATCCAAAGAAAGTGAAATCTTAGTGGGCATAACTATATTAGGATGACATATTGTAAAGACCTTGTGATATTTGCTTAGTCGCACGCCTTTGAAAGCGCATTTTGGCCGACATGTTAAGCAAAATTATCTTTTATGGGTAAAGTTGTACAACCTTTGCAGAGTGTAAAACTATTCAAATAGTCTTGTCCATGGTCATGGGCATGCTGAGCAAAGCCACTCAAAGTTAGACTTTGGTTTTGTTTTCAAAAGATTTTGACAAATGATCTTAGATAGTTTAGCCAATTGGGAAATTGGACGATTTGACATATGATAGGAGAGTCTCCTTCACCAGAAATGTCTGGAGGTTATCCTACTACAAAACTTGACAATTTAAAAATTAACATCTGATTTTCGATATTAAATAACTACTTTTGAACTTAGTAAATGTATTTAAAATGATAAACATTGCTTTTGCACAAATAAACCCTATAAGCCTTCGTTTGATTACCCATGCACGCATTATAATATGTTATTGGGTGTAACTTGTGGAGTACCTTTTTGTGCTCACTCTTGTTTAATAAATTGTTGTTCAGAGGAGGAGTTCTACATTGACGGTGAGGACTTGAAGGACTAGGCCACGCTCCCAAACGATTGCCTATGGCGTATCGTGTGGCCTACACATTTATTTACGATTTTTGCTATATTTTTTATTTGGCCTTATGCCCATTTGTAATAAAATCTGATTATTATTTAATAAATGCATGATATGGATTGGCTATCATTTTTGTTTGACTATGTACACTAGCTGTTTTTGGACTAGTATATGAGACACGGAGAATCTTAGATCCTCTGTTCCCGGGTTCGACGGTTTGAACCTTGTCTTGTAGCACATACTTGTGATGCTATGGCACCATTGTTGCACAAGGGACAAGTCATAAGAATATAAAATTATGAAGTATGAGAGCATTCCAAATAAAAAAGGCCCAATACCATATTGATTATGTTTTATAAAGAAGTACCAGGGGAATAAAACCTTTATTAAGCATGTTTAAATCGTTGGTACCATAGCACTATGAAGTAGGAAGTGGTTTGCGGTACTACTCGATCCTGGTATTTAGTACAGTTCCATTACCTAATCAGAATTAACTTGTACTCATCTAAAAAAAGAACTAACTTGTACTCCATGCAATTTGATACAAAGGAAGTTGCTATCTTCATACAGTGTCACCTCTGTTGGGCTTGAGCCAGGAAGCTCAAGAAGCTCAGTTCTAGCTGATAGACCATTGAGCCCCCTTCATGTAAGCCTTGTATCGTTTTGTTTCATTTTTATCTCCTTTGTACAATTCACCAAGAAGTATGCGACTATTCCAACGACATGCAAGAGGTTTCCGGCGTCGGCTGGCGGACATCGTGCGGCTGAGGTTTCTGGCGGGCAGCAGCGCGACCAAGGTTTACTTGACAAGCTAGATTGAGGATGAATCTTTCATAAGGCTGCCACATCAAGCTTCATTTCTAAATTTTTGTTATAGTTTTTGTTTAATGCATGATGTCTACTTTATCAGTTGATTTTTAGTTATTTTACGTGATGGTCTAATAATTATTTATGTATTAAAGTATCCTATAGGGAAATATTGATTGGTCCATTCATTTACAAAATTATCGTATGGAGTGCTTGTTCTATTATGTTGCGCTAATGTGATACTTGTAGATATATGTATTATCATTTTTTTATTAGTTGATTCGCTTTTATGTGTTAAAAATACATTATTTGTATAAGGTTTTGGATTCCGTCGCGATGCTCGAGCACAATAAGTGGCGACGAATTTTCGTCGAAGTATAGCAACCAACTTTAGAGACAGATAATGGTAACAGGTTTATTTATTTTATTTTATTTTGGCGTGGGCTGGGTTGTTCATACTTTTTGTCTGGAATCCGATAGATATGGGTCGGGCTGGGCCTATGGGGCACATTAGCAGCACACACTCACGATCCGGCCAAGCGGAGCCGTACGATCTGAATCTGACGGAACGAACCCGACACCGCTTCCTATAAAGGAGCCACCTCCCCTGCCCTAATCCCCATCCATGGCAAACTAGGTTTTCCGCCGCTGCGACTTTGTCAGTACTCCGCCCTCCGCCTCACGGTTTACCGCTGTTCTTGCTGCAGTTATCTCGCCCTCTTCTATTGGTGTCTGGTTTGTTTTCTCAGATCGTGATGAGTTGAGTTCTTGGTTTTTTGTTTCCCCTCTTTTCGTTTGTTCTTGATGCTTTCTTTGTTTCGTTCTTTCATGTGTGATGAGTTTGAGCGGTGATCTTGCTGGACTGGACTGTGATGAAAAACGCAACCAAAACACACCATCTTTCGGGGCTGATTGGCGCGCCCCGCGTGCCATGCTGCCAATTCTGCAATTCTGATGTCCATGCCGCCAGATTTCCCCTCTAAAAAGGTTGTTTCCATGGATCAGATTTTTATCTGCATTGTCGATACGTCTGGTTTCGAAAAAGATTGATTTCTTGATTCGCTATACTGGGATAGAGATGCGTTTCCTTGTTCATGTTTGGCCAGTGATGAGAAACTCAACAAAAATACCATCTTTCGGGACTGATTGGCTCCTATGTAGCCATGCTGCCATTCTGCAATTCTGAGGCCAACCTAACAATAATGGTTTTCTTAACATCGATATGTATATAACTTGGTAAATTAGCGTTGTGTTTCGGTCTTTACTGATTTCTCTTTTTGGTCTTCTCGGTGGAGTTTGCGTTGTAGCTATGAATTTGCGATGGGCGTGGCCTGTGATGATAACACTTGTAAAAAATACCATCTTTCGGGACTGATTTGGCTCACTAGCAGCCGTGCTGTCACTTCCAAAATCTCTGAGGTCTCTTCTGCCTGCACGCCATTTGCGCTGACTGCAATCGGCTGCCTGATGTGAAAGCTCGACTTGGGCGGTAATTTTGTTATATGTTCTTGCCATCTGTTGCAATTTCCTCTCCCAATTGAAGCTGGCATTTTTTTTCTGTGTTTGTCCCTATCGCGTTCGATTCATTCTTCTATCTTTTTTCCTCTTTGTTTGTCATGCGCAATCTGCTAGACAGTTAAAATTTTGCACCTTTTAACAGCGGCAGCAGGCAATGGACGTATGGAGAGAATGGGCCTTATCTTCGGCAGTTTCTGGTGACGCCAGCCACCGCCGTTGAAAATGAACGCTCCGTTCTGCCATTGAGGTTGAATCGGTTTAATGGATCAAACAGGACGAGCCTAAAACCGAAAACATGAATGAATGTCAAAGCATGATCGTGAATTTTTTTTGTGACTTTCTGAACGGATTTCTTGGCAGCAAGAGACGCTTAACTCGTTTGTATCGAACTCGAATTCGATAGTCCGCATCGTCATAAAAATCTTACTCGGAAGTGAGCAGAAACGATTGGAAAGATCAGAACAAAAAAATACACAATATTTTGATGGCTGCAAATGGACAATGGGAAATGGCAGTAGAACTCAGTTCCGGGAAAGTAATTTACAGCTTCCTGAACAGTAAATGCAATTGCTAATGATCTGAGAAATTTAGGTCTATTAACAAAAGTGTAGGATAGAACACAGCAGTACTGGTCTTATGTACTATTCTGTCCCTGTTACAAATCCGGCAACCGGAGTCTGAAGATGCCAAAGGCTTCGTGGACGCAGCTGTGCTGGGCACGCGGAATCTGTCAACCGTGATGAGCAAGGCCAAGTTCTGATGTCCTCTTGGCGCCTCGTTTCGTTGCTCGTCCGCGGAAGAATTAAGCTGAATGAAGATGCAACCTGCAGCTATGAGGGATTATCTCTAACAGGACAGTGGTCAAAGACCTGTATGGCTAGCTAGACAACATGCTATGCGTTCTAGTAGCTCGGCTGTATGGCTAGCTAGAGTACCTCCTTGTACTAAGTACCTGGTGCTTAGCGATTGTAACGCTAATCCACAGTGATCAATAAAATCTCTCTTTCCTGGCAAGAAAAAGACGATGAGTTTGGCGTCCATTCGTTGTGTGTCCTCCTTGTATTTGGATGCTGTTCTGTTTCGCTCATTGCTGTTGTGTGCTGGCAAAATCGCTTCGCTGGGAAAGTGGAAGGAGAACATCGGCAACGGTGCAGCAGCTGAATTCTGCTGCTAAAAGATAAAAGATTAAGCATTTGGATGCACGGTACAAGAGACAAATCATGAACAACGCATATTTTTCCCTGTCAAGTAACCATATCTGGAAAAAAAAAACCCGTCAACCAAATTATTAGGCAGTTTGGGTTGGCTGGATGAGCCTGCCTATCCCATCTGCCAGGCTGCCATCAGAGAAAATCAGGTAGTCTGTTAACAATTGGATCAACCTTATATTGTGAGCAAAAGTACGAAACATGAGCATGGAAACAGTGAACCTTGGAATTGGATGCATGCAGTTGTGCTCAAGTACAAGCAATCATCTTATACAAAAAGTATCATTCGGCATTCACCATCAGAGAAATATTACTGACATCTGAGTGAAATTTAGGTCTCTTTAACAGTTGGACCCACAGTACAATGTGAGCAAAAGTACAGGACAAAAAGGGAAGCGAGCCTCGTCAGTATGAGATAGTATGTGGTACAAGAATTACTTGATTTCAGAATCTATGACAATTTAGGAACTCAATAAGCCCATCAGTAGCATGTCCCCTACTTCAGTGTGGCCTGCTGTCGACTGTCCGGAATAGCAAAGAGCACAACTGGTTTCGATGACCTGACAAATGGGGTGTCACACCTGTAATAGCCCTTCCTCTCGAGCTGTATGATCTCTCCGCGATTGATGTTCCTCATGTTTGAGTCTCCGAGGGCTGGGGTTTCTTTACGAGTGCAGGGGTTCAGGTTGTCAAGGAAGTTCTCATCCTCCTCCAGCTGCACCATGCCGCAAACAGTATAATTCAGTGTTAGTTTCTTGAGGAATGAAACAGCAAGATTGAAGAACTAAGTCCAAAAGAGATTGAATGGAAAACAAGGCTTCTAAGAATAAGCCTTTTCTGCTTTTGAGCTTTAAAGCCAAACTTACGTTTTGTTGAATCTACAACGTCCATTATAAAGGCGCAGCCTAGATTCTCTTGTAGCAGCCCACCACCCTTAAAATTGAAATTAAGTAGCTGAATTGTGAGTTCTACTGCAGTTTTCTGCTTCTTTATAATATAATAAGCCACAGAAATTCGACCTACAATTTGATATTTTGATTCAATGCAACTTAGTTCTCTTACTACAATCTGGAGTCCCCAAATTTATTTTATAAGTCAATGCACAATTCACACAACAAAATGTTATATATACTTCTTTTAAATCAAACTACTCCCTCTGTCCCACAACATAACACTTTGTTTATTTTATTTTATAAGTCATTTTTTACTTTTCACAGTCTCCAACATAACACTTTGACTATGGTTCTGTATCATGATATACTAGCAAAAATTTTAAATATATATATATATTATGAAAGTATTTTGCAAGATAAAGCCAATGACATTAATTTCATGTAGTCAATTTACATAGTTTAACATACATTAATGGTCGAAGTTCTAAAACCTTGACCAGACGGATCCCACATGTTTTTTTTTTTGGGGGTCATGGTCGTACTCTTTCTAATTTCCAAGAGCATCTCTACTAAGGGGAATGCAATTGATAGAGGGTGTGGTTTATTAAGTGTTATCGGACCTCCACCTCCATGGAGACAGAAGATCAGGGCCACACAAATATAGGGAAAACATGTGGAATAAGGGAAAGGAAAAGTTTGCCTTCAAAACTTAAGGCAGATGATATGCTTCCGCAAAATACATGTGGATAAACTACGATAAAGTAGATGAGACATTAGATGTTGCGCATATAAAGAGATTGAAGTTTAGTATCCTTCTACAAAAAAAAAGCAAACAGAACATGTGTGGTTTAGATGAATCAAACATATCTACATAGAAAACAAGAGAAAGGAAATCATCTTATTATCTTAATATTGAGCAAGAAAACAAAATTGAGTAAAAGTAAACTAAAAAAAGTTTCCATGCTGACTTAACTTGGATCAATTATTAACTTACCTTCTTCTTGCTAATGAGATAACCGAGTTCCACTAACGAGAGGGGAACCAGTTCATCTATGTCAGGAAGCCATGTGATCTTCAATTTTGTTGCCTTAACAGACCCCTCAAGATGGAGTTCTCCGATCAATTCAGTAATTACTCCACTCTCCATCTTGATCTCTTTAATGATGGCATTTCCCCAGTCCATGAGTGTAACTTCCTCACCCTTGCTAATGGCAGATGCATCAGCATAGTCTAGCCAAATTCTGTTTGTGAAGGTTGTTGCCTTCTTTCCAGCACCCTCATATTTCTTGTGCCTTGGTAAAATTCGAACAAATGATTTATCTGGACCATTAGTAAGAGTGAAGATGACGCGCTGGTCTTTCAGCACAGCAGTATGCCTTGCACACACTGGGTCAATTATCTTCTTGTTGATTGTCCAGAGTTTATCCCACTCCATAAGATTCAGATTTTTTGAAGCACCCTTCAGTAAAGAAAAAAAACAAAATTAAATCAGAATTCATCATTCAGATCATTAGAACATAAAGCAAGAACACGTTAGCTGATAGATGTACCTGTTGGAGTATAAATTGTATCAATGATTCAACCTTCAAGCCACGACGTACTATGCCTTGAACAGTGGGGAAACGAGGGTCTGTCCAATCTTCAACCTTCTTGTTTTGTACAAACCAAAGCAGCTTCCTTTTACTAAGAAGAGTGTAGACCATATTCAATCGGCTGAATTCATATATTTCTACTCTCCTCATCCCCATATCCTGAAGAATTCTATAGTACTGTGCATTCCGGTCATGGTATTCACTGGAACGAAGAGCATGAGTCACTCCCTCTAATGCATCAACAAATGGGCAAGCGAAGTCATATGTTGGATAGATCTTGTACTTTGAACCAACACGATGGTGAGGATCAGTATTGCAGCGGTAGTAAACCGGATCCCGAAGCGACTTGTTAGGGTCCTGCATGTCGAGTTTACCCCGCACACAGCACTGCATACCCCTTTCAGTTCCATTAATCATCTCTTTCCACAATGACAGATTTTCCTCAACAGTATTATTTCTACACTTTGATTCCACACCATCCATCCTCTCACTCCTCATTTGCTCCTTTGGTGTGTCATCAACATAAGCTTTCCCCTGCTTAATCAAACTTTCAGCCATTTCCATTAGCTTTGGAAAATAGTCAGATGTGTATGTGACTGCATCATATTTGATTCCTAATGTCTCAATATCTTTCAGAAGGTTCTCGACAAACTCACTGCTTTCCTTTGAAGGGTTTGTGTCATCGAATCGAACTATTAGGCGCCCTTGATATCTTTCAGCAAAATACTTGTTCAATAGTGCAGCCTTTGCATGACCAATATGGAGGTATCCACTAGGCTCTGGGGCAAAACGAACACAAACCTCTCCAACTTTTGCACCAGGGAGATCAACTTCTGGAGCTGAAGGATCCTTTGAATCATGAACCTTTTCCTTAAGGTTTGGTGCAGGAGATTTTCCAATTCCTCGTTTCCCAACATAAGCAGCTACAACTTCATTCAGTGTGTCTACATAGTCGGAGTCTATGCTGTTGAACCAACGGACAAGATTTTGGTATTTCTTCGATTTCCTTACACTGTCCCATCGTTGACCAATCCCTGGAAGAAAAGATATGCGATAATTCTCAGGTAAACATTACAATGCCTAGGACAAGCTTGAAAGAAGAATGGTGAAGGAAGCCCATGGCTCACCAGCAAGATTTGACCACACTACAATGTCAGCAATTGTCAGACCATGACCAACCAGAAATGTACGAGATTCCAAGTATCCATCAACAAATGAGCAGGCAACTTCAAATTCTGAGCCTGAAAGGAAGGTGGGGGCGTATTCGAGCCATTCAAGAACCTGCCAGTTTATTAACAAGAGCAATTTAGAATACAGAGACAAACACGATTACGAAATATATTTTTAGCAAGAACTCGACCACAACATACATGTCCGGACTCAATGGCATCCTGGCCACAGAAGCTGGAAAAAGATGCAGCATGGGCAATGTAGTGGAGGATTGGGTTGACGCCATGGAGTGATTCTCTGTACAGAAGCACAAATAGTCCTATCAGAAACTTAAAACTCTCAGATGGTGAGTCAAGCCAAAAGATAAATGAATGAAACTAAAATTGTATACACTTGTAAACAAATTGACATTACAAAGTTGTGGGCATCAAATACGTACAACATAGCAAAGTGAATCCAAGCACATATACTAAGTATAATAATGACAAAATGAAAATTTTAAGTTGCAGCAATCAATCGCATCCAATTTATGGCACATTATGTTCCAACCATCATTATTTTCATGAAAAATACAAATTACATAATACAGCATCTCCACCCATAACAACTATCCAATGCTAAGTTATCATACAAAAGTAAAGCAATTGCCTAGAACAACATGTAAACGTAAACGAACGAAAAATAACAGCTTATCAGAGAGAAGAGCAACCGCTCACCCAGAACTGAAGCACAGGGTGGGTGCTGAGCCCACAGCAAGACTAGGATCAACGCTTAGGGGGACACCTGCGACCTTAGCAGCACAGATGATGGAAAGTGGTGGGCTGTCCTGGGAGAATGCTAACTTTGCCTCCATTGATCCTGCTGCAGCACAGACAGGAACATGAAATTAGCAGAAAGCAATACGCAAGCCTTGCGGTGTCATGACATGCAAACAAGTTAGGCTGTTGTTCTATCTTCCTCTGTACTAGAATCAAAGGTCTGGCTAACACTAGAATAAATGCACGCTGCAAGAAGTTGCGGCGCCAAGATCTCGACGCTGTAGGGGTCCAACTTTACAGAACAAGGTTTCACCATAGAAAAGTTCAAAACATAGTGAACATTTTATCTCAGTTGTCCCCTGCAGCTACAGCAATTCCTTGACCAATCTATCCATCTTAAAGTTGTAAGTCCTAAAGAAGGCATCCATTCATCAGCACAATGGAAAACCACAACCTAAAGATTGATGTCCGACCGCTTGAAATCCAAGAATGGATCCAATTCATGCCACTACCATACCGATAATCCCATGTTTTAGTTTAGTAAAAGCACATAACATTTAACCCCCCGCTAACAAGAGCGAGGCAACAACGATAGAACTAGGGGACTGGGAATCAACCAGGGGCGGAGTTGATGCGCATAGCTTGGTGGAGGAGTCGCGAGGAGCCGAGGAAGACGCGCGCCTCGGTTTCCGCGCCGAGTCGGCGCCGGAGCGGACGATGGGAGGTGTGAGGAGAAGCGCCGGCGGCGTCGAGAAGGGGAGCCCTCCTAAGACCCCTACTAGGGAAGTAGGAATGCGTAGGGCTGGCCCTGGTTTCGGGTCGATGTTTGTTGGGCTGGGCCCACTAAAATGTTACTGATAGGCCTAATAGGCTTGCTACGTTTCGCTGAAATTTTAGTTCCCAACTCGTCCTATGTGCATCCTACGAATCGCAATTATACCTGTGCCCGCCCGTAAATACCCTATGATTCTCGAACTTTTGGCAGATGTAGCACGTTTTTAAACTGTATTTACATAAATGATCATGTACGAGTTGTATTAGCAGATATAGCATCGTTATCGCACAGCCGCCGTACGGTAACACCTCTCTGCGCACCAAGTCCGCCAGTGCGGCAACGCACCCGCCGCCGCCACGTAGTCTCCCCCAGCCAGTCCACTGTCATGTCAGCCCGTTGCCGCACAACGGTCGTGCGACAACGCACCTGTCGTCGCCACGTGATACTGTAATATTTTTTCTTTTTAAAAAATATTTATGCCTAATTTTTAAATAATGTTTAAATATAGCAAATGAGTTTCAAAAATTATGAATTTTTTTGTGGAGCCTCATGACACAGTGTACTTGTGTAATTTTTTTTAAATTTTTTTTATACATTTTGATTTTTTCTTGAAAATACATTTAAGTATACTGTTAGTAGGAATTCAAATTCTACCACTACTACTGTTATAGCGATTACTGCACATAGAGTGGTCCATATGGTACTAAATTTCACACATCCCAACTCACATGAAATCATGAAACCCTAATTTTTGAAACCTAAAATTCTAATTTTCGAGACGCAAACCCTTAATTTTTGAGATATTTTTAGAACATATGAAATTCTAAAAAATATTACACAATCAAATCCACTGTGTAAGGAGCCTTTAAAAAAAATCATAATATTTGGACCTCATTTCCTATATTAAAAAATTTCTACAAACAGTATAATTAAATAAATTTTGAAGAAAAATTCAAAACGTATTAAATTTTGAATAAATTACACAAGTAAGTACACTTTCTCAGCAGGCTCCGCAAAATTTGTTATAATTTGTGGAGCCAATTTTCCATATTTAAAAATTTCTAAAAATTTCGTCCATACTGATTAGGGCCGGCAGGAATACAAATAGGTTCTAAAAAAATCGGTCTGGATGAATTTTGTCAAAAATAAAATAAATTTGTTTGAATTTTGATTGAATTTGATTTTTTTAAATTTAAAATCCAAAAATCAAACTAAAGTGTTTGGTTTGTAAAGCCATCTCAACCGAGGATATAGGTTGGTTAATCATGAGATCACCCATCCAGTAGTTTTGGAGGATTATCCAGTGGCTCGTTTCATATAGACTTTACGATAAATTTATAATTTATTGTGTCGTCGATCCATTCCATTCTTCAAAAATCAAATAAGTAAATTAGCCCCGTACGATTTGGTTAGAACTTGGAAGAACATGCAACTTTGTCGCACTGCACGGGTGATCGATAGCTAGATCAAGAAGGTTACGTCTACACAGAACTAGGAACTATGGGATTGTCGATCACTATTATACAGTATAAATACGTAGATTAACAATCAAAGTTTCGTGTATTTGGCCGAACCACGAGCTAGAGAGAAGCGGATCACTTGTTGTGGCTAGTGCAGCTGCACCTTAGCGACGGTACGGGACTCTGGGACGTTCGTCTCCAAATCTAACAGTTGGCACCTCCAATTGAGTAGATTTTACAGTGTTTCTCTACCGTGAATGAACAGTCAAGCGTGCACCGTTTGTGTCGTTTTGGGGTTTAATATATATATATATATTTAATTACATGCACACTAAATTTCACTTATAATATTATTTCAAATACATAACTCTTTGCAACGATGATATTGCATCTCTCTTGATCTCCATGTGGAAGCTACTGAAGAAGCACTCACTACTACACAAAACATCAGCACAGACGATTCTAAACCATCATCACAGACGGTTTTTGAACCGTCTGAATTTTTGTATCTGAACCGTCTATGAAAAAGGCTATCACAGACGGTTCGTGAATAGAGCCGTCTGTGATAGTCTATTTTCATAGACGGTTATTCACGAACTGTCTATGAAAATAGACTATCACAGACGGTTCGTGAATAGAACCGTCTGTGATAGTCTATTTTTACAGACGGTTCTGAACAAGAACCGTCTGTGATAGTAACTATCACAGACGGTTCTTGTTTAGAACCGTCTGTGATAGCTTTTTCTATTGCAAAAAAAACAAAAACGGGTTTTCACTTCGTTTGGAGCCTCGCGAATGAATTTGATATGGATTTTCAGATTGAACTTTTCATTAGCTTTCCCACAATAACCACAGCATCACAGTAGCATCAACTAATGCATTCACAGAACACTAAAAACAACACGGCATTACCCATATCACAGTAGTATCAACTCAATCCATTCACAGAGCACTAACACATCACAGTAGTAATCTACATTACAGAGCAAAAGGGGGGAGTAGAGAGAGTGAGGTCGTGGGAGGCTAGGGTGACGACGAGGCCGGGGCGAGGTGGAGGAGGCCGCGGGCGACGAGCTCAGGGGAGGACGGGGTGACGAAGTAGAGGAGGCCGGGGGCGACGAGTTCGTGGGAGGCCGGCGACGACGAGGTCGTGGGAGGCCGGCGATGACGAGGCTTGGGCGAGGTGGAGGAGGCCGAGGGCGACGAGCTCGGGGGAGGACGGAGCGCAAGGTCAGGGCGAGACGGAGATGTCAGAGGAGAAATGGCAGAGGAGGAGATGGAGATGGCAAAGGACGAGATGTAGGACTCTGTTAATATAAAGAGATTTTCGGCAGCCCGCCCATTAAGTGTAAATTTTTGTTTTCCCGCCAAACAAAACAAAAGTATCACAGACAGTTTTATACAAAAACTGTCTATGATGAGATATCACAGACCGTTCGTATCATGAACCGTCTGTGATAAGCGTCTCATCACAGACGATTCTTAATACGAACCGTCTGTGATGAGATACTCATCATAGACGGTTTTTGTATAAATCCGTCTGTGATTTTAGGGTTTACCATAGCTTGGAATTTTCCTAGCCATGGTAAAAATCCAAGTTATGGTAAATCTAAAATCACATACGGTTCTAACCATGAACCGTCTATGATATTCTCGGTATCACATATGGTTCGTGGTTAGAACCGTCTGTGATACTTCACAGACGGTTCTAACCACGAACCGTCTGTGATAGTTACATATCACAGACGGTTCGTCTTGGAACCGTCTGTGATTATTTTATCACAAACGGTTTCAAAGAACCGTCTGTGATGAGGCGTCTTCTATAGCCTATTTTGTAGTAGTGACTTTTGTTAGAGCTTGCACCGTTGTGGGCTTGCTTGCATCGGGAACACGTGAGGGAGTGGTGGAGGCAGCGGGGCGCCCATGGCTTGAGGAAGGGGTGTCATGGTCGGGAGTGGAGGAAGACGCCCTGTTTTGCAGCTGGTTTGGCCGACCTGTAGAAAAACCCTCCAAAATTATCTTTTTGTCCTTAATTGTCATCCTTGTACTTCCCTTTTAGGTTTACAAGCAAGATAAAACAAACAAGTGATAGAGTTGTACTCTTTGTAATCAAGAATGTCATGGATTTCACGATTAAGCCCTCCTAAAAATCTAGCCATTCTTGCATCTTCAGTTTTATCTAAACCACATCGCAACAAACCAATTTGTAATTCTTGGTAGTAGTCCTAAACAGTTTTACTACCTTGTCTTAAGCGTTGCAAATTGTTTAGCAAATCACGTGCATAATACGAAGGAACGAATCTAGCTCTCATCATTCGTTTCATAGCATCCCAAGTTCTAGGTATATTATTTTCGTTCCTACGAGTTTCTTTCCACCAAAGTGAAGCAAAGTCAGTGAACTCACTAGTAGCAGTCCTAATCTTTCTATTTTCAGGAAACTCATAGCACGCAAATTTTTGGTCTACCGCTAACTCGCAAGTGAGGTATGAATCAGGGTCATATTTTCCAGCAAAAGAAGACATTGTAAACTTGATTTTAGCTAGTGGATCATCACGTACCTCGCTGATTTCTTCACATACCTTGTCGATTGCGATGAAGCTGAAGATGGTCACGATCATTGTTAACATTGAATTCATCTGATTTTGTATCAATAGTGTAGTTGTTCGCGTCTTCTTTTTCCACCTCATCTACCCAAGAGCGAGCAATAGGTGGAGGACGGCGGGTAGGGATGGCCGCAGTTGCATCATGTGGTAGTCAAAACTCGAGGTGCTCACTGTGTGTGCGGAGTGCCTCGAGATTATTGTTAATCTGGTCCAAAGCTTCATAGGTGCCATCGGTTTATCGATTGAGCAAACGCTCAAAGTGCTGCACGATTCCTCTCATGCGCGGCGTGAGAGGTGCATCCTCCTCAACGTTTGGCCTGCTATTCTCCCCTTGTAATCTTGAACCTGCCATTGTTAGTATCAACAAGAAAACTCACAAAAATATGCTAGCTTCCTATTGCTACTAGGTTCTGGAGGTTACAAAAGTCACAAACTCTCATGCTCTTACCAAATTCTTACCAAAGTAAACATGTGGTGCAACCGATGGCTGTTTCGTGAAAATCTGATTTTTTTTTTACTTGTGCGGCTCTTCTCTATTCAGAGTAGCACACATATTAAAGCACACTAAAATATGGCCTAGAAATAAAGATTACACAATCTGGAATGAAAGAAAACTCAAACTGGATAGCGAACGAACGACGAAAACAGGTGCTGAAACATCAGAAGCCGTTTTGAGGCCCCAAACAAAATGCCCTTTGGGGGGGGTTCACTTTTTCAGAGCATTGCGAAGTGAATCTGAGTTGGATTTATGGATTTCCGGATTGAACTTTTTGTTAACTTTCCAACGAGTGTAAGATCAAGGAGGCCGACTAGAGGGGGGGGGTGAATAGACGGTTTTTAAAAAATCTTTTGGCTAAAACCGATTTCTATTACGGAAGAGTAAATCAAATCGGTTTTGCACAAATAAGGCCTAAAACAACTAGTCTCACTAAGTGCACCAATAATATAAGACTATGTCAATGATAGCAATTATACAAAGACAAGTAAGCAATTTAATTCTAGGAATGTAAATTGCACAAAATAAATCCCTAGAGAACAAACCACAATGACTTTTTACCGTGATGTTCGGAGACTTGCTGATCTCCCCCAATCCACGTTGAGGTAACCCCAAACTAACTGGATCGGCTCCACGAATTAAGAAAAACACCTCAAATCCACTAGTGGTAGCTCTTTCCCGCTCCGAGCAGGTGAGCTCCAACCTTCACAACACGCCGGACCTCTTCACAATCTTCTTTGAAGAGATCACCGGACACGATACCTCTAACACTGTCTAGGAGTCGGCAGACTCCAAGAGTAATAAGTCAAGCCCCTTGCTTGACTCTCACCATGTGCAACGAATGCACAACTCAAGTGGATACAAAATCCAACTCTAGATGCAACATATGCAACTAGAAACCTCACTCCTTGCTCACAAGGTGCAACACATGCACAATTAAGAGGAGAAACTCACACTAGCTCAATAGAATAAAAATAAAGTATCAAAAGTCTGTTCCACAACCGACCAAGGGGGTATTTACAGCCCCCACCACAAAACTAGCCGTTGGAACAAACATCCTAAACAAATAAGGATTTCCGATAGTACCGCCGTTTAGGACCGGTACCACCGCAGTCGAGAGTCAACGGTTGACTGTTGTGCATTTAATGCGACTAATATAGCCGTTACAAAAAGTTGCGGTACTGCCGCCAACTACAAATCGGTATTACCGTACTGCGGTAATACCGATCGGCTATATCGGTATTATAGATTTCCAGAGGATCGAGAAACACAAGAAAAGCACCCTCTCTGAAAAAGTCACACCGCCAAGTAAACATCGGTACTCAAGGAATTGCGGTCATACCGATTCAAGGGAGATCAAAACTCCTAAAAATATGCTCTTTGTAATATACGTACTTCCATCTATATTTCGATACTACCGACCTGCGGTAGTACAGCAGCTGAAGTGCGGTCGTTCCTATTTTCGAAGAGTATCAAAACCACTTGAAAACACACTCTCTGTATTTTACATACCGCCATACATTTTTTGGTACTACCAACCTGTGGTAATACCTCAGTTCAAATGCGGTTGTTCCGATTATCAGAGAGATTCAAAATATCCTAAAATATGCTCTCTGAAAAATACGTATCACCAAATAAATATCGGTACTACCGACTTACGGTAGTACATCTTATTAACAGCGGTCATACCATTTTTTAAAACAGTTTTTCAGAAGTTCAAATCAAAGTAATGCATGAACCCTAACAATT
Organism: Hsuehochloa calcarea; assembly: GCA_036346395.1. Classification (NCBI taxonomy): domain Eukaryota; kingdom Viridiplantae; phylum Streptophyta; class Magnoliopsida; order Poales; family Poaceae; genus Hsuehochloa; species Hsuehochloa calcarea. The sequence goes on from CM070612.1 coordinate 11,785,406, forward strand.
TACAAAACACATTTGCAAACTTAGATCATGCAACAAGGATTAGGAACATGGATTTCAACCATTTGCAAAACACATTTGTAAAGTATAGTCACATGCTACAAGGATTAAATGCTTGAGCCTCAACTATTTGCAAAAAAAACATTCGTAAATAATAGCATCATACCACAATGGGCTAGAGCAAGCGAGATTGGGCTATCAACACATGATGAGACTCAAACTACTAGACAAGACCCCTCTTAATAGTACGACAACACATACTATCAATTTGGTCTCCCAACCAAACACCGAGACCGGTAAAAGACTAGGAACACATCCTTACCTAGCTAGTCATACCTTTGCCTTGCACATCCTCTTGAAACTTGATAACGTACATCTTCACTTCAAGTCCGGGTTCTTGACTTGAATATCATCAATGCATGATGATCTTCTTCACTTCGGTATATTGTCTTGAAGCCTATCAACACATAATGACATCCTTCATCCCGAATCTTGATTTGAATATCATCAACACATGATGATCTTCTTCACGTGCCTTCCATCAACACATGATGAGTCTTCTCTTGACTTGGTGATCAACTCAGGATCATCTTCTCTTCGAGATCTTGATATGCATCAACACATGATGCATTCTTTACTTGATTTGATGACAATCAACTCAGGATGTCATCCCAAGTTATTGTCATCATGGAACTCAATCTATTTCACCAACTCATGAAAAATGTTAGTTCCACAATGTGATTGTCATTTATTACCACAACATACTATTAACTCATAATGGTAGGTCAAGATACTTCAATCTTTCCCTCTTTGGTAATTGATGACAACCATCACAATTACAAATAATTGAATATAAGAACATATGAGTATGTATGAACTATACAAGTTTTATATACCCAAGAGTATGTTTCAAAGTAGGGATACCAAGTATATGTTGATAAGGAAGTATGAATCAATACTCATGAAACTACAAAACATAGAGTGAACTCCCCCTAAATGTGTGCGTACACGAATGTGTAATAAGAACATATGCACACATTTAAGTTAGACTTTCGGGGGGAGTTCAACCTATATTTTGGATCCAAGGAATGCAACAAGATATAAGAATATGATGTTAAATGCATACCTCTTAATTTTTATCTTTTCACCCAATGTAGACTAAACAATGGGTATAACAATCAAGGTGTTAGTCTGATAAATAGATTTATCATTAGTCTGATAAATAGATTTATCATTAATCACTAAAATACTCCATTAACTCATAATGGTAGGTTTAGATTCTTCAACGAGCCAAAGAACTTGGCAATCCGAGATCGCATGCAAAAGTTATGGTTGTTTTTGTGAACACTACACAAAACTGTCCTGAACTCGCCTCTCCCCCCCTTAAAAAAATGACAACCAGAGAGGGAGGGGGTAAACCCTAAACCAGCCGCCAAACCCAAAACAGATCTAACCATTTTTTTATTTTTAGATGCAATACCCGAAACTAAAATCAAGGCACTAGACTCAAACCAGCAGCTAGAACTTGACGATGGACGAAAAATCAACAGGGTAAAACGGAAAAATGAAATTACAAAGGCATAACTAGGGTTCGGTTTTTGGTGATTTTCAATGAACAAAAATTTTCGTGGGGCAATTTTCTGGTTATAGGTATGAAAAACAAATCTAAAACTGAAATCTCACCAGACAATCTGAGCTCTGATACCACTTGATGTGAGATTGGTTCCGATCTTCCGGTGGATGGTAATTCGATTTGTAGAGAGTGACTTTGACGACAAGGCTACTCGACCGAAACTCGATCGAATCGTCCAACAATCGCTAAACCACACTCTTTTCATTATCAACCTCGCCAAGAATGGTGGTTGACCTGATCACGAAGATCAATTCCAGCAAGAAATCGCAAAACAAGCAAGAATTCAAGTAAAGAGCAATCTAAAAATTGCTAGATAAAAAAGTCGCACAAGGATAGTTGAGGTTATGCAACACAAATCTGTTGGTCTAACCAACACAAGAGACAACGTGGAGTTTCCATACACGAGCTAAATTGATCTAAACAAAACTTAAGGACAAAAAGTGGTGGCTACAAAGGTTATAAAGAGGTGGTGACCAGGGGGGTCGGCCTAGGGTTTGTACGCCACTAGAGGGAGCAAACACAACCTGGGCTCGGATCCCAACACTATTACAAGGCCCAAGTTAGCCTAATAGGTGACGCAACACCCCCTTTGATGATTGTGACGTGTAGATAGTGAATCTGAAGGTGAGACTAGATCCGTTGGAAAGGTCTCATCGTAAGCTTTCCATCAAGTACTCGGACACCTCCAACGGACTCCATATGTGAAAGTTATGATCGTTTTAAGTCGGTACTGTTATGCTGACTCCGAATTGGTCCAGAACTTTCTTTGGTGTATCTTATAATCATTATTAGAGTATGCTCACATAGATAAAGAGGTATCAACATACGATTTAGGTGGTATATGAGAAGTGAGAGTGCGTACTCCCGAGAGTAGCATACCATTTTCATATATATATATATATATATATATATATATATATATATATATATATACCATATATGTGCAATTAATTATATACTGCACTACCGCTACCATAAATCAGTTTTTTCTCGATGGGTAGAAACCGCTAGGAAAGGTGCCAAAACCATCAGGAATTGGTTATTCGTGACAGTCTCCGTCAGGAATGAACCACAAGGGATGAGATGTCAGGAAAAGCGACCAATGCCTAGCGGCTAACCATCAGGAATAATTACTGACGGCTGCTGTTTTTGGAGCTTTTGGACGCGTCAAAGCAAACGTCGGGCCTGGGCGGATGTTCCCCAACGGGATACTGTCTGGAATACCCTGCCAAGAAAATCTTCATGTCGGCTGGGCAACCGTCACGAAAGCTAAACCTGTCCTAACGTGCATCAACCTATCAGGTATAACATGGAAATTCTTGACAGTTCATATCTGTTAGGATATTTCCAAGACCGTCAAGAATGCCTAGGACCCATGACCTGGTTATTCCGTTAGGCATGTCATGATTAACCGTTAATAAGGCTTAAAAATGCCATCTACCATTATATTTGGCATATTATAGCACTTTTAGCAATTTTCGGACATAACACATACACAAATTCACATATAACATGTGAGATAACACATATAACCGAATTGAATGGACATCACTGTCACCAGAAATTCATTGACACGGTTTCTTGTCTAATTCCATGCATATTCCCAAACTTGCCATACCAAATGTCCAAGTCTGCATTCAACAAGTCTTCCCACATTCTACCATGGTTTGGCTACATACATTCACGCGTCCAACACACGTGAGAAATCAAAAGGCACTATGCAACAAAAGAAGCTAGTTCATGCAACAAAAGACCGTGGATTCAGTTAATTTGACCCTAGCACCACAACTCTTCATGTAGTAGCGCATGATATGAACAAAATATTTGTAATCATCAAAACATTTCCACCCAACATGTAAATGTACAGGTCTGCACCAAGGCTAGGCCACATCTCCAAAGTTGTCAATGTTGTCGATGTTGGCTGAATGGTGAGAGGATCCATCTACAACAACACCTCCTACATGTAACAAAAGAATACAAGAATCTTGCATATATATTAGAGATATGATCTGTCTTTTGTATTTCCTTATCTATATCCCTTATATATATATATATAAACGTATCTAGTGCTAATGGGTAATTCAGTACTAATGTGCTAATACCAATCTTGACCGTTGGAGGTGGGAGCATGCATGGTGTTTAATGAAGACACGTTAATGAAGGTGTGAGCATGCAAAGTGATTAAATGGCTTAGAGATGGGAGCCTGCACTAATCTTGGTTGTTCAATTCAGATCCAACAATTAAGATTTGTATTAGTACCTTAGCACTGAATTACCCATTAGCACTAGATACGTTCATATATATATATATATATATATATATATATATATAGACACACACTATTGGACATCTTCAATATACACTCAATATACACACAATATTCATAACATGGTATCAGAGCAAAAGTTAGGGTTATGATTTCTTACCAGCGCCGCCTCCTAGGCTAGACCCGTTCTTCGCTGCCGCTGCCCCTGGGAGAACCGATCTTTGCACCCGGCGGCGGCCTCTCGTCGTCGCCTCCGACGCAGCCGCCGCCGCTGTCGCTCTCCAGTCGAGGCGATCGCCGCAGAGCTTGGCCTTCGTCTTCATCGCCTGGCTGTCCGCACGAGCTGCCTCGCCTCGTCTTCATCGTATGGCCATCGCGAGCCGCCTTGCCTCGTCTTCATCGCTTGGTCGTCGCCTATCTGCCAGCTCATTTGCTCCTAGCCGGCTCGTTTGTGTTGGGGAGGAGCAGCCCGCTGGCGAATCCGCTGCCGGCCATGGCTCGAGGAAGTGCCGGCCTTGGTTCGCCGTGCTGCCTCGTGAGCAATTGACTTAATGTCTAGCAAGTTGGGAGGTTCAGTCACACACACTGATATTTATATTTAATAATAGAGTTGCATTTTTTGTATGATTCCACTACTACAGAAAAGCTCATCACAGACGGTTCTAAACCATCATCACAGACGGTTTTTGAACCGTCTAAATATTTGTGTCTGTGATGACACGAGGTCATCACGAGCGGTTTTTAACCGTCAGTGAAAAATGCTATCACGAGCGGTTCTATTTACGAACCGTGCGCGATAGCGAATATCCTGAGCGGTTCGTGAATAGAACCGTGCAGTGATAGTCTGTTTTCGCGAGCGGTTCTATTAACGAACCGTGCGTGAAAGCAGATATCGCGAGCGGTTCTATTCTCGAACCGTCTGTGATAGTCTATTTTCACGACGGTTCGTGAATAGAACCGTCGTGATATTCTATTTTCGCGCACGGTTCTAAAAAGAACCGTGCAGTGATAGTAACTATCACGAGCGGTTCTTGTTTAGAACCGCTCGTGATAGTTTTTCTAGGGCAAAAAACGCAGCGGATTTTCACTTCGTATGGAGCCTCACGAATGAATCGATATTGATTTTCGGTTTCGCTAGCTTTCCCACAATAGCGAGCATCACAATAGCATGAACTCAATCCATTCACGAGCACTAAAAACAACACGACATGCATCACCCACATCACGGTAGCATCAACTCAAACAATTCACGAGTAGTAACACATCACGGTAGTAATCTACATCACAGAGCAAAGGGAGGAGTAGAGAGTGAGGTCGTGGGAGGCCGGGTGACGAGGTCATGGGAGGCCGGCGACGATGAGGCGGGGCAAGGTGGAGGAGGCCGCGGCAGAACTCGGGGAGGGCGGGCCGACGGCAGAGGAGGCCGGGGCGATGAAGTAGAGGAGGCCGGGCGGCGAGGTCGTGGGAGGCCGGCGCGGCGAGGTGAGGCGAGGTAGAGGAGGTGGAGGAGGCCGCGGTAGGGGAGGCGGAGGAGAAATGACAGAGGGGAGAAATGGCAAAGGAAGAAATGGAGATGGCAAAGGGGAGATGAATGACTCTGTTAATATAGAGATATTTTCGAGCCCGCCATTATGTGCAAATTTTCGTTTTCCGCCTAACGATCAAAAGTATCACGACGGTTTTATACAAAACCGTGCAGTGATGATATATCACGAGCGGTTCTAACCACGAACCGCTGCGTGATAAATGTCTCATCACGCAGCGGTTCGTATCACGAACCGTGCGTGATAAAATCTCTAATCACGACGGTTCTAACCCGAACCGTGCGTGATGAGGTTTTACCATGGTTTGAATTTTTTTCCTTACTCTCTGATTTTACCATGGTTTGGATTTTTCCTTACTCTTCGAATTTACCATGGCTTGGTTTTTTTTCCTTACTCTCTGATTTTACCATGGCAACCAATACTCTGCCGCGGTAGGGTTTGGCAGCCGATACTCTGCCGCGGTAGGGTTTGGCAACCGATACTCTACCGCGGTAGGGTTTGGCAGCCAATCCACTGCCGCGGTAGGGTTTGGGTAGCCAATCCACTGCCGCGGCACATAATCCTCTGCCGCGGTAGGGTTTGGGTAGGGTTTGGGCAGCCAATCTACTGCCGCGGCACATAATCCTCTGCCGCGGTAGGGTTTAGGTAGCCAATCCTCTGCCGCGGTAGGGTTTGGGTAGCCGATTCTCTGCCGCGGTAGGGTTTGGGTAGCCGATTCTCTGCCGCGGTAGGGTTTGGGTAGCCGATTCTCTGCCGCGGTAGGGTTTAGGTAGCCAATCCTCTGCCGCGGTAGGGTTTGGGTAGCCGATTCTCTGCCGCGGTAGGGTTTGGATTGGCTGCCAAACCCTACCACGGCAGAGTATTGGCTGCCAAACCCTACCGGCGATGGATTGGTGCTAAACCCTACCGCGGCGGAGAATCGGCTACCCAAACCCTACCGCGCAGAGAATCGGCTACCCAAACCCTACCGCGGCAGAGGATCACCGCCAAACCCTACCGCGCAGAGTAATCCAAGCCATGGTAAAATCGGAGTAAGGAAAAATTCAAGCCATGGTAAATTCAAAGAGTAAGGAAAAATTCAAACCATGGTAAAACCTCATCACGAGCGGTTCTAACCACGAACCGTGCAGTGATATTCTCGATATCCGAGCGGTTCATTGTTAGAACCGTGCAGCGAAGCTCCTGACGGTTCTAACCATGAACCGTGCGTGATATTCTTATATCACGCAGGCGGTTCGTGGTTAGAACCGTGCGTGATGAATTCCTGAGCGGTTCTAAACACGAACCGCCTGCGTGATATGTAGATATCACGACGGTTCTCTAGAACCGCTCGTGATAATGACATACCACGACGGTTCGTCTTGGAACCGTCTGTGATTACTTTATCACAGACGGTTTCCAAGAACCGTCTGTGATGAGGCGTCTTCTATAGCCTGTTTTGTAGTAGTGTTCTAACACATGCAATAACACCTATAAATTATATTTCTTATACCACTGTAATAACTCTAGTAGATATTTGATTAATCTGCAATGCTATATTCAGGTCTAACCAAAATTAATGGTCCATTCTCAATTTTTTCCTATTAATGCAAGATATTCTAGGACTTCCTCTTTTATGATTTAAGGATCATTGAGGTGTCTTTAATCTCAGTAGTTATTTATAAGATATACATCAATATATGTTGACAAAAAATAATAAAGATGATATCCTATGTTATTTTCGGTTGCCCAATCTCAACAATCATAAATATGGACACATATCCGGTGAATATGGGCCAAATGTTACAGACGAGGAATTTTTTTTAAAAAAAATACCAGATATAGGAGATGACATATTCTTATAGACATGTAAAATTTTAAGATTAAAATGAATCACATTTGCGAGATTAAAAAAAGATGAATACTCTATTACCAAGCTCCTAACGGTAGAGTGGCAAAACAGAGAATATATAATTTTGGATGGTTGAAGAGGCCAAATGTTGCAGACGAGGATTTTTTTTAAAATTTTTTTACCAGATATAGGAGATGACATATTCTTATAGACATGTAAAATTTTAAGATTAAAATCAATCACATTTGCGAGATTAAAAAAGATGAATACTCTGTTATCAAGCTCCTAACAGTAGAGCGGCAAAACAGAGAATATAAAATTTTGGATGGTTGAAGATAGAATAGATCAACGCATGTGACAAATAGAAAACTTTATAAAAGAAGCCTAATTTTGTATCCACAAGGGAAAAATGGTGCATTTCTTTGATGGAACTACAAGACATGAAACTTTTTTGGGAAATTTTTTTGCCTTTAGCTCCATGGGAGTTATTCGTCATCAGATACTGTTCAAGGGCAATAGAAGACACAGAGGAACCAATCTACTCTTTTAAGGCCAGGAGTTCAAAATTAAAGGGTGAAATTAACAGCAGTAAATTTTTGCTAGCTAGTCCAGCATTTTTGGCTAGCTGTTACTGTGAAAGTATCAGTGTTCTCTTAGACACTAGACGCTAGTCGGGCGGCAGACCAGCAACATCTAATAGCCGTCTAGACGGGGCTAGGCGGCCGCCTATGCGGGATAAATCGGCTAGGCGGGCTAGGCGAGAGGGCTACGCCTAACGCCTAGGCGGGTGCCTGGGGAACACTGGAAAGTATGCCAAAATGTACCACAAAACTAATGTTCTTTGTCAGTCTTCATTCTCAAGTCAATCACAGATGCTGCAGCTGGCTATTTTTTGCCAGTACCAGGAGTACACGTTGCTACAGATACTACAAACCTTCGTCGTCCAGGACTGTTAGTCTGTTACAATTCTGAATTGGTTGTGGAAAATACCAATGTCTGAATCTACACAAGTATGTACATACAGCTCGAGGGTTCCATGGCGTGAGACCTTTCACCGGGCTTCTTTCCACATCCTGGTTTTCTCAAGGATGAACTTCCCTCCCTTGTATTTCTCGCTCTCCTCATACGCTTTCTCCCGCAGCGCATTATATGGTACACAACAATCCAAGAAAAATGGAGTAAGGCGACTAAGGAAGCAAAGTATTAAGATAACAAGATATCAAGAGAACTGCAATGGTAAACCACACTGTATAGACCCTTAGGACGGTGTTGTCGTGTCATTAAGAAGTAGGATGAACAAAGAGTACAGCTGAGTACATGAACACTTCCGGTTTCCAAAAAAACATGAAATAGCAGCAATGCAGGGACTCAAATCATGTTCTGGAGCTGGAGACACGTGTAGAGTAGGCAATCACATGCTACCTCATTTATACCTTCTAGGCTCTACCATCTAGGAGAAAATAACCTAATTCAATGATTGGGTGAAAAGATGTGAGAATGTCTGCTAAATAAAATTGGCATGTATGTATATATATATATAGCATGCAGTATTTGGATCAGAACACTGTTGTGAGGAGTCTGAGGACTGATGTTAGTGGCTGTACTTGCCTAAGTCCTAACTACTTGTATGGAACAAATCTGTACAAGAACAAGGCAAAAGTGATAAACGAGTTGCAAGATTGACAGGGAAAACCACAACTACAGTGCCAACTTTAAACGTTGGCAAGGTAAAACTAAGTTATGGCTGACTGACCTCAGACTTTTCTGGGTCATTTCAAATCCTCCTTTGTTCCCTTTGGAAACCACTGAAATGACGCGGTGGGATGATGCGAACAATTCAGCCCTAACTAGGTTGTTAGCAGTCTTATCCAACCAGTTGTTTGATGTGTATGTCAATTTCACTCAACCGGCTGTTTGATGTGTATGTCAATTTCACTCATGCCAAACAACTCTGGGACGATTTAGATGAGAAGTATTCCGAAGGGGATAATGGTAACGAGTCCTTTATTACTGCTGCATACTTGAACTACAAGATGGTAGGGGGACGGTCGATGATGGTGCAGCTCCATGAGCTTCAACTCCATGTACGTGATCTTAATCAGTACGTCTGTCTCCTACCTAAGAGTTTTTAAGTTAATGTCATTTTGGCTAAGTTACCACTCTCGTGGCATGACTTTGTGACCACCCAACGACATATAAAGGGGGCACTTGACACTCGATGAGCTGTCAGCAGCTATCAATATCGAAGAGCAGGTAAGAGCCGGTGACAGCAGAGGTAAGGTTCAAGTCCAAGCTCATCTACTGGAGATCAAGAATGCTGCTGGCTCTGGGAATCAGAAAGTCAAGAATCAGCCCAAGATCAAGCTACAAAGGAAGAAGATGAAAAAGGTGGATGTTGTCTGCTTTGTGTGCGGAGTGGCTGGTCATAAAGCCAATCATTGCCACAATCGGAAAGGCAAGGGTCCTTCTTCTGCTCAGCACAAGGGTCGAAAGGCCGAGGTTAATGTCGTTCTAGATAATCCCAGTTCTGAAGGGTATGTACCTAAGACCTTTATGACAAGTCCATCGATTGATTGGTGGATTGATACAGGTGTTACTAGACATATATATGATGATCAATCATGTTTCTCTTCTTTTCAGGGTGAAGGTGGTGGATCCGTCCTGATGGGGAATGGAGCTGCTGCTATAGTATGAGGGATTGGACAGGTTTGTTTGAAGCTTACTTCAGGCAAAACACTCATTCTGAGAAACGTACTGTATGTGCCTGCGATGACCAGCAATCTCATTAGCGGGTCGATGATCTGTAGGCAAAGAATAAAGCTTGTTTTTTTAGTCTAATAAGGCCGTGTTGACCAAATTTAGTACTTTTGTGGGCAAAGGCTATGATAGCGGAGGTATGTTCTGCTTATCTATTCTTGATTCGAATAATGTAAATATTTTTAATGTTTCCCATTGCAATAAATTACATGACATTTGGCATTCACGATTGTGTCATGTTAACTTTGAAGCTATTGTGCGGTCAAGCAAAATGAATTTAATTCCAAGCTATAATCACGAGAAGGGTTAAAAGTGTGAAGTGTGTATGCAAGCAATGTAACCCCGAAAACCTTTTCATAGCGTTGAAGGGTGAAACACATCTGTACTTGAGCTAATTCATTCTGATCTTTGTGAGATGAATGCAATTTTAACTAAAGGTGGCAAAAGATATTTCTTAACTCTCATAGATGATGCGACTAAGTATTATTATATCTACTTACTTAAGTTGAAAGATGAAGCTCTAGAACACTTAAAAATCTTTAAAGCCGAAGTTGAAAATCAACTAGATAAGAAAATCAAACAGTTCAGATCGGACCGAGGCGGTGAATACGTCTCATTTGAATTCTCTCAATTATGTGAAGAAAGTGGAATAATTCATGAAGTTATTTCACCATACTCACCCCAATCTAATGGAATAGTCGAAAAAATGAACTTTACGTGACTTGGTTAATGTCACATTACAAAGTTCATGTATGTTAGATTATTGGTGGGGTGAAGCAGTTTTCACAGCTAATTATGTCCTAAATAGGGTGCCACCTCGCAATCAGGAGGAAACACCTTATGAAGGATGGAAGGGGGGAAAACCCAACTTGTCCTTTCTTCGGACCTGGGGATGCCTTGCAAAAGTGCACGTGTTGTTACCAAAGAAAAGAAAGCTCGGTCCAAAGATTGTTGATTGTGTCTTTCTAAGCCTGGCCGGCCACTCTGCCGTCTCACGCTAGCCGAGATGGCCGAGCGATGCAAGCAAGGCCTCTGTTCCAACTGTGACGAACAATATGTTCGCGGACATCATTGTCAGCGCCTCTTCTACATTGAGGTCGACGACTATGATGCGGAGGGCATGCTGGATGACAACTCCGACGAACCGGACAACACACCAACGGTGTCGCTTCACGCGCTCACCGGGTTGTGGAGCATTCACGCAAATGAAACTATGCAACTCTGTGTCACTATCAGGTCCACTAACTTCGCTGCTCTCCTCGACTCTGGCTCCACCCATAACTTCATCAGTGAGAGCACGGTCTCCTGTGCCGTCCTGACACTCGAGCCACATCCCGGCCTTAACATCGAGGTGGCGAATGGCGACCATGTTGCCAGCGGGGGTCTGTGCCGGGGATTGCCCCCTACACATCGATAGGGAATGCTTCACGATGGACGGTCTCGCAATTCCCCTCAGAGGTTTCGATATCATCATTGGCATCCAATGGCTTCGCACACTTGGACCCATCCTTTGGGACTTTGACAATCTTCGCATGTCGTTTTGGCGCAACGGCCACCGCATTACTTGGGTCAACATCGCTGCCCCACGCACAACAACCAACGCGACTGCATGCACCAATGCGGATCTCCTAGATGCCCTACTTCTGGAGTTCGAAGGGCTCTTTGCCCAACCAGTGGGCCTTCCCCCGCCACGGCACCTCAACCATCGGATCCATCTTCTCCCAAGCTCGGCACCAGTGGCCGTCTGACCGTACCAATATCCTCACCTCCAGAAAGATGAGCTCGAACACTAGTGCACGGCTATGCTACAACAGGGCACGATCTGCCTGAGCAGTTTGAATTTTTCATCGCCGGTCTTGCTAGTCAAGAAGCACGACGAGACATGGTGTTTTTACGTTGATTACCATGCGCTCAACGACTTGACGGTCAAGGACAAATTCCCAATACCAGTCGTCGACGAACTCATCGACGAATTACGCAGCGCTCGGTTCTTCTCCAAGCTTGATCTCTGTTCTGGATACCATCAGGTGCGCATGCACCCCGCGGACATCGAGAAGACCGCCTTCAAGACCCATCATGGGCACTTCAAGTTCCTAGTGATGTCGTTCAGTCTCACTAAAGCGCCAGCTACCTTCCCGACCTTGATGAATGATATCTTGCGACCTCACCTCCGCCATTTTGCTCATCTTTTTTTACGATATTTTGATTTACAGCTTCTCATAGTTAGAGCATCTGCACCAAGTACTTCTACTCATGTGGCGTCACCATCTCCACCTCAAGTGTTTGAAGTGCATATTCGGGGCTCCATCCGTGGCATACCTAGGCCATGTCACCTCAGCCGACGGAGTCGCCATGGATGAAGACAAAGTTTCGGCCGTGAAAACCTGGCCCACACCACTCTTAGCCAGGAGAGTACGCGGTTTTGTTGGGTTCACCGACTACTACCACAAGTTTATTCGCGACTTCGGCATCATTGCGACCCCTCTGACCAAACTCCTCAAAAAGAAGTCATTCCAATGGTTCGAGGAGGCGGACCATGCCTTTCAGGCCCTTAAGGGGGCTCTCTCCACCGCACCAGTACCCCAGCTACCCGACTTCACGGTGGGATTCATCGTCAAGTGCAATGCCTCGGGCATAGGATTCGGTGTCATTTTGCACCAGAGCGCAGGACCGTTGGCCTTCTTCAGTAAACCTATTGTTGCGTGCCATGCGAAACTTGCTGCGTATGAAAGGGAGCTCATCGGTTTGGTTCATGCAGTCCGGCATTGGCGGTCATACCTTTGGGGCCGTATTTTCACAATCCGCATCAATCATTATAGTTTGAAGTTTCTACTAGATCAACGTCTTTCCACGATTCCTCAACATTAGTGGGTCAGCAAATTAATTGGGTATAACTTCACGGTGGAATATCGGCCAGGCTGTCTCAACACAGTGGCCAACGCTCTTTCTCAGTGCAACGCTGAGCATGCCGCGACATATGCGCTCTCCGGGCCATCCTTTACTTTGTTTGACGATCTGCACCGTGAAGTGGTCTTCGGACGAGCTACAGTCCATCTGTAACCAGCTCCAATTGGGCAAACTCGGCGCTCCGTGGTGGGTGATCGCCAGTCTGCTCTTGCGCAATGGGCGCCTTTTTGTCCCAGCTTCGTCTCCGTCTTCGTGGACCATCTTGGCAATAGAACATCTCGGCCATGAAGGTATACGGAAGACCCTACACACGCTGCACACGGATTTTTATGTTGCAACTGTTATGAATATTGTGTATATATTCAATAGGCCCAATGAGCAATAGTATCAGTCAGACCAGACCGGTCAAGAAGATCATGGACATACTTCTGCTGGGAGAGGTAGTAGCCCTCAGGCATGGAAAAAACCTTAATCCTAAGGAAGTACGTAAGAGAACAAAGATCAATCATCAAGAACTGCTCACTGAGATGCTTCTTCACATACGTGATGAATGGGGAATTATCACCAGTGATGAGCATATCATCAACATACAGAAGAAGCAGTGTCCTACTCCAAGATAAGACATGGACAAAAAAAGCAGAATCATAGGAACTAGTAGTTAAACCAACAGCAGTAATCACTGTGCTAAAACGCGTCTAACAAAGACAGCGTCGCTTCTCCACAATTTGTATAATCAGGATCAGAACAAAATGACCAGGCAGAACAAAGCTATGAAATGAGAAAGAACTGTACTAACTGCTGGATACAACACAAGATTATGATACGTGCATGATACATGAGCCAGAAATAGCATCACAACAAACCATAATAGCATTACAGAAATCTACAAAGTAGGGGTCAACACAACAGACAGGGACTAACAGGCGCCTCTTGTGCCTGCCTGCCTAGCTTAATCTCTGTACATTACAACATGTCAAACCTAAAAGGAAGAGCAGCCCAGCTTTGGATCGACACCAAATCCCCAATAACATATTTAGCGCGAAGAAAACACAGTTACAACTTCTCCGCTACGAATGTCGCAGCAACTTGTGGTGATGATTTCAGACGATGAGATGACCGTTTAATTAGATCTATATGGCTGGTGAGCATGGGTGAGTTGATAACTGAACACCAACAAGCAACAAGCAACAAAGCGGGCAGTTATAGGTTTGCATAGTGTTGTATCACTGCAAAGCTCAGGTTCCATCTTGCACCTGCAAGCTGGAGACCAAGACGATGGACCTGCAAAGCGACAAATATGAAGAAATTAAGCACATGACTTCAGATGTATGAACATGTGCAATTTGTAGCTCTTAAATGTTGTTTTACCTCCAGTTGCGGTAACCGGCCTTACCGGTCGGATCCGGTAACGGAAAACCCAGCCGGTTTTTCCCGGTTTAGCAAATTCAAATTCTAGTTTTTAAATTTTGACTGGTTTTTAAGCAAATTCAAACGAATTTCATCCGGTTTTTTCCCGGTAAATCCGGTAACCGGCCGGTTACCGTTACCGGCCAGTCACCGGTAAACTGGCCGGTAACGAGATTTTTATCCTTGAGTGAGAACTCAAATATTAATATATCAAAGTGATAGTTAAAAATAATTGCTAGTCTCAACTACAGTTGTAAGAAAGGACACTATTGTCAAAAAATACACTACAATCCAGCATTCGAGCTGTTATAATTTAGAAATGGTTACCATGTGAAAAGAAGTTGAGAACTAGCAACTGAAACACTAAACTCAAGTTTATCTATCTCCGCGTAAACCCAAAAATTGTATGGCAAATGGGCAAGGACAGAATAAAGTATTTTCCTCTAATTTTTTCATTAATTCAAAACAGAGATTTTAGGCACCACAAAAGACACAGGTCTAGTTAGGGGGTGGATTTGGTTCTAGAAAAAAAAAAGGGATGGATTTAAGTAACCAACGTGGGATTTTTCACTAGTAATACCCGAATTGGCATCATGGTGCATAAACCAACTCTATTAATGATCTATCATGAACAATACCAATGATAATAAAAGAGAGGCAAAAAGAGAAGTCGGCCAGCACAAGGAACATACAAAAAATTAGCTGAAATCTGTTAAAGATATGTTAGAGATAGGAACTCTTTTGTATTTCCTTAGTTACCTTTTTTATTGTCTTATCTATATATGGCATACACCTCTTGTACACCTTATATATATATTGTTCATTGGACCCCTGAATACATACACACAATATTCATAACATAGTATCAAAGCAAAGGTTTTAAACCCTAGTCTCTAACCTATCGTCAGATCCGCTTCCGCTGCCCGCTGCCCCTAGGAGGAGCGATCTCCGCTCCCGGGGGCGGCCAAATTAGTCGTAGTCTTTCTCTTGGTAGAAGAAGTAGCAGCAACCGTCGTAGATCCAATCTGGATCAGCTCTAACCCACGGCAGCCATGGGAACCAACCTCGCGACGCCTCCTCTTCCTTGTGGATCTGGTTTGGGTCTTCTCCTGTTGGGCCAGAGCGCTGACCTCCTCTTGGCTTCCTCTTCCTCGTTGTCGACGTCGATGCCGCCCTCCGAGCTCCGTGCGTCATCATCTTCCATCGATCCACAGCCTCGACCTCGAAGACCACCGAACCAAGGGGAGTCGACGCGCGTGCCCGAGATCTCTAAGATCGCTACGCCGGGCCTCCTCACTGTGTGCGCCCGGTGTAGCAGCCATCCCGGAGACCCGGACTGATCGGATCCGCCGCCAGGCCTCCCGAGCCGCTGCCTCTGGAACCGCACCACCTCTAGGACGGAGCACGCGAACCACCGTTTCGAGTCACCCCTAGTCCGAGCCCCCTCCACTTCGAGATGCCCCCAACCCTCCGCGCTTTCCTCCACCTGCGCTAGAGCGCGGTGCTGCCTTGGCTTCGACGCCTCTCCTCCCTATCCTCTTCTTGTTGGCGTAGGGGGAGGGGAAGGCTGAGGAGGAGGTGAAGATATTTGGGGGAGGGGACGGAGATGGAAGGGGAGTTAGCATCTTTTGACAGAAGAATTGGAGAGTATAGCTGCACCGAAACTTTACCATGTGCGAAAAGTCCTTATAAAGCAACTGTGTGGATAGGAATAGCACGAGTCACGACTACGCTGCTGCTCTGGGTCAAAGTGGTTATGCTGTTGCTGGTAGCTACTACCGCTAGTTATCTTTTGCGTCATTTCTTTCTATGTGTCGTTTCTTCCGTTGCGTCCATCCAAGTCGGTACCACTCTATCTTTAAGTTTCAACTAAGCCATGCGAGTCCACAATTTTTTTTTGTCAGTCATAGAAGCTTTGGAATTTCTTTGGCATGGCAGAAGTCGCCGCTTTCTATCTGAGCCGCTGCAGATCGTTATGATACCACCGCCCCAAGCTTTTCAGGCCGCCACGCTTCTTCCGCACTGCGCCACTGTTGTGTTTCTTGTGCACTGCGTCGCCACTGTCTTGGGCTTCGATCTGCGCCGCCATGTTTCTATCTATTCCTCTTCTGCTTGATTTGACATCTTCTCTATTTTTGTCGGTTTCATCTTCTTCGTCGTGTTGCCGCGGTTAACTTTGCTCCCGCACCTTATGCTTTATGGGCTATCGCACGACACCGGAGGGGAGAAGATTTTTTGATACTCGATATATTTTCTAAGAGCTGCACGCTACGACGATATTATCAAGACTCAGACTTTGGATTTTTCATATTTTAGTGTTAACCCTTTTCAAATGCAATGTTATTGCATACGCCTTGCATTTGAGGGGGGTGTTAGAGATATGTTAGAGATAGGAACTTTTTTGTATTTCCTTATCTACCTTTTGTATTGTCTTATCTGCATATGATATACACCTCTTGTACACCCTATATATATTGCCTATTAGACCTCTGAATACATACAAACAATATCCATAAAAAAATCAATCAAATCGGTTACCGTTCAAGCTTCTTTGTGGCACTAGACAGCTATAGGTACCACTTGGGAGCCAAAAGAAAGCATAGATTCAATCACTCATCCTATGGGACTGATCTTAGGGCTTAACCAAGCAACACCTAAGAAGAGGGGAAAAGAGCAAGGGATCTTTTTGGTGCCCACAAGTACAAAACTTGCCCAAAGGGGTTACAACCCCTTTGGTGTATATTGCTGTTGTGATACGGGTAGGCTACACTAGCTGTCAATTCAAAAAATTTACCACGTAAACCAGGATGACATGCAAGCAAAAGATCATAGATCGTTACTACCAGATGCGCAATGCAGCGGAAGAAGAGTTGTAGTAGCTTGGTCCAACGAAGAGTGCATCGATGTAGTGGTCGTAGTCGATCGTCCTCGTAGCCGATCGTCTCCTCGAGCAACCAATTGAGTTCCTCACCAAGGTCGTGAATCGTCATCAAGCGTAACAGCAACCGCAGTAGCTCCTCTACGGTATCCACACGTCCAGGGAAGGAACAACCGTACGTCGGTATACTAGCACCAAATCGCATGGGAAAGCTCTCTCAAGAAGATGGTGACTATGTTTTAGAGCAACTCACGCCAACTCATATCGTGAGTCTCCTCTGTTACCTATGTCTCCCCATAGCCTTAAGCATCTCCTTATATAGTGCCCGTGATGGATCCTATCCGAACACGTTTGACGAATCGTATCCGTACTGGCTTGTTCCAACCCGTTAAGTGTGTGACCCTATAGGTTCATGCGTAATCGGTTGTGACTCAAAAACTCCTTTCCGATCACGAGTCATCAACGGCTCCTAGCAGAACATAACGATTCCCAAATACACATAAATTATATCAGACGAACCTTAATGCAATATGATCTATGACCAAGTCCTTATCACTAATGACCTACTCGTATCTCTATATGACCAGTTCAGATTCGGTCTCGACCAGTTCGTAACTTCTTACGACCAGGTTTCGACCACATAGTGATCATATTGGACCAACCTACGACTAGCTCGTATCTCCATACGATTAGTCTGTATCTGATCAAACTGAACGACCAGCTCGTGTATTCTCCATTTGCCTCATGATATCTGTTTGAACTACATGTGAGATATGTCATCCATGGACTGTTCAATATTTTCTCGATCTCCGCATGTTTCATAGCATACCTGAAAGCTACCTTTATAATTACCCAGTTACGAAGTAGCGTTTAATAACCCCAAAGTGTACTCTTATACATGTAGGAAACCATATTGATATCAAGTCTAAGGATTATACATTATCATTGCTTGAGACCAACCGATGACACCTGAAATCATAATAATCTCAGCAGTGTCTCAAGATGGGTCAATCCAACACCATGTCCCCTGACATGTGTTCATATTATTGATTCGATATCCCTATATCCATGCCCGGTGAAACATGGTCATCAATTAGTACATGTGCTGATCGATAGGATCACTAGTGTTCCGACCAGTGACATACGACCAGAGATAACATTTAGAACGACATCAGATAAGTTAAAAGAACTTCATCAACAAGTCACATACTTGTTCATCTTTATAACAAATGATTCATTCAAGGAACAGAATAACACTTTTTCAATAACTCATAAACATAAACGTGATACAATCATCTCTATGATTGGTTCTAGGGCATATCACCAACAGTTGCACACTTGCACTTTACGGAGAACTATTCCTTTTGTTGAATTTTGACCAACCTGTGAGAATACAAATTTCTAGTGAACCTCTCCCAACCCTTTTTGGAAATGTGGATAACTGGAGATACTAAACTTAAATCACTTGTGAAATCCAATATAAATTTTATTTCCTGATTACACACTAAGTATGCCCAATGATTTGAACCATGCATTAGCATCAATAAATGACCAAATATATGGTTTCTAAGGTGAGAAATTGTACACATAAAAGGCTGAATGACATTGTTGACTGTGGTATCTCAGCACTGGTTTTATCATCAAAGCAAATCTTAACTGGACTTACATAGAATGGTTTGTGTATTGTATTTAGATGTACCCGTCTGAAGATATTTCATGTTTGTAGCAATAGAGTACTATGGAAGAGTCTAGCGCCAATTACTGAAGGATAAAAAATGGGAGATGCAAACAATGTACGTACATGAGCTTCTTCTGAAAACATGTCACCACCATGCAGAAGACACAACCAATACTCTATTCTTCCATCCAAGGTGCAGGACACCGTCTCGCTCCTCAAGCCTGTAGTAGCTGTTGTAACCATGCAACAATGTTCTGATGGTGTTATTCACCACTGAACTCAACGGGTATGGCCTAAATCCTGCCATTTGAAATCTTGCCTTCCATTTTCCAAACACCTCGTGCCTCTCAACCCTTTCAGCACCCTCACATGCGATTAAATTAACAATATCCCTTGCAACACAGTGTTGTTCCGCGCTAATCCGTCTCTTATCATCCCTTGGGAGAGCAGCATCTATCGACTCAAACATGGCAGTATAGTAGTCGAGAGTTTCCAAGTATCTTGGGAAGAATGGAGCCGTGTTTGTATTTGACTCCTGCTCAACGAGAGTCACAACGCTTGGAGAGAGGCTCTTGATCATTCTTAAAATCCTATCCCGATGATTTTCCGTGCTTACGCTTTCATCAGGAGTGTGATGCAGCTGATAGGCAAAATTCACAGCAATAACCTCCCCAGGTCTTATATCAAGATGCTCAAGGTGAACCTCATGGCTAGCAGCTGGAACAGCATTAAACTCAAAGGGTAGACCACACGACTGAGAAACATTATACAATCTCATCCCAACTATATCCAGTCCACCACCTCGGGCATAAGCAGAATTTGAGTCATCGATACCAGTGATTCTTAGGCATGGTGGACCCCCAGGCCTCGCTGCAAGAGCCTGTATCAGAGTTACCCACTGGCTCCCCTGCGCAATTTGGAAATCAATGATGTGAACAAATTTCTCACCCTTAATAGCCTCAGCGATGGCACCATTTGCTGACACGTAACCAAACTTGAAGAATGGGCAGATCTCATAAAGAAGATGCATGTACGACATGAGATCAGAGCTTGTAGGTTCTTTACACTTCAAGGATTTATATAGTTTACTTCCAGATGAAGAAAGTCTGGCAACAAGGCCTTCCAACATATAGGCTCCCAGTCGTTGCATTGGATCTCCAGAGACAGACACCAGCTGACCTAACTCTGATATCAGTAGTTCTGTTCTAAAGACATCATTCTCGGCAACAGCCTTACCACATGCTATGATTACCTGCTTCAAGTCTCCTGTGTTAATTCCCAGAAGCTGTCTCCAGTTATCTGGTTTTGAAGGATTGTTGGCTTGCAAGGAGCTCTCAGGGCTGTCAGAAGCTATGTCCAATTCAGGTCCAAGAATTGCATTCTCTAGCTCCTTTAGTTTAACCTGGAGATCTGCAACCTCAGTGACACAGGAAGCACTTGGAGGTGAACTATATACATGGTCTGAGTGGCTATCATGATGAGACAGGGGGCTCCCACTTATAGGGGAGATGCTATGAGAAGATGTGGAGCTTTGTGTAGGATAAACACCATTTGCCGAGGATGATTCCAGCGTGCAGTACTGTGGTTCAAATACTTGAGGGTTAGAACTAATCTTTTGTGACCCATCATCAGAAGAAGTGTAGTGAAGACCCAGATTATCTTGCGTTATATAGAACCTTCCATTTTCCCCTAAAGGCACTGAGTTATTGTAGTATGCCATTTGAGAATCATCTGAGCATCTGTACGTATGGTTTGAAGCCTTAAGCTGACATACTGGTGGCTGCAAACTTGTGGGACAATACTTAATGTTCAACAGGGAGTTGATCCTGCCATGTTTATCACAAAGGTATTTAGTATGTTGCTATCATCAACTGAGTATAAACAATATTACAAAAGCAAAGTAATAATCAAGTGAGTATAAACAATATTACAAAAGCAAAGTAATAAAGGAATACATAAACACATCCTAAAATAGTTTCCAATTTAACACCTGAACTCACATCAACTTTACCTGGGCATATGGTCTTGAACTAAATTATATGTTGAAAAAGTATAAAGCAAATATAAGCAAGACCATATGTTTGGTAGATTAACTTCATTTTAACAAACTCATATCAGCTTCATTCTTGAACAAACAGTGTCCAGCTCAAACCACATCAATTTGAAGTTCATATTCCAATCTTTTCATGGTAAGAACTAAGAAGAGGCAATTTGATCTTGTGCTTGCTTAGCACTCCTTGTTTAGATGCCTAAATTTGTTGAAATTAATGACCTGCAAAGATGTCGTCGACAATTCCAGTTTTCTTGAGGCACGTCTGCAGCTGGGGTCTTTGGTCGATTAAAATTTAATTCTGCGCACTACTCTGTCATGTGATGATTACCCCCAAGAAGCACTACTTAATGAACGGTTTAAAGTCACTATGTGGTATTCAAAACTAGTCATGTACAAGGGTATTTTTGTGGTTTTATTTATTATATAATAAAAGACTGTAGAGATTTAGATTCACAGTTGACGCAACTGCATCTATGCGTGTTTGCTAGTAATTAAAATGTGTGGGACAAGAATTGTTACGGGATGCAGTTAGGCAACAATATCCCATTTTGTTTAACAGCTTTACTCACAGGTGCCAGTGTCTAAAGATGATTACGAAATTTGACCTTCATTGTTTGTTCTTGTAGTGTGGTACAATGACAACCTCGAGTGCTAATTATACTGCTAATCTGCTATCACTTCTAGAAGCAATGGTTCCCTATGTACAACTGACAATATTATCTACACTATTCTAATCCAAATGACCAATCAATTTTTGACAGTGAATTATGCCGTTATGGGAAGCCTTCAGTGATATAAACTTCCTCAAGGAAGACATCAATGTTCTATTGTTGTGACAATGGCTATTTTGTTGTGTAGTCACGGGTCATTTAAATTGATAAAGTGATAGTACATCAAACAAACTTAATGCATGTAGATTTTACATCAACAATTTAAAAACTACATTGCCAACTTCAATATTAGAACAAGAATCCAGACAGTTGCTTATCTAAAATGAGCTATGTTGAACCATGGATTGACCCATAGAATACATATAGTCCAATAGTAGCTCAAACTTACAGCCATAGTCTACCACATATAGCAATCCAGGTAGCCTAACAGCCTAAAGTAGGAACTAGGAACCATGGATTGACCCATAGAATACATATAGTCCAATAGTAGCTGAAACTTACAGCCATAGTCTACCACATATAGCAATCCAGGTAGCCAAGCAGCCTAAAGTAGGAACTAGGAACAAAGACTGGGACCATGCAATGACACATA
This sequence comes from Hsuehochloa calcarea, assembly GCA_036346395.1. NCBI lineage: Eukaryota > Viridiplantae > Streptophyta > Magnoliopsida > Poales > Poaceae > Hsuehochloa > Hsuehochloa calcarea. The sequence goes on from CM070612.1 coordinate 11,807,621, forward strand.
ACCAACCTTCAGTGCAAACACTAGAAATAAGAGAAGATATTTTGTGACAATCAAACATTTAAAACCTCAACAAAGAGAAGTCAGATCCAACAGAAAGGATGAAGTCTGAAATCTAGACTTCTTGCTAGTCAGGTGAAATAGTCTCATAATATCTCTCGAGTAACTGAGACAATGTAATAAATCGTTGGGCTCCTCCGTCGTAATAGATATTTCAGACAAGATCAACAAGGTATTAGCTATAAAAAGTGACCAAACATAGACATGGTCCCCCAACATCATAAATGCAGTCTGGAACCCCCAAACTCTATTGGTTTCCACTTTGTTGATCAGCAGATATAAACCGATAAAAGGGATTGGTCTAACTTTTCACCCTGCTTGCTGCTGTTAGATAGAAAAAGAACATGACATGGAATCATCAACTGTGCCCTAAAAAAATACAGAAATGGATAAGAAAATTAATCGATATTATCTTACAAACACACTGGTTCAAGCAAGAGATCCAATTAAGCTAGCAATTTCCAAGAAACTTGAATTATCTCCTAGGATTAGAAATGCACTATGAAATCATGTAACTACAACCGAACAAGACCACACTATTAAGGAAACTAAAAAATGGATTATGCGACTAAGGCATGCAAATGAAGCTCCTATTGCCAAAAGAAATGGACCAAATTCGTTCTGAATTGATGGCAAGCCAGCTAACGAAGTAGACAATACCTAAGGAGTTTGAGCAAAATATGAAACACGAAATAGACCTAGTAAATAATATAGTGCGTCATCGTATCATTAAAGCCCCATAATAACATCCTTACCCATCAGAAACCACAGATGAAAACTGTTATGAATAGATTGTGTGTGTATTGAAGAGGCCCAAAGGGCGATATATATAGGAGTACAAGAGGTATATGCCATATATACATAAGGCATATAAGAGTCCCTATTCTAACTCCTATTCTAACATATCTCTAACACCCCCCCTCAAATGCAAGGCGTATGCAATAGCATTGCATTTGGAAAGGGTTAATACTAAAATATGAAAAATACAAAGTCCGAGTCTTGATAATGTCGTCGTAGCATGCAGCTCTTGGAAAATATGTCGAGTATCAAAAGACCTCCTCTCATCCGGTGTCGTGCGACGGCTCATAAAGCACAAGGTGCAGGAGCGAAGTCGACCGCGACAACACGACGAAGAAGATGATGAAACCAACAAATATAGAGAGAGCCGTCAAATCAAGTCGAATAGGAATAGGTGGAAGCATGGCGGCGCAGATCGTAGCCCAAGACGGCGGCGACGCAGTGCACAAGAAGCGCAACGCATGCACAGTGCAAAAGAAGCGCAACAGAGGTGCAGTGCAGAAGAAGAGCGGCGCAATGCACAATAAGTACAACGAAGACACAGTGTGGAAGAAGCGCGGCGGCCTTGAAAGCTTGGAGCGGCAGATTTGCAGCGGCTCGAAGAAATAGCAGCGGGAGCGGCGGCTGCTGCCATGCATAAGGCAATTCCTATGCTTCTATGACTGACAATAAATTTATGGACTCGCATGGCTTAGACGGACTCAAAAATTGAGTGGTACGGACTAGGATGGACGCAACGGAAGCAATGACACAAAGCAAGAAAAACCTAAAATAACTAGCACAAAGAATAGCTAGCAGCAGCAACTACCACCATACGCACCAGCCCATAATGACGTTTCCACCGACATGAGCAACACCATCACCATAAGCACCGGTGATGCTACTGCTGAGCGTGCTGCGGTGGAACCAGACCAAAGCCCTCTAGCACAATCTGGCGGAGCAGATGCCTCACCATGCAGAAACCGCAGATGTATCCCCAGCATGTGAACCTTCCCCTACGCAAGCCAAACCGGTCCATCTTCTCTTCTATTTCTTCATCTCATCGTACTCCAACTCACCTCCAGACCCTCTGCTCGGCCCCGCGCCCGATTCCCTCGACGCCGACCTCACCCGCCGCTTCAAGCCGAGAAGAAGCCGGCTAGCCTCGCCTGCTTCCTCGGCCTTGGCGACCGGATCCGGGCAGTGGCGGCTTGGGGTAGAAGAGGATAGGAAGGAAAGGCGGCGGCGGCGAGCGGGGGAGACGCCCTCTGGTTCGGAGTCGGCAGCGACGCGATAGGCATCGCGCAGCGCGGTGTGGGAGATTGCCGCGTAGAGGAGGCTGTCGGAGCTGTGGATGGCGGCGGCGGAGGCGGGAGACGCCTCGATCCGAGGCGATGGCCGGATCTGGCGATGGCGGTCAGTGGAGGCGAGCTCGGGGTGGAGGCGGCTCAGAAGGCGCCATCCGACGGGAGGGCGGGGGAGACGCCCTCTGGATTCGAGGCGGCAGTGACTGGATCTGGGCGATGGCGGTCAGTGGAGGCGAGCTCGGGGTGGAGGCGGCTCAGAAGGCGCCATCCAACGCTGAGTGGCTGCTCCGGCCGGCCGGTGGCTCCGCTCACGCGCGGTGGACCACGAGCTTCGCCGCGACGACAACCGCGTCGCCGGCAGATCGCCAGTCGCGCGCCGAGCTCGATCCGCCACTGGTCGGCGCCGACGGGGCCGAGTGGCGGCGGGATCCGGCGCGGAGAAGGGTGTGAGAACCCGACAAAATTAGAATCTCGTAATCTTAATTAAAGGCATGTATTAAAATCAATCTCAAGAACCACTCCTTTATTGTCGCTTTCAAAAGCTTGCACGCTTTCATTAAAGCATCAGCATAATCCATTTCCGTATTCGTTTACAAGAGTATTTTACATCCAGTTAAAGTATAGATTACATCGTATAATCAAAAGAATATATTACATCAGCTCAAATCATAATTACATCTTTGAGTTCATTACAAAATGATTAAACAAAAAAACTTGCATTGCATATCTCTGAAGCCTTCCTTGAAGTAGTGCTCGTCCATCGCCGTCCAATCGAATTGCCGTCCTCGACTCAACCCGAAATGCCTCAATCAGCTCCATTTTCAGTCAACCAAGCATAAGACCATTCCCAAATAGAAAACTATAGCATAGAGTTAAAAGAGAATAGTTTGCCGTCAGATTACAGTAGGAATCACCGCGGTTCCCAGATCGACCTAGGTTAGCTGGCACCTTGAGTATCGAGGCTACCCAAACTGATCTGGATTAGCCGGCAACTTGATTCTCAAGTCACCAGGGCTAAACCAAACCCGTTGGCACCTGGATACCCGCGATACCTAAACCCAACCTAAGCGATCGGCGCCGTCTTATTACCGTAGGTTTCATCATTCGGCATTCTCAAATCCAACACCTACGAATACCAGATTGCCTCAGCTCAAATCATACGGCAAAAACCCCACGAAAGCACAAAGAGTAGTGGCGAAAGAACCACCACAAAGCCACACTCCCTCCTGCTTAAAGCCCACAAGGCACGCAGATGGATAAGAACAGAGTAAAAGTAGAAATGAACAGAAGCCCGGTAAAAGCGATGCACTGCAAAGAAGGAGATAAGTTCAACCAGTGCAATCCCCTGCCAAAACCTCGCGCAAAGAAGACCACATACATTTCCCCAAACCAAGACATCCAAAGACAAGATCAAGGCACCCAAAGAAACCAAAAAAGCCACCCTGTGTTCTTCCCCTGAAGCCATTCCCCTTTCCAAGCCAACACACAAGCCCCTCCCAGTGCACCCTCTCCCAGCTTCCCCCAACCGAAGGAGCAAGGGCAAGAACCCAGGAGCAAGAGGCCAAGCACCAGGGAGCCAAGCACCAGGGAACAGGAGGAAGCCACCAGCAGACAGCCAGGAGCCAGGAGAGCACCAGCAAGCCAGCACTACAATCCTTCTCCATCCTAGCCGGCTTCAAAGCAACAGTGAACCCAAGTCCCACGGTGTGCACTGCTATTTTGCACTGACATGCATCTACACCATCAAGCCTCCACAAAGATCACAAAGCAAAGACTCCATTTTCATCACAGAGCAGGAGATCAGGGAGTAGAGAAGATAAGGGTATCACCAGCCACAGCCAAACCCCCCATCAACCCCAAAGACACCAACCATCATCAAGACCTCATCACATGCCAAAACCCCAAAGAACCCCATCCACGGCGAACCCTCACCATCACCCCCCAGCCACGGTCAATCCACCCAATCCATCATTTAAGCATGCATTCAATAAAATTAAGCATTTGCATCAACCATATTTGCTAAAGAAAGCAACCCTAGCTAAATCCTTTAAGCAGAGATTCAACCGGGTAGTAATCGGGCTTAGGGCACCAGGAGAAGAGCCGGGGTAGGAGACCAGGGCCGAGCCAGAGCATGAGCCGGAGCACATGGCGCAGCCAAGAGGCGGTTTGAGCCAGAACGGCCGGCCGTGAGGCCGGGCCGGCCGATCTAGAGACCACGGAAGAGAGAGAGAGCGGAGAAGGGAGGGGAGAGCCAAACCGATGAAGCCGAGGGGTAGAGAGCCGAAGCGGCGGCGGATCCAGGCGAGTGGAGGCGGCGACGCGGGAAGCCGGAGCGGGGGAGCGGGCCGGTAGAACCGAGGGCGACCGGAGGCGGTGGGGAAAGCTCGGGCGCGGCGGCTATTCTCGGCCGCCGAGGAAGCCGAGAGGCCAGGCCATGAGCGAGACGCCAGCCGCAGGGGCAGCCGCCAGCGAGAGCGCCGGCGGAGAGTGCGAGGAGGAGGCGTCCGAAGGGAGCGGCGCCAGGTGAGACCGAGCGAGAGAGAGAAAGGGGAAGGGGAAAGAGACTGAGGGAGATGAGAGCGGCCGGGGTAGGTTAGAGAGGGTTAGGGGTAATTAGGTAAATAGGTAATTAGGGTTAGGGTTTAGGTTTTTAGGTATTTTAGTAATTAGGTAAATGAGGGTTTTGAGTGATTAAATAGGTTAATTAGGATTTTTGTAGGCTAATTAGGTTTTGAAATAAAGTAGGGTTAATAGAATAATTAAAATAGAATTTTTGGGAATAATCCGCTAACTGAGTCGGGCTTCGGGAAAAATATTGGTAAATTAAGAATTGGCTAACCAATAGAAGTCCATTAGCAGTTTATTCGCTTAATATCACATAAAATCACTAAGTATTTCTCTACGTATTATTTGTATTGCCGCACTACTTCAGAGGACGAGCTCCAGCCGACAGGAGAAGCTGATAAGAGATTCGTCATCGTCGACCTTTCCAAAAACTCTAAAGGCAAGCGATCCTTTGAACATAAATATAGTTATGTTAAATGTAAACCGTATATTGCTCTATTATATATGTACTGCATCAAAACTATTTCTCAAAAACAAATTGGATTGAGATGATGAGAAAGATAAGAAAGATGAGAATGAGAATGAGATGAGAATTACTATGTGGGTAAAGGGGGCCTTGGTTGAGAAAAGAGATGATGATGATGATGATGATGAGATGGGACCCTTTACCTACAGCTATAATATAAGGACTAACAAAACTCTTACTCGGTCGGATGTCAGAAAATCGCTGCAACCATTTCCCGCTTTGTGGCGTAAAATGCTACTGCTTACGTAATTACGTTCTCCACAACGGAATGTTGGACACGGAGGATAGCGGTCCAAGGTGGAGTGTTGGGCTCGGAGGATAACCGCCCCAACCAACATTGTTGGAACTCGGTGGAGGATCTGGTGCGCCAGACACCGACGGAAAACAATGGGTGGAGACTTAATCACGTAACTCGAAAACGCCTCAGATTCGAACTTGAAGTCGCATCAAAGGAAATGCGATGGACCTAGCTCATAAAGAGTTCGTGATAGCTATGGGTAAAGTGGCGCAAGCTCTGCAGATGCTATACAAATCATGAATTCATGCCAGTCTCTTGGATTGGAGTCTACGGGAACCGCTAGGGGTCTTTCTTCTTTCCGAGTGACTAGTAGTACTTTCAGAATTAAAATTGCAACTTAATGTTTTAATGTTTATTTTCAGAATGAGATGATTTTAGAATTTGTGATAAAGACCGAGAGATCACCATGCAAAGGCATTGTTTGCTATTAATGCTTGCGAGTACTTCATACTCAACCTTGTTAGTATTCTCCTTTGTTAGATCCTAGTCCGTGGGAGCTATCCCGAGGGGCAAAGGACTTGCAGTACCGATCAAAGAAGGGAGGAGAAGGCGCCAGCGGCGAGGACCTGAGCGAGATGGAAGCCATATTTGACTCTTGGGACGAGTAGGATGGCGGTAGTCCAGAGCAGACTTCAGTGGCGGAGAAGCTCCCTTTTGCATTGTGTAATAGTTTTATTAAGAACCCTAGTCTTATGTGGCTACTACTGTAATAAAGATGTACAGTTTCTATTTTATTGTTCTGTTGCGCAACCCTGATAAAATGGCTTGCTATTCGTTGGGCGGTGTTCTACCGGGCATTTAATAGTAATCCGTATGCCTAAGTGTGATTACCCCTGGGGTAATGACACGGGGCGTCACAGGTGGTATCAGAGCAATAAGATCGGGCCACGCTAATAAAATAGAAACTGTAGCAGTACCTTAAGTATGCCATTCTTGCTTGCTATATTGCACTAAATATCTTATTAATCCTTGCCTTCATTTCAATTTCTATTCCGAACCGCCCTATTTCAAAAAGATATATATATTTGGAAAAGCTTACCTTTTCTTAAAGTGACATTCCTGCTAACGTAGAACCATCTCTAAATTAGTTTTTCCTTTTCGAGAAAGTGCGGGGAAACGCGTTGTTGTCATAGGATCGGTGTAGTTGTCTTTTGTAAGTAGATGGTTAGATTCCAACTCAACCTAGGATAGAAAACATAGGTCAGGGGTGCGGACCATAAGGTTTAGAGCCTAGTGCCTGGACTAGAGGCATGGAGTAGAACTCTGGTATGGACCTGCTTTTCCAATTTTGGACAAGTCTGGACCATACTCTTTAGCTTCTTTACCTCCTCTTCTATATCAAGGTGTCCTATCTCACTTCTGCACATCAGATTTCCCGGACGAGTGGTTCGTGGCACTCGAGTGTAGCTCGGCGCACCAGAGCGAATCTCGGGCGTGCTCGAGAATGAACCCCGAGCGGTCCCAAATATGTGATTTGGGTGGACTCGAGCGGATCTCGGCGTGCTCGGCGCGTGGATCCAGGGTAGCATAGGTTCGCACTCAGAGGCAAGCTCTGAGCAGTCCCAAACCTGTGGATTTGGGCGGTCTTGAGAACGGGATCTCAAGCGTGACTGAGCACGAAAGACTCAGCTAGTATAGGGTTTGGATCTTTTTGCATCTCATTGTTTCTTGATTTTTATTTGATTACATGTGCATGTCATAATCCAACTCACCCGCGGTTAACCTCCTGCCAAATAAGTGTAACACCTTTATCTCTACCCCAACAGCTGTTAAGGAATATGGAAGGCCAAGGAAGTCAAGACTGCATTGAAATTGAGATCGACTCTGCCACATGGACACCCACACGAGAATCCAAGAATAAACCCTGAGTCCGACTGATCAACCCCCAGCTACTACCATCCCAGGAACTAGCCAGCAGCCACCCACCAGAGCAACAGATCCCCTAGGCATCATGGCTGATGTACTCATATTCTTAGAGAACTCCAGAAAAGAAGCCCAGGAGAACCAAAACCGTTTCATGGAGGCTCTATTAACTCGAGTAGCACCTACTACCTCTCAACCAGTCCGTGGAGTTAGTCTGGGTGATTTTCTCCAAACTCACCCTACCACTTTTGCTAAAGCTACTGATCCACTGGACGCGAGTGATTGGTTGGTGGAGATAGAGAAGAAGTTGGATCTGATGGGATGCTCGGATGTGGAGAAAGTACGGTATCGGCCACACCAAATGACCGGACCAGCAGCTACTTGGTGGCTTAACTACAACCGCAACCGTGTCAGTGAGCAACCCATCACTTGGGCTGAATTCAAGATACGCTTCACCGAAACACATGTGCCTACAGGAAGAATGGAATTGAAGAAACGGAATTGAGCTCTAACTCAAGGCGGAAAAAGATGGTGGAATATTTGAGTCGGTTCAATGATCTTTCCCGCTACGCCCAAATGATGTCGACACCGAGGAGAAGAAAATAGAGAAATTCTGGATGGAATGCATCCATATCCGAAAATGCTCCTATCCATCCACAAAATCATCAATTCCAAGACCTAGTCAACAGAGCCATAATTCTGGAGAATGAATACTCCAACCTCACCGAAGAGCGAAGGAAGAAGGCCAAAACCGATCATCATTCTTCATCTGCTCCTAGACGTCATTCCTTTGTGTCTCAGCAACCGCCACCAAGATATGGACCACCTCAGCAGCGACCTTTCAACCCACCTTTTCGCACCCAAAGAAACCAACAAAGAACCAAGGTACTTCTAGCAATTAAATGTGGGAAGTGTAGAGGAAACCACCTGACAAAGGATTGTCTAAAGGATACAGGTGCATGCTTCAATTGTGGACAGTTTGGTCATCGTAAAATTGATTGCCCCAATCCCCGGAGGACATTTGGAATCCCACCACAACCAGCATTTAGGCCAAGACCACCTGCTCCAGCACCACCACAACTCACCTACATGAAGCGGTCAAGACAACCAACTCGTCACAAAGGAAGCCGGAAAAGGAGAGCCAAAGACACCTATCTTCCATGACTGCCAAACAGGTTGGAGAAGCATCAGGTGTAATAACGGGTACGTTATTACTTTCACACTCCCCGGGTATTACTCTTTAAAACGTTGGAAGAACCCACTCCTTTGTATCTTCTATATTGCTAGCGTAGAGCTTTGCAAATTCTGAATTTTTGGAAAAATCCCTGGGAGTGAACCCACTGATTTGAATAGTCATCTACTCTCAAAGGAACCATTTGAGGTGACCCTCACCTTTCTACACACAAATCTCGACCCTTATCTGCAAGACGTTCAACTTTCAAAGGACCCTCGTGAAGACTCTGGCTACAGAAACCCGTCAGTTAAGGAACCCGAAGTTTTGTCCAAAAGAAATGCAGTAAAAAGATCACCCCGTCAGCGAAGCTTCGTGGAAAAGGAAGAAGCGCTACGTGAGCCTTGCCGAAAAACACCCATCCGCAGTGATTGCAATTTCGGGGACGAAATTGTTTCCAAGGGGGGGAGGATGTGAGAACCCGACAAAATTAGAATCTCGTAATCTTAATTAAAGGCATGTATTAAAATCAATCTCAGTAACCACTCCTTTATTGCTGCTTTCAAAAGCTTGCACAGTTTTCATTAAAGCATCAGCATAATCCATTTCCGTATTCGCATACAGAGTATTTTACATCCAGTTAAAGTATAGATTACATCGTATAATCAAAAGAATATATTACATCAGCTCAAATCATAATTACATCTTTGAGTTCATTACAAAATGATTAAACAAAAAACTTGCATTGCATATCTCTGAAGCCTTCCTTGAAGTAGTGCTCGTCCATCGCCGTCCAATCGAATTGCCGTCCTCGACTCAACCCGAAATGCCTCAATCAGCTCCATTTTCAGTCAACCAAGCATAAGACCATTCCCAAATAGAAAACTATAGCATAGAGTTAAAAGAGAATAGTTTGCCGTCAGATTACAGTAGGAATCACCGCGGTTCCCAGATCGACCTAGGTTAGCTGGCACCTTGAGTATCGAGGCTACCCAAACTGATCTGGATTAGCCGGCAACTTGATTCTCAAGTCACCAGGGCTAAACCAAACCCGTTGGCACCTGGATACCCGCGATACCTAAACCCAACCTAAGCGATCGGCGCCGTCTTATTACCGTAGGTTTCATCATTCGGCATTCTCAAATCCAACACCTACGAATACCAGATTGCCTCAGCTCAAATCATACGGCAAAAACCCCACAGAAAGCACAAAAGAGTAGTGGCCAGCAACCAGCCACAAAGCCACACTCCCTCCTGTTTAAAGCCCACAGTGCACAGATGGATAAGAACAGAGTAAAAGTAGAAATGAACAGAAGCTCGGTAAAAGCAATGCAAGACAAAGAAGGAGATAAGTTCAACCAGTGCAATCCCACTGCCAAAACCTCGCCAAAGAAGACCACATACATTTCCCCAAACCAAGACATCCAAGACAAGATCAAGGCACCCAAAAACCAAAGAAAGCCGGCCCTGTGTTCTTCCCTCAAGCCATTCCCTTCCAAGCCAACACACAAGCCCTCCCAAGCACCTCTCCCAGGCTTCCCCCACCAAGGAGCAAGGGCAAGAACCCAGAGCAAGAGGCCAAGCACCGGGAGCCAAGCACCGAGGAACAGAGGAAGCCACCAAAGGCAGACACCAGAGCCGGAGAGCACCAAAGAAGCCAAGACTACAATCCTTCTCCATCCTAGCCCAGCTTCAAAGAAACAGTGAACCTAAGTCCCACTGTGTGCATCGCTATTTTGCACAAAGATGCATCTACACCATCAAGCCTCCACAAAGATCACAAAGCAAAGACTCCATTTTCATCACAGAGCAGGAGATCAGGGAGTAGAGAAGATAAGGGTATCACCAGCCACAGCCAAACCCCCCATCAACCCCAGCACAGCCGAACCATCATCAGCACCTCAGTCACAGCCAAAACCCCAGCAACCCCATCCACGGCCGAACCCTCACCATCACCCCCCAGCCACGGTCAATCCACCCAATCCATCATTTAAGCATGCATTCAATAAAATTAAGCATTTGCATCAACCATATTTGCTAAAGAAAGCAACCCTAGCTAAATCCTTTAAGCAGAGATTCAACCGGGTAGTAATCGGGCTTAGGGCACCAGGAGAAGAGCCGGGGTAGGAGACCAGGGCCGAGCCAGAGCATGAGCCGGAGCACATGGCGCACCAAGAGGCGCGGTTTGAGCCTGAACCACCGGCGGCCGTGGGCGGGCCACGATCTAGAGACCACTAAGAGAGAGAGGAGAAGGGAGGAGAGCCAAACCGATGAAGCCGAGGGTAGAGAGCCGGCGGCGGATCCAGCGAGCGGAGGCGGCGACGCGAAGCCGGAGCGGGGAGCGGGCCGTAGAACCGAGGCGACCGGAGGCGGTGGGAAAGCTTCGGCGCGGCGGCGCTATGGCCTTGGCCGAGGAAGCCGAGAGAGGCCAATGAGCGGAGACGCCGAGGGAGGAGCAGCTGTGCACGCGAGAGCGCCGCGAGAGCGCGAGGAGGAGGCGTCCGAAGGGAGCGCCGCCAGTGAGACCGAGCGAGAGAGAGAAAGGGAAGGGAAAGAGACTGAGGAGATGAGGCGGTAGGGTAGGTTAGAGAGGTTAGGGTACTAGGTAAATAGGTAATTAGGGTTAGGGTTTAGGTTTTTAGGTATTTTAGTAATTAGGTAAATGAGGGTTTTGAGTGATTAAATAGGTTAATTAGGATTTTTGTAGGCTAATTAGGTTTTGAAATAAAGTAGGGTTAATAGAATAATTAAAATAGAATTTTTGGGAATAATCCGCTAACTGAGTCGGGCTTCGGGAAAAATATTGGTAAATTAAGAATTGGCTAACCAATAGAAGTCCATTAGCAGTTTATTCGCTTAATATCACATAAAATCACTAAGTATTTCTCTACGTATTATTTGTATTGCCGCACTACTTCAGAGGACGAGCTCCAAAAACAGAGAAGTCGATAAGAGATTCGTCATCGTCGACCTTTCCAAAAACTCTAAAGGCAAGCGATCCTTTGAACATAAATATAGTTATGTTAAATGTAAACCGTATATTGCTCTATTATATATGTACTGCATCAAAACTATTTCTCAAAAACAAATTGGATTGAGATGATGAGAAAGATAAGAAAGATGAGAATGAGAATGAGATGAGAATTACTATGTGGGTAAAGGGGGCCTTGGTTGAGAAAAGAGATGATGATGATGATGATGATGAGATGGGACCCTTTACCTACAGCTATAATATAAGGACTAACAAAACTCTTACTCGGTCGGATGTCAGAAAATCGAGTACCAACCATTTCCCGCTTTACGCGTAAAATGCTACCGCTTACGTAATTACGCTTCTCCATAACGGAATGTTGGACACGGAGGATAGCCGGTCCAAGGTGGAGTGTTGGGCTCGAGGATAACCGCCCCAACCAACATTGTTGGAACTCGGTGGAGGATCAGCGCCAGACACCGACGGAAAACAATGGGTGGAGACTTAATCACGTAACACGGAAAACGCTCAGATTCGAACTTGAAGTCGCATCAAAGGAAATGCGATGGACCTAGCTCATAAAGAGTTCAGGATAGCTATGGGTAAAGTGGCGCAAGCCTGCGCAGTGCTATACAAATCATGAATTCATGCCAGTCTCTTGGATTGGAGTCTACGGGAACCGCTAGGGTCTTTCTTCTTCCGAGTGACTAGTAGTACTTTCGTAATTAAAATTGCAACTTAATGTTTTAATGTTTATTTTCGAATGAGATGATTTTAGAATTTGTGATAAAGACCAGAGATCACCATGCAAAGGCATTGTTTGTTATTAATGCTTGCTTTGAGTACTTCATACTCAACCTTGTTAGTATTCTCCTTTGTTAGATCCTAGTCCGGCCGGGAGCTATCCCGAGCGGGGCAAAGGACTTGCAGGTACCGATGCAAAGAAGGGAGGAGAAGGCGCCAAGCAAGAGGACTGAGCGAGATGGAAGCCATATTTGACTCTTGGGACGAGTAGGATGGCGGTAGTCCGCAGCGCACTTCAGCATGAGAAGCTCCTTTGCATTGTGTAATAGTTTTATTAAGAACCCTAGTCTTATGTGGCTACTACTGTAATAAAGATGTACAGCTTATTTTATTGTTACTTGCTATGCAACCTCGATAAAATGGCTTGCTATTCGTTGGAGCGGTGTTCTACCGGGCAGATGAATAGTAATCCGTATGCCTAAGTGTGATTACCCCTGGGGTAATGACACGGGGCGTCACAAAGGGCCCGCGGCGAATCTCGAGGCCGAGGAGCGGCGGCGGCGGTGAGAAGTCTTGGATCCGGCGATGGGAAGACGGAGAAGGCGGCGGGATCCGGATCAGAAGGCCAACAGCGTCGACAAGAGGACGCCGGTCCCAAGCAACTCCTTCCTCGGCTGTCGCACGGCGGAAGACGAAGCGGCGACTCCGGATCGAGAGGATGAAGGCGCGGTGTTCTCCAAGATCCAGGTACGTCCGATTCGATCTGGAGGCGGCCGATGAAGCCGGTCGTCGGGCACAGCCTCGGCAGCGTGCTGGCGCTCCTCGTGGCAGACAAGATCGCCACGCCCGTCCCCGACGCACCGCCCGTCGCCGTGGTCTCCTTAGGCGGACCGAAGGTGGGCAACGGCGCGTTCGTGGACAAGCTCCAGAAGAGCGGCGATGACGAGAGGCTGCCCCCAGGAGCGGAGATTGCTCCTCCCGGGGGCAGCGTAAACAATGAAGGCTAGGTTAGAGGCTAGGTTTAGAACCTTAGCTTTGATACCATGTTATAAATAGATTGTGTGTGTATTGAAGAGGCCCAAAGAGCGATAAACAATGAAGGCTAGGTTAGAGGCTAGGTTTAAAACCTTAGCTTTGATACCATGTTATGAATAGATTGTGTGTGTATTGAAGAGGCCCAAAGAGCGATATATATATAGGAGTACAAGAGGTATATGCCATATATAGATAAGACATATAAAAATCTCTATTCTAACTCCTATTCTAACATATCTCTAACAAAAACAAGTAAACAACCCTATCCCTTCGTAAGAAAAGATGGGCCAATTATGTCCCACAAGTTCTACTGGGCCATATAATCAAGTTTTGTTCCAATGGACCCAATAGAATTTTTGGAAGCTAGTAGGACGTCGACTACTGAGGCTGGCACTACGGCATCTTTCGCTAGCAATTGATAAAATAAATTCTACACTAATGTGTATATGAAGAACAGGACATAAGCCAAAATTATAGACCTTCATCTGGAAAAAAAAACTAAGAAAATTATGAACGAAGAAATAAAGAAACAGATGAAATAAAGAAATCTGAGGTGAAACTTTGGTGTATCCAGCAGCAGACCAAATAAAATGTTCTATATAAAGAACAGTTGAAAAACTGAGATACACTTGAGACCAGAGTCAACAGAGGCAAACAACTAACCAGCAACCAACCCTTTATTCCTTGGTCTGGGGGCTTTTTTTCTCTTGATTTTTTAGGTCTGGGGGAAAGGTACGGAGCCATGAAGTAAGGACACAACGTTTTCCGACAAATTGACACCAAAACGAGGACAAATTCATGAAACTAACAGCAGCAGCACACACACACCACAGAGCCATGAACCAAAACCAAGGCCAAGCAACAACTATCAGGGCAAGGCTACAGGAGTCACACCACAAACGAATCAAGAACAAGGACCAGAAGAAAGAAGAGAGCTATACCATCAAGCCTTGGATTCTCGCGCAAGAAACAACAGGTACCGCGCTGCTCCAAGGAAAAGAAATAGGAAAGAAGAACTCGAGAAGAGAGAGGGAGACCAGCCAGGGAGGGAGGGAGAGGAACGAGGAAGAGGAGATAAAGCGAGAGGGGAGGGGGACAAAGACGCCTGGTCGGTGACGGAGACCGATCGAGGGATTGGTGCGGCACAGCGGCACTACTGCGGCCGCGGCTGCGGCTGCGGTGTGGAAGAAAAGAAGCCTTTAATTTAATTGACTGGCTGATTAAAATAAACAGACGCGGAAGGAAGAAGGAACGGAGAGGAACTTTTTATTATTATTAAGTAACCTATTTTTTAATTTATATGTACTGTTAATTTCTCGCAAACTTTATTTCTAATTTTAGTATTTTTAGTCATGCCACCACTCGTGATTAGTGACGTGGTAAAATAACATTAGCACTCTAACGTAGCTAAATTATATCACTCCATCACCAGTAGCGTAACAGTATTGTTTGATCACGTCACTATCAGTGATATGATAAAAAGTATTATTTAGCTAAATTTACTTTATAGTATGTCAGTGTTGTGTTGCCACACTATACCGCGTGACTGAGAGTTAGATTTTTTTATTAAAAAAAAGGGGATAGAAAGTAATAAAAATAAATTTTTAAAATGAGTTAATTAATTAAAAAAATTCACGGAGACACGACGGCGGGCGCAGTCGCACTACCGATCCACAACGACTTTGCTGCTCGCTGCTGAGGCCATTCCTTTTTTTTTTTCTTGCATGATATCTTTTGTGCCTTTGGATCGTGTGATGGGTGCATGACTGCCATCCGTCCGATTTAAGTCCGATGGTGATGATGGGTGGAATGTGATCTCCGTGCCGTCATGCTCGTGTCTCAAGCACAAACGTGTGAAGTTGGGACGGCGAATCCTTCGCCTTTTAGAAAAGAGTATATATAATAACTAATAAGCCAGACGTGGTGTGCTGAGAGAGGGCCAGAATGTCGTCCTTGTGAAGAAGAACCCCAACCATTTTTAAGAAGAGACGTGGATGGAAGCATCAACACGCCGAACCTGCAAGATTACATATTCAATTCCCTCCTCGGAAAGTAGAACACAGATCGAATCGTCAAAAACCCATCCGCGCTAGCTGTGATAAGCAACGATTGTCCATGTTTGGGAATATCGTTTCATGTTTTGTACAGCTCTTAAAACTCGTTCTGCGGCCAACGAGTTTTTTATATATAATTTATTTTTAAAAATAATCTATCTCTAACTTTTATTTTTAATTACGACCCCTCTAGTCACGCTATGACACGTGACGTGATCAAACTGTAATGGCACGCTACCGATTCACGGCGTGGCAAAACTTACCATGATAACCCTCCGAACCAACACGCATCCGATTGTTGGCTAAATCACGTCACGGTAAGAGGAGTGACGTGACATCACTCGTTTGGCACGCCGAGATCCGTAGCGCGACAACGTGCTTTTGCCACTGCACGGGTTGTGATGTGGTCAAAAAGGTCGAAATTTAAAATACAGTTAAGTAGAAGTTATATTTAAAATATTTTTAAAAAAGAAATTAAATAATAAGAAAGTTCACGGCTAACTTTGAGTGACAATTACCCAATTTGATAAAATGTGAACATGGTTTTGTTTTTACCCCAGTGCTATTTTTTTCCCTTCAAAGTTGTGCTCAAATGCGAAAAAAATATGAGTTCAAACATAGTTTTGGGAAAAAAAAAATTCCATCTGAAATATTGTATTAGCAGCATATGACGACGCAGCAGCATAATATATGTTCCAACGTATCTAACAAATTGAACAAACACTTTGCTCAGTACAGTGTCAGATCATTGAGGTACACACAGGAATATTATTATATCATTACTATCTATTCTAGCCGATGCACAAATTCTGCGAATATATGTCTGAATCCGGTCAAATCGATCGAGTAGAATGAATCCGTACTCGATGTTCATTTGATTCATATTCGAGCGCAAGAATACCCCAACCCGACGTAGAAATGTAGACACGAGTATGGTTCAATTGATATCCGATTCGACGGCTTCAGAGTCCAGAAAGCCTCGTTTGATGATTTGAGCAAGAATATAAACGCTGAGCGTAGTCAGAATGCAGGCGTTTATTGGATTTCTATTGATCCTTTCAGATTGCAATTGTTGCAATCTTTGAGGAGCACTGTACTGTGCTGCTTGGACCAATCAAAGCCACCCAATTCAGAATGATATTTTTTTTTCTTCATAATTTGACCCTTTTTTAACAATATTTTAAAAATAACCAACTATCTTAATTTAAAATTGACTATCTTGGCCACCACCAGTGTGGCCAAGGCTGCTACGCATTGCATCTGAGTGCTCCTCCTTTGCAACATTATTTGTGGTGGCATTCTCAATGTTGTTTTGCTGTTGTGGATGTTGGTATGGTCAAAGGGTTATTTTTTGCAAATAACTTTAGATCTATCTATTGCGTGATAAGTATGTATTATTTTTTAAAATAAGTTACAATGGAGGTTATTTTTGGAATATTTTTAAATAAAATTGTTAGTTACTTAGTAAATGCGACTCAATTGAGAATATGTCACCCAATAGAATGATCTTCTACGTTTTGCCATTATAAAGATTGCACTTCACGATTTATTATTATATAAAAAAGACAATCAATGATTTGTCATTTCTCTCCGTTTTCCCCTTTTTCGGCCACGCGAAATGACCACACTACCCCTCTTCTCTCTTCATCTCTTTCGCTTTTTCTGTCTTCCTCCAGTCTCACCTCCCTCCGGTCGAGCTGGCCCCATCGAGCCGCCGTCGCCCCACCGGCCACCGCCTTGCCTCAGCGCCGCTCCAACTGTCGCTACCAACTAGGCCGCCACTGGATCGTCTCCAGCCTCGCCCTGTAGGTGTTCCTCCTCTTCTCCGTTGGAATCCGCAAGCGCAACGTCTCTGCCTTTGTAACAGCCCTAAATCTCTAAGTTGGATTAGTTAAGCATCTAATGTGCATTTGTGAAATTTTAATTTTTTTTTAACTTTTTGTGTAAACCATTTGTTGAAAATTCTATGATATTTGAAGACTAGAATTTAAAACTTAGTACTCCAATACTCCTTTTCCAATTCAAAAGCTCAATTTGAATTTAGGGCAAAACTAAAAAGGTTTCAAGTGTGGAATATTTTGGTTGGATTCTATCTTCTCTGATATGCTTGCTTGAATTTTTTTCTGGAATTTTTGGAGGTTATTTGTTTCCCTATTTAATTTGCATGTTCATTTTTGAAAATTGAATTTAAAACTCAAACTTAATAGATAAATAAAACAAATGGAATTAAAAATTGATAATTAAAAATCTAAACTCAACATAATTACTAAATATAAATTGAGAAATAATTAAAGCATATTTTGCAATTCTTCTCTCATCAAGTAATAATAATTAATATTAAATCGAACAGTTTGAAAGACTGTATTTAAATTTAATTATTTTGATATCTTGATTCGCATGCATCACAAAATTATGTTATTATGCATGCAATAGCGTCGTCGTTTTTTTTCCCAGTTTGACCGACCGTAGGCAAAACGCCTGTGTGTCCTTTCTTATCCTGTCATCTCCCTTTTCCTTCACTGCTAATTCCTCTCGCTTCTCTTCTTCAAATCTCGTCTAAAAACTCAAAACCAAGCCATGCATGTCGTGCCACCGCGATCGTCATCGCATGACCAACCCAATTCTGCAATTCTTTTTCGTATACATGACAGTTCGAGCGATTTCACGAAAGGAGAAAAGAAGTAGCAGATAAAACACCTGCATGTTCATTCTTTTTCCCAACTTCGTTCCTCGCAATCACAACTAAAAACTAAAAATCGTGCAACGCATGTTATACCGTTGCAATCGTCGTCTCGAGAGCGTTCTGTTTTACAGACTAGTTCGTGTATACGTGGTCATTCGAGCGAGTTGAAAAAATGAAGAAAGAAATGCACTGCTATCAGCCATTTTCTTCTTCACTCTCCCAGCCAAAGCCCATTTTTGCTCACTGTCATCCTCTCTCCCCAAGAACCGAATTCTTTTTTTTTTTTTTTTTTTTGCCCACAGCCGAAGCATCACCTCCCCATTTCCTTTTATTGCCAGCCGAACAGCTTTTCCCATTCTTCTCCCAACAGAGCATCCCCACAACACTTCTAGTCATCCAACTGTTGTACATGTTCATCTCCACTCCTCTCCTTGGAATCTCCACTAAAAATGAAAAACCAAACTATGCATGTCAAGCTACCGTGTTCTTCATCACTGTGACATCTCATCCATAAAATTAGTTTTCGCATGCTAGTTCATTTGAGTGTTTTGCGAGAAGAGAGAAGTAGTAAGGTGGTGCTTGTGTTTGAGGCAGCCAAAGGTGATGCACTGCCGTGCATGCCTGCAGTGGCAGGGGAGAAGTGAGAGGGAGCTGTCGTGAGGCGGCCCACTTGGTGGCACAGCCGAGGGCCTGCGGTTTGGCAGCGACTTGTGGTCGAGACAGCAGGCGTGCTGCAGCAGCCCTGCGCCCAGTGCGCGGCGTCGACGACGGCAAGGTGGCAGCAGCACGGTAGCAGCGCGACACCGAGGCGAGGAGGCATAGGCGGCGTAGTAGCAGCGTGAAGACGGCGGCGTGGAGGAGCCAGCCGAGAGCGATGGCGCCGGGGTAGAGCCGGCATGGCGTGTTGCGCATGATGTGGTAGTATCAATGCGGAGTGGGATGCGGATGTGGACACGGCCGAGGGGCCGAGCGTACACGGGATCGACGACGACTACGATGAATGCGGACGTGGAGCCGGGAAGACGTCATCGGTGTAGTCGCACGCCTAGCGCGTGCGGCGGTGTAATCTTTGGTGATTAAATCGTGTTTCCGGATTTCGATATTACTTGTGCATGTTGCATTATCGTATTAAGCATGACATTTTATTTTTCATGCATGTTTGAGTGTACAAATGGATAATTAAATTGAGTGAGAAAAAGTATTTAATAGAACCTCAATGCAACAAATTTCTTTGGATAAAATATATGAATAAAGAAGATCATATGAGAGTAGTGAAAATAACAGTAACTTTATGTCTTGGTCTTGGTGATATCAATAGATCAATGATATAGAGTCATGTCTAATGCCAAAAATAAATGGATTAGAAAATGTAATTATTAGCCATTAACACCTAATCTAATAGAGTAAAATTAATCATGAGACAAGACTTGAATTATTGGTTAGTTAAATCACAGTAGACCTTATACCATAGTTTCAACTTCAAAAATTCATAACTAATTCAAATCAACTCCAAATTGAGTGAAATCAATTTTATTAGTTTTCATTTTTAATGTACTTTAACATGGAATGGGTTTGAAACATGTTAATATCCTAGAAAATTTCAAAATTATAATTAATTTTTGGAATAAATTATTTTTACACTAGAAATTGAATTAACTTTAAAAAATCATAAGTAATTCATTTGAACTCCAAATGGGGTGATTCAATTTTTATTGATCATAAAATTTTAATATATTCCATTCTATATAAAATTCATCTCCACTACAACTCCAAAAAATTGTGCCAAAGGTTTGAACTCGGTGAACAGTAGCTTATTTTTCAATTTTTCTTCCCAACAGATTTTGATTATGGCATAACCTTATCATACAAACTCCAAATTAAATAATTTTTATTTATAAATTCATATTAAATCATAATCTACCTTCTGTATTAATTTCATAATTTTTGAAGACTTTTGAAATTTTTGTGTTTATTCACGAGCAAGAAAAGGCAAACAACCCCCAAAATCATATTTGATCCTATTACTTTCAATACAACGTATATTGTTTGCAAATTGTATGTATACATGTTCTATTTGAAGACTATTTTCTCGTTAGAGGTAATTATTCCTAATAGTTGCATGAGCTGTGGCAAATGTTTATTCCTTATCACTAGCCTAAGTTAATAATCCCGCTGATGTTAGTGTCTGGTGGATGATTTATCGTCTATGTATGTTTATGCGAATTGATGCTTAGTCATGATTAGATTCCGATAGAATTAGGCGATTATTGACTTTGTCGATAACCTTGACCACACAAATTATTTTATTATGCTATGTCCAGCACCATATGCTATATTAATTTGAAAACTAAAAATACAAATAAAATAATTTAGACTTGGGAAAGTGGTTGGATGGTGTGTTGTTGGGTGTGTGGATGTCTTGCGTTGGTCAACAAGGATCGAACATCTTGTTTCACCAAAACTAAGCATATTTGTGTGCTAACCACATGAGATGATTATAGGGTCTCTCTTGACTTAGTACTTTGGCGTATGTTAGCTCCGAGTCGCATGGTGGTTGTTGTTCTGTTAAAAAATGTTATGTTATTGTTGGGTGTGCGGGATGGGTCCTGGGTTTCGGTTCCCTACCCTGAGGGGATCGTAGTTGTCCAAGGCTTTACCCGCGAGGGGTAGTTGACCGAGGCTTTACGGTGACTCCGACACAATGTATGATTTTCTATCCATACGGGCGGCTCGTAGTTAATACATTATATTGGAAACGTCTCATAGGACTTAGCATTGCTGGCATACCTAAGGAAGTATGCTCTATAGCTTGGCGAAAAGGCAGCCTGGTGTATGGGTACAGTTGTGCACCCCTGTAGGGTTATAAACGATTCGAATAGCCTCGTCCTAAGTTATGGACATGCTTGGGGTTGGACTTACAGGAGTTAGGCTTAACATTTTTGAAAATTGAAACTTAAAAACTTGATCAGGTGACATTGAGAATGGTCTCATGCTATGTTTGTGAGCTGAGGGGCAACCACTTGTTGTTGTTTAGATGTGTCTAATGTTATTTACTCATTGTTATTTTAAGTATTAAAAATATTTTCTCACTTGCTATTTCAATCTACTGCTTGTACTCCAAATGAAATGTTACTTTATGCTGAAAATTGCCTAGTATAGTAGCCTTTTTTTGATACATGAATGCATTTAAATATTATTTTACTTATAAGACTTGCGAGTATAACTTTGTATTCAAACTGGTTGCTGCATTTTCAGAGGAGGTTGACCCCCAAGGGGTCAATCAGTGTGAGACTGCCTTCTACGACGACGACTAGCTTGGCGGGTTGCCGGTCAGGTTGCTGTAACATCCCAAAAATGGATTTGTGTTTCAAAGGTAAGAAAATCAGGAGAAATTAAAACTTTTCTTGCATCTTGAAGCCATTGATCATTTCTGTAATTCTTGATTAAAGAATTATGGAAAATCAAATTCCAATCCTCATTTGACTACAATCAAAAACCTCCTTGTCATAGATCTTGTGCCAAACCCTTGGAGATATTTCTCCTGAGTTCTAGGGAGGCTTGGAAACACCTCTGAATTATCTCATGAATTTTTAGAAATTATTTGATAATTTTTGGAGGCGAGTCAAAGCTTGGTCAAACCATAGCTTTCACCTTCTGGAATTTCTGGAGGAAAATTCAGTACACTAAAATCTCTGGGAATTTCATATGAGATTCCTCCGGTTGTCAGCAAACTCCTGTTAAAATCTCGTGATTTTCGGAGCTTGCTTGCTACCTTAAATAATCCCTCAAAAATCAGTTATTCAAATTCAAACCCTAACTGGTTTGCACTGTTCCGTAGGTTCGAATCGGGCTCGGGCTCGAGCCACCTGACTCGGTCCAGTCCACTAACTGTACCAACTCGGTCGTTCGGGCACTAGGGTTGTGAGCCGTTGGATCGGCATCGAACGGCCTTCGACCAGCCGAACGATGAAATCGTTTAATCCACCCGATCTAACGCAGTCGTTGGATCGGCATCGAACGGTCTTCGACCAGCCGAACGATGGGATCGTTTCAATCCGCTCGATCGAACTCAGTCGTTCGCTTTCAATCCGACGATCGACGAGTCATCTCCTTCCTCTGTCCGCGCGCGCGTGAGCAGCAGCTATGGCGTGCGCAGAGGAGAAAAGCAGCAGCGTGCAGTCACCTCCGTGGTCGCCTTTAAACGGCTAGCTCTGCGCGCATTAAATGCCTGTCGCACTCCTCCCGTAGAGGGTCATGATTCGCCTGCTCCCATCGCTCCCAAGTGCTCTCATGGTAGTGTTGACCCGACTGGGAATACCCGGCCGTTGCTCTCGGCCATCCCCGGCTATTTAAGCACCATTTCTTCACCCTTAGTTTCTTTTAGCACTTCCGCAACTCCAGCTAGCACTCACCCGCTTGCTCGAGCTGCAGTTCCTCGCAAACTCCTCGACCGCCACTGTTGAGTTGGGAGTTTCGGTGGGGGCGGTGCAGCAGGGGTTTCTTCTTCAAGTCTTTGCCCCCGCTCGCTGTTTCCCTTTTCTCTCTGGGAGCTTGACCCTCACTCGGTTTGGTTCTCTCTTTGCTCAGGTCACTGTGGCCTAGTGAGGACCTTGCCGCTGCCGTTCGGTCACTCGTCGCCGGAGCCACTCCGTGGGTCTCTGGTCGTTCTTCAGCTCAGGTACTTTCGCATTGCCCTATAGGAGTTTAGGTGTTTTCGTTTTTCTTTTGGTGTTGTTCGTTCGGGAGTCCTCCCGAGCCATACCTACTCGGCCGCACTCCGTAGTCGTGCCACCGTAGTAGCCATACCCCGACCAGTACTGGCCGCCGGTCGAACCGTTAAACTTTTAGGCACTCATCTCTGCCCTTGGCTGGCGCCGCTGTGGTCGGAGAAGCCGCCGAGCCACTGGCAAAGCGTGCGGGAGGCGCTGCCTCGTGGTCGGAGTTCAGGCCGATCCATCGTAACAGTCGTTTCGACCGGATGCGATGTCGATGGGTAAATAGGACGTCTCGTAGTCCCCAGAAGCACCCCTTATATTTATAAGGGAAAAGCCTACCAAACGATTGTAGGTTCTCCTACAATCACCCCCATAGTCGTAAATCTTACTACGATTATGGCGTGGTCATAAGTCCTTCTACGACCTTTACCCAGTCGTATGTTCTGTCGCGGCCTGTACCTAGTCGTAAGTCTTACTACGACAATGCCATGGGCATAAGTCTTTCTGC
Organism: Hsuehochloa calcarea; assembly: GCA_036346395.1. NCBI lineage: Eukaryota > Viridiplantae > Streptophyta > Magnoliopsida > Poales > Poaceae > Hsuehochloa > Hsuehochloa calcarea. The sequence goes on from CM070612.1 coordinate 11,830,895, forward strand.
GACTAGTACCTAGTCGTAAGTCCTATTACGACTTGTACCTAGTCGTAAGTTCTTTTACGACCACTACCTGGTCGTAAATCCTTCTACGACTATGGTTCCGTCGTAGGTTCTGCTGCGACCACTACCTGGTCGTAAGTTTTTCTTTCGGTCGTATCTTTGGCATTAAGAATCCAAATCAATTGGTTCTTGTTGCTAAACTCTTTATAAAGTCAGTACCTTGCTACGGTATAATTCTCAGAATTTTTAGAGAAAGTTTGCTGTTGTCTCTTTGTGTTTTATTCGTTCTTATTGGTTGCTTTTCGCCTTCTCGTTAGGATCCGAAGAGCACATTGACCACCTAATCGATCCTCAGCAACATCTTGACCCACAGCAAGCAGGCAAGCAGTTTGATCATGTTAATCCTATTATTTTTCAAGTCTACTATATTGATTTCAACTCGTATGTATGCATTGCTATTTTGTTGTTAAATTATGGTTAGTATCCTATAGTTGCATTATCTGTAGGACTTGTTTATCCTCTACTACCATGAGCTTAGGTTATTTGCTGTGGTCGGAGTTCGATGGATGGACTCTTATCACTTAGTAGCTTTCGACTTGAAATTGCTTAGAAATACTTAGCTTCGGTAGTTCTGGGCGATCATCGATTTTAGTCGATGATCTTGATCACACATTTATGAATTATGTCATTACGACCAGCGCTTGTGCTTTATTATTTTGTAAAGTCGAAATCTGAAAATGGAAAACTGATTTGGACTTGGGCAAGTGGTCGGAAGGTGGGTTATTGGGTTTGTGGATGTCTTGCCTAAGTCAACAAGGACCGAACATCTTGTGTCACGCTCTCTAAGCATTTTTGCGTGCTAACCACGCGAGAGGGATATGTGACCTCTCTTGACTAAGTACTTTGGCGTGTGTTATCTCCGAGTCGCAGGAAGGGGGTTGTGTGTGTTGTGTGAAACATGATATGTGATCGTGTTCTTGTGTTGGGTGTGCGGTGGTGGAGATTCCGGGTAGGCTCTCCACCTCGAGGAGCGTCGTAGTTGTCCAAGGCTTTACCCGGGAAGGGTAGTTGACCGAGGCTTTACGATGACTCCGACACAACGTATGGGTTTCTATCCATACGGACGGCTCGTGGGATAATACACAATATTGGAAATGTCTCGTAGGACTTAGCCGTGCCGGCATACCTTCGGAAGTGTGCTTAATAGCTTGGCAAAAAGGCGGTCTGGCGTGTGGGTACATTGGTACACCCCTGCAGGGATAAAACTATTCGAATAGCCTCGTCCTAGGTTATGGACACGCTTGGTTAGGTTTTGCAAGAGTTAGACTTCAACCTTTTAAATTAAAACTTGACATGGGTGGTATGAATGAGTAATTCATGCTATTGTTGTGGTGACTAATGGGTTAGTCACTTCCAGGACTGTTGTTGTTTTCTATCTATTGTTATATTGTTATCTTTTGCGATTATTTGAACATTAAAAACTGATTGGTTAATCTGCTTTTAAATGTACTACATTATTACAAATAAAGTTTGCTTTGTGCTGAAAATAAAACATACAGCCTCCACTCAAAAAGCTTGCATATAGCTATGTACAGGTCTGTTACTCTACACGTAAGTCTTGCGAGTACATTCAAAGTACTCACCCGGCTTTCTTTGGGCTCTTTGTTCTGGGAGGAAGGTGAGCCCCAAGGGCCTCACTTTTGTGAAATGTGCTGTGGATTCGACGACTAGCTTGGCGGTCCGGTCGGTTGCCTTGTGGGTTAAGGGCACACTGGTCGGCTCTTTTGTTTATGGCCATCCTATGGCACTTTTGCTTCCGCTGTTTATTTCTTTTGTCTATGTATATGTATTTGGCCGGTCGGCCTTTCTTTTGTAATATCTATCTTTTATTTATGCTACCTTCTGGTTGTTGCCTTGCTTCGGTTCTATGTGAATGGATGGAATTGATGCATGAACTTTGTAAAGAGGTGTGTATACTGCATTTCTGGGAAGTATACATGTCTCGAGTCTCGGATTATCTGATTTGTGATGCTAGGACCGAATGGATGGTTAAGCATTACAAGCCCGATAAACCGGGGTCTCACAGTTGCCTTGTGGGTAAGGGCAGTCGGTCGGCTTTCTTTTGAGCCATCTTATGGATTTTGGTATTCCAATGCGTAGTTGACTTTTATTATTGCTATTTGGCTAGTCGGCCGTATGTATGAAAACTAAAGTTGTATGATGATTATATTGTAACATTTGAGACTACGGTATTGTAATATTATTGTATGACATTGACATTGATATTATTTTGTGAGGTGTATGTGTACCGCTCCTGGGAGGTACACAATACACCGAGGGTGTGATATTTGATTTATAATGCTAGGACCAATCGGATGGTTAAGTATTGCAAGTAAATATATCAGGCTCTCACAAAGTTTGGTATTAGAGCCATATTGACTGTAGAAGTCCCTAGTTTGGTCATTAATAGGATATTTAAAAATTTTATTATGAAAATATAAAATTGTTTATGAAAACTTAAGTAAACTCTCAGATTTTATTCCTTACCTATCTTAGCTTACTCATCTTGCCTTATTCTTGTTTGAGTTTTGAAACGATGTTTCCCTCTCATCTCCTTTTAAAAGTTAGTTGGTCATTGGTTAATTTCATAACTGGGGAATAGTGAGAGTTGAAAATGTTAAGTGTTGGCTGTTATTTAGTGAAGATTAGAAGCACTAGGAGTAGAAGAACTTATCTCGGAGGTTGATTGCAAATCTAGACATCAAGCACAAGTTTTGGATAGCAAGCGTGTAGTTCGACACTAGGGCCGAGAATGAGAAGAAAATTCAACTAAAAGTCACGGGAATAAAAGGGTAAGATGTATTATAGATGGCTAGTGCCAGATACACCCCTAGCTAGTCTTTATCATGATATTTAGATGCAATAAAGCCTTTGTTTGTGTTCTGAAATTTTTCATCCCACACGTTTGCTCGTTCATTCAATACTAGTTAGCCGTATCGGAAAAACTAACCGTCGTTCATTTGTATCTTGTGCTATCCTTCGTGCCTTAGCACACTCATTTGGATCTTGATTTTGAATGTTAGAAGTATGCATACATGCTAGGGTTAAGATGCATACCCGCGGTTCACTTACTCTCCTTATGCTCATTCTTTCCTCACCACATATTTTATGCACCAAAATATTAAGGGGGTAGTAAAAGTCCTCAAATTATATTTTGAACATTATGAGCTTTGCATTCTACTCATGTATTCATTTACGGTTTCATCTTGAGTACTCATGCCATGTTCCTCGTACTAGTGTCATATTTATGCTAAGCCTACCATGTTTATTTAGGTTCCAGTATGGATATAAAAATTTGTTGGTACGAGTGTGTAACTTGCTAGGCTTATAGTTTGATATCTTGCTTAAAATGCATGCTTGTCTTTGTTGATGAGAAATATGAATTTGTTGTGCAATTTCGATCAAGAAGAATGGTGCACCTGTAATAGATGGTACCTCCTAAAATCTATAATTATTCACTTAAGAATCTGATGTTGTGTGGTTCACAAATATGAATTTTCCAAATTTTATTGAATTTGTTTTGCCCATAAATTAATTCAAATACTTTGCAGGGCTGTTCTGGACAATTTGGAATCTTGAACTAATAGGATGGTTTAAAATGCTAGGACCCAATTTTTTGGTGTTTAGTATCATCTCAGAAACCTTCCAGAATTTTTATGGAATTTTGGAACTTAATTTCACTGATGTTTGAGCCTATGTCTTGTTTTCCTTGTTTGAATTGTTGTACCAACCAGAACCTGAGGATAATGTGTGGGCTTAATTTTCTAGCATCTCTAGTATCCCAGAAACATCCCAGTATTTTTTGGGAATTTTCTATCTAATTTAATTATTTTCCCGAGCCTTATTTGCTCACTAGTAGCCTTTAACCAAAAATATGTTTTGAGCTTGGTGCTAGGCTTGTTTTGTGTGTGAGCTATTCTTGATGTATGTGTGCATTTTGAGATGAATGCTCTAGTATGGGTAGGTCTTGTTGAGTATATATTCAAGTTGTCAAATTGATTGTTTGTTTCTTGTGTCAAGGACCATGTCATGGTAGTGTGAATTCTTGTTCATGTTGCTGAGTTGCATTCTTAAGTACGGCGAGAAGACATGGGCGCTTAAGTGCGCGAGCATGGACAACCTGCGGAGCGACATGGTCATGCCACCAGACCTAGGTCCCAACTACGCCAAGTTCATGGAGGAGTACCACTTCACACACGAGGCAGGGCTCTAGGTAGGGATCGTCATTGAGCCGGCAGAGATCGCAGAGGAGAGGACCCGACGAGGACCGTGGCCCAGTCGACGGCAACAGCTGGAGCGACACCGAGGTAAGGCGGTGGCTGGTGGGGCCGGCTTGACCAGAGGGAGGAGGTTCCGGAGGAAGAAAGAAAAGAGGAAGAGGAGACTGGAGGAAGAAAGAAGGGGGGTAGTGTGGTCATTTTGCATAGCCGAAAAAGGAAAAAAAAGAAGAAGAAATGGAGAAAATGGCAAATTATTGATTGTCTTTTCTATATAATGGAAAATCGTGAATTGCAATCTCTGTAATAACAAAATGTAGATGACCATTATATTAGCTGACATATTCTTAATTGTCATAATTAAAAATTGTTCTTCTCAATGGGGAGCACATATCCACTGCTGCAGTAAATGTGAATTTAGTGTTTTGTGACAGGTGTATACGCCGGGTCTAGGGAACCCACCTTGAGATCAGTAACGGCCTCATGACAAATTAACTTGAAGTTATGGGCCCCGATGGTAGGCCCCGCAGCTCCTCGGTGACTGGAGGCCGGTAGGCGATTTCTGAAGCGCACAAGAATCAGGCCCTGTTTGGCACAGCTGTGGCTTTCCTAAAAGCTTCTTACCTTGTGTAGGCTTTTCCTTGCGCGGGTGAATGGTCAGCTTTTACGATTTGGTGTTTGGTCGTTCGGCTTTTAAATTTGGTGGTTGCACTTCCGAGATATGAAATGTCTGAAATGCTCATGAGGACAGTAATGACTTATTTGATGTCGTTTAACTAAATTAACAACATTAAACGACATTTAACGACATTTAAGAACATTTAACAGTATTTAACAATAAAACTTCAGAAAGCATGCGAAAATAATCTGGAATAGAAGATCAGTCCCTTATACATAGTTTAAATTGGCAAGTACTACATACAAAATCATTATCAATCAAAGCACTATCTCGAATAAAATTATGCAAAGCCATTGTTGCAATGATAATTTTCTTTTGCTTGTGCTCATTGTAACTTAGAATTTTAAGTAGACTCAATCGAATATGCCACTGGGAAGGCGAACAGGCAAGATTGCTTTAAATACTAGGTATGAGGTGGGTAATTTCTGCAAGTGCAGGGGTATTCTTGGAACGCTGGAGGTGGGAAGCTGTGGGAAGCACCTCAACACTGGCTTTTCGCTTTTGGCTTCCATATGTATTGACAGCTTTGAGCTTCCTGTGAAAGCCAGAAAAAAAGCTAACCGTTTGGCACAGCTTCTGGCTTTTCTCACCCAAAAGCCAAAGCAGAAGCTGTACCAAACAGGGCCTCAGTCTACTGGACCCTGCAGCGATCGCTCAGGGTAGTCTTTTGTTTTTGCATATTAACCTGTAAGCTTTAGGATAATTTGAACAATACAACCCTTTGCTGCAAACTGTACTGTTGGTGTTTGAACAATACAGCCCTTTGCTGCAAACTGTACTGTTGGTGTCTAATTGGAAATTTGAGTTATTATCAGCTAATCAGATGTTAGCGCTGAGTAAACTATGCATCATGAGTACTCAACATTCGTATATAATTAGTTAGGATTTCTTTCCAATTAATTGGCTTCTTTACACAATTAGATGTGAAAACAACTTATTTTATAGAGTGATAAATATAACAAATACTAACATTGATAAACAAGTTTTAAATACGTGCTAACAAATTATTAAAATGTAGAGCCGTTCCATAAATTTTTATTAGTATGCCATATGGCCCATACGATAGTTCGCATACCCTATCACCCGAAGAAACAAATACGGTTTTGAGTACATACATATTTAGTAGGCTAGTATTGATACGACCAATTTACGTCACATATGGCTTCAAAATTTGTAAATGAAATGTCTCATATAAGATACACAATATTAGTTTTGAATCATTGCACTCATCGTGATGGTTTCAATGACGCAAAAAGATTGAGAATCATACACTTGATTTTTGAGTTAGAAACTAACAAAGTTCCTAAAAGCTCAATAACATAAAGTACTTTCTACTACTACAGAAAAGCTCATCACAGACGGTTCGTAACAGTCATCACAGACGGTTTTTGAATCGTCTGAAATTTTATGTCTGTGATAAAAGGCGGTTACCACAGACGGTTCAAAAACCGTCTGTGATAAGTCTTATCACAGACGTTTCCAACCACGAACCGCCTGTGATTATGTAGAATCACAGACAGTTCGTGGTTGGAACTGTCTGTGATAAGTCTTTAGACCTAATTAATTTTTATCGTATTTTCAGCTAGCCTCAGGAATTACTAGCCATACCCTCTGAAAACTAGCAAGTAGAAACATATCACATATAATTGTTGACAACTCAAAGTGATCATTTAACTCAAAATCAATTACAAAAGAATGTTTCAAGTATATATTGTCGCTAGAGTTACAAATTGAATTACAACCAGTCAAAGTGAATTACAATATTGAATCAATTATTTCGAGGTCGTTCATCGGTGTCGACGGCATGAAACTCTCCGGTGGTGTTAACTATGTCTGCCTTGATGAAGCCGCAGAGCTCCCCTCGAACGTGCGTGACCTGGTCCATCTCGAGTGCATTTAACTCTATGTTCAAGCCACATAAGCTAGCGGAGTAAAGTAGTAAGCATATATATTTAAATTTATAATTAGGAAATAATTATTACGAGATTGACAAACCTGGGGATCGTGCGTCCTAGAAGCAATCAATAGCTTCATATGATGGCATACGTAGAATGCGCATAGGTGATCTCGTTTTTGCTGGCGGCACTGCAAAAATAGAATTACATATATATGTACAGTCAGTTCGAGACGCAATATTACGGAGTATGATATATGATTATTGTGTTGTAGCGTGTACTGGAAATCGCATCCTGTGAGTCAGTGTGGCGCTCGTTCCCTTGTATAAACCTCCCTCGGTAACATAGCCGATGAACGCCCTACATGATTCAAAAAAGTTATCCTCGTCCATTTCAAACGAAGGAAGACTACAATAGAGTTATGTGCGGAGGAAATGAACACACCTGTCGAGTATTCCTTTAAGAAGGGTGAAGTCATGATTTTTGTTGAGTAGAGAATCAAGGTACAATACCATGTTCCTCTTTGGCACAAGAATTAGAAGAATCCAGTGGAACCTACTCGTGTATGTCGCTATAGTCATAAACCTATGTTGAAACGTAATTTGTATAGCAAATATTGAAGCACTTACTTCTGGTTGTAGGGCACCATTATGTAGTCCTTGTCGTCCAGAGCAAGCAATCCCATTTTTATGTAATTCTCGACGTAGGATGCGTCTTGGTTGATTGTTTGCTCAGAGACCACGTGTGGGTCGAGGAAACCCACCGGTTCTTTGATTCGACGGGCACATTTCATAATGTATCTGTACATAAGCAATGAGTTATGATATTTATCGGTATCACGTGAGTGTAGAAATTGATTGTACACACTTACAGTGTCCAACATCGTAGAAGTGAGGCGTCAGGGCAGTTAGGTTGTATAGGTCAAATAAGTCTTCGAAGCCCACAACGAAGTGGCCAGGCTCGTGGAGAAAATGCTCCCTCCCATATCTGACGGTGATTCCAGTATGACCCCCCTTCTCTCGGGTATTGCACAAGTTCCCATCATGCAAAGCTTGACAAGCTACTCCTAGGCTCTTTATTTCTGCGCCGGAGACCAACGGACTTCCGAGGGAGTATTTCACGGGTTTGGGAGGTGCCTTAATATTCTTCGATTTCGATTTCTCCTTAACGAGGCAGCTGAGGGATGTCTTCCCGTGAGACGCCTCAGGGACCGATATGGTGACACGCTTGTCTTGTCCCTTCGCCGTCTTCTCGACGGGAAGCGATGTGGCGGCCTTCTGAAGCTTTGGTTGAGGCGGACTCATCGAGGGTCCTATTGGAGGCGGGTCTGTCGATATCGCGTCACCAAGGGTCGGTCGATGTCCTTCTTGGGCCATTGGATAAAAGTGTGCGTGGCATCCCTAATGTTACGATTTCTTCGTTCGGGAATCTCGGTGGATGGCCATGAAATTGTCATGTACCATGTCCACCACACTCGGCGTAACCTGCGCCGGTGGCTGCACGTCTTTGCCTTCGCCCTTCCCGTATGGATAAACCATACCCCGCCCAGCCTCAATAGGAATCGACCCAATCATCCTCACTTGGAGCTTGCAGGGCGTCAGCTCCTACAAAACGGTACACAATTAGCTAAGGAGTCCTATAGGTCTATCTTTAAAGCACTCCAGAGATGTACATTACCTCGATGTCGTCGATCAGTAATTGCACGTCGTCATGTCCAGAATTATGTGTGGACGCGACGCTACTCCGATGTCGAGGAGGACTTGCTCCCAAATTAACAGGGGCGGCTTGCGCCTGCATGAGTTGATTTACTTGGTTCTGCAAGTTTGTTATTTGTTCTTGAAATTTTCCAACAATCATATGTTCCAACCGAGCATCGTACTGGTCCTTGGATCTCTTCCTACTCCTATACGTGTCGGAGTTGTGTGGGAATCCATCCCTCCAAGGTACGTAAACCCCAACACCTCGCGTGCGACCCGGGTGCTCCTTGTTTTCCAGGGCCGTAGACAGTACATCCTTCTCCCTGTCTACTTCGAAGGAACCTTGGGAAGATGCGGAAGTCAATGCTTCCTACAAGAGGACATCATGTAATTGTAGACACCATGAAGTTATTGACTTATTAACAATTAAGTGGTTCGAGAAATTTACCAGGCGTTGAGACACTGCCTCGTATGCCGGGTTTGGGAAAGAGATGCTGCCCGAAAACGTGGCTGATGCCCTCACTCTTAACCAGGCTCGAGCGCGCTCGTCTGAGATCTCAGCAAACGGTCGTGCAGCGGTCTCGTCCTCCGCCACCCACTGCGTGGCTTTACCCGCGTACCCAGCGGTGCTGAGTCTGTGGGGGTGAGTGTTTTGTGCCTGGATAGCTCTGTGCGCCGCACTTTGCTCCTGAAATTCGACCGTCGTCTTCATCTGCACGAAGGCGTACCATGTATGGGTGAATCCTGGGTAGGAACCTACGGTGACGCATATACACAGTTTTACGCGAGTTGTTCAGCCATACACTCTCGGTACCATCTAAGCAGTGCGGACAGGCTTTGACTCCTTTTGTACTGAACCCCGATAGGTTACCAAGGGTAGAAAAATCATTGATGGTGCAGAATAACATGGCGCGTAAAGTGAAGTTCTCTCGTTTGTACGCATCCCATACTTGTACCCCTTCGTTCCAAAGTGTCACAAGATCTTCCAGCAATGTTGCTAGGTACACATCAATATCGTTCCCAGGTTGCTTCGGCCCTTGGATAAGTACTGACATCAAAATGTATTTTCGCTTCATACACAGCCAAGGAGGAAGGTTGTACATACATAGATTCACGGGCCAGGTGCTATGTCGGCTGCTCATATTACCGGAAGGATTCATTCCGTCCGTACTCAACCCTAACCTTATGTTCCTCGGTTCCGCACCGAACTCTTCAAAGCTCCGATCGAAGTTTCCCCACTGGGCAGAATCAGTAGGGTGTCTGAGCTTCTCATCTTTCTTACGCTCCTCTGAGTGCCAACGCAACAATCTTGCCTCCTTTCGGTTCGCAAATAAATGCTTCAAACGTGGGATCACAGGCAGATACCACAACATCTTAGCAGGAGTCCTTGCTTCGCCTTAGCAATATTCTTACGCTTGTATCGGGATGCTTTGCACACGGGATATACATGCATGTCTGCATACTCTTTACGGTACAGGATACAATCGTTCGGACATGCATGTATTCTTTCTACTTGCATTCCCAATGGACAAAGAACCATCTTAGCTTGGTAGGTCGTGTTGGGCAACACGTTTCCCTCCGGAAGGATGTCAGCTAAGAGACCTAACAACGCCGTAAAACTCTTGTCGGACCAACCATTGCTTGCCTTCAATTTCAGCAGTTCAAGCACGGTTGATAACCTTGTGTATTCCGGCTTGCAGCCAGGGAACAAAGGTTTCCCTGAGTCCTCCATTAAGCCCTCGAGTCTACAAAACTCTCTCTCATCGTAGTTCCCTTCTGCATCGCGTAGCATCTGATCCAGATTGTCATCATGCGACCTATTCTCATCAAAAGCACATTTCATACCCTGCATATCGTTGACTTCCTTGACGATGTCGTCATTACTGACTTCCGGTATAATCTGCTCTTCACCGTGACTGCTCCAACATGTATATCCTTTTTTGAAACCCCTTCGTATTAAGTGAGCTTGATCAGTGCCAGTTGTTAAACATTTTCATATTACCGCAATCAATGCATGGACAGTACATAAATTTTATTCGCTTCTTCAACATATCCTGCTCGGCGGCCCTTCTAAAAGCAAACACGCCATTAATATACTCTTCACTCACACGGTTCTCAATGTACATCCAGTTTCGGTCCATCTACACGTATACGCACGTAACAAATTAATTAGTGTTAAATTATATTAATAAACCGCAAGTACCCTTCATAATGACCAAACACATTAGTGATTAGTCTAGAGCAAATATAAAGGTTTACAGATCGTTACACATTAGTGATTAGTCTAGAGTAAAAATAAAGGGTTACAGATCGTTACCCTTCTCTCCAAGGTGGCGCAATGTGGGAGGAGGCAACAGAGGTGCCGCAATGGGGGAGGAGGAGGCAGGGGTAACAGCTCAAAACGGAATGGACAACAATGTGCGTGGAAGGAGGCAGCAGCAGAAGGGTGGCGCAACGGGGGAGGAGGTAGCGGCAGGCGAGGTGGCCAATGGGAGGAGGCGGCGGCAAGAATGTGGTGGCGCCTCAAATGGAATGGAAAGGGGGCCTGTCGGGAGTATCTATTTATAGTGCTTGTATATCACAGACTGTTCTTTACAAGAACCGTCTGTGATAGGCTGTATCATAGACGGTTCTTGTAAAAAACCGTCTGTGATAAATAAGTATCACAGACGGTTATTTATACGAACCGTCTATGAAGTATCACAGATTGTTCTTATAAAGAACCGTCTGTGATTGAAGTATCACAGACGGTTCGTATAAAGAACCGTCTGTGATACTTATTTATCACAGACGGTTAACGAAGAACCGTCTGTGATAATTTTATCACAACCGTCTGTGATGGGGTGTCTAGTATAGCATATTTTGTAGTAGTGTTCGTACCATTCACACGGTGCCACAGAGGTAGAGAAAAAATGTGTCAAACTGTCAACAAAATTTGAATGGAAAAATTCATCAGAACCTATAGCTAGCAAAGGTATATGCATAATTTTGAAAACATTTGGGGGTGCCTGTAAATGTTGGGCACCCTAGCTGGCTCGGCCTTTGATACTCAGGGCGAAATATGCTTGTGAAACACATCATAAGTTAGTCGATCATTGAATAATAAAGAGACATTTTATTTATAGCCATTTTTTGTTTACACGATGAGATCAATGATCTGGGGGAAAAAGGAAGAAGTCTATATGACCCTTTGAAGTATGGTAGAGCGGCCACTTAACCCCCTCATATAAAAAAACTAGTTATTTAACCCCCTAAACTATGGAAAACCGTCTAAATAACCCCCTAAGGTGGCTTCAAAGGCGGTTTTACCACCGTGGCAAATGACATGGCTACGATGTGGCAGTGACTTTAGTTTAAAATTTATTTTAAGTAGTGGGACCCATAAGCAAATCACACACACACACACAGATGTCTTCGTCTGCCTCTGTTTGAACTAGAGGAAGAAATCAGAGTAGCGAGAGGCTCTCACACTAGCGATAAAGCAAAGAGGATGACGGCCTGGGAATGAATAAATGGGTTGAGGGGAGGTCAACAAGCTCACCGAACTTGATGTCGGGGGCGATGGCGGCTTGAGGAGGGCTAGTGACGAGCGGGCGGCACAGAGAAGGGAGGTGAATGTGGTGGGGGTGCTCGAATGCATGGTAGCTTGAACGGAGTTTAGGGGGAGATAGAACAAGGTGTTGCGATGCTCTAGCGGTAGGGAGATGAGGCAGGGATCACCGGAGCAGTGGCGATGGCACATCGAAGACCTTAGCAGGTGACGAAAAGGAAGGCATGTTTTGGCTCGGTTACAGTAGGGGTGAAGAAATAAAAAACATGGATGAGCTGTTGTATGCCGGTAACACAACATGATACAACTAGAGTGGCCAAATTCCCACTGGGGAGAGAGATTAGGTTGCGGTGCTCCACTGACTCCAAGTAAGAAAGCAGCGTTCCACAGCGAGGAGAGGGAGAAATGAAGGGAGAAGTGGTTTGAGGAAGAAAGCAGCCTCCTCCGTTGGGCTCTTCACCTTGTCCTTTTTCTTTTGAGGCAGAAGCGTCGGCACCACTGCCTCTCGAGGCCCTCCGTTCTTGGCATCCTCGATAATGGTGGTGATGGATGGCTTCAACCCGTGTGTTCGGGAATGTGTACAGAGGGCGGCTGGCCGACGACACGGTAGTGGTTGTCACTACCAGAAAAAGGCTAATACTGGACGCGTCATCTCAGACAGTTGACCAAAACTATCAGTATTAAATACAATCATAGACAGTTTTGGTTTAATGACTGTCTGTGTTATTGGTTATGCTAAAAACTATCTGTGAAGAGGTGATATCGCAGATGGTTCGTGTTGAAAACCATCTATGAAGTATTACAGATGGTTCGAAACAAGAATCCTCTGTGATATTACTAAATATCATAGATGGTTATATATTAAAACCATATGTGATACTTCCTGTCTGTGATAATTAACTCATCAAAGACGGTTTGTATTAAAAATCGTTAGTGATAATTTTACTTATTGCAGACCCGTCCCTCACAGACCTGTCTTAAATTCCAGACCTGTTCTCACAGGCGCTGCTGCTTTGAGGAGGTGGGGCTTTGAGACCATTTGGTGAAAGGAGATCGCAGATTTAGGAAGAGTGATTGTAGATCCATTTGTTCTTGAGTATCTATGGTTAGTAATTTATTCCTAATTGCATTATATTCTAGATCTAGCAAGGTAAAGTGAGAATTGAAGATGTTTTGGATCTAGCTTGATGTAGAGAGAAGATTATTTAAAACCTAAAATATGATAACATCTCTTTCTTAGGTATACACAAGGATTGGTCTACATAAGCAAATGATTTTCCAAGTGACAAGGGTCAATTTTTTTTGGAGAACATTGGGGGGGGGGTGCTGTGCAGAAATTTTACATTAAAACAAAAAGAATACATGTACAAGCAAAAGGGGAGAGAATATACAATCCATATAGCATGGTTTAGGGTTTAGCCAATTCATAGTCTATTTATACTTAATTTAATTAATTCTTACTACATATAGCTACTTTAGATCATATATAGTATAATAATTAATTAATTCAATATTTAACACTAAATTATTATATGCGTAGCGTAGTTGGACTGAAGCTAGATGTACACTGAGAACCGTGTGAGTGAAGAGTATATTAATGACGCGTCTTTTTTTACAAGAGCTGCCGATGAGGATATGTTGAATAAGGATGTGGAATATATGTATTGTCCACGCATTGACTGTGAGAATCTGAAGATATTTAAGAACCGAGCGCAGATTGAAGCACACTTGATTCGAAGGGGGTTTCAAAAAGGGGTATATATGTTGGACCAGTCACTGTGAAGTGCAGATTATGTAGGAAGGTAGTAATAACGACATCGCCAGTGAAGTCAACGATATGCTGTCGAGTGATGTCGATTGTGGTTCCAATTCAGATAGGCTGCATGATGACAATCTAGATCAGATGCTTCGTGATGTAGAAGGGAACTATGATGAGAGAGAGAGTATGTTAAATTCCAGGGTTTGATGGAGGACTAAGAGAAACTTTTATTCATGTGCTGCAAGTCGAAGTACACAAGGTTGTCATCCGTGCTTGAACTGTTGAAAATGAAGGCAAGAAATAGTTGCTCTGACAAGAGTTTCACGACGCGATTAGGTCTCTTAGTGGACATGCTTCTGGAGGGAAACAAGTTGCCTAAAACCACCTACAAAGCCAAGAAGGTTCTTTGTCCATTGGGAATGGAAGTAGAAAGAATACATGCATGTCCGAATGACTGTATCCTCTACCGTAAAGAGATGCAAACATGCATGTATATCCGGTGTGCAACGCATCCCGATACAAGCGTAAGAATCAATCAGATAACGACAAGAGAATCGAGGTGAAGAAAGGACCTTCTGCTAAGGTGGCATGGTATCTTTCTGTAATTCCCCGTTTGAAGCAGTTTGTTGCGAACCCAAAGAAGGCAAAACTACTGCGTTGGCACTTGGAGGAGCATAAGAAGGATGAAAAGCTAAGACACCCTGCTGATTCCGCCCAGTGGAGAAACATTAATAGGAGGTTTGTAGACTTCAGTGCGGAACCAAAGAATATAAGATTTGGATTGAGTACAGATGGAATGAATCCTTTCGGTAACATGAGCAGCCGACATAGCACTTGGCCCATGACTATTTGTATCTACAACCTTCCTCCTTGGTTGTGTATGAAACGAAAGTATATTTTGTTGTCAATACTAATCCAAGGGCCGAAGTAACCTGGGAATGGTATTGATGTATACCTAGCACCATTGATGGAAAATCTAAAAATACTATGGATCGAAAGGGTATAGGTATGGGATGTGTACAAATGAGAGAACTTCACTTTATGCCCCTTATTGTTCTACACCATAAATGATTATTCTGCCCTTACTAACCTGTCGGGCCAGAGTACAAAAGGGGCCAAAGCCTGTATTTACTACTTAGATGATACCGAGAGTGTGTGGCTGAAGCATTCACGTAAAACTGTGTACATGCATCATCGTAGGTTCCTTCATAGGGCTCACCCATAACGCAGGATGAAGAAACAATTCGACGAAGAGAAGGAGGACAGTTCAGCTCCAAGGCATTTAAGCGGAAAAAGGTCTATAATATAGTTAAAGATTTAGATGTTGTGCTCGAAAAGAGACGTAAATCAATGACCCGTGAGAAGAACATTTGGAAGAAGAAATCAATATTTTGAGACTTACCTTATTGGGAGAACCTAGAAATTCGCCATTGCATCGACATCATGCACGTAGAGAAGAATGTATGTAACAACTTGATTGGTCTCTTACTAAATATTCGTGACAAAATAAAGGATGGTGTCAACACACGGCTTGACTTCGTTGATATGGACATCAGACCTGAGTTAACACTAACAAAGACCAATAAAGGACGAACGTACCTTCCCCCTGCTTGTTACACTATGTTCAAGGCCGAGAGAACTAAACAGTGTCAGTGCTTGCATGGTGTGAAAGTTCAGTCTGGTTACTCTGCCAACATGAAGAAACTTATTTCGATGAAAGATTTGAAGTTAATTGGCATGAAGTCTCATGATTGTCATGTACTGATGACACATATGCTCCCTGTTGCAATTAGAAGTATTTTACCAATCAAGGTCCTAGAGATAATCATGAGGCTGTGTTATTTCTTTAAATAATTGCTGAGAAGGTCATCGATCCTGAAGGACTAGATGCTCTGCAGGACAAGGTGGTGACAACTCTATGTCATCTTGAGATGTATTTTCCTTCGTCATTTTTAGATATCATGGTTCATCTCATTGTTCACATTGTGAGAGACATAAAGATGTACGAGCCCTTGTTCCTACATAGCATGTACCCGTTCGAGAGGTTCATGGGAATTCTCAAGTCCTATGTACGGAATCGATCTCGGTCGGAGGGCAGCATCATCGAAGGTTATGCGACCGAAGAGGTCATTGAGTTATGCATTGATTACATGCCCCAGGTCAAACCGATAGGTGTGCCTCGATCTCGCCATGAGGGGAGGCTCGAGGGTATCGAGATCATTAGAAGGAAAGCAATCACTCCATATATGGATGCGTATGCTTAAACCCATTTCACGGTCTTGCAACACATGATTGAAGTGTCCCCGTATATCGACCAACACAAGGACGTGCTTCAGCAACAGAATCCAGAGTGACCGGATGTTTGGATCGCGAGACAACACAATAATCGGTTGCACCAATGGTTGAAGGAGTGACTCGCTAGGAGCTCATCAAGTGATATGCTGACATGGTTGGTAAAAGAGCCAACATTTATAGTTGTGATATGGCAAGGATACGACATAAACGGGTACGTATTCTATACGTGGACACAGGATATAAAGAGCACTGACCCGAACAGCGGTGTCTGCAAAGATGCGTTCAGTACCGATGGGTTGAGGAGCTCCTACTATGGGTTCATAGAGGAGATTTGGGAGCTCGACTACGTGCTTTTCAAGATCCCCCTGTTTCAGTGTCGTTGAGTCTATCTCCCACAGGTGAAGGTCGACAAGTACGACATCACTACCGTAGACCTCGAACGTGTCGGATACAATGATGAACCATTCGTACTCGCTAACCAAGTTGTTCAAGTCTTCCATGTAATCGAACAGGCAAATAAGAAGCACTGCGTAGTTGTTCATGGAAAAAGGAGGATGGTTGGAGTTGAGAATGTAGTGGACGAGGAAGAATACAATCAATTTGACGAGTTGCCTCCTTTCGGAAATGGCATAAGGGTCAAGGAAGAACAACGTGACGAAACTTGCTACATATGCGTCGATCATCATGAAGGGCTAATTTTTAAAGGAAATAAGCAAGTGGAATGATGAATGAAATGTTTATGTGTCATATGTTCTGAATTTGCATTTATGTATATGAGAATGTGTCACATGTTTTGAATTTGCATTTATGTATATGAGAATTTGTCACATGTTATAAATTTGCATTTATGTATATGAGAATGTGTCATATATTGTAAATTTGCATTTATTTGTATTCTGAATTTGCATTTATGTATACGAGAATGTATATTATCACATTATTTATTGGAATCATCAGTGATGTGTATTTATCACAGATGGTTCTACTTTAGAACCATCTATGATGTGTATTTATCACAGACGGTTTTATTTTAGAATCGTCTGTGATGTCCAACCCTATTTATATTCGACTCTAGGGTTTTCCCTTGACCCCACTCAAACGATTAAGTTTCTCCTCCTCCGAGCCCATCACCGCCTCCTCCCCGAGCACGAGCCACCGCCTCCCCAAACCCGGTGCCCCTCCTCCCCCGAGCCCGGTGCGCCTCCTCCCCTCCCCCGAGCACGCGTCACCTCCTCCTCGAGCTCGACACACCTCCTCCCATGTGCGCCTCGATCCCAAGCACCACCAAGGTAAGTGGGCCATCCCATTTTTTTCATATCACCTTGCTTATGTGTTGTGCTATTGGATATATTCAATCTGTGTTATTTGTATGTGCCTAGCACTGGGACATATTGCAAAGTGATTTTTTATGGACTCGGTGAATTACATTGTGATGAATTGATGTCACAAATGCAATTGGATGTGATATTGTGTATAGATTGTGCCATGAGTTGTTAGATTACCTGTTGTTATCTATTGTTTCAAGCAATTTATACATACTAATATACTTGCTGCCCTTTGAGCTTTTTCAGTCAACTAATACTTGTTGTCCTGTAGAAGTTTCAGTCTTCCAATCTGTTTTTCTGTGATTATTTACAATTACTGATCTACATCACAGTTGATAGTATCTTAATAGATTTTGTTCCTGTGTACAATGAAGTTAATTTAGGATGATTTGCTTGAACTAGACTGAATAGATTAGCAAGTTTTATTTTGAGCTCAAGGCCTAATATATAAAGTGTCATATTCAATTTGTGATTACATTTGGCATAAGTGCTGTGATGGCCAAGTTTAAATCTTGTGCAACTAGCCTTCTAAGAGCAATAATCAATCTTCTAAATCTTAGCTTTATGCTGATTTTTTTGTGCACATATTGTGTGTGTTGAACATATTATTCCCTTTAAATGACTTGAAGGATTCACATGCTTAATAACCTAATGGTCATTTCTACCAAGCATGCATATTTACTACAACTATATCATTCATTTGAAATAGTTTCCTAGGATGTTGAATTGCTGAACATCGCATACTTATATTTAAAGTATACTATTTCAAGTATAATAAGTAATTATATAAATTTACAAATTTATCCTCTTCTTATATGTAGTATGCATGTATAATAAGTAATCATATAGCATAGAGAATCTTATGATAATATGCTTATGCGTGTCGAACTTCTATTACTTGTGAAGATGTTGTCCGTTCATTCTCCGTCATCGTCGCCTCATGTGTATGATGCGTCGTCCTTTGGAAAATCCAAGCGCGATAGAAGAGGAATATCGAAAAGGACCGATGTCGATTTACCATCACGGATGTCGATGCGTCTGGGACCCCTATCAATCCTCACTGAGCAATATCCGAATTCTAGAGAATGGTCAAAAAAGTTGCACGGGAACGGGTCAAGATCACCTATGATTCATGGAAGGATTTGACTGAAGCTCAGAAAGTTGCATTGGTGACAGAAATTTTCCAATTCATTCGAGATCCTGGAAGAACACTAGGCCTCTGTGCGACAACACATGTTGCTAGCAGTGTGCAAAGCGTGGAAGAACTTCAAGAGCATGCTTATCAAGCAATATATGGAAAAGGATCTGACGTCCTTCCAGAAGTATCCGTTCGTGGAACCGTACTGGCAAGACTTTGTGGCTAAGAAGACGACAGATGATTTTAGGAGTGAAAGTGCGGCGCACAGGGCCGTCTAGGAAAAAAAAACACGCACCCCCCCAGCCTCAGCACTGCTGGGTATGAGGGTAAAATCTCGTAATGGAGGAAGGAGGATGAGTAGGAAACCCTGTGGGACGCCTCCCTGCCATTTGCTGTGATCCCTGATGAGCACGCCAGAAACTAAATAAGAGTGACATCATCTACCGTGTCTTTGGGGGCTATCTCCTTTCCAAACCCCGCAGACGAGGAAGTGTCACAGCGCCTCGTAAGATATCGAACTACCTAGTTTGTAATTACTCCATAACTTCATAGGAAGTGAAAATAACATGTTGGGCTCTTGTAGGAAGCGTTGAGTGCACAGTCTTCCCAATGCTCATTCTAGGCAGCCAGGGAGAGAGATATACTCTCCGCGGCCCTGAGAAACAAGGAGCACCCGGGTCGCACGAGAGGCCTTGGTCTTTATGTTCCATGGAAACATGGATTCTCAGAGGACTACGAAGCTTACCGGAGTAGGAAGAAAGCTAAAGCCGAGCGCGATACACGGATACGAGAGGAGATTCATAAATCCCTTAGAGAGGAGATCATTGATGACATCAAAGATGAGATCATTGATGCCATCAGAGATAAGATGTGACGGCAGATAGACAACATTGAGGAAAAGCTTAAGGGAAATCAGTTGCAAGCCCGCTGCTATTGTGCTAGCCAGCCCCCAACCGTCGAAGTAGATGTGTGTCCAACCCTATATCAGAAAGCGACGATAAATTTCCTATCAATGACATCCTGGTAATAATTATTATCTCTGGAATGTTCGATCCATTGATAGGCCTGTTAGAGTTGCTAGTTTTGTATCGTTATGTAGGTGGTTATGAAGTGCAAGCTCTAAGTAAGATATGCCTCTGTTGCCCTCGACGCTGCTTGGGGCCAGGCATATCCATCCGGTGCTGGGGCATTGGTACATGGTGTAAATCTGGTGTCGGGTTTTGTAAAAGTGAATGTGGATGATGTTCATGCTAATTTTGAGGTTGTCCCACTGCAGATGCCCCCAAACGATGAGGTCGTGACTCTAGGGTAAGCCATTGGAACATTCATCTAGTGGCCCAAAGAGGGACATCTGCCTCTAGCTACCTGCACCGGTGTCAACTTCGTAGGAAAGTCCTGCAACGGTGCCAAGTGCATGAGGGCTATCTGCATCCGAGCTACCTGCGCTAGAGTTATCTGCACTGGTGTCAACTTTACAGGAAAGTCCTGCAACGGTACCAAGTCCACGAGAGCTATTTGCACCAAAGCTACCTGCACCAGAGTTACCTACATCGATGCGGCAAGGGACCGGTGCATCAGATGCATCTACACCTCGTGCCTGGTCGATTCTCGTGAAGTCAACCACTAAAAAGTGAGGAGGCAAGGGCAAATCGACGAAGCCCGATGATATCCCATTCTTGCTGTTGGCCCAAAAATTCATGCAAGGCGAGCCGTTGGTCGAGACGGTATAGTGCCTCCAAACCCTAGGAATGACTTGCACGAGATTGCATGCATGGTACATGGAAAATACCAACAAGACGGATGGACAACGACGCTCGGGTGTCAACATCAAGTTCAGGCCGCGTTATTTTCACCACGAGGTTCAAGACTATGTCTTCACGATGACCTTCGAGGACTTGTTCTTACTCTTCAATCTCAACACCCTCGACGCCTCACTCATGCGATGCTGGACACTGTAAGTATGTACAATCACGGTCTACATTAGTGTAATACCGATAAATGTCATATATAACTCCTTGCTTTTATACATGTATATATATACATGATCGAAGAAACCAGATCAAGGAAATCACTTGTAGGTTTCCTCGACCCACACTTGGTCTCCATGCAAAACATCCAGGAGGATGCATCCTTCATCAAGGATTACCTGACGATGTATTGCTGGCTCACCGCAAGTAGGAATTCATACTTTTGCTCTACAACCAGGGGTAAGTGCTGCACTAGTAGCTATACTTATTGATTTATACTTTATAAGCAACACGAACTTTGGTTTAATAACCATGGCGACATACCTATGTAGGTTCCACTGGATTCTAATTATAATTATATCAAAATGGAATAAGGTAATATACCTTGATTCCCTAAAGAGGTCTAAACAAGACTTCGTAGTTGTTCGACAATTAATCGATAGCTAAACATATTTCCTCTATAGATCACTCTATTGTAGTCTTTCCATCCTTTGCAATGGCTAAGGCTAACTTTTTGGAATCACGTAGGTCGTTTGCCGTGTACGTTGCTATTGGAGGGAGATCCAAGGGAGGGATCAGCGCCCTGGAACACAGTATAAATTTTTAGGTATTCGCTAGTACACATTAATACTATATAACACTTTATAGTATTGCCTCTCGAACTAACGAATTCTATTTTTGCAGTGCCACCAGTAGTTACTGGGCAACACCTGTGGATACTATGTTTGCCACAATATGCAACTACTCCTCGGTTTCGCGATGGCTAGTGATCCTCAGGTTGCGACCATCGCTACAATTTTGTTGGAATAGGCCAAGCTCATATCAATTTGAGGACAGTTTGCGTCCTTCCTGTTGCATGAGATCATAAACCTAAAAGGGGAGTTCCATGATGTAAATTGAACTTGATTGGAATAAGATTGAACTTAATGGTACATGTGTATTTGCTCATGAATGGTTAATTTTAGTTCATTTGGGTTAATTGATTTGTGAAATAGATGTGCTTATTTCTGAAATGAATATGAATTGGATGTATACATGTGCTTGTTGTGTTTGTGCTTGTTTCAGAGGGTATGACCAGCATTTCCTGAGGCTATCCAATAAACAGAAATAGATTTAGCAATACAAAAGAATATCACAGACGATTCATTAGGAAAAGTCGTATGTGATAAATCAGCTGTCACAGACAGTTTCATCAACAAACTGTCTATGATACATCAGCTATCACATACAGTTTTGTCTGTAAACCATCTGTGATTGTCAACTATCACATATGGTTCTTGGCTATTGTCTGAGTTATTAACCGTCTGTAATAGTATGCACCGCAGACAATTTTGAGTTAATAACCGTCTGCGATAGCCTACATGACAGACAATTCAAAAATCGTCTGTGATGACCTAATGTCATTACTGATCCATAAACTCAGACGGCTCACGAAAACCGTCTATGATGACGTTTTTAAACCGTCTGTGATGACCTTTTCTGTAGTAGTGTATGAAGCGGCTCAAGGACCCCATCACATTTGACAAGCACACAATTGGGGGGGGGGGGAGAGACGCGAACAACAATGGAGGAGGAAGAAGGATATTCACTCAATGACATGTAGGCCATATTTGCAATGTATTTTTTATTTCATCTACTGAGTCATCGCCACGTCGCAGCTACGTCATCTGCCACATTGGCAAAATCACCTCTGAAACCATAATAGAGGGTTATTTAGATGGTTTTGCATAGTTCAGGGGGGTTAAATAGACATTTTTTGGTCAGATGGTTAAGTGGTCGTACCATTATACTTAGGGGGGGGATCATATGGACATTTTCTGAGAAACAATCATAGGCAACTAAGGTCAAGACCTACAGTCAGTATGGCTCTGATACCACCTCTATCGGGATCCAAAAATACAATTCTGGACCCTCTGTGTATTCTACACTAGTCCAGGATCACACTAGTGCACACAGTATCAACATAGATGAATATCGATCCACACGAGACGATTAATAGAATAAACAACTAATTTGAATACCAAATAATGGTTTTGACCTTATGGTCGAGTTTACATTTATTAAGCCACGTAGGGCTAACAATAAGTAAAATAGCAGCAGCGGAACGAAAATAAACTCCAGCGGAATCCCATCAATTCACCACATGCAACTGACTGGGTTCAAGACCCTAACGATCGACACCTTCGTAGAACTCCTCAAATGCAGGCGATGACTCCTCCACTTCTGTTGATTGTTGGAAGCAAGGATGAGTACACAACCGTACTCGCAAGTCACACCACAGAATGCAATTTATAAATGTGGCTTATTCCAAAGGAATGACTTATGTGGTTATTTTGCAGAAATATAACATTTGCAATTGAATACAAATAATAGATTGAAAACATAACTCAAAACAAATAAACAATATTAATTTATCATTTGATTCCACAAAGACACATGCCTAAACAAGTTATTCACACAACTACATAAGTTATCTCGCACAACTGCAAAAGTTATCTCACACAGCTTACCCTTTCTAATATTTTTATGAAAATCTATCCCTCGTGTGAAATCCCCGAGCATGTCCATGACCGCGGACGCGACTATCCGAATAGATTGATTAAACACTCTGCAGAGGTTGTACACTTTACCCACAAGATACAATCAGTGTAGCTAGCACTGATGTCGGGACCCAAATATGCAAATCTGGACCCTCTGTGTATTCTGCACTAGTCCAGGATCACGCTAGTGCACACAGTGTCAACATTGATGAAATACCACATCCATACAACGAATATAAGAATAAACGAGTACTTTAAATAACAAATAACTGTTGGGACCTTATGGTCGAGTGTTACATTTATTAAGCCATGTAAGGCTGACAATAAAGAAATAAACTGCAGCGGAAACGAAATAAACTCTGGTGGCTCCCATAAATTTACCACGAGCAACCGATCGATCAAGACCCTAACGCTCAACCTTCAGAGAACTCTTCTTCAAAAGCAAAGTGATTTACTCCTCCACTTCGTTGATTTGTTTAGCAAGAGTGAGTACACACCGTACTCGCAAGTCATACCACGTAATGCATTTATACATGATGGCTTATTCCAAAGGAATGGCTTCGGTGGTTATTTTGCAGAAATGCAACATTTGCAATTGAATACAAATAATAGATTGAAAGCATAATTCAAAACAAATAGACAATAATAAGTTAACAATTGATTTCACAAAGGACACACAGTCTAATCAAGTTCTTTCACACACCAACAAGTTATCTCACACAAATGACCCTTCCCATTTGTTTTATGAAAATCTACCCTCGTGTGAAATTCCGAGCATGTCCATAACCGAGGACGCGGCTATTCGAATAGATTGGTTTAAACACTCTGCAGAGGTTGTACACTTTACCCACACGATGAAACCAACCGGATCGAGTTGATCACAACAAAACCTTTCGAGACTTCATCTCAAACAATGACACTCTGGTGTGCTTTATCACTGTCAATTTGTACACACACCCTTGGAACGACACACACCATTGGACGGGGATGCAATGAACCGTCCGCGATGTGACATATCACACCTCCACCCATCACATAGCTTAAATACAACCTGAGTTGTCAATGTCAAGACTCCATAACTTACTAAGTCGCCCCCCCAGACTAGGCATGTGGTCGCATAAGAAGGCCCAGTTCAATGGCGCACAAAGTTAAGTCCTTAATTGACTAAGGCAAGACTTCCAGTTTTAACCCAAATCACAAAGTTTATAAAGCACACAGCTCCACCATTCACACAGATCCACCACTTGCCTCAGTCTAAATCTTTTCCCACCCTGTTGATTAAGTGCAACACATGCCATCAACGAGTAATAGCACACAAAGACACACAGATTCATCACACGCCCATAATCACTTAGTCAAGTTTATAATTGCAACTCTCACATGAAATGATGACTCGTGGCATGGCTAAGCAGTCTAATCGTATCTAACCAACCCACGTTGGTGCTACAATAATACCAACTAATAATTAATCAACCTAGGGTGACAAAAGATCATGACATACAATAGACAAGGTGGCATAACAATTTGGATTAATAACTACACCCAAAAGCATTTAAATAAATACTTGAAATAGAATGCAATACATTGAAACAAAGTATTTTGAAAACTGGGTTCAAAATGATCAAAGGTATAACTTGCCTTGGAATAGATCTAGATATTGGTCTTGGTCTTGAGGTGCTCCTTCTTCTGCAAAATTCCCCGAAGTATCGACGTCTCCTCGCAAACGAGACAAAAGAAATAAAACAAATAAATAATAGAGGCAAAACAAACTTCAAAAATTAAATAAAATTCACCATTAAATAGATCTTAATTTTATATGAATTTACAAATTTGAATGGGCTCAATTGGACTTCGGATGCAAAAGATATGGGCTTTGGAAGATTGGAAAATCAAATAAACCCTAATTTGGATTTTCTTGAATTTCCCGAATTATTTTTACAAAGGAAATTCGAATTATTGCGCAATGCTTGCATCAGCCGAGAATTTCCGGAAAAAGAATTATATTTAAAAAGAATTCTGACATGTGGGACCCATCGTCGGGCACGACCACGCGGACTAAGCTCACCGAGCCACGGATCTGAGCCGGTGGATCGAGCCACGTCTTGCGTGTCTTGTGATACCGACACGGCGACACGAGGGCGACACGCAGTACAAAGCCGACGCGCGGTTGCGGCGCGCCGACGCGGCTACGGGCGGCGAGGCGGGCGCCGGGAACCAATGGCAACGGCGAACGGCGGCTCTTCGCGGTCTTGAGTGGTACCAACGTGTAGAGGAGGTTAATGCGCACACATGGGCACCGGTTTGAGCACCAGGGTTGATTTGAGATGGCGGCGGCGAGGAGAAGCGGCGGGAGAGCTCGGTTTTGTCGGACGGCGCTCCGGCGATGCTCCGGCGATGAGGAGGTGCGCACGAGGTAGCCTGAGACTTGCTGATCACAACGGTGCAGTCGGTGGAGCAAAGGCAACGACGACGGCGGCGCAATCCACCGGAGAAGAAGCTCGGCCGAAAACCCTAAAGCTTGCAATGCGGCGGCGCTAGGGCGATCGGGGCGACGAGAGTGGCGGTTTAGGGTTGCGGAGGCCCGGGCGGAGCTAAGGGAGTACTTATAGGCTCGGAGACGCCGAGAATTGGAAACCCCCAATTCGGATCCGAAACAGCCGGGTTTTTGAATTCCAAGATTTTCGGAGATTGAAACCGATTCGGGGTTTGATTTGGTTTGAAACGGATATGGAATAACCGGAGACACGTTTTGGTGGGGTCGGCTCAAGAAATCAGCGAGAGAATCGGCGTTGTCGGATAGACTTGAAGCTCCAGCAATGGCGGACTCGGGCGCGGCGCGAGGAGAAAGAAGATCCCGCGGAGACGACGACTCGGTCGCGGTCCCACCTGGCAGCGGCAGCGAGGCGCGGGCGAGAGCGAGCGTGCGATGGCGATCCAACGGCGCAGAGCGAAGCGGCGAGCGAACGAGCGAGATCAATCGGGCGCCACGCGCGACAATCCAACGGGGCAAGGCGGGCGAAACACGGCGGCGGCGGCAATGGGCGATGTTGATCCAACGGCTGGGATTGAGCGGGCTGGAATAGTGTTGGGCTTCGGCCCAGCACTGTTCCGAAGGAATTTAAAATATATTTTCTTTTTAATAAATCCAGAAAATGCAAATAGCAATTAGAAAATAGCAAATGACTTTGGAAAAATTCCAGAAAATTCTATAAAATATAACCAAGCATATAGAATCTAAATAAAATAATTTTGACAATTGTTGATGTTGGGATTAAGCACAATAAATCAATTTGTCCTTAAAGTCCATATTAAGCTTTTTAAATTAATATTCAAATAATCCAAATGGTAAATTTTCTTGCTACCAATATTTAAAAGATTTTTAAAGCTCTGAAATTTGGGATGTTACAAACCTCCCCCCTTAAACGAATCTCGTCCCCGAGATTCCGGCTAGCTAGAGAAAAGGCTAGGGAACTCGGCTTTTAACTCTTTTTCACGTTCCCACGTTGCTTCTCCTTTTGAGTGGTTACTCCACTGGACTTTGCAGAAACGAACGGTCTTGCTTCTGGTGCGGCGCTCTGCGACATCCAAAATACTGACAGGCTGCTCTTTGTACGTGAGATCCTCCTTTAGTTCAATGGACTCCAACGGGGTCTGCTCTTCTGGCACACGAAGACACTTCTTCAGCTGAGAGACATGAAAGACATCATGCACTCCTGCTAACGACTGCGGTAGCTCCAACTGGTACGCAACTTCTCCTCGGCGTTCCAAAACCTTGAATGGACCCACATATCTAGGAGCAAGCTTCCCTTTGGTGTGGAATCTCTTAACACCTCTGAGCGGAGTAACTCGAAGATACACAAAATCCTCTGGTTCAAAGCTGAGGTCACGACGACGATTATCGGCATAACTCTTTTGCCTAGACTGGGCTATCTTTAACCTCTCTCTGATCATAGCAACTTGTTCTTCGGCTTCCTGAATAATATCTGGCCCGAACACTACACGCTCAAATTGCTCTCGACCAATTCAACGGAGTTCTGCAGCATGACCGCATGAGCTTCAAATGGTGACATCTCGCAACCGCTTGATAGCTGTTGTTGTACGAGAATTCTGCATACGGCAAACTTTTATCACAACTGGTAGCATTAGCTAAGGCACAGGCTCTCAACATATCTTCTAATATCTGGTTGACTCTTTCAGTCTGTCCATCTGTCTGGGATGATAAGCGATCAAATTCAGATGAGTTCCCAGGGCTTCATGTAGACTCTGCCAGAAACGAGAGGTGAATTGAGATCCTCGATCTGACACTATCTTCTTAGGTACACCGTGCAGACTGACAATTTTTGTCATATACAATTCCGCCAAGCGGTCTCCTGAGTAAGTGGTTTTGACTGGCAAGAAATGGGCAACCTTAGTCAAACGATCCACTATTACCCAAATTGAATCATAACCTGATTGAGTCTTGGGTAGACCGGTAATGAAATCCATACCGATCTCTTCCCACTTCCATTCTGGTATCTTCAGCGGTTGTAGCAATCCTGCTGGTCTCTGATGTTCGGCCTTTACTTTCTGACACACGTCGCATAAGGCAACGAACTCTGCGACGTCTCGCTTTAAGTTTGGCCACCAAAACTTATTCTTAACATCCTGATACATCTTAGTGCTTCCAGGGTGAATTGAATACTTTGAGTCATGGGCTTCCTTCAGAATCAGCTGTCTTAATCCATCCATATCTGGTACACAGATACGTCCATTGATCCATAGTATATCCTGATCATCTATGGTGAAGTCTTTAAATTTTCCTTCTGACATCTTCTTCTTGAGATCAGCAAACTCAGAATCCTTAGGTTGAGCTTCACGAACTGCTTTCTCCGAGTAGACTGTACTTCCAAATTGGCCACAAATCCTTCCGGAACAACTTCTAGCTGTAGCTTCTGGAATTCCTCCTGAAGTTCCGGGCAAATCTCTTTTGCTTCCAGAGCATTGCAGTAGCTCTTGCGACTCAGTGCATCTGCAACTACATTGGCCTTACCAGGATGGTAATGGATTCCAAGGTTATAATCCTTTATTAATTCCAGCCATCTTCTCTGTCTCATGTTCAAATCGATGAGTGAATATATACTTGTGCTCTTATGATGCTGTAGACTTCACAATGACATCGATGAGATAATGTCGCCAAATCTTCAAAGCATGCACTACTGCAAACTAATTCCAAATCATGGGTAGGATAATTCTCTTCATGAGGCCTTAATTGCCTTGACGCATAAGCGGCGCTCTTCCTTCTTGCATAAGGACACATCCTAATCCTTGACGCCAAGCATCACAAGAGATATCAAAATCCTTACTAATATCCCAAAACTAGCATCAAATTCAAGTCGACGCTTCTTCAATTCTTGAAAACTTTCTTCACAAGTCAGGTCCAAATAAACTTCTTCTCTTTCTTCAACAATTGCGTAAGAGGCTTAGCAATCGTTGAGAACCCTTCAATGAAACGACGATAGTATCCTGCCATTCCCAAGAAACTACGAATTTGAGTAACCGTCTTGGGCTGCTCCCAATTCATTATAGCTTTAACCTTTCCGGGGTCAACTGCTACTCCTTCGGCTGTCATCACATGACCGAGGAAATCAACTTTCTTCTTCCAAAAGTCACACTTGCTGAACTTGGCATACAACTGATGTCCTCTGAGCTTCTCTAGGATTAATCTCAAATGTCCTGTATGTTCTTCTTCTGACTTTGAGTATACCAAAATATCATCAATGAATACTACCACAAACTTATCCAAATATTCCATGAATACTTTGTTCATCATGTTCATGAAATAGGCAGGGGCATTAGTCAATCCAAAAGACATGACTAAAAACTCATAATGTCCATACCGGGTTGAGAAAGCGGTCTTTGGTACATTCTTAGGACAAATCTTCAACTGATGATAACCTGATCGTAGATCGATCTTAGAGAATACTCCGGCTCCTTTCATCTGGTCGAACAAATCATCTATTCTGGGCAATGGGTACTTGTTCTTGATGGTGACTTCGTTGAGAGAACGATAATCGATACACATTCTCATACTTCCATCTTTCTTCTTGACGAACAAAACAGGTGCTCCCCATGGCGACGAACTAGGTCTTACAAAACCTTTCTCAAGTAGTTCTTCTATCTGCTTCTTCATTTCCACAAGTTCATCGACTGGCATCCGATAGGGTCTCTTGGAAATTGGTGCTGTTCCTGGCACTAGATCGATGACAAACTCAATGTCACGGTCCGGTGGCATTCCTGGTAACTCTTCTGGAAATACGTCCGGATAATCTCTGACTACCGGTACGTCTTCCAAAGAAACTGTCTTTAAACTGTTGACTACCAAATGTCCATCACGTACTGAGGTGGCTAGAAATTCTACTTTCTTTCCTGTGGTATCCTCAATTGTCACGGCTCTTCGGCCACAATCTAGCATCGCTTATGTTTGGATAACCAATCCATACCAAGGATGACATCTATGGTCCGAGTGTCTAGAACTATTAGGTTGGCTAGAAACTCAACTCCGCCTATGAGTAGCCTAGCTCCTAAACATCCAACTTTAGAACTTAGCTCGCTCCAAAGTAGTGGACTAACAGAGTATGCTTAAGATGCATAACTTCCAATTTGTTCTTAGTTGCAAAATTCCGTAAACAAACGAATGCGAAGCTCCGTAATCAAATGCAATCGATGCAGTATCGAATTTACTAGGAACTTACCCAAGACAACGTCAGTGCTTCTTGGGCTCCTTCCAGAGTGACGTAGTTGACACGGCCTCGACCACCGATGGCGGTGCTCCTCCGGATTGACCGTAGCTTGAGAAGTTCCTTGATGGTTGCCTTGTACCGCGCCTTGGCCGTGTGTTCCCAAGGTTGAAGCGTCATCGAGTGATAGTCCCATTCTGCGACATCGGTTGGCGAAATGCCCCGGCCGACGGCTGTAAACCAAACTCGTTGTATTCGTGGGTTGCTTATCGGATTGGGGTTGATCGTGCGGGTTGCGAAAGTTACGAGCAATCGGGCGAGGTGAAGTTGGTGCGGTGGTCCGCAGCGAGTCGTGGTGGAAAACGGCTAAACTGCGGTGGAATCATTCTTGTCCTCAGCTGGGGTTGGTGACTTCCTTGCTGAGCCATCCTGCGCTTACGATGATCTTCCAATTCCTTGCGCTTATCCTCTAGAATCAAAGCCTTGTTGATCAACTCTTGAAAATCGTGAAAGGTGTGGGCGATCAAGTTGACTTGAAGTCCAGTGTTCAATCCTTTCAGAAAACGACTCTGACGAGCCTTGTCAGTGGCGACATCTTCTGCAGCATATCGAGCAAGTTGTGAGAACTTGTTGAGGTAATCAATCACTGACATTCCTCCTTGCTTGAGAGCACGAAATTCATCCTTCTTCAGATCCATGATTCCTTCTGGTACATGATATCGCGAAAAGCGCCAGAACTCTTCCCAAGTAATATCTTGCGGCTCCCATGCGCCGCACAAAGTTTTCCCACCATTCGCGGCAATGCCTTCCATCCGTGAGAGGCGATGAACTTTTTCATGATCGCCGCATTGAGTGATCGCAGTTTTCTCTCAATAACACGGCCAATCATCGCCTTCTCTTGGTGAGACATGTCCGTAAAAGGTTGGTGGACGGGTCCTCATAAACTCGCCAACTTGATGATCCATTATGACCATGAGCAACCGGGCTCCATTGTGATGTCGATTGTTGTTGTTCGTTATTCATAGCTTGCATCCGATTCATCATGGTGTACATCACCGGTTTGAGCCGCATGAATGCTCCAAAATTCTGCAGATCGATCAAGGTGCTTGTGGTGGAACCCTCTGCGGGATTTGTTCCGCCCTTCGATCATCGAGTATCGTAACCACTTGCGCAGCCTTGACGAGTCCGAACCATCCGTGAATCTCCAAGGGTTAGATAAGGTAGCAAGCACGAGATAAGTTGTAGAACTAAGCGGGAGGTAAACCCAACAACATATTTTAGGAAACTCAATCAAACTCTTATATTGATTAAGATAATAGTATGGCTTGCAACAAATGCCTAAGGGCCTTTGCACTCATACTTGCACACAAAAATAAGGACAAACTTAAGCACACCAAACTACCGCCTAAAGGGCGACTCAAGACATAAACGGCTAAGCTCAAACAACGCGAATGACTACTCAATCAAATAGCCTCCGCACCTTGACGGTGCTCCCGCATGTCAGAACTCGAAGTGAGTGGCATCCTTACAAACCGATCTCGATGTCCCGGATGGTGCAACAGAGCAGTGTGTCGTGTGCATCTTCTTGGTTCCTCCGGCTCTGCGCCTCTGCTTGGCTCTTCTGGTTCAGCCGGTCCATCAGCTTCCTCTGGGTCTTCCTCTTCAGTATCTTCTTCGTGTCGTCCATAAAGAGTTTCTTCTAATATGGCGATCCTTTCTTCAGCTCTCTGAAGAGTCTCATAGGTACACTCTAGCTCTGTGGCGGCTAACTCCAACGATTCTTCCTGAGCAGCGGCGAACTGGGCGAGATGCACGACGGTGGCGTTGTCTTCTCCTTCCGTAGACGGAAAACGTGCGAAGAAGATCCACGCCGGAAGTGCGGGGATGATAACGAAAACCGTGTCACGAAGCTCTCGAGTAGATGTTGCGATCCTCAGGATGGCAAGGCGTGAAGACTCCTGGATTGCTTCAATCCAAATACTCCTTCGAGCTGAGATGTTCAGTGGCTTGCTTGCCTTGGTGTTCTGCCTGGCGTAGACGGTCAAATGGCAGATCACTCCACGATCTCGGCCGCTCACAATCCAAGCACCGCCACGGTACAATGAGACGATCGAACCCTCCAAGTACTTGTAGCAACTTCCAAAGCTCGGCAAGTCCTCCCTTGCGCCTCCATAACTCAAGACGAGGCATCCGTCAAGATGTACAAGGATATGAAAACAACTTTAAAACAAATGGGAGAGAAAGAATTTCAGAATAGTTGAGTCAAGAGAGACATGAGATGAGTTAAGGAGTTCAATTAATCTTGCAAGTTAATTTTGCTTTAGAAAATAGTTTGGACTCACTAAGAACGGCCAATCTAACAAGGGTCAAGACCTACAACAAGATGGCTCGATACCACCTCTGTCGGGACCCAAATATGCAAATCTGACCCTCTGTGTATTCTCGCACTAGTCCAGATCACGCTAGTGCACACAAAGGTCAACATTGATGAAATATCACATCCATACAACGAATATAAGAATAAACGAGTACTTTAAATAACAAATAACTGTTGGGACCTTATGGTCGAGTGTTACATTTATTAAGCCATGCAAGGTCGATAATAAAGAAATAAACTGCAATGAAACGAAATAAACTCCGTGGCTCCCATCAATTTACCACAGTGCAACCGATCGATCAAGACCCTAACGCTCAACCTTCAGAGAACTCTTCTTCAAAAGCAAAGACGACTCCTCCACTTCGCTGATTTGTTTAGCAAGAGTGAGTACACACCGCACTCGCAAGTCATACCACGTAATGCATTTATACATGATGGCTTATTCCAAAGGAATGGCTTCGTGGTTATTTTGCGAAATGCAACATTTGCAATTGAATACAAATAATAGATTGAAAGCATAATTCAAAACAAATAGACAATAATAAGTTAACAATTGATTTCACAAAGGACACACAGTCTAATCAAGTTCTTTCACACAATTTGAACAAGTTATCTCACACAAATTGACCCTTCCCATTTGTTTTATGAAAATCTACCCTCGTGTGAAATTCTAGCATGTCCATAACCGAGGACGCGGCTATTCGAATAGATTGGTTTAAACACTCTGCAGAGGTTGTACACTTTACCCACACGATGAAACCAACCGGATCGAGTTGATCACAACAAAACCTTTCGAGACTTCATCTCAAACAATGACACTCTGGTGTGCTTTATCGCCGTCAATTTGTACACACACTCTTTGGAACGACACACACCATTGGACGAGGATGCAATGAACTGTCCCGCGATGTGACATATCACACCTCCACCCATCACATAGCTTAAATACAACTGAGTTGTCAATGTCAAGACTCCATAACTTACTAAGTCGCCCAAATTTCATACTAGGCATGTGGTCGCATGCAGAAGGCCCAGCTCAATGGCGCACAAAGTTAAGTCCTTAATTGACTAAGGCAAGACTTCCAGCTTTAACCCAAATCACAAAGTTTATAAAGCACACACTCCACCATTCACACAGATCCACCACTTGCCTCGCCTAAATCTTTTCCCACCTCGTTGATTAAGTGCAACACATGCCATCAACGAGTAATAGCACACAAAGACACACAGATTCATCACACAGTTCCATAATCACTTAGTCAAGTTTATAATTGCAACTCTCACATGAAATGATGACTCGTGGCATGGTTAAGCGCCTAATCGTATCTAACCAACCCACGTTGGTGCTACAATAATACCAACTAATAATTAATCAACCTAGGGTGACAAAAGATCATGGCATACAATAGACAAGGTGGCATAACAATTTGGATTAATAACTACACCCAAAAGCATTTAAATAAATACTTGAAATAGAATGCAATACATTGAAACAAAGTATTTTGAAAACTGGGTTCAAAATGATCAAAGGTATAACTTGCCTTGGAATAGATCTAGATATTGGTCTTGGTCTTGAGGTGCTCCTTCTTCTGCAAAATTCCCCGAAGTATCGACGTCTACTCGCAAACGAGACAAAAGAAATAAAACAAATAAATAACAGAGGCAAAACAAACTCCAAAAATTAAATAAAATTCACCATTAAATAGATCTTAATTTTATATGAATTTACAAATTTGAATGGGCTCAATTGGACTTCGGATGCAAAAGATATGGGCTTTGGAAGATTGGAAAATCAAATAAACCCTAATTTGGATTTTCTTGAATTTCCCGAATTATTTTTACAAAGGAAATTCGAATTATTGCGCAATGCTTGCGTCAGCCGAGAATTTCCGGAAAAAGAATTATATTTAAAAAAAATTCTGACATGTGGGACCCACTGTCAGTGGCACGGCTCACGGTGGACTAAGCTCACCGAGCCACGGGATCTGAGAGCCGGTGGACTGAGCCACGTGCGCGTGTGCTGGCGCTGACACGGCGACACGAGGGCGACACGCAGGCACAAAAGCTGATCTTGATCTTGCCTTGGAATAGGTCTAGGTACTGATCTTGATCTTGAGGCACTTCTCCTTCTTCAAAAGTTCCCGAAGTATTAACGTTTACTCACAAAGGAAATAAATAAATAAAATAAATAAATAACAGAGGCAAAACCAACTCCAAAAATTAAATAAAAATCATAAATAAATAGATATCGAATTTTTATAAATTTAGAAATTTGAATGGCTCCAATCGGAGTTCGAACGCAAAAGATATGGGCTTTAGAAGATTGAATCTAAAGAAAACCCTAATCTTGGATTTAATTAGATTTTTTTTATTATTTCTCTAAAGAAAAATTGGATTATTGCGCAATGCTGACGTCAGCAAAGGAATTTCCTTAAATAAAGGAATTAAAAGAAAATATGACATGTGGGACCTACATGTCAGTGAGATGGCTCACGGTGGTCTGAGTCTACCGAGCGATTGAAACTGGGGAGCGGTGGACCGTGCCACGCATGCGCTGACGAGGCAGACACACACGCAACACGTCGGCAGAGAGGGTGACACTGGCGCTGACGCGGCTCGCCACATCAGATCGACGGCGGCGGCGCTCGGAACCCAACGGCAACGGCGAACTGTGGCGCCTCGGCGAGAGCGGGTGGTCGCTCTGGGTAGCCCTGGCTATTGCGCACCTGATGGTACCGGTCTTGGCTCGAGAGGTCAACTGAGGTGGCCGGAATTGGCACCGGAGTGGAGAACGAAGGTACGGCTTGTCAGAGTTGAGCACCAGAGGCGCTCCTGAGTCACGAAGAGGTGCACGGGAAAGCTCTTGCGACGAGGAACTCAACGGTGCAGTCCACAGGGGCAGGGCGTCACCGGCGGCAGCGGAATTCGTCAACGAAAGAGCTCGACCAAAAAACCCTAAATGTCTAATTGGGGCGACGCTAGAGCGATCGGGGCAAGGAGAGTGGCAGCTCTAGGATGCGGAGACAAGGGCGAACCCGGGGGCGCCTTTTATAGGGCCCGGGGATCCCGTATTTGGAAATCCCCAAATCGGGGTATCCTCGAGTTCATTTGAAAAATGGGATAGAGTTCATCTTGATCCCGATTGGCAGCAGATATGCGGGAGAAGCGGGGATGCGATTTGGTAACAAAATCCAGAACGTTTTTGTTGGAAAAGTCGTGTTTGTCGTTTTGAGCTCGAGCTCTGGCAATGGCGAACGTGGCGCTGCCTCGCGCGGAGAAGAAACTGAGTCAGAGACGACGACACGGCGGTGGGCTCCACTTGACAGCGGGAGAGAAGGATGCGGGCGCGGGAGCTCGTCTGATCAGCGCTCGGAGCCACGTGTCGACAGATGCGGGCGGGAGCGCGCGACACGGGAGAGAGGGAGACTGACAGGTGGGGACCACCTGTCAGCGAGAGGCAGGGAACACACGCGGGCGAGCTGGGCCGCACAGTGCTGGGCTACGCGGGAATAGTGTTGGGTTTCGGCTCGACACTGTTCCGGAGGATTTTTAATAGGTTTTCTATTTTAGAAAATACAGAAAATCCAATTAGCAATTAGAAAATAGCAAATGACCCTAGAAAAACTCTAGAAAATATATCAAAGCACATATAATCCAAATAAAATAGTTTTGACAATTGTTGATGTTTGGATTAATCATATTAAATTATTTTGATATTAAAAGTACATATTAAGCTTTAAATAAATTCAATGAAAAATCAAATGGTGAATTTTTCCAACTTGTACTATTTAAAAGATTTTTAAAGCTCAGAAAATTAGGGTGTTACAGTTATTTAGACGATTTTGCATAATTCAGAGGGTTAAATAGACATTTTTTTAGGTCAGAGTGTTAAGTGGCCGCACCACCATACTTCAGAGGGGTCATATGGACTTTTTCTGAGAAACAATCATAGGCAACTGCTGAAATTTGAGACCCAGAATGTGGCAACCATTATGAGGGCAAAAATATGTTTGATAGTATTGCCATTGCTAGAAAATGTCTTCATTGTAGAATGTCAACAATAACAAACGACATCTATACATAGATACTCCCTTTGTTACTTTTTGACTTTTCACGGTCTCCGCGATGTAACATTGACGGTTACTTTTTGCAATTTTACATTAAGATGTACTAATATAATTGTAATATTATGAAAATAATTTCAACAACAAATCTAATTATATAATTTTCATATATACAATCCAGGTAGTTTTAAACCAGTAAGCACTGAAGGAGTATAGTAATAACTGGGCACCTATATACACATAGATATGATAATAAACATATATGATCTATTAGTAGATAATTAATTATTACTCCCTTTGTTAGGAAATGTATGACATTTTAGAAAGAGTGTAGTCAAACTTCTCTAACTTTGATTAACAATAGGACAAAATCTATTTTACAACTTTGAACTTTTCGAAAAGTCCAAAAATCAACTATGAACTACAAAACGAGGCACACGCCAACCTCTAATTCTCGAAACCGTTCAGCTTACCCCATAAGACCTAAATTGTTGTGGTTTTGTCTGACATAGCGCTAATATGGCCTAATCTAAAATGGTTTTGACTCACGTGGATGCGGCATTTCCTTCCCCACACCTCCGACTCTCTCCTACGTCCGCTGTTCCGCGTCCAGCTTCGGCCTCTGGTAGCCCCCCTTCGCTGCTGCACGCCTCGCCCCCAACCCCCACCTGCACCTCCAGCTCTGCCTCCGTGTCCGGCTCCAGCCTCCACCTACCCCATCTGTCTCCACATCCAGCATTGTTGGCCACCATATATGGGGAGGAAGAGGGAGCCATGGTGAAGCTTTAGCCACAAGGAATTGACATGCAGATGACCGAGGAGGCGACAACATCGTGGTGGACCTCTTAGCCGGCGATAGAGATGAAGGGCCACTCGCGCCTGACTACGAGGTGAAGCACAAAATAAACAGATGGCTAAAGGTGCTTAGGGTGTGGACCACGCTGTGGCGTGGTTGGTTGGGCGTGAATCTTATTGGAGGAGGAGATCGGGTGGAGGATCGTGGCCGGACGCCGATGTGGAAGAAGATGACCATCTTTGCAATGTTGATAGCGGGCAGCACGAGTGCCACTACGTTGGCCCGCGCAATGCAGGAGGATGCAGTGGATGTGGAGGAGGATATGTACAGGGAGGTGACGACAGCGGCTGAGTCGGCCAGCGTCCACGTGCAGTATGGCCACGCCGACTGCAGCTCGTCCGAGTCAGAATGGGACAGGGCGACCAGCTAAGATGACTTCAACATTGTCGTCGAGGCCGCAAAGCACGGCGCTGGGGGTAGAGGAGATTGGCAGGAGTGGTGGAGGAGAGGGAGGGGCACGGTGGAAAGGTAGGCATGGAGGCATGAGGAGAGAGTGGGATTCGGAACTGACGGCGATGGCAAAACATCAGCATGGGGGAGGCGGTGTTGAACCTCACAGGTGGCGGTGACAACGCTATTGGAGCTCGTGGCAGTGAAAACTTTTACCTTTTTTTTCGGAGGGTACCGGTAACCGAAAATTTAGGTAATTTTTTGGCCGATAAAAAAAAAATCAAATTTTTGGATTTTAAATTTTAAAAATAAATTTGAATAAAATTCAAGCAAATTTGAATTTTTTTTGAACAAAATTCATCAAAACCGAAAATTTCAGAGCTAGTTTGAATTTTACCGGCTACCGCCGGTAACACCGGTTACTGGTGGTAACCGGCGAAATCTCACCGAAAAGTTTTTCACTAGATGTTAAACAGAGAGAGTGAAGAGGTGGAGATGGAGAAACAGAGAGGAGGTGATTTGGCAAATTAGGTAGCAAAATACAGTGACATGGATGCTAATGTAGATGCCACGTCAGCAAAACCACGGTTGTTTTGGTCTCAGGGGATAAAGTGAACAATTTTGAGAGTTCGAGGTTGTCGCGTCTCTGGTTTTGTAGTTCATGGTTGATTTTTTTTTACTTTTATATGGGTTCATGGGTGTCAATGGACTTTTTCCTTAATAATATATGAAAAACTATTTGGATTGGTCAGTAGATAATAATATCGTTAGATTTGTATGATAGATATTTTTGTAATATAATAATTTTGTATTTTTTTACTAACATAAGTATATGAAAAGTAATGGTTAACGTTGGATATTGGAGACCGCGCCAATGTCCAAAACACAATAATTCTTGAAATGAGGGAGTAGACATTAATCTAGTACATTTATTATAGGTACATCCATACTTTTAGGAGTTTTTGGCCTAAATACACAGTTTGCACGCAAAATAGCAAAACTAGTCGCCCTCTAGAGATCAAATCCAAAAATGGCAATGCACACCCGTCGGCAGGCAACATGTGTCAAGTCCGTGCGCTAGGCGGCCAGACATGTCGAGTCTGTGCACCAAGTCCCCTCGCTTGGGGAGGGGACTTCGCTCGTCCACACGCCCGTGGGCCAAACGTCCTTTGTTGTAATTATCTAGTTGTAATACTTAATTAATGATTAATTAATCATGTTTTTGTAATTAATTAGTGGTGGGTAATTAGTTGTAGTTAAATATTTTAAATTAATTAGTCGTAATTAATTTAGTCATAATTATTTAGACATAATTAATTAGTCATAATTAATTAGTCACACTTAGTTAGTCCAACTAAATTAGTCATAGTTAATTAGTTGTAAGGATTATTGAGCATCCTAATTTTCTGAGTTTGAAAACATTTTTGAGTAGTTTAGTTCCTTAAAAATTTTCTGATAGGGGGGATGCCCGATCTTCTCAGTGAGGAACCGTGGATAAATGATATGAAGTAGACGATATCGCTAGCGGAACACTCGCGCCAATGCACGAACCCTCAACTCTTTGGAAAACGCCCAAAACACACCGGATAGTTGTTCGTCGCGAGACCACGAACGACGAACGCCAAGTCCCCAATTCCCAATGGAACGACGACTTGACCTTGAGTTGCAGAACGAATCAACGGATCGCCTAATCCTCTCTCAAAGTCCTCGCATGAACTCTGGTTTCGAAAGAACAAGCAATAGCTATGTTTCTATTTTTATGCATAAACTGATCTGAGGTTACAATGGGGGTCTAACCCTTAATATATAGTGCCCTTGTCCTCCTCATGGCTGGCCAAGAGGCCCTACTCCTACTCTAATTCGGAATTAGGACTCCTACTCTAATTCCGACTCAATCTAAAACAAAAAGGAAACTCTAATTTTACAACTGTCATATTGTTTTGGTTATATCTTTTGACTCGGGAGGAATTTCGGGGTGAGAGAGGATCCGTTGGATCGGGCTTGAAGTTAGCTTTCCAACAAGCCCAAAACCACCCAAATCAGACTTCGTATGAGAAATTGATAACCGTTTTACTTCGGACTATTCTGCTGATTCCGAATCCGAATGTGATGCTGATTCCGAATCCGAATTTGATTCTGGGTTGACTCCGAATTTGATTTCGGTTGGGGCTGTGGGAGATCTGAATTGGGCTTGAAAATCTTATCCAAAACTTGAGTTTTAAGTCCTCTTTTGCTCTCCCATCACACGGGCTTCTTTCCTCCTTGATCAGCCGCATGGGCTACTTGACCTTCTCCCTCCCAACCGCTTTGACCTTCTTGTTCTTCATCAGTAGGCAACAAATATGGTTACCCTCCTTCTTGTGCTCCTCTATTGCTTTGGCTTCAGCCTCCCTCTCGGTTCCAAAGACTTTAAGCTTGTCGAACCTGAGAATGCACAAAGTATTGCTTTTACGTAGTGTCCAATTCTCACGGAAAACACAAAGAAACCTGCTAAGAAAGAATTGCAACTGTTGCGTGAGAAATGTAGCTCTTGCTTCATAAACAGCCTCATAATTAGTCAGGATATCCTCATCATTCTCACTTTCTTCAAAAAAAGCCGTCCTCGGCTTTTGATAGCCTGAAAATGTGCTACACAAAGAAAACAACGTATATGCATGGTATATGTATTTATCATCCAAACAACTTCCGTGTAGCGCATGATGATTTGCTAAACATGTACTAAAAATAGAGAACAACGTATATATGTGATATATGTATGAATCAATTGTTGTGCCATTTGCGTTCTTTGGTACAAAATAAGTAACACAACTGCAACCGTAGGATGTATTTGATATATAGATTGCGGTACCTTCATTCACATCATTCTCCCTCCCATGAGAAAAAGTCATACTCGACTTTTCTAAGCACATGGACAAAATATAAAAGGGACGAGCTAGATCAAGTTGTTCAAATTTAGGGGAGAAAATTCTTAGTGATTTCCATGCTTGAACTACACTACTCTGTTTACTGGTACATGATAGACAAGTAGGCATCATGTTGCATTCTAAACAATAGGCACTTGTATTCAAATCCATCTCAAAGTGACCATGACATTGCTCAATAGATCGTTTGCGCAAAACATGCAATTTAAAATCAGCCAAATTATCACAAGCAATGCACATTCGATAAACATAGAACTTGTCATCTACACCTTAATCTCTAATCAAATTGAATGTATATGTGTAGACAGAAGGACCAACTAGTGATTTTAAACATGAAACGTCAACAAGGTTTTCAATCACACTAGATAGCTCTCTAGGATCATCGAACATGATATAGTACAAAGTTTCATTAAGAGATATGCTAGTAGGAATATCCTTATGAGTAATCAATTGCACATTATGTAAATTGAGCGAAGAAATTTTAGAACATAGAATATTCAAATGAGCACTAGAGTTCTCACTCTTACGTACCTCGGCATGATGAATATTCAATTCAACACCATTATTGTTACCTTTAACGTCCTCCTCTATTATTGCAGGTGTTGTAGGTATCAAATTGTTACCGTGAAACCACGGGCAGCAAGCATTCCATTCACAACCGTGGTTATCTCCGCGTCTTTTACTTCCAATGGTGCTGGTTGTTGAACAGTCAACTCATCTTCTTTAATATAACCTGCACAATGTGATAAACAATACTAGAAGTAGCGAGTAAATCGTTAATTTCAGCAGTAACGTCACTTTTGCTATCATCTACTTCCCTCTTTTCTGTTGGTGTATCTCTCTCACACTCAATGGAGATGCTCTCAACCTCACATATGGTGGAATCACACAGCTCACTCTCTTTATCATTCTCACTCAATTTGGCTTTGGCTATGTGGCTCTCATTCTCACATGGGTTTGGATACATCGCATCCACCAAAGATTGTGGGTCAGCAACGGAGCAATCACGAGTAACCACAATCTCTTCATGAAGCAATGGAGCAATACTACATGAAGCCAGGACCGAAGGGAAAACCCCATGCTCGGTCTCCTTCTCTTGTGTCACACAAGTGGATTTCAAACCTTGTCGCAGCCCTGTCAACTTTTCCACTAGGGAACGCTTGTAGTGGTAAGGTACAAAACATGCACGCAAATGCTGTTTCATCTGCTCCCAAGTGATAATCGGCAATTCATGGTGCTCCATACGCTTACGAACAAATTGCTCCCACCAATGTGTGGCATAATCAACCAAACCATTGGACGCAAGTAAGAGCTTCCTCTCATTGGAATAGTTGTGCATCCAAAATATTGTATCAATTTCAAGCTCCCAATTAAGGTATTCTTCCACATCTGCACGACCTGAAAATATAGGGATAGGAAATTTGGGCTTAGTGAAAAAACCCTTACAATGCACGTTGGGGTGGTTAAACATGGTGCGCAGCTCTAAGAAGTTGTTGTTGATGTCCATACTTAGCTGCGTAACCTCCTCCCCGAGGTTGTTCAATTTATACCGAACGGCCCCAAGCTCATCGCGCACACCATTATCACGATCAAGAAGTTGCTTTTGTAGCATCCTGCGCAAGCGAGTGTACTCCATCCATGTAACTGATAGATCCTCATGATGACCTGACATGGCAACAACTCACAAATAGCAAACGCGATTATATCCAGGTTAGTAAAACAAAACAGCTCTCTCTCTACGCTCGCAACTCACTGTCCTGAAAACAAGATAAGCTTACCGTTCCAGAGTGAATCAAGGACTGCAAAACGATACTTGTGATAGCGAACGACCTCAACCCAGTAATGTATGAGCGTAACCAAGAGCAAAAGTAGTACACGAACGGGTGTAGGTGGAGTTTGGTATGGTATGTGTATAACCTATGCAAACTGATATTCAAGTTGTTGTAAAGTTAAGTAATGATCCAAGCTAGATTCTTTTGCCTATGTGCTGATCCAAAAGGTGTAAGCAAAGTGGATGAACGCACACGCAAAGACAAATGTGACTCAATGCAAAGAAAGGAATGAGCTAGCAAGAAGGGATCTGAAAATGAGATCAAGCTAGCTCGTTTTGCACCAAGTACTAAGAGAGACGCTAGCCAATTGCAATTGAAAATAGTAGGGCACAAGATTGCTAAAAAAAATGACTACACAATCTGAAATAATGATGGGCTGGTACTGTAGCAACTAATAAAATGCATAGTACTGTAGCAATCGGCCAAAGATTTTTTTTTCTTCCTCTCTTTTCTTTCGCAAAAATTATGTTTTTGCTCTCAATTTTTTTTATACTCTTTTTTTTCAATGCCGTGGCTCTTGCTATTGTGCGGCTGCCTTTTTTTTTGCTTTTCTCAATGGCCGAAAGTGTTTTGCTACCCTCGTGGGTACATAAGCCCAAAAATTCAGCAAGGTGTAAACAATGTTCAATAAGCAGCCCTAATACAATATCAAAAGCTAGTCTCACCAGATGAAAGGATATAAGTGAAGCGGAGCTCGGACGCAAAAGTTACGACCGAATTACAAACAGTGTACCACTTGAACTCGGATTTAACAAAAATTGAGTCAGGGACTGAATTTGAATTTTGGATTTTTTTTTGGTTTTTTTTAAGGAAACAAGGAACAAGGTACGCAAAGGAAACACTTAGATCAGCACTAAACAAAAAATTCTAATGGACTAAAACCTAACAAAACTCACAAGAAATAACAGATTGAAACTAGGGTTTGGAATTTTTGTGTTGCAATTTTCGGTTTAATGGATCAGAGGACGTAAAACGAAACTAAACTAAGGGTAAAAAAACTCTCACCGAGTAAACCTAGAATCTGATACCATATGATACGGGGGATGCCCGATCTTCTCAGTGAGGAACCGTGGATAAATGATATGAAGTAGAAGATATCGCTAGCTGAACACTCGCGCCAATGCACGAACCCTCAACTCTTTGGAAAACGCCCAAAACACACCGGATAGTTGTTCGTCGCGAGACCACGAACGACGAACGCCAATTCCCCAATTCCCAATGGAACGACGGCTTGACCTTGAGTTGCAGAACGAATCAACGGATCGCCTAATCCTCTCTCAAAGTCCTCGCATGAACTCTGGTTTCGAAAGAACAAGCAATAGCTATGTTTCTATTCTTATGCATAAACTGGTCTGAGGTTACAATGGGGCTCTAACCCTTAATATATAGTGCCCTTATCCTCCTCATGGCTGTCCAAGAGCTCCTACTCCTACTCTAATTCGGAATTAGGACTCCTACTCCAATTCCGACTCAATCTAAAACAAAAAGGAAACTCTAATTTTACAACCGTCATATTGTTTTTGTTATATCTTTTGACTCAGGAGGAATTTCGCAGTGCAGAAGGATACGCTGGATCGTACTTGAAGTTAGCTTTCCAACAAGCCCAAAACCACCCAAATCGGACTTCGTATGAGAAAGTTATAACCGTTTTACTTTGGACTGTTCTGCTGATTCCGAATCTGAATTTGATGCTGATTCCGAACCCGAATTTGATTCTGGGTTGACTCCAAATTTGATTTCGGTTGGGGTTGTGGGAGATCTGAATTAGGCTTGAAAATCTTATCTAAAACTTGAGTTTTAAGTCCCCTTTTGCTCTCCCATCACACGGACTTCTTTCCTCCTTGATCAGCCGCATGGGCTACTTGACCTTCTCCCTCCCAACCGCTTTGACCTTCTTGTTCTTCATCAGTAGGTAACAAATATGGTTACCCTCCTTCTTGTGCTCCTCTATTGCTTTGGCTCCAGCCTCCCTCTCGGTTCCAAAGACTTTAAGCTTGTCGAACCTGAGAATGCACAAAGTATTGCTTTTACGTAGTGTCCAATTCTCACAGAAAACACAAAGAAACCTGCTAAGAAAGAATTGCATCTGTTGCGTGAGAAATGTAGCTCTTGCTTCATAAACAGCCTCATAATTAGTCAGGATATCCTCATCAGTTTCACTATTTTTTTGAATTTGATAAAGCTTAAATGGGACTTTCAAATGTCAAAACAATTTAATGTGTATAATATAAATATCAATTAAATGTAAAACTATTTTACTTGAGTTCTTTGTGCTTGGAAATATTTTTTAGATTTTTCTGGAATTTTTTCGAGTTCATTTGCTATTTTTAATTTGCTATTTGGATTTTCTAGTATTTCGAAATTGAAAAATCTATTTAAAATCTCAGGAAATCTTTTGGGTTGTATCCTATTCCTCGGCCCAATCCATTGCCGAAGAATGCGTTCTCTGGGCATGTAGGATCAACAGTAAGCAACGCTTTCTTGGCAGAGTTTGAGGCAACAAAAACTTTAGAGCTTGTTGGAGCTTCTAAGCATAA
Organism: Hsuehochloa calcarea; assembly: GCA_036346395.1. Classification (NCBI taxonomy): domain Eukaryota; kingdom Viridiplantae; phylum Streptophyta; class Magnoliopsida; order Poales; family Poaceae; genus Hsuehochloa; species Hsuehochloa calcarea. Next base: position 11,875,707 of record CM070612.1, read on the forward strand.
CGAATCGAAGCTGAAGGCGGATCAAGGTATCTTGCTCCCAAGGCAAGTGCTTGCTTACGCTTTATGCAGTGGTCGGCCTTCCTACCTTCATGCCTCTAGAAGCTTCTACAAAGCTTTGCTTCTGGTTCACCTACCTCTGAAGCGTCAATGCCTTTAGTGAGGATGCTACATAAGGAATCAAAATGTTTGAAGTGGGATATGGAATGTGATTGGTGATGACCATTTCCTCTCTCTCTCCCGCCTACACCTGCGTCCCTGGACCCACGCGTCAGCTGCACACGAGTCATTTCCAACGCAAACTCACCTAGCCAACTCACTGACATGTGGGCCCGTGGTGGTGTCACTATTCATCAACCTCATCGTGCATGTCATAGACTCCACCGTCATGCTGTGTTTAGACACTCAGTTAGCCCTGCCACTACAGGCTATAAAAGCCCTTGTCGTGCGTGTCAAAATGACCGCTTCAACCCTAGACACCAATCCTCTAAAGCCCGGAGCCCTAGAACACCGTCGTTATGCTAGAATTTCAAATCTAGCCTTAGCGTCGCCATCTCAGTATTTTGTCGATTCCGTCGCCGCCAATGATCCCTTACCGTCATCATCTATACCGTCGAGTTCGCCTTCTTGTGTTCTAGTGGGTGCACACCTTCTTGTCACTGGAGGACCGCCATAGTGCCATAGTACTATCGAGGTCACCCCGCTGCCCTGTTCCACCATCGCTGCCACGTTCCCCTCACCGTCGGTGACCATAGGGTCCCGTGTGTCACCCATTAGCATCTCCAGAGTCTCAGAATCCCAACATGTATGTCCAAGACCTCGCCAGATCATCGTGCTGCCATTTCGTCATTGACCAAGCCACCGCTATCATTCAACCCATCGCCACCCTCCATCGTCGCATTGGGGCCTCTAGATGGATTCGCCTGAGCACAAGCATGCTGGCGATGAGCACCTTTCACCACCGGTTTCCACCGTTGAGCCATGGTAGCCATCAATTTGAGTCGACATGGCTGCTTGCGTGTCGCCCCGTCACTACCACGTGTGTGTCGTGTCAGCACTTCAGCCGTGTCAGCACCAACTGTACCTAAACCCAAAATCTAAGTCAACATGAACTTAGTCCATGGTGGACCTAGCTTCTGGCGTGTGGACCCCATATGTCAGGTCTATTGTTCCATGCACCCGTGAGCCATAGACCCGTAGACCAAAGCCATGGACCCGGTCCATAGACCGTGGGTCCCAACTGTCAGCCTCTACTCCCTATTTTTTGAGTTTTCTTTTAGTTCCAAAATTCATTGCTGGCATCATGCTGATGTAATATTTTGGAATTTCCTTTAGAAAGAAAATTATGAAAATTTGAAATACTGTTTTCTTTCTCTTTTTCTTAGATCTAAATATTCCGAGAGCCCGCTCTTCCTCATACGAAATCCGATTGAACCCATTCAAGTTTATAAATTCATCTAAATTCAAGTCCTGCCTTCCTGAGGATTTTATTTAATTTTTGGAGTTTATTTGTTACTCTGTTTTGTATTTATTTGGTTTTTTTGTTTTCGTTTGCGAGTAGACATTGATACTTCGGGAGCTTTCGAGGAAGGAGGAGTTGATCAAGCTCAAGACAAGTAGTAAGACTTGTTCCAAGAAAAGTTGTACATTTGACCATGTTGAACCCAGTTTTTCAAAACTACTTTTATTCAAAATATTGCATGTTATTTCAAATATTTAATTCTTTAAATGTTTTGGGATTAGCTCTACACCTATTTGGTCATATCCACTTTGCTCATTCTATTACCATGACCTTTTGTCACCCTAGCTTGGTTAATTATTAGTTGGTATTATCATAGTATCAACGTGGGTTGGTTAGATATGAATAGTCTGCTTAGTCGTGCAACGGGTTACTGATATCATTTTGAGTTGCAAAACTAAACTTCACTAAGGGAGTATGGAATACTTTACGAAAAGCTATGTGTTGTATGTTGTTACTCATTGATGGCATGTGTTGCACATAACTAACAGGGCGGGAGAATATTTAGACCGAGGGTGGGAAAAGATTTAGACTGAGGTAAGTGGATGGAATTGTGATATGGTGGAGTTGTGTGCGCTTTGGAAAAATATGAATGTCATAGTTGGTAGTAATTGATAGTCTCGCCTTGGTCAATTAGGGACTTAACTTTGTTCGGCATTGAACTGAGCCATAGTTGTACGACCACATGCCTGGTATGAGACATGTCTAACTTAGTAAGCTACGGAGTCTTGACATTGACTACTCAGGTTGTTGGACCGAAAGGGCGACTAGAGGGGGGTGAATAGGAGCACGATATCTTTTTCACCAAGATCAGATTCAACACGATTTTCACTCCGATAGCTATGAGAGCTATGAAGATAAATATTTAAGCACAACAGAAGTCTTGTATTGAATCCAATCTAAACTCTAGAGCAAAACAACCAAAACTCAATTTCCAAGTGTTGGGCGGCCTGACCTCTATATCAATGGCGATCGGACCGGTCACCTTGAGCGGTCGGACCGGTCACCCTGGGCGGTCTGGCCTCCAGCCTGATGAACAGTGAAATTAGCCCGAAAAACAAAGTTACAAATAGGTCTAACTTTTGATCTACAACTCCAAACTCGATGAAACTTGGAACACACCTTCTCTAGGATGTCAGGAACCTATTCCAATAAAAGATCATGAAGATCCTTGGCAAAGTTCTGATATTTTTCCGTTTGAGTGAAGGATGGTTCAAAACCGAGTCAAAATGAAAACTAGATCCAAAAACTTGCTCATGGGTTAGAGATGATCAAGATGATTCTAGATGAGTTCCCACATATCACAGCAAACAAGATTGGGGGTAGAAACCAAAAGAAAACTTGAGAATCAAAGAAAGCCCGAAAAACACAAAATGGAGAGCAAGAACGAAAAGAGACTCATCTCAAGAGAACTTGCATTGATTTATTTGTGATTGTTGCTGGTTTACAGCCACTCCATCTAGGAGGTAAAAACTCAATACAAGAGCACACAATCAACCACTTCTCAAGAATCCTAACCTCTCCACTCTCTAATCTCAAAAACAAAACTAGGGTTTCAAATAAGCAAAAGGATCAAGGAGGTGCTACAGCACCCTCTCATATTTATAGTGGAGGCTAACCTTCTAGAAGAGTTTCATATTGGGCACCCGTTAAGCCCACACACAAACGGGTTTAACTCACACACGCATTTTAAAGCGCCGTCTTCATCTTATCTTGACCTAAACCGCTTCTTCTTGCATCGTCTTGCGCTGCGGTTTAGCCAAAAGCGATTAATGCGGTATTTTAGTGATATTACCAAAATACCCCTTCTCGATCCTTCTCCGAAGACCAAGTCCAATCTTCATGAAACAGTTCCATGCTTCGCCACGTGTAGGTTGATCAACACTCTCATCATGTTGGCAAGTCTCTCCCATCCGGCTCCCACCGAAACCACCATGGCACTTGCACCGACCCCTGCGCCGCTTGATGCAAACCGTCGCACCGAACGGGAAGTTCGGTCATCCTTGTCCATTTTGCGCCATGCTTGAATCCATAGACTTAATCCGGCATCGTCGATCGTTCTGAACCTCAACTCTCCAAGCCTAGTCCCGATCATCTTCGCCGTTGACCGTCGTTGACCTCCAAGCAACCTGCACAATAATAGACCAAGAAATCGATTCCGGGAACAAGTTCTTCGCAACTTGACCCACGTTAGTCAAAACATGCATCATGCAACACATATGCACTAAAACTCATGAACTTGACTCAACAAACAAACATCGCCGCTACGAGGGCCGACGATACAAGTGAAAACCGGTCAGACCGCCACTCAAGGGCCGGTCTGACCGCCCTCTGGTTGGTCTGACCGCCGCCCTGGCTGGTCAGACCACCTAGTTAGGGACTTAGCCAATTTTCAACCCTTGAAAACTGAAAGCTCTCTAGAAATTTCAAACGAAGAGATCTTTTGACTGGAAGCTCCAAAAATTATGAGACCAAGTGTATGAGAATCTCCTCTCTTGCCTACACACTATATTTTTGACCCAGCACCAAACTCCACCATTTACAATGGCTGTTCCGACCGTCGCTTTGTGCGATCCGACCTCCACGACCGGTCCGACCGCCAGGTGGCCGGTCGATCGCTACCGGCCGGTCGATCGCCTAAGACTCGACAAAGACCGAGATTTTGCCAAAAAACGCGTGATTCGACAAACTTTTAAAGCCATTGCCAATTGTAACATCATCCTAAGATCATGAGCATATCCTCATGATATCCACACAGGTAGATAGGTTAAGCTATTGCCAGGGTGGAGGTGTTATTATGTCTGTGTAATGATTCATATTTATGAATGGTTCACCATGTCCAGATCCAATGATGTACGATAGGTCAACAACCTGTGTGGGGATTTGGTGCTACCAGTATGCACAATTGGAGGGTCAATTGTCAAGATGATGTTTCAGAAAGATTTTGTTATGATTGGTGCTAGCTACACTGGTTATATCTTGTTGGTAAAGTGTACAAACCTATACAGAGTGTTAATCAAATTCAGCATTTTAGTCAAGTTAGAATTCAACCAGTTACAACTAGCCCAATTATAATCCAAATATACTTGACAAAACACTTGATTCAGAGTAATTGATTCATATATAACTATCACAAAACCAGATTGTTGACAATGATTCAGAGTAACTAATTCGCTCGTGGTTGTGGGTCATTTTGTGTACTTAAATTTAAAATCAGATTCTTTTGGTCATCATCTCGTCAGTGTGTTAAGTTAGTCTAATATATGTGATAATGCATGCTTTTAATCCATTACTTAAACTCGATGAAGTCGTACTTTGTTGCAAAACTATAATAGTCCACCGATCAATCTTGCTATCTTTTCAGTTAGTAATGAAGTTACCATGTACAATCGAAGGGTGGCACAAGTTTCTTTGCTAGTATTGATAATATATTGTGTTCAAATATCTCTGAAACTATCCTTATCAACAAATATGTGAGGACGCCAAATTGTCTGCATAATTCCGATTAATCATATGTGTTTCAGGTCATTAGGATCAGTTCACGAGGATGTCTGCTCGTCTGCCAGCCTACGATAGTGAAGAGCGTTGTCATGGTTGTGAAGGTTACCTCAGTGAGTGAGGCAGCCGAGAGTTAGTCCTATTCAGTTAAGGCTCACAGTGTGAGAGCCGCGTTAGCTTGAGATTAGTGGTGTCGTGTAACATCTCAATTTTCACTTCTTTTCAAAATTTTCAAAATAAAAGGAATCAGTTGAATTTTATTGAGTTGTTTAAGGCTTAATTTAAAATTTCAAAAATTAAAATAATTTAATATGAATAAACCCAACTTCAATTGAATTCAAAACCGGTTTATTTAATTTTCTGGATTTTCTTGTTTTTCCCCAAGTTTTTTTCTATTTTCTTGGAGTTCAGTTTAATTTATTTCTTTTTCTGTTTTCCCAAAATTTATTTTCTTTGTTGTAAAATTTAATTTAAATTAATTATTTTAAAAATATTGGATTTCTTTTGGAGTTTGTATAATATTTAATTCCAAGTCTGAAATTCAAATTCAAATTTCAGTTCTCAATTCAAATCTCGTTTCCAAATCCAAATCCAAATTTCTTCGGGCTAGGCCCAATTCTTTTTCTCTGTCCCACTTCTTTGTCACCTATTCTATCTTTTTTCCTTTCCTTTTCTTTCTTTCTTCTTTCTCATAGTCTTCCTCTGCTTTCGCTATTTCCCGAGGTAGCCCACGCTGCCGGCCGCCGCCACCGTGCCAGCCGTCATCCCCGGCGTTGTAAGCCCCCATCGCCACGCCAGCCCCAGCCCGCCCTCGAGTTGGCACCCAGACTGAGCCGCACCCGTGTCGCGCACCGTGCGCCATTCCCGCTTCCACCAATTGCACCGCGTCCCCACAACCATCGCCCACGTCGTGCCGTCGTCAATGCTCGCCTTCAAAGCCTAAGTATTCATTTCCCCTGCCTTTTCCCATCATGTGCACGAATTCAAGTGCAGCCTGAAATCGTCGCCAAATTTCTGTTGCGTTCCTCGTCGCTCCACTCCTCGTCTGAGTCTATAAATTGAATATGCTCGGGGATTTCACACAAGGGGTAGATTTTTATATAAAAAAAGAAACACTTAGAAATGGACAACTATGTGATTTAAAATCATATGGTTGTGTGAAAGAAATTGATTAGGCTTCGTGTCCTTAGTGAAAATAAATTTTAAACTATTGTTATTTATTTATTTTAAATTACATTTCAATCTATTATTTGTATTTAAAGCAATGTGGTAAAAAATGGTCAGAACAACTGGTTAATTGCATGTTTAACGTGGAGTCGCCAGGCAAAACGTGACATATTCATGAATCGGGCCGCATTTAACATTTGTGAATGCCAAATCAACCGCATTGTCCGATTAGTCGGCCATTTCTGTTTAATCGCCCGCATAATCCGTTTAATTGACCAAATCCAGCCCTTTAGTCAAGTTAGAATTCAACCCGTTACAACTAGCCTAATAGCAGCCTAGTTATAATCCTAATAAACTCAAGCACAAAACACTTGATTCAGAGTAAGTAATTCATATATAACCATCACAAAAACAGATTGTTGACAATGATTCAGAGTAACTGATTCTCTCATGGTTGTGGGTCATTTTGTGTACCTAAATTTAAAACTTATGTGGATATCATGGGGATATGTGCATAATCTTAGGATGATGATACAATTGGCAATGACTTTGTTGGTTTGCCGAATCTCGAGTTTTCGGAGAAGTTCCAATGCTGTCAGACCGGCCCAAGCGGCGGTCAGACTGGCCGTGTGGTAGTCCGACTACCAAGCACTGGCGGTCAAACTGGTCAAGCCAAGAGGCTGGCGGTCAGACCGGCTCTGTGTGGTGGTCCGACTGGCCAGAATTTTTGCTTGAGTTTGGAGCTAGGCCGAAAATAGAGTGTGTAGGCAAGAGAGGGGAGTCTCCTGCATTTGGTCTCATAATTTTTGGAGCTTCCAGTCAAAAGTTATATTCGGTTGAAAATTCCAGAGAGTTCTCGGATTTCCAGGTGGAAATTTTGGCTAAGTCTTTTCTAGCGGTCTCACCGGCTAAGACAAATCGGTCTGACCGATTTGAGGGCGGTCAGACCGGCCAGGTATGGCAGTCAGACCAGTTTCCACTTGTTCGCCGGCCTTCTTGGCGGCGTTGTGTGTTGGTTAAGTTAAGTTCATTCCATTCAATGTTTTAATATTGCATATTGCATGTTTTGAGCTAACGTGGGTCAAGTTGTGAAGAACTTGTTCCCAGAAATGATTTCTTGGTCTGTTGCTGTGCAGGTGACTTGCAGGTCAACGACGGTCAACGGCGAGGAGGATCGGGACTAAGCTTGGAGGGCTGAGGTCCAGAACGATCATGGATGCCGGGTGAGGTCGTGTGATTCAAGCATGGCGCAGAATGGACAAGATGGGTCGAACGGGCAGTTTGTTGCAGCTGGTTGATCAAGCGGCGCGGGGGTCGGTGCAAGTGCCTTGGAGGTTTCGATGGGATTCGGACGGGAGAGACTTGCCGACATGATGAGAGCCGCTGATCAACCTACACGTGGCGAAGCAGGCGATTACTTCGACTGGATTGGACTCGGTCCATTGAGAAGGATCGAGAAGGGGTATTTTGGTAATTTCACCAAATACCGCTTTGTGACTCTTGACTAAACCGCGGTGCTTGGAGAAGCGGCTTAGGTCAATCGAAGATGAAGACGGCGCTTCAGATTGCGTACGTATGTGTCCCGTTGTATTGGGCCTTAACGGGAGCCCATTAAGTGAAATCTTCTAGAAGACTAGGCCTCACTATATATATGAGGGGCTGCTGTAAACAACCCCCAAGCACTTCATTAGGCCAAACCCTAGTTGGTTTTAGGGTTTAGAGAGGAGAGGTGAGGCTTAGGCTCTAGAGAGATTTGTGTGGTGTGTGCTCATGGATCAAGTTTCTTTGAATCAAATCTCCCACGAGCAAGATTTGGATCAAGTTTTTCGTTTTGCTCGATTTTGAACTCTCCTTCGAAAAAACAGAGAAATGTCAAAACTTTGACGTAGATCTGGACGATCGCTGATTGGAATAGATTCAAGATATCCTTAGGAAGGTGTGTTTCAAATTTGGTCAAGTTTCATCGTGTAGATCAAAAGTTAGACCAATTTTTGTTTTGTTTTCGGCCGTGCGACTGCTTTACGTGAGGACCGGTCGATCGAGTTTCACAATGGCGGTCGACCGCCACTGGCATATCAGTTTGACCGCCCCAGTAAGTTTAATCTCTATATCTTGGGTCTTTTGCTTAAGGGGTTAATCGGATTCGGCACATGGCTTCCTCTGTGCATTTACTGATCTTCTTAGCTTTCATAGCTATTGGAGAAAAGTTCATGTTGAATTTGATTAAGGCGAAAATCAAGAAAGCGTCTATTCACCCCCCCCCCCTCTAGTCGTCTTTCCGGTCCTACAACTTAGTTCTTTTGGTCGTCATCTCGTCAGTGTGTTAAGTTAGTCTAATCTACGTGACAATGCATGCTTTTAATCTAATACTTAAACTCGTTGGTAGTCATACTTTGGTGCAGAACTATAATAGTCCGACGATCAATCTTGTTATCTTTTGAGTTAATAATGAAGTTACCACGTACAATCGGAGGGTGGCACAAGTTTCTTTGATAGTGTTGGCAATATATTGTGTTCAAATATATCTGAAACTAGCCTTATCATCAAATATGTGAGAATGCCAAATTATCCGCACAATTTTGATTAGAAATCTGTATTCCGATTAATCAACCTTATCATCAAACACTAATTCAAAGCAAGTGTCGCTTTTTGCAAAATAATCATTGATGCAACTTTCCTTTGGAATAAGCCATCATCTATAATTGCATTTTGTGGTACAACTTATTGAGTACTCGAAGTACTCATTCTTATTGTAGTCATTCAGCCGAAGTGGAGGAGTCTTCGCCTGCTTGCAAGGAGTTTTACAAGGAGGGTGATCGCTAGGTCTTGATCCCAGTTATCTGCTTGTGGCAAGTCGAGGGGTTCCCGCTGAAGTTGTTTCTGTTGCACTGCCGTCTCTTTATTTGGTGTTAGCCATGTGCGGCATACTAAGTGTAAACTCGAGTATAATGTCACAACCGTTATTTATGAATCAAATCAATCGTTTATTCTTATATTCGTCTTGTGTGGATTAATATTAATCTATGTTTATACTGTGTGCACTAGCGTGATCCTGGACTAGTGCATTTTATATAGAGGGTCCATATTTGCATATTTGAGTCCCAATAGATTACTAGTTTTTTTCTTCATAAATTTAGTAGTTTTTTTATTATGCACTGATTAGGTTATATGTGTACATAAGGACTACTGAAGTGTTGTTATTTTGGGGAGGTAGAGAAATGTAGACCAAATAGTGTGATCTGTTTATATGATTATATATAGTAAAGAACAGTGAATTGCTCCTAACATATGCATTCGGTTGTTGTGGTTTTAGATAATGTCAAACATACAAGACTTGGTTGTGTTTTTGGCGACGATCTCGTACGGGGCGGACCGCGTAGGCTGAACATGCCAAGATGTCTAATCAGTGTCTACTTAACAATATGCTGTAATCATTAACAATTTACACTAATAAATTAACATTTCAAAAAAAACCAAAAACTCGTATTCCAAATAGGGCACATGAAATCATGCAGTTTGCTTGTATGCTTGACTTTCTACATATCACACAAAACAAAAATTTATTGTCACATGAAATCTTGCACTGTATTATCACAAGCACCATAAATTAATTATGCGTTGAAGTGAGGGCACGTGAAATCATGCGTTGTATTATTAATTTAGTCGTAATTAATTTATGGTGTATGTGATAATACAACACATGGTTTCATATGATCATAATTTTTTGGTATGTGTGATAATACGCAGAAAGTCAGGCATACAAGGAAAGTGTATGATTTCATGCGCCGAATTTGGAATGTGAGTTTTTAGCTTTTCCAAAATTTTAATTTATTAGTGCAAACTTTTAAGGATTACAACATGTTTTTAAGTAGATACTGATTAGCCATCTTGACATGTCGAACCCACCCGATTCGCCCCGTACGAGATCATCGCCAAAAAATACAAACAAGTATTGCATGTTCGACATTATCTTGATCCATAACAACCCAATGCATATGTTAGGAGCAATTCACCGTGATTTACTATACACAATCAAATAAATATGTTGCACTGTTTAGTCTACATTTCTCTACCTCCCTAAAATAACTACACTTCGGTAATCCTTGTGTACAAATTTAACCTAATTAAATAAAAAACTACTAAATTTTGGGAAAAAACTAGTAATCCTTACAACTAATTAACTATGACTAATTAAGTACGAATAATTGATTTGGACTAACTAACTTGGACTAAGTAATATTAATTATGACTAAATTAATTAATAATATTTAACTATGACTAATTAACTATGAAAATTATGACCAATTAATTACAACTAATTAATTATAAATTAATTAATCATGAATAAATTAATTACAACCAGGGACATCCAGGCCAAGGGCATGCGTATGAGGGAAGTCCCCTCCCCTCTCCTCCCATGGCGCACGGACTTGGGCAGCCTACCGGCGAGTTGGCGATGCCATTTTTGCCTTTGATTTTTGAAGAGGGTTAGATTTGCTATTTTGTATGCAAACAGTGTCATCTCAGGAAAAAAAAACTCTGTTTTTAGCAACAAGGTATTTTTGGCCGGATGAACTCATTGGGGGACGATCATGCAAAAGTAAATCGATGCAATAACCGAAAACTGGCAGGGCTAACTGTGGAAAGCGGTGAGAGAGGACATCTGGCGCCTCCTCCCCCGGTCGCCCGTCGTCACAGCCTGCGCGCACGCCGCTGAGGCCCGCCCACTCGCACCGCGCCACGTGGACGTAGCGCGCCGCTATATAAGCGCCCCTTCTCTTGGCTCCTACGCGACTGATCCAGCCACCGATCGTCACGAGTGTGGTCGTCGATCGAGCAGGTTCGATCCGTTGATCCAGGCGGAGGTCGTTGGTTGATCTAGGAAGATGTTCGTGGAGAGCTTCAGGGTGGAGAGCCCGCGGGTGCGGTACGGCGCCGGTGAGATCGAGTCGGAGTACCGGTACGACACGACGGAGGTGGCTCCGTTGCCGGAGGCCGGGAAGGGGAGCGGCGGCTGGGTGGTGCGTCCCAAGTCCGTCACCTACAACTTCAAGACCAGCACCAACGTCCCAAAGCTCGGGTACCTATGGTTACATGCATTGCATTGGATTGCATACTGATCGATGCTGCCCTCTTTCAATGGCATATATTTGTTTTTTGACGAAAATTTCAATGGCATATATCATCAAACATTAAATTCATCCTAATGTTCTTGATTGGCGTATCTTTTTTGATGGATAAATGCTCTGGATGAGGCATCCAAATTTTGGCTGAAAATGAGTGAAACCGGATTCACGGGTGGGCCGGTAAAATTACACATTGGCCCCCTAAAAATCGGTTTTTCATGATTTTTTGTAAAAAATAATTAAATTTGTTTGAATTTTGTTCAAATTTGATCTTTTTAAAATTTAAAATACAAAAATATCAAAAAAAAATTGAAATTTTCGGCTGAAAATTTCCACCCCCGGTAAAAAAAAATAAACCAGTAAAAGAAACCTGCTCTGGATTAATTGTTTTTGTTTCTTTTAGATGGAGAGAAAGAGAGATATACTAGTATTTCTTGATTACTACTCTTTAATTACATTAATTGGTTTTTATTAGAGGCATTAATTGGTTTCTTGGTGTTCATTGCATTGCATGCAGGGTGATGCTTGTTGGATGGGGCGGCAACAACGGCACCACGCTCACAGCCGGGGTCATCGCCAACAGAGAGTATGTTTTTTTTTACTGGTTCAGTTTCCACATGGATTGTACATGCACCGTGCATGCACCTGAAGAAAGATAAAATTTCTTCCTGTATGTATGGCACTTGATCTGAGATATGATTATTGTACCTCATTGTTCCATCTCAGATCTCTCATATATGCATCCATGCAGGTTGATTGCCAAATGCTCTAATGTACAGCATTTTTACCTAGCGCTCGTTTAATTCCTGCTAATTACACTGTTTTGTGGTGGATTTTCTTTTTCAGGGGCATTTCATGGGCGACCAAGGAGAAGCTCCACAAGGCCAACTATTTTGGCTCCCTGACACAGGCTTCCACCATCAGAGTTGGAAGCTACAATGGGGAGGAGATCTACGCACCTTTCAAGAGCCTTGTACCCATGGTGATCTTCTCAAACTTCCTCACTCACATATTTGTTGTACTAAGAAAAGGAAAAAAAATGGCAACACATTCTTCTAAGTTTACAATACATGCATGGTGTTGTGTATGAATGTAGCTTACAATACATGCATGGTGATCTTCTCAAAATTCCTCATTCACATATTTGTTGTACTAAGAAAAGGAAAAAAAAAATGGCAACACATTCTTCTGCACGTTGTACTCTACATTGAAACTTACAAACTGACAATTTCAGAATTCACGGATCATGATATTTCTCTGCTTTAGCAAGATTTGATAGTGGTATCTGACCATGGATCTTGCTTAGTTTTCCTGTTTAAAATGATTCTGAAGGTGAATCCAAATGATATTGTCTTTGGTGGATGGGACATCAACAACATGAACCTGGCTGACGCCATGGCCAGGGCCAAGGTGCTGGACATTGACCTGCAGAAGCAGCTCAGGAGCCACATGGAGTCCATGGTGCCCCTCTCCGGCATCTACAACCCGGACTTCATCGCTGCGAACCAGGCCTCGCGCGCGAACAATGTCATCAAGGGCACCAAGAAGGAGCAGGTGGACCAGATCATCAAGGACATGAGGTACATACAGATATAAATTCAGACATACCTCCATGCATTCTAGTACAAAGCAAAACAAAATAACAAATTCAGTAGTCCAATTAGGAAAATGTTCAGTTTGTCTTGGTCATTGTTTTCAATGGATACTGTCATCTGTAGTTACTTAATGATGAATGATGATAAAAATTCAAGGCTCATGTGGTTAATGAAACAGGGAGTTCAAGGAGAAGAACAAGGTGGACAAGGTGGTTGTGCTGTGGACAGCAAACACCGAGAGGTACAGCAACGTCATCGTCGGGCTCAACGACACCACGGACAACCTCCTGGCCTCTCTGGACAAGAACGAGGCAGAGATCTCGCCGTCGACGCTGTACGCGATAGCCTGCGTCATGGAGGGCATCCCGTTCATCAACGGGAGCCCTCAGAACACCTTCGTGCCCGGTGCATAGCTCATTCTGAAGAAATGTATGTGGTGCTCCATTTCTTGATCCATGCTTAGATTGCTCTGTTCATGCACAGGGCTGATCGACCTCGCCATCAAGAAGAACTCAGTGATCGGTGGCGACGACTTCAAGAGCGGGCAAACCAAGATGAAGTCTGTCTTGGTCGATTTCCTTGTCGGCGCAGGGATCAAGGTACCAACTGATGATCAAAATCCTTCATGCTACAGAACAATTTTCAGTGATGATACAGATCATGAGAAGCTTCTGTTCGTGTTGTTGCAGCCCACCTCAATCGTCAGCTACAACCACCTGGGCAACAACGACGGCATGAACCTCTCCGCGCCGCAGACTTTCCGGTCCAAGGAGATCTCCAAGAGCAGCGTGGTGGACGACATGGTCTCTAGCAACGCCATCCTCTTCAACCCTGGGGAGCATCCCGACCACGTCATCGTGATCAAGGTCCGTCAAGTTGTTGCTGGTCACTTTGTTCAGAGTTCAGAACATACTACTTTTGAAGGTTTTGCAGTACTCATGGCTGATCATCATTCTCGTATTGCAGTATGTACCGTACGTCGGAGACAGCAAGAGGGCCATGGACGAGTACACCTCCGAGATCTTCATGGGCGGCAGGAACACCATCGTGCTGCACAACACCTGCGAGGACTCGCTCCTCGCCGCGCCCATCATCCTTGACCTGGTGCTCCTGGCCGAGCTCAGCACCAGGATTCAGCTCAAAGCTGATGGGCAGGTAACAGCTGAGGCACCGAATTTGATCTTTTTCATTGTAACATTTTTGACACAGCTTGATGTTCCAAGAAATGTAGTTGATGATGCTGTTCATTTTGCGCTCTGTGCAGGACAAGTTCCATTCCTTCCATCCGGTGGCTACCATCTTGAGCTATCTCAGCAAGGCCCCTCTTGTAAGTGTATTCATTTGCCACACAGTAAATAATTATCTGATACTGCCAGGATTCTCCCTACAACAACCCTTTCAGTTGGGAAAAAGGAAGAAAGAAAAAGGTTTCCTTTTTTGTTGCAATGCAATGTGAAATCCATGTGTTTGTAAAAAGTTTGGTTCTTGGAACAGGTTCCCCCAGGCACACCAGTGGTGAATGCACTGGCCAAGCAGAGGGCCATGCTGGAGAACATCCTGAGGGCCTGTGTTGGCCTGGCCCCTGAGAACAACATGATGCTTGAGCACAAGTGAATTCCCAGCAAATCCTCTCTGATCACAAGCGGAAGAAAGAAGAAGACGAAGTGAAGGTGAGAATAAATCACCTCAGCACCTGAAGAAATAACGAGACCAGTTGAAGGGAAAGATGAAGGAGAGATCAGGGGTGTGTGTTTTTTCCTTTTCCTTTTTTCTTTTTGGACTCTTTTTGGTGCTCATGTCATGGGATGACGGAGGCTGTGTACTGGCTCTGCTGTCTGCTGCATGAAGCCTTGATTATCTGGTGTATGATTGGGTGGAAGGAATTAGTCCTCTTCTATAGTTGTGTGCTTATAGGTAGAGACGGCAATAGAGCGCGACGGGTACGAGTAGGCTCACCTATACTTATGTCTGTGATCTTGAATTCCCTTCGTGGGTATACCCGCTAAGGACAATGGGCGAAAAACCCCGCCTATGCCTGTCGCCCATGAGCATGCCTGTTTACCCGCGAATAATGCATCGTCGCCCGTGGGTACCCATCGCCTGCGGACATGCTCGTTACCCGCGAGTAATGCATACATCAAGTTCATCATAATTTACACATCAATGCTGCATCACACATTCAACAACTAATAAAGTTCATCACAGTTCACATATCATGTTTGACAAGACAACTAATCAAGTTCAACGAATAAAATAAAAATACAAACTGACATAGTTCCTTACACATACGGGTAGGTTACGGGTAATTGGACGAAGCAGGTACGGGTGGAGTTTACCCATGCCCACGCCCGTTTACCCGATAGGTAAGGAATTGTGTCCGTTTTCATGCCTGTAGGTAAAGAAAGAAAGACGACGTCCATACCCACCTCTATTAAGGTATTCGTCTGTAGACACGTGGGTAATTGAACACAATTACCATCCCTACCTACGGAGTCAAGTAAAAGTGATCAGCCTAATATTTGGAACTTTTAATCAAAGAGCGGCTTTACTTCCTGTTTTTAGTCGCTAGGTAATGATTGATGAATACGTTTTGTATTATTGATGCACTATTTTTCTGTAGACATTTAATATGCAGTAGGTGTCTTAAGCTTTCTCAAGGGACAGAGAAAAGAGCAATTTTGCTTGTATCTATCAGTGCGGTACAGGGGACAAAAGTTTACATGTAATGTTTCAAGCTTCTTCATCAGCTCCTGCTCCTCCATCTTGCGATGAGTTGCTGCCACGGCGCCACGTTTCGCTGCAGTCACATTCTTGGAGTTTTTGGCCCGTATGATACTATTTATAATAATAATAGCAATTTTGACACTCTTTGTATGTTAACACCAAAAATAGCACTCACCACCGTGTCTCAGGTGACCGGACTTCCCACTAAGCATCACGTATGACATCCGGTCCCCTGGGGCATGGACCAGGCCGAGTTCAGCCCTAGTGGCATGGCAGAGGTGCCCTATAGCCATGGACGGCGGGAGTTCGTGCCTCCCTGGCACGGAATTGGCGAGCTTCCGAGAGAGGCGCGAGCGGAGAAGCGAAGAGTGTATTAAAAAAATTATTTCTGAAACTATTGGATACTATTTGAAACTTTTTTTAAAAAATTCTTTGGAATTTTTTATTCTTGAATTTTTACCTCACACTCAGAACTTCAAATGTATTATCGCATGTACCAGAAAAAAAATTCCATATATTTTTTACATGAAATCACGGCGTAGCATAACACACGCAGCTTCAACACATGGATGCCAACCGTGGCCATCATCACCTTTCGTAGCCCTCGGTGGCTCAGTGAGTCGATGAACGGTGCATGTGAAATACTATTTGACGACGCGGCAACGGGCAGTAGTACACCGTCATCAGACACGGCGGCATACAATAGTACACCGTCATTGTTTCTAGTGTACTATTTGACAACACGGCGGCAGGCAATAATACGAGGCAACGGGTAGTAGTACATCGCGATCAATCACGGGGTACTATTTGATGATGTGGCAACGGACAACCATCACTAGACGTTGCGGCGGGTAGTAGTAAACTGTGACCGGTGACGGTGTACTACTGCCAGCCACCGTGCCATCAAATTGTGTTTTATATGCATTTTCCATCAACTCACCAAGCCACCGAGGGCCGCGAAAGGTGGTGATGGCGACGGTTGACACCTATATTTAAAGCTGCGTGTGCTGTGCTGCGCCATGATTTCATGTGTAAAAATTTATGGTTTTTTTTCTAGTACATGTGATAATACATTTAAAGCTACGAGTATGAGGTAAATAAACAAGAATAAAAAATCCAAAGGAACAATATTTTTTAAAGTTTCAAATATTATTTTACATAGTGTTAAATAGTATTAAAAATAATTTTTTAATACACTTTTCACTTCCTTTCTCGCGCCTCTCACGGAGGCTCGCCAATTCCGTGCCAAGGAGGCACGGACTCCCGCCGTCCGTGGCTCCAGAGTACGGCAGTGTCCTCTGCCTTGCCCCTAGGGGCCAGACTCGGCCTACTTCGTGTTCTTGGGCACGGTGGGGAGTCTGGTCTCCTGGGCACGGTGGAGGGTGTCGTTTTTGGCATTAACGTATGGAGAGTGCCAAAATTGTTATTAAAGCTGTGAATAGTATCATATGAGCCAAAAACTCACATTCTTACTACTTGATACCCTAGTCTTTGTTTGCCTACCTTTGCCTGTAAGTTTCCAGTATCCATCCATCCATGGGTAAACATCTAAAATAAATGGCAAATGAATTGACAGTTACATTTGTTAGTACGGTTGAGTTTTTTTTTTGCTCATTTGGCTTGTTTTAGCGACAAAATAGCAATTTTAGCTCCCTTACCTAAGGAAATGGCAAAAATACCACAACAGATGGATAGGCAGGCGACATGTGTTGTCTGCAGTACTCCCGGAGTACATCAGGTCTTCCGCGGTGGTTTTATACAGTAGGGGTGCCATTTTTAAAATCAATGACATATTCATCTCTCACCTGAGATTGTAGTTTCTTGGCACGCGCTCTTGTTATTGGTCCTGTCGTCAACTCGGGGCGTATATCATGAGCATTAGGTGGAGGAGAAGAAGGTGTTGTAGGGATGTCCTCATCATGCTCCCCCTCTTGAAAAGGCGTCGTCCTCTACACTAGATCATCAGCACCGAAGAACGGCGATAAATCAGCAACGTTGAATGTCGAGCTCACGCCATAGTCATCTCCCAAAAGCTTGATTTTGTACGCATTATCGTTAATCCGCTCAAGCACTTTGAAAGGTCCATCTCCTCGTGGCAGCAACCTCGATTTGCGTCGATCTGGAAAGCGATCCTTGCGGTAGTGTAACCAAACTAAATCGCCTGGCTGAAAAATCATCTTCTTTCTTTTCTTGTTCGCCTTGTCTGTATAGTACTTCGCCTTACGCTCAATTTCTTCTTTCACCTTGATGTGCAATTTCTTCGCATATTCAGCCCTCTTTGACGCCTCCATATGTGTTCGTGATTGACTTGGAAGCGGTAGCAAATCAAGTGGCGTAGTAGGTTTGAAACCATACACCATGTCTGTGGATATCGTGAGGATATGTGCACGATCTTAGAATGATGAGGCAATTGGCAATGGCTTTGTTGGCTTGCAAAATCTCGCGTTTTTGGGTTTGCTCCAGTGCTGTCAGGTCACTGGCGGTCAGACCGGCCAGGTCGCCGGTCCGATCGGCCAGTGGAAAGGTCTGACCAGCAATGCTTGCCGGTCCGACCGCCAAATTGTGATTGATGGAATTTGGGGCTAGGCCAAAAATAGGTTGTGTAGGCAAGTGACAGGAGTCTCCTGGATGTGGTCACATAATTTTTGGAGCTCCCAGTCAAAAGTTCTATTCATTTGAAAATTCCAGAAGGTTTCGGATTTTCGAGATGGAATTTTGGCTAAGTCTTTTCGGGCGGTCCGACCGCCGTTGTGGAATCGGTCCGACCGGCCTGAAATCGGTCGAACCGGCCGTGTGGGGCGGTCAGACCGCCGATCACTTGAAGGTTAGCCATTTTGGCATTGATGTGATTTGGATGTGTTTAATGTATGGATGTCAATGCTTTGTTGTTGCATATTGCATTGTGGAACTAACGTGGGTCAAGTTGTGAAGAACTTGTTCCCGGAGACGATTTGTTTGTCTATTGCTGTGCAGGTGGCTTGAAGGTCAACGACGTCAACGGTGAGGTGGATCGGGACTACGCTTGGAGAGCTGAGGTCTAGAACGATCATGGATGCCGGGTGAGGTCGTGTGACTCAAGCATGGTGCAGAATGGACAAGATAGATCGAACGGGTAGTTCGGTACAGCTGGTTGGATCAGGCGGTGCGGAAGTCAGTGCAAGTCGCTGGGAGGTTCCGATGGGATTCGGACGGGAGGAACTTGTCGACGTGATGAAAGCCGCTGATCAACCTACAGGTGGTGAAGCAGGTGATTGCTTCAACAGATTGATGTGTGTGTGGGTCCCATGTGTGTGTGGGTCCCATAAGTGAAACCCTAGGCCTCTCCTATAAATAGAAAGGGGGGAGATGTAAAACCCTCAAGCACTCTAAGCATTCATTTTGTCTCCCAAGTCCTTTTCTAGGGTTAAGGTTTGGAGAAGAGAGGAGAGGAGAGGAAGGTTGTGTGTGTGCTCCTTGTTGAGCTCTTGTCCTCCTTGAGGGAGTGGCTTTGTAAGCATCTTGTGGGATCAATCAATCTTATGATGCTTGCTTAAGAGATCGATTGTCTCCTTTGTGTTCTTCTCTCTTTGTGATGAGTTTGGTGCTTCCTTGATTCAAGTTTTTATGCTAGGTTTTTTGACCTATTTTATCTTGCCTTGATGTGGGGGAATACTCCTAGAATCATCTAGATCATCAACCCCCACAAGCAAGTCTTCAATCAAGTTTTTCATATTTCTTGGGTTTGTGCACTTCTTTGGCAAAATCGTCAGAGATCGATTCTGTGAAGTGGATCTGGAGGATCGTCGCTAGAAATAGGTCTCTAATATCCTTAGGGAGGTGTGCTCCAAATTTGGTCAAGTTTCATTGGTTGAATCAAAAGTTGGACCAAATTTCGTTTTGGTTTTGAGCATTGTTTCTCAGTACTGGACTAAATCGGTCTGGCCGATTTATCAACGGTGGTCAGACAGCCCGCTTTTCAGACCGCCTGTTAAAGGTCGGTCGAACCGATTTAAATCGGTCGGACCGCCCTTTGGTAGCCGGTTAGACCGCCAGTGCCCAGACCGACCTAGTGAGATCAATTCTCCACATTTGTGTCTTGTGGTTAATGGGGTTATCGAATTCAGCACAAGGCTTCCTCTGTGCGCTTACTGATCTTCTTAGTTTTCATAGCTAAAGGAGTAAAGTTCGTGTTGAATTTGATTAAGGCGAGAAATTTGAGAAAGCGTCTATCCACCACCCCCCTCTAGTCGCCTTTACGGTCCTACAATGTCAAATGGGCACATCTATGTAGTAGAGTGGACGGCTCTGTTATAGGCGAACTCCACATGTGGCGAACAGTCCTCCCACTCCTTGATAATTTTCTTGATCATGGTCCTTAGCAGCATCGAAAGTGTGGTTCACCACCTCTGTTTGACCATCATTTTGGGGATGATAAGTTGTGCTGAATAACAACTTTGTCCCTAGCTTCCCCCAAAGTGTCTTCCAGAAATAACTCATGAATTTGACGTCGCGATCCGAGACAATGGTCCTGGGTACGCCATGCAACCGCACTATCTCCCTGAAAAATAAATCAGCAACGTGCGACGCATCGTCGCTCTTGTGGCACTGAATAAAGTGTGCCATCTTCGAAAATCGATCCACAACGACAAAAATAAAATCTCTCCCCCTCTTAGTCCTAGGCAGTCCTAAAACAAAATCCATATTAATATCTTCCCATGGTGCATTAGGAACTGGAAGAGGAGTATACAAACTATGTGGATGCAACTTCGATTTCGCCTTGTGACAAGTTATGCATCGTTGTACATACCTGTCTACATCACGCCTCATCTTAGGCCAATAAAAGTGATCACTCAGTATAGACAACGTCTTTTCACGTCCAAAATATCCCATCAATCCACCAGCATGAGATTCCTGTAATAATAACAAACGCACGAAAGATTCTGGAACGCATAGTTTATTAGCACGAAATAAAAATACATCATGAATGTGAAATTTGTCCCAGTCTTTCCCATCTTTGCAAAGCGCATAAGGTGAAGCGAAATCATGGTCTTTAGCATATAAATCACGCAAACTCTCTAAACCAGGAACTTGCACATCTAAGCGATTTAAAAGCACACTTTTCCTAGAAAGAGCATCAACAACCACATTTTCCTTTCCCTTCTTATATTTCACAATGTAAGGAAACAACTCGATAAATTCTACCCACTTAGCATGTTGACGGTTCAGCTTAGCTTGGCCTTGCAAATATTTTGATGCCTCATGATCAGAATGTATAATGAATTCCTTAGGCCATAAATAATGTTGCTAAACTTCTAAAACTCGTACTAAAGCATACATCTCCTTATCATAGACTGGATAATTCAATTGTGCACATTTGAGTTTCTCGCTCAAATAAGCAACCGATCTACCCTCTTGCATCAAAACACCGTCAATACCAATTCCACTAGCATCACATTCAATTTCAAAATTCTTAGTGAAATCGGGTAAAACAAGTAACGGTGCCTCAGTTAAACGCTTTTTCAATTCATCAAATGCAGCTTGCTGTGCCACCCCTATGTAAACTCAACACTTTTTTGTTAATTCATTTAGTGGGGAAGCGATGGTGCTAAAATCCTTAACGAAACACCGATAAAAATTAGCAAGTCCATGAAAGCTCCTAATTTGACTAACATTCATAGGTGTAGGCCAATTTTTAATTGCTTCAATTTTAGACTCATCTACCTCTACTCACTGTGCCGAAACCACATAGCCCAAAAATATTACACGATCTTTGTAAAAAGTGCACTTCGCTAAGTTCTCAAACAACCTAGCATCACGTAAAACTTGTAACACTTGTCTAATGTGGGCAATATGATCAGATTCATTAAGGCTGTAAATCAAGATATCATCAAAATACACGACCACAAATTTCCCAATGAAATACCTCAAAACATGATTCATCAATCTCATGAATGTACTAGGTGCATTAGTTAACCCAAAAGGCATGACTAACCACTCATACAAACCAAATTTTGTTTTAAAAGCAGTTTTCCACTCATCCCCTTCTTTCATCCTAATTTGATGATACCCACTACGCAGATCAATTTTAGAGAAAATAACAGCACCACTCAATTCGTCTAACATATCATCTAAGCGAGGTATAGGATGACGATATCGAATAGTGATATTATTAATTGCTCTACAATCTATGCACATACGCCAAGTACCATGTTTCTTAGGAACTAAAATAACAAGAACAACACAAGGGCTTAAGCTTTCACGTACATACCCTTTGTCGAGAAGCTCTTGTACTTGGTTCTGAATTTCCTTTGTTTCCTCGGGGTTGGTGCGGTATGGTGGTCGGTTCGGTAGCGTCGCTCCCGGAATCAAATCAATTTGATGCTCTATTCCGCAGATTGATGGTAAACCAGCAGGCACCTCCTCCGGAAAAACGTCGCTGAATTCCTACAAAACATGAGAGACACCACTTGGAAGAGACGTTAAGTCGTTAGTAGAAAGCAAAATATCTTTGTACAGGAGTACAAAGATCACCAAATTGGGATTCTCACAAAAAGCTCTCATCTCTGATTTGGTGGCTAACATTACTAAACCGTTCTCTCCCTCACTTTTCTTTTTACCGCTCAATTTTGGCTTGTGGCTCTCACTCGTCGAAGGTGGAATCTCGCTATTTGGTGTACTATCAATTTTCACCTCAACTTTCTTCTTATCAGCATTTACTATCTCTATCGGTGTAAGTGGATACAAAATCACATCTTTGCCGCTCCACTTAAACTTGTAGCAGTCTGTTTCTTCGTCTTCCAGGCAATGAGAGAACCACCAAGAAAAACACAGTAAGCAGAGATAGACCGGCGATCAGAGTGATCGCTGGCCCAAGTAGCATTCGAATAAGCTGAAGTCATGAACGAGCCGAGCGTGGAAAGAAGAGACGGCGAGAGATAGTCCCACGAAGGTATCGCAGAACTCGAAGAAGGTGACTATAGTGGACCTGAGTGGGAGTGGAAACAAACTGACTCGGAACATGAACTGGATAAGTGATATCCAGACAAGTAACAGCAAGGTAGACAAGACTCCCAACAAGATGACGATAGCGAGTCGGATCAGAAAGAGGCTCGCCATCAGAAGGTCGGAGATGAACGTTGAGCTCCATGGGAGTCTCAACAGTACGCTGATCAGTGAGAGAAGCGCGATCAAGAAGATCCTGAATATACTTCTCTTGGGACATAAAGAAACCATCTGGAGTGGAAGTAACCTCAATCCCAAGGAAGTAACGAAGAGGACCAAGATCCGACATAAGTAACTGCTTACTTAGACGAGCCCTAACAAAGGCAATGTACTCAGAATAATCTTCGGTGATGATCATATCATCAACATATAGAAGAAGAAGAGTCCGACCACGAGACGAAGTGTGGACAAAAAGAGCAGGATCATGATCACTAGCTGAGAAGCCAGCAGCAGTGACCACAGAGGAGAAACGCTCAAACCAAGCACCAGGAGCTTGTTTAAGGCCATAGAGAGAGCGACGAAGACGACAGACCATACCCTCAGGAACAGAATACCCAAGTGGCGGATGCATGTAGACCTCCTCACGCAACTCGCCATTAAGAAAGGCATTCTTTACATCAAGCTGAGAAACAGACCAATGGCGAACAGACATCACCGAAAGAAGAGTGCGGACAGTGGTCATGTGGACTAAAGGAGCAAAAGTCTCGTCGTAGTCACGACCATGCTCCTGCTGAAAGCCACGAGCAACAAGACGCACCTTATAGCGCTCAAGAGAGCCATCAGAGCGAGTCTTAATCTTATAGACCCACTTACAAGTGATGGGACGAGAGTGAGATGGAAAAGGAACAAAATCCCAAGTACCAGTACGCTCGAGAGCAGCAATCTCCTCGGCCATAGCATGCTGCCACTCAGGATGAGTAACAGCATCCCGGTAGGAGATGGGCTCATGTGTAGCTGCACCAGCAAGACCAAAGCAGGCAGGAGGCTGAATCGAACGACGATCGTGGAGACCGTAGCGAGGAGATGATGGCCCATCAGAGGAAGATGGAGCATCAGGAGAAGATGAAACATTAGAGGAAGATGGTTCATCTGGAAGAGCTTCAATACGAGGTCGACGAGTGTAAAAGAGAGTGGGAGGAGCCTGAGGAGCCACAGGCGACGAAGCAGGAGGCGACAACGGTGGAGAGGCCTCAGAAGATATATGTGGAGACTCAGTGGGACGGATGGACGAGTGCAAGACAGAGATGGGTGTATCTGGAAAGGTCAAAAAAGACAGGGACTCCACAGAGGAAACCGAAGGAGAGGCAGGACGTGGGTAGAAGGGACGAGACTCGTCAAAAGTCACATCCCGAGAAATCCGCATCTGTCGACCAACAGGATCCCAGCACCGATAGCCCTTGTGCTCGGCACTGTATCCCATAAAAACACACTCAACAGACTGAGCAGTCAGCTTGGTGCGTTCTCGAGGTGCAAGGAGAACGTAGCAAACACAGCCAAACAGACGAAGGGCAGAGTAGTCTGGAGAAATATCACAGAGACGCTCAACCGGGATCTCACCCTGAAGAGCAGAAGAGAGCTGGATGTTGACGAGATAGGTAGCAGTGGAGACAGCCTCAGCCCAAAAGTGAGGTGGAATAGAGGCGGCAATCATCAGTGTACGAGCTATCTCAAGGAGGTGACGATGCTTGCGCTCAGCGACACCATTCTGAGCATGAGCACCAGGACAGAGAATCGGCGAGAGTGCCACCTTTCGGCAAGGAAGGCTGCAGTAACGAGAGAGGTACTCGCCAGCAGAGTCGGCACGGAAGACTCGAATAGGAGTGGAGAACTCTGTGCGAACCATAGTGGCAAATTGTTTATAGATAGACAAAGCCTCACTACGGGAAGACATAAAGTATATCCAAGTGTGACGAGAGAAGTCATCAATAAAAATTATATAATATCGATGGCCCCCTTTCGAAAGGAAGGGAGCCGGACCCCAAACATCTGAATGAACAAGATCAAATGGTCGTTGAGACATGGACTCACTATGAGAATAGGGAAGCTGAATCTGTTTCCCTAACTTACAACCCTAACAATCTAAAGATACGCTCTGAGATGCACCCTGAAGACCACGACGAACTAAAGATGACAAACGAGATCCACACAGATGACCAGACGGTGGTGCCACTGCTGGAAAGAGCTGGTAGACGGAGTGGCAGAAGCGGAGAGACTGGTGGCGACGGTGGCAGCGGAAGGAAGCTGAAGCCAGTCAAGCTCCCAGAGACGCTAAGAGTCAAGGCGCCGAGGGCCAGAACCAACCAGAGCCCCCGTGTGGCGGTCCTGAACACAACAAGAGTCAGAGTCAAGAATGACCTGACAACCAAGGTCAGTAATCTGTCCAGCAGAAAGAAGCTGCATGGTTAGACGAGGAACATGAGAAACAGAAGGAACATGAAATGATGAGTTGCTAAGAGGTCCTTGACCAGAAACAGAAAGAGAGGTACCATCAGCAGTAAGCACACTGACAGTGGAATCAAGAGGTGTAACAAAAGACAGAGTGGAAGAATCAGAAGTCATGTGAAAGGATGCTCTGGAATCAAGGATCCACGGAGAGGTACCTGACTGTGTAGGAGGTGGTTTCTCAGTGCCCAAAGAGTCGATGAGCGTAACTCGCAAAACCCGCCGAGGAGAACTCAAGCGGCAAGCATGCGTCGAAGTCTGGCTATCTCCTGCTCAGTGAGAGAAACTGCAGAAGTAGTCGATGCAGACGTCGATGTAGAAGTACCAGTGCTAGTGCTAGGAGAAGAACAGCGTGAAAGATGCCGCTGCTTCTTGTAGCACTGGGACTCAATGTGGCCGACCATGTCGTAGTAGGAGCAGCGAGGACGGCCACCGCCAGATGGAGGGCGGCCACCACCACCTGTGGCAGCCGCTGGAGGAGGCGATGTCTTGGCGTGAAGCGATGGGTGTAGCGGTGGATCGGGCGGCGAGCACGGAGGGAAGTGACATCAGACCAGCATCACTCAGAAGAGTGACACGAGGGTGGCGTGCAAGAAGCTGGCCACGCCTCTACTCGAACTCAGGACGAAGATGAGTAAGGAACTCGTAGACATGCTGAAACTCTAGGTGAACACGCATGCCAGCAAAGACGAGCAGGGCGGCGAATAGCGGTCGAAGAGAGTCCATTGACGCCGCATGCCAGAACTCTGAGCATAGAAGGCGTCAACAGTAGCGTCACCCTGCTGAAGAGAGTGCTCCTGGCGAACCACTGACAGGTAGAGGGCATCTCCGGAGGGTTCGTAGCGCTGACGAAGGTGAGTCCACATCCGACAACCAAGAAAACCCACAACCTCGTAAGAGAATCGAGGTTTGGACATCGGCGATGAAGACAAAGCGGCGGCGAAGTCGTCGTCGCACCACTGATTGTAGGCAGTCAAGCGATCCATGTAGAAATCCAGAGCCTCTTGGTAGACAGAGGCAACCTTCTCATCAGCAAGGCCAGCAGCCTCAACAGCAGCCTTGTCGGCTGTCGAGGATAGCGCAGCTGACGTAGGCTTCGTCGAAGGAGTAGAGCACGGCGGGCAGGTAACATCGCCAGAGAGGACGCCCCAGAGACGAAGACCACGCATGTGGATGCGCATGTGAGACACGAAGTCGGTGTAATTAACATCGTTGAAAATCACCGGGCAGCGAGGGAGAGAAACGGTGCCCATTGGTAGGCGGCGCTGGACAGCACGGCGATCAAGGTAACGTAGTCTAATAGGCGGCGCTGGACGTCACGGCGATCAGATCGATATTTTTTTTAACTGCCGACGGTTAACTCAGCCCAAAACGTCGGCCAGGCCCAAAACAGACCAAACGACCGAACGAGTGGGGGGCTAGGGTTCCCCCTCTCCCCTGCGGCGGCGGCGGCGGGCGAAGGACTCGCCGGTGCCGGTAGCAGCGACGGGGAAGGCTCAGCCGGCCGGCCGCCCGACGGCTCCTTAGCGCTAGGGTTCCCACTTGGGTTGGTGGTGCACCGCAGAGGAGCGCCGGCGTCCGTGGCGATCGATACCACCTCGGCGGCGGCGGCTTCACCCGGTGGTGGCGGCGGCTTCCCCCGGTGACAACGGCGGCGACCCCCAACGAGAATCGCCCGAGCTAGGTGGCGGATCCGATGGCGGGCGACGAGGCGGCGGCGCTGTAATACCCCAAAAGTAAATCGGCGTACTAGAAGAAGTTTGTAAGAAGGAGCTAATGGGAGAATCAATCGCTTTTTTCTTGGGGTTTTCAGTATTTTTCAGAACTCGGACTCGGGCCTCGGCCGTGGTGGCCCATGAGGGGCTGGCCAAAGGGGTATCTCTCCCCCCCTAAACCCTAAAACCCCTTCCCCCTTCCCCTTTTCCCCTCCCCAAGCCGCCACCCCCTCCTCCCCCTCTCCAACCGGCCGCCACCCTCGTCCCTGCAGTACAACAATTTTGTTCGTCAGATTTGGATAAGTTACGTGTGTTTTATGATCTTCTCATCTCTTAGAAAGTTGTAGCCCTTGGTCTTAGCTTTCTTTTTCCACCAAGATCATCTGATTTGGAGTTACGGTTTAGGAGATATGGAAGTTTTACCGCGACTGTCCAGGAGAGCTGACGTGATTTAGTAGATTTTCTTGTCGGGACATTATGATTTACTTAGAAGCCGAATCTGGTATTTTCGTCTTCTAGAGTTTTGTTCCTGATGTCGTTATCTTTCTTTTGGCACTGAGATCACTTGATTCCACCTTACGGTTTAGGAGATATGAATTTTTAATCGCGCGCTGTCCTGTCTGCCTGAGAATTTGGAACTGTCGGTTTGCCCCTCGGTTTTGATCTAGTTAGAGTCAGATTCAGAACTTCCACCCAACTAGGTTTTTGTAGCCCTTAAAATTATCTTTCCGAGTTGATAAAGATCATATCAATTGGATCTGTAGAGTGAAAGTTATGCCATGTTCTTTACTGCTGTTCTGAAATCTGGGCAGATATCTGTTAGTGTTTTCAACTGTTGTTTAGGCCACTGTTTTGGCCGAATCAAAGGATTCCACCAACTAGAGTTTCATAGCCTGTTACGTTAAAAGTATTTGAGCACTGGTTTCAAGTCATTCGGAGTTATAGATATTTAATTACGATTTTTCTCGTACTGCTGATCAGAATGGCGATATTGGCTGATTAGTTAATTCGTCATTTTGAGTTTTTGGTTATGTTGATTAGATAGAGGGTTATGGTAAACGCTTGTACCCACGTCATAACTTATTATTCTTATTTCAATAAATATTTGTGTAGGCGGTGGGGCGGAGTGGAGAAATTCGTCGTTGCCTCCTAACTCGTCACAATAGCGGAAGGCAAGTATATGGTAGAGTGGTGAACAATGGGTTGTTCACCATGATCATTGATGTTACTTATCATGCTATTTATTATGCTTTCGTTCAGCTTATTCTTATACATGATATTGATGACCTTGAGTGAATGAGATTATGATAATGAGATAATGAGTAGATATTGAGTTAATGAGATGGACTATGTTGATGAATAAATAAAGATGTCGCATCATTTACATTCATCATGACATGGGTTGCATGAGCAGTCGGTGAGAAAGTCATGTAACTATTCCGGTGAGGTCGGTGAGAAAGATACATGACTAGTCCGAGAGCTCTAGATAAAATCCTACTTTGGTGGGGACTTCACGGGAGTGAAGAATAGAGTGTGTCATCGACGGGTGAACACTCCGCTATACCCAGATCGGTGATGAGATGCATATGAGCATGAGCATGTTGGTGCATTCGCATATCTAAGTAAATTGTTAAATTGTGCAACTTTACCTATATGGAATATGGCTTGTTTGTTTGAGAATGACAATGACATTAACTAAATGGATGATGATGATAACTTTGATTTTGGTTAATAAACTATTGTTTATGGCTTTATTATGTATTTGCTGAGTCTTGGACTCATTCTTGCTCTATTGTTGTTTTTAGGTGACCAGTGATGACGTTTTACTCGAGAAGGGCTAGCACACTTGGAATCATGCACTTCACCCAATTATTTGATTCATTGGACATGAGAAACTTTTAGAATAACATGAATATTTATATCTAGGACATGATGGTATTGAATAACCATAGATACTTGGTTTATGTTAATCTTGGTTTATTATTTTGCTATGGTCCTAGGTCTAATTTATTTATGATTGTCATAGTGTTATGCTTGTGTTAATGCGACCCGTGGATGGGTTTTAATGTTGTTATGCTTGCTGAAATTTCACAGTGTGTTGATGTATAATAGATGATAAGAGTAGTTTGGTGGCATTCGGGCTCGGTGTTGAAATGGAGTGTTACAGTTGGTATCAGAGCGGGCTTCAGGTCCGTGGTGAATAGATTAATAACTTAGTTAACCTAAAATTGCTAAAACTTGTTTTAGGACTTGTAAAATAAACCAAAATTTGATAATGGTTAATTAACTTAAAATTTTGACACACGGTGCAATGAGGGATGGGAATGGGATGAGTATCGCATTTACGCCCGTTATGTTGTATTGATGTTTTATGTTATGAATTGGTTCGACTACTTATGATTTGATTATGTGATTGCTATGGGTCATGATAGTCGAGAGGTAGAGATTGTGGTTGTGGCCATAGGCATGGCCAAGTTATATCACCGTTTGTTGTATGATAGTGGTGAAGTGTTTACATCGGGTAACTTAGTTACTGTGTGTTGAGGATATGTTTCTTTAGAAAAGTTGTTGTCTTCCTTGAGTTTGAATTTGATTATTCATGTTATAGTTGCGGTTGATGAATTTTCTTGGGTTAGTATTTACAATGCAGTTGATGTATTTTCATTGGTCTTTGTTGGTTATATTAAGTTATTATTTGTTCTCCTTACTGTTGATCTGTTGTTGTTTCTTGTGAACGTCGTTAATTTGCAAGGTTGATCTTTTCACGAGAGATCTACCTTTCTTGTTGGGAAAAAAATGACTCATTTGTTAGCTTGGTATTTTGGATAACGAAAGTTTTCTTTTTCAAGTCCTTTAACATGTGGAAGCTTTGACCCAATGTATTTCTTTTGGGTATTTTGAGTATTGAAGTTGAATGCTTCTCTGTTATAAAAGAAAATATTAAAACCCTTTAGCGATGTCTTGTTGTGGTTAAGTTAAAGGTTGTAATTAAATAAATTAATAGATATGGTATGTGTTATCAAGTTGGGTCTGTAGTGTGGTGCATAATCAATCTTAACCAAGAACCTTGGAAGGAAAGTTGATTAACTTGATGGTGTCATGTGGTAGTTCTTGATGAACTATGATTAATAGTATGGCTATACCTAATTGGATTAAAAGGAGTTATTAAGAATTGTAGAACATTGATGACCGGTATGATCATTAAAATTATTTAGTTTTGCTAAACTTGTTGGATTAGTTGGTCTCAGAGGATTAATCTTACTGTGTGGGAAGGAAAAGTTGGGGAGATGCTAGATTATTACCATAGTGGATATTAATCTTGGAGTTATCTTATCTGTAGATACTTGATGATTTTATATTATGGAAGGAGTTTCTAGATAGTTATTTTAACTAGAATAACTGGACGAATTTGGTTGCAGAGTTGTTGAGACTTTTTGATCGATGGAAGGCTATGATTTTAGAAGTTTTGTTGGGATTTTGCACTAAAATATGAATATGAGGATGGACAGTTGAACATGTATTTGTGATTGTTCATGTGATTTGAAAAGAAAAGTAGGTAGCATCTAGATTTCTTGATGAAGCCAGTTGATAGCAACAGTGGTTGGAGTGCAACAATTGTGTGTTGACGTTTGGTGTTGAGCATCTATAAGAGGTGAACTGGGGATTAATTGGTGGCCTATGCTTTCATGATAGTGGAATTGTCGACGATAGCATGTCCATAATGAAAGGGTTTTGTATAATATTTTGATTTGTGTAGTAGATCTCTGCTAAAATAAAGTTGTTGTTGTAATAGTTTGTAAGCTTTTGGTGGACTCTCGATTTGATGACAAGATGATAAAGTAGTATGAAATAATTTGGTGAGTTTTTAGAGAGCCGTATAATGGAAGGGTAGACTATGATGAATTTTTGTTAACAGTGTATTATTCTGGATGTTAGTAAGATTATCAGCAATAGATTGGTAGTGTGTTGTCGATTCTTATAGAAAGAAGGTAATTTGATCGTCACTCGTGGTATCGCTCAAATGAAAATTTTCAAGTTTTGCATCCGTGATCTTTTGTAGTTCATGGTTTATGTAGTAGCCGGATTCGATTGAGCAAGTGGCTTGTTGGAAAGATTTATTGGTTCTTAAGTGATTCATGTGATTTGGTCTTACAACTTTTCTTGTTTGAGTGGGCAACGTGACGTTATAATAAAAAAGAATTACTTTCTTTGTTAAAGAAAGAGTGAAGTAGAAGTATTCGAGATCGAAGTCAAGTTTTGTAACTCGCAGTTTACTTGAAGTGTGCCTAAACTTTCTATTTTTGCCCCATAGGAGTTTCTCGATTTTCAAAAGTGGTGCTTTGTTTTATTTGAGATTTCATATTCTCTTTTGTGGGACTTGTGCCTCAATTGTGGTCTCTGCTTTTGCTTTTCCGAGATCCTTGTTATTTGTCTATTTCTCCGATCTTATGTTTGTTGCAAAGGAAAACATTTTTTCCCCTCTTTGAAAAAAAAATATTTTATTTGCCACTTCATCAATTTGTTTTACAAAACCTTATGGGGTATACAGTGGCATCCGGTTAGTAGTGGTCAAGTATATGTTGATGTGAGACCCGAGGTTGTAAGTTATTTCAAGAGCATTGGAGGAAGAATTGATTTTGTGATATAAATCTTGTAGAGAATTGGATCCAAAAGGAATTATGGTCGTTGAGGTAAAACCGATTATGTTGTTACAACTAGTAAAACCAATAGTGAATTGTAATTCAAGAACCCTTGTTCATGTCGGTGGAATATTGAAATATTCAAAAGTTTGTAACTTGGTCAATTAGTTAGAGTCTTGCGAATGTGTATATTGAGGTCGTGTGGGTGAAATAGAGTAGTGTGGTTTAGTGGGTTCAAGTTTGGTGAAGCTAATCACATTAGGCAGTTACTTGATTAGTGAGGAATGTTGATATTAATGATTGAGGATATTGTTTGGATTCCGGAATTTTAGTTATCCGATCAAAGAATTTCCTATCAAGTATACCAAAAGTTCATTGTAAGAGTCTTAGAGGTTGAATCTGGCTTTACATTTTTATGCTAGACCTTTGTTCGCACAATGAGTGTGTGTAAAGAAAGTGGAATAATAGAGTTTCTGAGCAAAGGGAATGATCATTGATAGAACCTTTACGATGTAGTACATGAGCGTGTGTACCGAGGATTCTCGAGTTGTTCTTGAAAATTAGAGGTAATGTG
This sequence comes from Hsuehochloa calcarea, assembly GCA_036346395.1. Lineage (NCBI taxonomy): Eukaryota > Viridiplantae > Streptophyta > Magnoliopsida > Poales > Poaceae > Hsuehochloa > Hsuehochloa calcarea. The sequence goes on from CM070612.1 coordinate 11,907,685, forward strand.
ATTGTGTGGGATCTATTTTGTGGCGCTTTGGGTGCCTTCATTCAAATTAATGTTGATTAGTAGAATGAGATGCCTAGAGTAATTGGAGGATTCAATGGAGCCTCTTCACAATGGTGTTAATGATGTATTTCAGGTTTGAGCATAATTTGAGGATGTTCAATTAAAAGGTTTAAGCACATGTGGTATGCGATGAATTTGAATTCCAAGGTTCGAGAGAAGTTTTACTCTAAAGAGAAACCGAGGAAAATGATGTTTCTCGGTTAGTGAAGCGTTTTCCGATTTCGCTTTGAGTTATGTGTTGTTGATCGTTGTTTTCCGTAACTGAGTTGGCGTTGTGTTGGCATGTCGATTCATTTTAATTCGCATAAACCAAAAGAAGTATTTGATTTGGGCATTCGAGTGGTTTCTTCTTTGGTCGTCGTGGTGTTCATTCGTGAACCGCCTATTTAGAAAATGGATTTATTTTCGTGTTGAAATGTCAAATTTTGGGATTTAACCTTTTGGTGGAGAGTTAGCATTGCGTGGATGCGATGATGACTCTCTAGTTCCATTGGATTCTCTTGGTTTCAAAATTTCAGAAATTTGAAGTTGGCATATCGCGTTGACCGCCTCGGGTCCTTATGCGAAGTACACATCGCTTGGTGTGCTCGAGTGTTAAGTGAGTAACCGAGCAATTCTAAGCTTGGGATATCGTTATTTCATTCAGATTGCGCTTTCTTTCGAAGATCGGTGAGTAGATTCGGGTCGAATCTGTTTTAAGGGGTAGAATGTAATACCCCAAAAGTAAATCGGCGTACTAGAAGAAGTTTCAAGAAGGAGCTAATGGGAGAATCAATCGCTTTTTCTTCGGGGGTTTTCAGATTTTTCAGAACTGACTCGGGCCTCACCTGGGTGGCCCATGAGGGGCTGGCCAAAGGGTATCTCTCCCCTAAACCCTAAAACCCTTCCCCTTCCCTTTTCCCTCCCAAGCCGCCACCCCCTCCTCCCCCTCTCCAACCGGCCGCCACCCTCGTCCCTGCAGTACAACAATTTTGTTCGTCCGATTTGGGTAAGTTACGTATGTTTTCTGATCTTCTCACCTCTTAGAAAGTTGTATCCCTTGGTCTTAGCTTTCTTTTGCCACCAAGATCATCTGATTTGGAGTTACGGTTTAGGAGATATGGAAGTTTTACCGCGACTGTCCAGGAGAGCTGATGTGATTTAGTAGATTTTCTTGTCGGGCCATTATGATTTACTTAGAAGCCGAATCTGGTATTTTCGTCTTCTAGAGTTTTGTTCCTGATGTCGTTATCTTTCTTTTGGCACTGAGATCACTTGATTCCACCTTACGGTTTAGGAGATATGAATTTTTAATCGCGCGCTGTCCTGTCTGCCTGAGAATTTGGAACTGTCGGTTTGCCCCTCGGTTTTGATCTAGTTAGAGTCAGATTCAGAACTTCCACCCAACTAGGTTTTTGTAGCCCTTAAAATTATCTTTCCGAGTTGATAAAGATCATATCAATTGGATCTGTAGAGTGAAAGTTATGCCATGTTCTTTACTGCTGTTCTGAAATCTGGGCAGATATCTGTTAGTGTTTTCAACTGTTGTTTAGGCCACTGTTTTGGCCGAATCAAAGGATTCCACCAACTAGAGTTTCATAGCCTGTTACGTTAAAAGTATTTGAGCACTGGTTTCAAGTCATTCGGAGTTATAGATATTTAATTACGATTTTTCTCGTACTGCTGATCAGAATGGCCGATATTGGCTGATTAGTTAATTCGTCATTTTGAGTTTTTGGTTATGTTGATTAGATAGAGGGTTATGGTAAACGCTTGTACCCACGTCATAACTTATTATTCTTATTTCAATAAATATTTGTGTAGGCGGTGGGGCGGAGTGGAGAAATTCGTCGTTGCCTCCTAACTCGTCACAAGCGGAAGGCAAGTATATGGTAGAGTGGTGAACAATGGGTTGTTCACCATGATCATTGATGTTACTTATCATGCTATTTATTATGCTTTCGCTCAGCTTATTCTTATACATGATATTGATGACCTTGAGTGAATGAGATTATGATAATGAGATAATGAGTAGATATTGAGTTAATGAGATGGACTATGTTGATGAATAAATAAAGATGTCGCATCATTTACATTCATCATGACATGGGTTGCATGAGCCAGGTCGGTGAGAAAGTCATGTAACTATTCCGGTGAGGTCGGTGAGAAAGATACATGACTAGTCCGAGAGCTCTAGATAAAATCCTACTTTGGTGGGGACTTCACGGAGTGAAGAATAGAGTGTGTCATCGACGGTGAACACTCCGCTATACCTGTGATCACCGATGAGATGCATATGAGCATGAGCATGTTGGTGCATTCGCATATCTAAGTAAATTGTTAAATTGTGCAACTTTACCTATATGGAATATGGCTTGTTTGTTTGAGAATGACAATGACATTAACTAAATGGATGATGATGATAACTTTGATTTTGGTTAATAAACTATTGTTTATGGCTTTATTATGTATTTGCTGAGTCTTGGACTCATTCTTGCTCTATTGTTGTTTTTAGGTGACCAGTGATGACGTTTTACTCGGGAAGGGCTAGCACACTTGGAATCATGCACTTCACCCAATTATTTGATTCATTGGACATGAGAAACTTTTAGAATAACATGAATATTTATATCTAGGACATGATGGTATTGAATAACCATAGATACTTGGTTTATATTAATCTTGGTTTATTATTTTGCTATGGTCCTAGGTCTAATTTATTTATGATTGTCATAGTGTTATGCTTGTGTTAATGCGACCCGTGGATGGGTTTTAATGTTGTTATGCTTGCTGAAATTTCACAGTGTGTTGATGTATAATAGATGATAAGAGTAGTTTGGTGGCATTCCGTGCTCGGTGTTGGGTCATTTGTGTTACAGCGCCGGCGGACGCCGGTCGGTCGGTCGATTGAAGCGGAGAAGCCGGGCGGCGTTGCCGAGACCGAGGTGGAGCAGACGACGACGGAGCAGACGACGACAGCGCGGGCATCCTGACGAGGCCCCAGATGATCGGCTCTAGAGACCGGACGGTCTGGAGACCGGAGGACCGATCGGGAGTCGTCGGAGAGGCGATGCCGTCAGAGCGGCGGGGCGACAAGCGAAGCGAAACCCTAGGTACGCTCTGATACCATGTTATAAATAGTGCTTGTATTATCAGGGTGGTCAATGGGCCAGTATATATACACAAGTATAGGTTACAGATAAGGAAATCAAATCATATCTAGAGTCCTACTCTAACACAAATATATCTCTAACATATATATCTCTAACAGAGAGGACCTGAATTAGGAATTTCTTATACTGATATTTGATCGGTTTACATTGAGCTGAACAAATATATGTTTCTTCATGGCAGTTCAACAGGGGAGCACGATCGCCTTTAGAATGGCAGTTCAACAGGGGAGCACGATCGCCTTTTCTAAAGAGGTACAATACTATAATATATCCTACCGAGGTAAGAGCTGTCCTTTTGTCTTTATTGCAGTTATAGCTATTTCGTATTTAAGTTATTTTGTTTATGTGTTGCTTACACTATTTTGTGGACCTTGATGATTCCTCTTTTCCTTGCTCAACTTACAATGTCTACTTCATCATGAGAATTTAACGTTGTCTAATGCAAATCTTGCTTTTTTTTTTTAGATTTGCTTTTCAATCTTGTGCTTTTGTGGTTCAACTTGCTTACCTGTGTGGAACATAGTGTTTAGGATGCTTTGCTTATTAACCTCAACAGTATGTATCAGACTAATACTATATTGCGCATTCATAGCTTCATTAACATTAACATTCATAGATACATCGTGATTGTCAATTCTTGCGTTTCTCCCCCGCGCGCCCTGCGGGGCGCGCGCAGGCCACTAGTTACATATAAATTCATCACATTCCAATAGCCCAAAACCGCGAGCAATCGCGCATAAGCTTACACGGACAACAGGGGGACAGCCTCGCTCGTAGCTTAGATTACTTACAGTTACACAGGCCATTGGCCAGTTGCCCGTCAGGCATGGTGTGTCATGCCGTACTTCTTCAATTTTTGGGGAAGCACCATGAACACAGCTGCACTCCTTGTACAATATATATTGATGGGCGGCTCGCTGGCAGTTCAGCTTCAACCAAACAAGAGAGAGCTTTCTCTTCATGGTAGGTCTTGTATAATTTAAATCTCGGATGTCCGGACGATGGATACGACAACGGCTATGTCGTCCAGTTTGCCCCCGCTGAAACCCAGGTATCCGACTGAGAGGGCAGCATCTGAAAATGGGCTTCTACCTGCACCAGACCTCCCCACTTCCTGCGCCCTGGCAGCCAGGTGCTCGGCAATCTCCTGCAAGTAGGACAGTCATGTGATGATGTAATCTTCAGATGCGCACTGGGCATCTTTATGAGTTAAGTTGATTCTGACCGATGGTTTCAGATCTGCCTGTAACGACTTGGAGATGATGGCGGCCACTTCTTGCTCGTAGACATTATCAAAAAGGCCATCCGTTGCTGTTACAATGGCGTCTCCTTCCTCTAGATCAATAGTATAATTCTGAAAACAGAGTAAAAATGAAACCAAGTGTTAATTTTTAATTTTTCATATGTTGGTGCATGACTAACAGTACAAAGTTGAAAATAGTATGAACCTGTACAATTTTCAAGGGATCGTCTCCCTTCTCAATTTGTAGCGGAAAATTGAAACCATAAACCATTGGTTTTGATTTTTTGTACACTTCTCCATCTCTTATGACCAGAAACCCAGAGTCTCCAATGTTTGATGCATGAAGGAACTGTACCATTGACAGGTGCAATAAGTACAAGTGCCCGACACCACTGCCCATTGATCAATGAGAAATAAGAAGAATCTTGATCTAAAGAACAGACCTGGCCATCAAAGTGAGCAACCAAGACAGTGGAAGAACCAGGAGAGCGTGCTTCATCTGCAGCCTTGGAAAGAACTTGCTCAGGTCTAAGATCTGTGGCTGCTTGATTCTCCGTAATGAATTTTTTACAACCATCCATTAGTTCCCGTGCATAAAGCCCTGCATTGATCCCTGAGTACAAAAATTACAACACTTAGCACTGTGGTATTCTCCTGAACAATTATGATGCACTGATGTTTCAATTTGCAGTTTTGCACAGATGTCAGGCACAACATGTGGGCTCAAAATTATGACGTTTTAGCTAAGAAATATACTTTCTAATAGTACAACCAACACAAACACTATTGCTTCCCTAACTTGAAGACTGTGCCAGCAGGGAAAAATCTCAGTTATAAAAAAAACAGGTGTCATTGGTTAGAGAAAAAAAAAACAGGTCCCATCGGTAACGGTAAGGCCGGTAGATATACTTGCTGAGAGTACAACCAACACAAGCACTATTGCTAGACTTGAAGACTGCCTTAAGTAGGACAAGATCTCTCGGTTAGGGAAAAAATACCAGGAGTCACTGGTACGGCCTGGCCTGGTTACGGCCCAAAATGTTTGAAATTTGAATTTGAATTTTGGTGAAAATTTCTAATTTGTGTAAAAAGTTATGAAAAATGGTAGAGATGAACTAGCGGCAGACCCGACAAGACTGGCAGATAAGGTGATGAAAATGTAGATGATACTTGCACAAAAATTCAATTTTGAACTCAAAAGTGGGCGCCATTGAATTTTTTGGGGGGTTTGATTTTTCACCGCCCCTCACCGGTTACTGGCCCGGTCTCAAGCAGAGAAATTTTCTGCCTTGTATATCATAGAGGCTGTGGTGGGCCTGTGGCCCATGAGGGTTGACATTTCAGAAGAACATTCTTCTCCTAAAGAATGACGCTCCTATGTTATGGTCCAATACCAAACGTACACCGTAGCAGCACGGGTAATAATCTATAAGGAAATTTATCTCTAACAATCTAATCTAATAATAACTTGTCTAACTAATAGATAATACCAAACACCTAATAGATAGATTTCTAAATAACAGATCCTTCCTAATACGTATTGTTGTTCACGCGGTGCTACATTGTACGCCTGGGTATTGGACCATAACATTAAATGTTATGGTCGTTGGTTGGGTACAGGTCCGAGGATCGAGAGTAGGGCACTCGCCCTCATCTAACCGCCAGTAGGGCTCTTCCCTGTCGAGGTAGCGAGGCTCTGAGGCCTAATTAGCAAGGGAGGTAAGAAATTACCCTCCAAGCTCAGCTAGGACTCTACCCGACGAACAAGGAGACTCTGATCTTTAGCCATCCGATTAGGGACTAACTTTTTTTATTTCTCGCTTGACTGATAATGGATATATATAAAAAGGACAACCCGACTTAACCCCTAAGAAATAATCTATAAAGAAATTTATCTCTAACAATCTAATCTAATAATAATTTGCATAACTAATAGATAATACCAAACACCTAATAGATAGATTTCTAAATAACAGATCCTTCCTAATACGTATTGATGTTCACGTGTTGCTACAGTACCCATACGGCTACGGTGCGCGCTTGGGTATTAGACCATAACATTACACCCCTCGTGGCGAGGCAGAATAAACTGATTCTACTTCTATAACATACTACTTCTTGTACCCAAAGTTAGAATAGACTGATTCTAGAACTTCCATTTCCTTATTTATTCTATAGTAGTATATTTCCAATTATTTAGTATTGGCCAATAGTTTTTGGCTGGGAGTAGGTACAATGTGTGTCGAAGTACAGATCTTCAACCCATATTCATCTCCCAGCTCCTGTCATTTTCTACTTTTTGTATGTCAACTTGTTAGTCTACATACTTACCCACACTTGGTTGAGATACATGCATACTGGATTTCAATCACTCAATCCTAGCCCTGAATCTAAATATTATAAATTATTTATGAATAAGATATTAAGAGGTAAGGGCATATACAACTTGGTATCTTATAAGCCTGTACTCTGCAGTAGGTGTATGCATCATGTCTAGCATTTCCAAGACAAGAAATTCTAAAAGCAAAGGGAATTAAACCATTGTTGTTCGGTTCGATGGTCATTCTCTAACCCTTACAACTTTGGAATTGCAATCATCCCGCCCAGGGAAGGGAATCCCGGTACCAAACTACTTCCCGCCGGCCGGCCAGGAATGGTAACCGGCCCGTTACCGTTCAAACCAGAAAAAAAAAAACGGATAAAAATCGTTTGAATTTGACTAAAAACCAACCAAATTTCAAAAATTGAAATTTGAACTTGTAAAACTCGAGAAAACCGGCCGGGATGTTTTTCCCATCGCCCGGTCGGTAACCGGTAACCGGCGGTTACTGGCCAAGAATTTTTTCCCTGATCCCGCCTATGGTGGCAATTGATCTATTTACTTTCCTTTCAATCAGTTGAGCCTTATTACAGAACTGGAAGCAAAGAAGCTTAATTCGGTTCTCAACTTCTCATGAAGCTGTTCGTCCCTTACAGCAAAATTTTAAGAATTTGAACTCTTCTAAATCTTCCAAATGCCAGAAATAATAAGAGTTCCAAAGTATGTCTAAAGTGTGCAAAAATTGTTTTCGACTACAAAACAGCATGGTAACCTTTTGTTGGTGTATGTAGAAAGTGTCATGTGGGACAATCACTATGCCCACAGGACAGCTAGGACGCCGGCTTAAAATTAGTTTGTTGCTTCAGAATTAAGTTAGCTAAAGATAAGTTTGGTTAGGCTAAAGATAGGGTTTGTCAGGCTAAGGTTGGGCGAGGGATCTGTCCACAGCCGGCAGGAAAGGAGTCCTATTTAAAGAGGATTAATCATCATTAATAGAGAAGCAAGAGTTATCAATCTATTTCTCCCTCTCTCTACTTCTCTATTTTCCCATCTACCCTTGCGCACCAACTGCGCCTTTCCCCTTCTGCTACCACGGCACCAGGCCAAGGCCTCAAGCCGAAGCCTCCTGTCTTCCACGAGTACGCCCAGGCCCAGCGCTCAAGCACAGGCCGTGACAACTTGATATTAGAGCCAGCGGTTGTAACATCCTAATTTTCAGAGTTTTTTTAAGCTTTAAAAATAAAATGAACTATTTGCAATTTACTAGATTAATTTAAAGCTTAATTTGAAATTTCAGAAAATGAAAAAACATTTTAAATGAATAAAATAAACTTCAATTAAATTCAAAATTATTTTATTCAATCTATTTAGATTCCAAGAATTTTTGTGGAATTTTCTTGAATTTTTTGGATTTTTTTGGATTTTCTTTTCTCTCTCTCTCTCTCTCCTACTCATCATCTTCTTCCTGGAACATGGCTATTTGCTCTCTATTTTCTTCGTGACTTCCAGCCATGGTCGCGCCTTCCCCTTGTTGCACCACCAGCCGGCCACACCTCCCCCTTGTCGCGCCGCCCCCGGCCTCGACCATCACCACCTCCCCCACCACACCACCTCCCCTCGCTTATCCCTTGCTGCCCCCTGCGCTCACTCCACTGCAAAACCGCGCGCCTAACTCCCCCATGGCCGGCCACCACCATTTTTCTCCGTTCGTTGCGCACGAAGCGACAAACTCAACTCCGTCGGAGGCGTTATGACCCCCTCATCATCACCCACGTCTTGAAACCGTCAATTGCATGTTTCCTCCATCAATCACAATCAATTTTGCTGATTTTCGTCGATGTTCATTGCAACCCGAAACTGTCGCTTTATTCCTCATCTACTCAAGCGTCTCCTCCGCAATATAAAGAGAGCATCGCGTGTCCCTCGCTCCCCTTTTCGATTTGCCTCAAGTCTCCCATCCTCTCACTTTCTCCTCGCCACAATCGACATTTTTGTCTTGCCAACCAAACGCCACTCCGACGACGATTGTGCCGCCTACAGTGGATCCCCACCACCATTGACCACATCCCCGGCTTCGCCTCACGACGTTCTACATGGTGCTTCCCTCTCCTTCGCCAGAACACCACCACGCCGCCACGGGCCGAACTTCACCGCTACCGCCGCCAGTCGTCTGTGCGCGTCTAGCCGCCACCAAGGTGAGCATCATGCTCCCCGTTTCCTCTTATCTCTGATGGAGTCCTCGCCGCCCGCTGCTTCGCCGCCGTTTCGCCGGACAACCGCCACCCAAGCCATGCGCCACCGAAGGTCTTCTCCGTCGCGTTCCTCCACCATCTGACATCCTCTGGCCGAACCATCTACACCATTGAGTTTGCCTCGACGCGTTCTATGTCGAGCTTCTGCCGCCATCGCCTGAAGATCACCGAGTCACCGCCGACCATGCAGGCCGCCGCCGTTGCCGCGTTTCACCTCGCCGCCGGCGACTGCCAATGATCCTCGTCGTCTAGACCGTGTCATCATCTCCGCCTCATCGCCGGGGTTCCATGAAGCCCATTCCAGGCCACCGCCGTCCCTCACCTCACCGGTGCCACCACCAAGTCCGAGCCGCCATGAACGTGCCTTTGTTTTGCTCTGTGAAACTAGCTCTGTTGATTGTTGTTGTTTGTTTCCTTGAGACTATGACCACATGGACCTACTAGTCATAGACTTCTTTCAATCCTTTCATAGACTAGCATATGGTCCTATGAAGTCATTCACTCAATTGCTTCCATTCTGCTTGTCTGCAAACCAAAAACAGTAAGTCTAGAACAGTGTAATCTCTGAATTCTCCATCATTTCATGTGAGAATAGAACTTCCGGACGTTCGTTCTCCTTCATACGAACTCCAAACCCGTCGATTCTTTCTCCTAAATTCTTATAAATTCATTCTCTACCTTCCAGTATTTATTTTATAATTTTTAGTTTTTATTTTCTTTCTATTATTTATTTGGTTCGAATCGCACGTGTAGAGTCCGATGTCGCCGATACCAGTTTGGACCAACAGGAAGCGATAACCTCCAACGCAGGTAAAAACCGTTCTGGACCGAATCCACTTTGGGGGGAACAAGAACCGTCGGTTACGCTTTTCCGAAAACCGGTTAAATTTCGTTTGAATTTGCTTAAAAACCAACCGAAATTCAAAATTTAAATTTGCAAAACCTGGGAAAACCGGCCGAGGTTTTGAATCCCGGACCCCGGCCGGTAACCGGCGGTTACCGGCCAGGAATTCTATCTCTACTCCAACGTCAACTCAGACTCGGTGGAAGTTCAGAGGAAAACAGAAGCTCTCGGTTTGTGCCGTGCGCAACCAACCAACGGCTTTTCGTTTTTTTATTCTTCTATATATTCTCAGTTGTTTACCAGAACTAGTTACATGCAAAGAGGTGGCCGATTCTTCCTGGGCACTTCTGCACGATCCGGAAGAATCGTTCCACTAAAACAGAGAACCGAAACTAAGAAACAAAATGCAGTCTGAAGCAAAGACTACATGCAAAATACCTCCTACTCCTAAGGTAATGCATGCAAGACTGAACGACCTGAACAAATAACTAAAGAGAAAGAAGTGCGGTGAAATTACTCAACAGCCAGCCCATGCGCAAGCGACGCCGGATGAGATGGTAGCTCGACAGGAGGCCAGGCTCTGCTTCAACTGTGAGGAACGCTACACGCCAGGCCACAACTGCCAGCAGCTATTCGTCCTCATCACGCCAAGCGTGGGCGATGACGACAGAGACAGTGGCGACATCGACATCAACGAACCAGGCATCTCCTTATATGCCTTGACCGGCATCCAACCAAGGTCATGTCAGCACGATGCAGATCCGGGTCAAGCTGGCGGAGGTGCCACTCACGGCCCTGCTCGACTACGGGTCTACACACAACCGTCGCTAACGCAGATGGTGCGGCAGATCGAATCGGCTGCGGAAGGCCATGGCTCCGTAACGATTGCAAATGGTGAACACGTCCAAAGTCACGCGCTTACCGCGAATCGGCATTTGCAGGTTGGGGATGAGGAATTCGCGATCAACTGCTATGCGATTCCCTTGGAGGAGTTCGATTTGGCGCTCGGCGTCTAGTGACTCGAGACGCTGGGACCAATCCTCTGGGACTTCACCAACAAGACGATATCGTTTCGACGCGGCGATCGCAAGGTGATGTGGGAGGGCCTGGGGATGCGCACACTCGTGCCTCAGGAGCTTCCATGCTCCATCAACCTGATGGATGAGCTGCTGGACGAGTTCGCGTCGGTCTTCGCCACGCCCACGGTACTTCCACCCGAGCGTTCCCGCACCCACCGCATACACTTGCTGCTGGGAACGACTCCGATGGCGGTTCGCCTGTACAACTACCCGCAACAGCTCAAGGACGAGCTCGAGCAGCAGCGATGTGAGATGGAACAGCAAGGTCTCATACGGCCATGCCATTCGACATTCTCATCACCGGTGCTGGTCAAGAAGCGGGACGGCACATGGCGATTCTGCATTGACTATAGCGCCATCAATGACAAAGCGGTCAAGGACAAGTTCCCCATCCCAGTGGTGGAGGAACTCCTTAATGAGCTCCGCGACACCAAGTTCTTCACCAAGATCAATCTCCGTTTTGGGTACCGTCAAATGCTCATGCATCCCCGGACATCGAGAAGACGGCATTCCGGACACACGACGGGGTCTTTGAGTTCTTGGTCATGCCCTTTGGCCTAACCAACGCACCTGCCACATTCCAAGATCTCATGAATGATGTGTTGTGCCCATTCTTACACCGTTTCGTCCTAGTATTTTTTGATGACATCTTGATCTACAGTGACTCGTGGTCAGATCATTTGCGACATGTTCAAGTAGTACTGCGGTTCCTCCACCAGTACAAGCTAATCCTGAAGAGATCGAAATGTCTCTTTGGGGAATCATCCATCGACTACCTTGGCCACATCATCTCGGAGCAAGGCATCACGATGGACACCCAGAAGGTACAGGCGGTCGCTGACTAGCTCGTACCCCGCACCGTGCGCACCCTCTGAGGGTTCTTGGGACTCGCGGGCTACTACCGCAAGTTCAACCGCGGGTTCGGCACCATCGCCGAGCCACTTACGAAGCTGCTCAAGGAGGCGTTCCGCTGGACCGAGGAGGCGGCCACGGCCTTCACCGAGCTCCAGGTCGCGCTCTCCTCGACACCTGTCCTTCAACTCCCCGACTTCGACAAGGAGTTCAACACCGAGTGCGACGCCTCGTGGACAGGCTTCGGCAGTGTGCTCAATCAAGGCAACGGCCCGGTGGTTTTCTTCAACCATGCCATCGTACCTTGACATGCCAAGCTGTCCGCTTATGAGCAGGAGCTGATCGGCTTGGTCCAGGTAGTACGACATTGGCGGCCATATGTCTGGGGCCGACCGTTCGTCGTCCGCATCAACCACTACAACCTCAAGTCCCTGCTGGACCAGAGGTTGTCGACGATTTGGTAGCTCTCCTGCCGCGACACCGACACAACGACGATCATGGTGCTATCGGCCCCAAGCTTCGCCCTTTTCGACGACCTACGGTAGGAGGCTGAGGGGGTGACAGACTTGGCCGCCATCAAGGCCCAGGTGTTGGCTGCCAACTGGACGCTCCGTGGAGCGTGCAAGATGGGTTGGTGCTGTATGACCGCAAGGTCTACATCCACCCATCCTCGCCACTCCTGTCGGCCATCGTGGAGGCCGCACACACAGCCGGCCATGAGGGGGCCAAAAGACCCTCATGCGGCTTAAGGCAGACTTCCACATACCTCGCATGAAGAAGGTGGTGCAGGATTTCATCCGCAGCTGCCAGGTATGTCAACAGTACAAGGTGGAGCAGCTCTAACCGACGGGTGTCCTACAACCATTGGAGGTTCCCTCCCGTGTGTGGGAGGATATCTCGATGGACTTCAACGAAGGCTGCCACGCGTCAACGGGAAGTCGATCATCCTCACCATCGTCGACCGCTTCTCCAAATATGCCCACTTTGTGCCATTAGCGCACTAGGACACAACCGGCTCGGTGGCACAGGGGTTCTTTGATGAGGTGGTGCGGCTACACGGGTTCCCATGCTCCATCGTTAGCGACCGCAACCTCGTCTTCACCAGCCACTTCTGGAAGGAGCTCTTCCACCTTGCCGGTGTCAAGCTCAACTTGAGCTCAGCCTTCCACCCGTAGTCCGATGGGCAAATGGAGGCCGTCAACAAAATCATTGCCATGTACCTCCGCTGCCTCACCGGCGATTGTCCACGCCAATGGCTCTGCTAGCTATCATGGGCCGAGTACTACTACAACACCTCTTTTCAGTCTTCCATGAAGGAGGCGCCTTTCAAGGTTGTCTATGGCCACGACCCGCCTTCCCTGCGGCAGTATGACGGCGTTGCTCGGGCCACGGCCATCATAAAGAAGATAAGATTGGTTAGGCAAAAGATAGGGTTTGTCAGGCTAAGGTTGGGCGTGGGATCTGTCCATGGCCGGCCAGGAAAGGAGTCCTATTTAAAGAAGACTAATCGTCATTAATAGGGAAGCAAGAGTTATCAATCTATTTCTCCCTCTCTACTTCTCTATTTTCCTCCTCTACCCTTGCACACCCTTTGCGCCTTCCCCCTTCAGCTACCACGGCACCAGGCCGAGGCCCCAAGCCAAAGCCTCCTGTCTTCCACAAGTATGCCCTGCGCTCACGCACAGACCGTGACAGAAAGCATATTAGTTAGTTGGTTTTATCTGCAGTCAATAATGCTTTGTTCTTCCACTTCCACCCAACATCCACAAATATACAATACCAAGCAGAAAAAGAATTTTTTTCTTCCGCATCCTTCTAGTTGTTTTCTCTAAAGAACAAGCAGTCCTCTGAGCTCTGATTCTCTGATGGATAATGACTGCTGTCTGAAAATGAAATGCCTTCTAAAAGTGGGCAAACACTAAGATTTAAGACTAGCAGTGGAACGAGGAAACTTAGTGCCTAGAAGGCCGGGCATCATTCATAAGGCTAAGCTACAGAATCAAAGGCAAGGGAAAAACATGTGGTTTACCTTCAAATGACCACTGGCCAACTCCATCTGCCACACCAAACCAGCCATTGCAGGCGATAAAATATGCATCTTCTCCGCCTGTCGCTACCTGGAAAATTATACAAATATCATAACTAAAGAGTAAAAATATTTTGCCTAAAAGAGAACATGGAGGACAGTTGTTACCTTGGAAGGATGAGGCAAGATCGCAGCACATGAGGCCAAGACAAGCGTTGATGCATCTATTGGAACCTTCCTACATATGAATTGGAACATGACAAAAATGATTAAAGCATATTTTGTAGTTCTGCTTTAAAAGCATAAAGACAGTAAAATCCATAAGATAGGTTTGCATGAGTCATGACCGAGATATGCCTTAACTAAATGAAGACAAAATATGGGCCATATCCGGCTTTAACATTAACAGAAGCACTCAATTATAACTACATAAGCTTATATGCAAACAGATGAAACTATTACTGACCACTTTATGGTTAGAAATACTTGAAATAAAAGTAAGACAACAAAGCAATACCTATCAGAACTCTTCACCTCCGAAGTGTCCTTTTCCCAATCCACCTTGTTGCTAACTTCTTCCTACAGGAAAAGAAAAAGGAGGAGCACATTAGCCCCTAACCTGCATATATCCAACCCAAGACCACCAAGAGGTGTCAATATAATATCCCATGAGTACACGTCTTGTTAACAAGGACATTTCCATTTTGCACATAAATTTCCACAGACCATAGTTTCAAGGGGTATGTGTGCGCCACTTCACATGGTATACCTATCTCATGTGTTATTTCAAACACAGGCGGTGCCTTTTGGTATAAGATGTGGTCCCTTACAAGATATGGTCATATAAGGCGGTGAGAGACCCAAACAAAAATATCATGACAGCAACACATGATATCAAACATGATCCAGAATATCAACAGATGGGGAAAGCGATGGTATAACAACTGATTCTCACAAAAAAAAAAAAAGTTGTGCCCGTCAATGACCTCCAGAAATAGAAAAGTGGAAGCCGAGAGTATGCACAGAATTCTGTGATTTTGTGTTCATAAGCTTTAGAAACCGTACTAGTGATAGTATACAGCAGCTACTGCCTTGAGGATAGTTAACCACCATATCTTAACCACTAGCAAGTTTTGAATTTTCTCCATAAATGGGGACCAAACAATCAATCATGAACAATTTGAACTCCAAACTCAACTGAGTTAATTACACATATCATAAAGTTCCCATGTTTCACCGCGTCCTTTCAGAAAGTTTATCTTTTCTTACTATCGATGAAATTTGCGGAGACATCACACAAGAGTCAGTTGCAAGTTGCAACTGTTAGAGATATGTTAGAATAGGAGTTAGAATTTGAACTCCTATTCTAACATATCTCTAACAGCAACAATGGTGCATCCACATCGAACGTAGAAAAATTGACGATGGTAAAAACACTATACTGCACTGCAAGTCTAAAAACATAAGAGAGTAATTAAGCACGAGGGGGGAGGGGGGGACACATACCACCACTGTTGGGATGGGAACCACGAACACCGCGGCCCCATGCTCGTCGCCGCTAGACTCAGTGTCGACGTCGGTGTCGACATCCAGCGTGGTGGAGCCTTCCGACGCAGTCTCCGCATCCGCATCCGCATCCGCCTCCGCCTCCTCGGAGCCCTCCAAACCGGCCGTCCCCGTCGCCTCCGCCCCTCCACTAGCCACCTCCACGGCCTCGTTATCCTCCAAACCCGTCCCCATTGCCTCCGCCAGAACACCACGCGTCTGCACGCCAACCTCAACTCCATTGCCGTCGCCATCCAGCTCAGATTCGCCCCCGAGAGGGCCTCCCTCACCGACCAACCCGGTTTCCGCTTCAACATCGACACTGGAACTCGCCACTTGTTCAGGCGCCTCCTCGCGTGCCGCGGAAGTGGCACCGATTTGCCCGCTGGCGTGCACCTCAGGACCGGCGACCGACAAGGCCGGCGAAACCTCACCGGCCGCAGCTGCCGAGTACGGGTGCGGCTCCTCGACCCGGGCCGGGGCGGCCAACATCGCGCCGGCGACGCCCAGCTTCGGCTCCGGCGAGCCCGGGGCAGCGGCGCGTCTGTCGTCGGAGCCGGACCCTCCGGCCACCTCCGGCTCTGGGTCCGGCTCCTCCCCCTCGCGCGGGCGCACGAAGCGGAACACGATACTCCCGTCCGCCAGCTCTGCGGCCACAGCAAAACAGAGCAAGCCGAACCAAATCAGGACAAGGAGACGAGGACGAAGGAGGGGGGGAAAGGAAAGCAAGCACGTGCGAGCACGAGCTATCACTTACCGGTTGTGGAGTGGAGCTCGGGGACGGCGCGGCGAGCTGATGCGGCGGCGGCCTGGGAGCGGGAGAGGGCGCGGCGGGAGGGCATGGGCAGCGGAGGGGTCCTGGGGGAGAGCTTGCAGGGGCGCAGGTCCAACAGCCCCACCGCCAGCGGCAGCTCCGCCATGGCTCGCCTCGCTTGCTCGGCTTGTGCTACACAGAGAGAGAGAGAGTGGGAGGGTTAAGGTCTGTCCGCTTGATATCTAAATGTCGTCAAACTTTGCTGTACTTCGAGCGAACCAAGTTCGTACTAATAGTAAGATTCCTTTTATGTTACTCGGTCTCCCGTCAGTAACTAAAAAAATTGTGATAAGATTTATTATTGCTAGCCAAAGTGTGACACCTATTTTGATAATTTAATCTTTGAACAAAAAATTATATAAAAATTAGCAAAATTAGTATGTGAATCAAACATTGCCTAAGATGTCTTCAGCTGTAGCTTGGCTTGGCTTGACTTGGCTTTGGTTTCTTGAGGTGTGGCCGCGTAGGCGTGGCTATCTAGATTCTAGGCGCTTGGTCGCGAGTAGATTAGCGCCGGAGAAGGCAAGGCAAGGGCGTCCGTGCGGGTCACTTGGGCGTGGGCCCGGCGAGCTGTCCGGAGTTAAGGCGGCTTCCCGGTGTTACTTTTTCCTCGACCGTAGGACGCCGGTCACTATCGCTGGAACTTGGCCCGTCTGGAATGCTTGAAATTTTTTGCAAAGGAACAGTGATATAATTTCTATAGGAGTCTAATTGAAATTAGATTTTAAAAATATATATATATATTAATTTAAAAGATAATTAGAAAAAAAAAATAGTTGATTTTCTTTTTACAAAAATAGGTGTCTGCCGCCGTTTGAAATAGCGTCAGGCTCTATCGTCATTCCAAATGGTGATAAGAACTTATTTACTGCAGTCGTCGTTCCAACTGTCTATAGCAATTTCAACTAGCAATTTGCATCAAATAGTGTGTAAATCACCAGTTGAAATGGCGACATGAAACCGTGGGTTCCTATCGCTGGTTGACCGACGATATGAACTGGCTAAAATACATTTTAAACTAGGAAGATAGCAACACACCTCTAAAAATTCTCTAAGAAATTCAGAGTAGGTACATAGGGGTATGTATAGCTGAATTAAAGTATTGTGAACATAATTTTTGTTTCCATTTGTACACAATAAATATTTTATAAATGATGTAGACACTTTGCAAACAAGTAAAGTAGCAAGGTACTTATAAAAAATCTATAAAAATTATAGAGTAGGTAAAATTGGGTATGTAGAGATTAATAAAAATAATCCCAACTTAATATTAGTTTCCATTTGTGCCTGTTAAATATTGTGTGTGTATTAGTTTCCTATGTGTCACAAGTTGTTCAATTATTGAATTAATTAGATATGTCGCTTCTTATTACTTTTTGTATATGTTTCGTAGTATTTATAATGTATGCATTGAATTTTTCAGGTATGGCGAACCCGAGATACGCTGTGCAGTGCTTGTACGAGTCGCTTGACCCAGTCATTGACATGCATCACTGTAGCTGCCTCAGTACTATCCTCCCCTAGGAGGGCAAGGCTGGGATTGAGCTTGGCACATTGTAGCTGCGCACTCCCTTGAGGGCATGGCGGGTGGAACCACGTTGGGTTCCGAGGTACGCGTAGTTGTGACCTTTTTGTACTCAATTGCAGTCTAACTACTTTGGGTGGACTCACATTTATTATTAATCCTTTCAAAGCAGTTTGAGAGCGGTTGCCTCCTTCCACTAGTGAGGAAGGTGGAGGCGACGTGGGAGGATGACCAGGACTGCGCGGGTGGTCGTCGTACGTCGAGGCATTTTCCATACGACTGGTGCCTCCTAACGGCACTGGTTGACTGACGGAGGCTGGAGATGCGCACGTTTCACCTCTTGTGCGGGGAGATAGCACCGATACTTCAGGACATGACCTTCCTCACTGGGTTGCCCTGCGCGCGCTTCCCCTGGCGGCGCACGACACCCCAGCCTCGTGGTGCACGGAGTTCCTCGCAGGGTTCCAGGGGGTGCTATCGCCCAACAACGGCTACAAGGAGTTCAACAGCACACACGGGCCGTCGCTGTAGTGGATCTGCCAGTTCTACGTAAGTTTTTGTAACTCTTGTCTTTCTTCAATTGTTTTATGCAACTTACTGATGTGTATCTATCTTCTTCCAGACGGAGCAAATGGCGGAGGATGCAAGCGAGTACACAGTGAGAAGGCACTTCGAGGTATACTTGTTGTGGTTGTTAGGGTGGATGATGTTCCTAGTGTCCTATGATGACAGCGTCGACAAGCACTTCATTTGGTACGCACGCCAGCTGGTGGACTGGGAGGTTGAGGAGATCCAGACCTACGCTTGGGGCCGACGGTGTTGTGCGCGACGTACCGCGCCTTGTGCGACGCATGCCGTCGGATTGGGACAGTTTCATCCTCTCTGGATGCCCGCTGCTTCTTCAACAGCGGTCCTTCGAGCGTTTCCAAATCGGACAACCACAGCTGGACCTTGGCGCCTACACAGTCACCATGTACACCGACAATGACAATGTGGACCGGCTGACCATGGGTACAGTGTGGTGTCGCCGATGTTAGTGATATGACCTAGAGGCGATCATAGAGATGATTTGATCATGTCTATGTTTATGAGTTATTGAATAAATGTTATTATGTTCGTTGAATGAATCATCGGTTATAAAGATTAACAAGTGTGTGATTTGTTGGTGAAACTCTTTAACTTATATGATGTCATTCTAAATGTATCACTGGTCGAAACACTATTGACTCATCGACCAATACATGTATTAATTGATGACCATGTTTCACCAGTCGTGGATATAGGGATATCGAATCGATAATGTGAACACATGTTAGAGAACATAGTATTGGATTGACCCACCTTGAGACACCGCTGAGATCGTTATGGTTTCATGTGTCATCAGTTGGTCTCAAGCAATGATGATGTATAATCCTTAGACCTGAGATCAGCATGGTTTTCTACATATGTAATAGTACACTTTGGGGTTGCCAAATGCTACTCCGTAACTGTGTAGTTATAAAGGTAGCTTTCAGGTATGCTATGAAATATGCGGAGAAATGTGACTAGTCGGATACAGGATTTGCCCCTCCTAACATAACAGGAGAGATATATCTAGGCCTCTCGATGTGATCGGATAAAGAAAGTATACAGCCATGCCACTAGTGGTCGAAAAGTTCGACCATGTGTAGTTATTCGACACTTGATCGAGAAAGTATTGAACAATTCATGGATGATAAATTATCTCACATGGATTAGTAGATTGGATCTATTACTGATCTAGTCGGATAACCTAGATCGATTCATATGGATTGAACGATCTAGGCACTAGTCGATAAGATCGATCGGTTTTCGACAATAATAGATGTGTTTGCAGGAGGTATGAGTTAAAAGTACCAGATGGTCTTCTGCACTTGTTCATGACCACATTGCATGATACTTCTACCAGTCGGAATTCTGCCATGGGGGTATGTCGCAGTGCGTTGTCATATCAAGGCAATGATCAGTTTGTTCATAATAGGGTTAATATGATTAATCCGATGATTTCTATGGCTCGATTACGTGAATAAGATTCATGTCCTGGGAAAAAAAATTCAAGGGTGTTGCCCTCGACTCGTGAGGAGCGCTGCCACTTCGAACCCTGCCACGTTATATAGTATTATGTGTTCATGTCACCTGATAGAATTGGATTCTATGCATAAGACCTTTGCACGGATTGATATAAATAGTATAGCCCATTATGTATGTGATGCATATATGGATTTTTTTTATGGCATGCATGCTATGCTGTGAGATAGCCATCGAACTACATATTATTGTATAACAGTCTGTGTGCCGACATGTGATTCTTGATATTATCCTATGTAATTCATTACTAGCTTTTAGGAGTAATTGTTAAGTAGATAAATGCGGTCGGAGATTTCAAGCATGGTGGCTCGGAGGACAGGAAGCATGGTAATGAAGATCTTCATGTCAATGGTCATACTATTTCACAGTTTAATATGATTATATGTGAATGTTTATTCATGTCGTGCTATTGATCATATTTTATCATTAGATGTTTTAACATGGTAGAGTGGTATCCCTCAAAAAAAATTAAGTAAATTTGATATCTTTCTAATTGTTGCGACCATCACGATTTTGATTGTTAATTAGTAGGTCTACCAAAGTAGGGTGCTATTAACTATCTTAATAAGATGGGGTGGGTGTCAGACACCCATATGCATAGTATTTGTTTAACTTAACAAGACCATCAAAACAGTTTTGGGCCTTAGGGCATAATATTGGTTGCCAGGGCATAGAGATGTCACCCAACAAACAAGAGTCATATGTGATATGATTGGCAAGAGGCTGTCTACCAATATCACTAAGTTTCTAGCAGTGATGCCAAAGCTCAATAGGACTTAATGATATATGGATCTTGAACTCACTATATGATGTTAGAGGGAAACATGGTTTAGAACATATAGTGAGAGTATCTTTTATTGATTGTTGATGATTAAGTTCAACCAGGTATAGACTGGTCATATGGTAATATGACCAGGATCAGACTAGTCGTATGGAGATACGAGCTGGCCGTAGGCTGGTTGAACATGACTAACATGAGTGTCTATTAGAAGATCTTACATAAACATAGTACTGAATTTTTACATATATTTATGTTGTAGATCATGGCACCTACTACTTCTTCTGCACCTACCTTTAACTTGCGATCTATTCTTGAGTAAGAAAAGATGAATAGAACAAATTTCATTGACTGGTTTCGTAATCTGAGAAATATTCTCAAATAAGAAAATAAGGAATATGTTCTAGAGGGTCCTTGTCCCGAGGAACCGAATGCTGATGCTACTCGTACTGAAAAGAATGCTTATGAGAAGCATTGCGATGACGTAGTTGATGTGCACTGTCTTATGCTTGCTACCATGAACTCTGAGCTTCAAAACCAATATGAGACCACAAACGCTTACAATATGATTGTGGGTACGAAGGGTATGTTTCAGGACCAAGCAATAGCAGATAAGTACAATACCTCTAAGGCATTATTTTCTTGTAGGCTGTCAGAAGGTAACCTAGTCAGTCTGTAGGACCGTAAAGGCGACTAGGGGGGGTGAATAGGCGCTTTCTCAACTTTCTCGCCTAAATCAAATATAGCACGAACTTTACTCCTATAGCTATGAAAGCTAAGAAGATCAGTAAGCGCACAGTGGAAGCCTTGTGCTAAATTTGATATACCCCTCAACCACAAGACACACAAGAAGAAAAGAACTCACCGTTTAACTAAATCGGCGGTCCGACCAGGCTACCACAGGCGATCGACCGACGGTCAAACAATGATCGACCAAGAACTAACTAGCGGTCGGACCGGTGGATATCGGTTCGACCCGGCAGTACAGCGGTCTGAAAAACACGGGCGGTCGGACCGCCGTTGCAACACCGGTCTGACCGGTTCAGCCCAGTACTGAAAAACTCAACCCAAATCCAAAACGAAATTTGATCCAACTTTTGATTCAACCAATGAAACTTGACCAAATTTCGAGCACACCTCCCTAATGATGTTAGAGACCTATTTCTAGCGACGATACTTCAGATCCACTTCGCAGAATCGATCTCTCAGGGTTTTACAAACGAAGTGCACAAACCCTAGAAATATGAAAATCTTGATTCAAGACTTGCTTGTGGGGGTTGATGATCTAGATGACTCTAGGAGTATCCCCACATATCAAAGCAAGATAAAATAGTCCACGGGACCAAGCAAAAACCTTTGAATCAAGGAAGCATCAAAATCATCCAAAAGGGAGAAGAACACAAAGGGAACAAATGACCTTTCAATTAAGCATCATAAGATTGTTTGATCACACAAGATGCTTACAAAGCCTCTCCAACAAGGAGGGCAAGAGCTCACACAAGGAGCACACCCCAAACCCTAGTTCTCCTCTCCTCTCCTTCAAACCCTAGAAAAAGGAAGAAGGGGCCAAATGAATGCTTGAGGGGGTTTTCCATCTCCCCCCTTTCTATTTATACTAGAGTGCTAGGGTTTCACTTTTGGGACCACTTACACATGGGACCCACACACATACATCTGTTGAAGCAATCGCCTACTTCACCACGTGTAGGTTGATCAGCGGTTCTCATCGCGTCGCCAAGCCTCTCTTGTCCGAATCCCATCGGAACCTCCCAGAGACTCGCACCGATATCCGCACCGCCTGATCCAACCAGCTGCACCGAACCACCCGTTCGATCCATCTTGCCCATTCTGCACCATGCTTGTGTCACACGACCTCACCCGGTATCCATGACCGTTCTGGACCTCAGCTCTCCAAGCGTAGTCCCGATCCATTCACCGTTGACGTCGTTGACCTGCAAGCCACCTGCACAGCAATAGACAAACAAACTGTTTCCGGGAACAAGTTCTTCACAACTTGACCCACGTTAGCTCCGCAACGCAATATACAACAATAAAGCATTGAACACCATACATAAAACACATTCAAATCAACTCAATGCAAACTTGGCTAACCTCCAAGTCAATGCCGGTCTGACCGCCCCACAAGGCCGGTCCGACCGGTCGGACCGCTCGCACAACGGCGGTCGGACCGGTCAAAAGGACTTAGCTAAATTTCCAGCGTGAAAATCCGAAACCTTCTGGAATTTTCAACTCAATAGAACTTTTGACTGGGAGCTCCAAAAATGATGGGACCACATCCAGGAGACTCCCCTCACTTGCCTACACAACCTATTTTGGCTCACTCAAAACCAAATTTTAATATGGCGGTTGGACCGCCACCATGGCGGTCGGACTCCTCCACGCAAGGCGATCGACCGCCGACACAACCTGGCCGATCACTGTGGTCCGACAAATTTAGAGCAAACCCGAAAACGCGAGATTTTACAAACCAACAACACCATTGCCAATTGACTCATCATCCTGAGATCGTGCACATATCCTCACGATATCCACAATCTCCCCCTTGATGAACACATTGGCAATTATCAAGAAAATGTGGTTTTTCGAAATGAAAAGTAAAAACTTCGCCGTTTTCGCATAAAGGCACAACTTGGTCCATAAGCAAGCAAAAGCCTAGAAACCGACCAAGCTGGCTTCAGAATAGTATAAGCAAGTGAGATAAGGCAATGAAAGCACAAGAGGATTCAAATTCCAGAAAGTAGCCAAAAATCTCACTTAGGTCCAAATGAAAGACAATTTTCTATTTGACCTTTGATCATTGTGAGTCTTCTTCAATTGCAAATGAAATCAGGAAAAGGCAATAGAACCACAGGACTTAACTCACTATGATCACAAATTTTCAAAAGGTTCAATTTTTTATTTTATGAAGTTCTTTTATATTAAACCTTAAGTATGAAACCAAAAGCTCCAAACATCATTTTCTTCACAATCTTTCTCCCCCTTTGACAATGAATTCATCAAGATGCATGGGAAAAGAAAAAGCATGCAGGAATGACTTTATTTTTGAACTTTAGTAAAAAGGAGCCATAACCATTATACATGTAGACAGTACAAGTATTATACCAAGCCATAAAAAGAGTAGACACTATATTCAATCATGGCAAATCATGTACTGCAAAGCTAAAACCAAGATAGCAGTTGTCTGAGATTAACAGAATTAAAACCATGAAAGGTTGCTCAATATCATAGTTTCACAACCAGCAACTACAAATGAGTCAAGCCATGTCTATAAGTAAAAAGAGACTCAAGACAAGAACTGAGGCATTTTGAGCATTAAGATTACATTTTTGAAGCAAAACTCAAGCACTTAGCCTTTTGAGCATTTTCTTAAAAGGATTTTTATCGTGCTAGATCTCAAGCCTTCTGCGACCATCTCAAGCGATAAGCTTAAAAGAATGATCTAGGTCATCCAAAACTCCCCGAGTTCATGCCTAGTGCAATGGCAAGCCGTCTCATGAGAAAGGATTGGTGAGATCAGCTTTTTCGCACGTAAAATCTCATTTTTCATTTGCTTGACTTAAGAAGATAAAAAGCTCATTTTTCATCTCAAAATAAGTTCAAGACTCAATTCAACCTATTTGACATGGCAAGAATCATACGAGGATCACTAGAGCAAAACTAGTCACAAGATCCAACAAGACATGATTTGATTCAATTTGCTCACAGATATAAAGCTAGCAAGGGAAAAGCTAAGCTAAACAAGAAGAGCCATGAAAGAAGTCTAGCAGACCAACACTTGATATGACAAGGTATAGAATATGAAATCAAGTCATACAAGGATAAAGATCAAAGCTCCATAACTTTTATCATACAATGCAAGACAAATGAATTGAAACATGCATTATGATACACTGAATGCAAAAAAGAACAACTTCCCCCTCAAAACAGCCCAATAGGACTAATAACCCCTAACTCTCCCCGCAAAGCAGCAAAACGAGAGGAATCAAGAGCTTTAGTGAAAATATCTGCAAGCTGTTGCTCAGACTCTACAAAGTGAAGCACAACATCACCTTTCTCAACATGGTCTCTAAGAAAATGAAATCGAATATCAATATGTTTAGTCCTGGAATGTTGCACTGGGTTTTTGGCAATATTAATTGCAGAAGTGTTGTCACAGAAAAGAGGAACACTTCTCAAAGATAACCCATAGTCTCGCAGCGTGGATAAAATCCAGAGAACCTGAGAGCAGCCACTGGCGGCAGCTACATACTCGGCCTCAGCTGTGGACTGTGCAACAGAAGACTGTTTTCTAGAAGACCAAGAAACAAGAGATGTGCCCAAGAAATGACAAGTGCCAGAAGTACTCTTCCTATCCACTCTACACCCCGCAAAGTCAGCATCAGAAAATGCTCGAATTGAGAGAGCAGAAGAAGAAGAATACCAGAGTCCAAAGTCAAGCGTATCTTGAAGGTACCTGAATATGCGACGTACTGCTTGACGATGAGAAGCACGAGGGGAAGCCTGAAATCGAGCGCACAGGCATACGGCGAATTGTATGTCCGGCCTCGACAGTAAGATAGAGGAGGAGCCAATCATATCGCGGTATTCTTCCGTCCACGGACTCTCCATCCTCATCGTGGTCCAAAGACGGTGGTAGTAGCAATGGGAGTAGACATTGGCCTACTGCTTCCCATATTGAAGCGCCGAAGAAGGTCCTTTGTATACTTACTCTGGTGAACGAAGGTGTCTTCTTTTAGTTGCTTGATTTGTAGGCCAAGGAAGAATGTCAGCTCTCCCATCATGCTCATCTCAAACTCACCGCTCATCGAATCAAAATCTGACACCAAAGCATGAGAAGAACCACCAAAATAATATCATCCACATAAATCTGAACCAACAAGAAATCACTGCCATGCTTGAGAGTGAACAAGGTTTTATCAACCATTCCCATTTTGAAATCATTTTCAAGCAAGAAACTCTTAAGCCTGTCATACCAAGCTCTAGGAGCTTGTTTCAATCCATACAGGGCTTTAGAGAGTTTAAAAATATGGTTTGGGAATTTTTGATTTTCAAAACCAGGAGGTTGCTTGACAAAGACCTCTTCTTCTATGAAGCCATTCAAGAAAGCACTTTTAACATCCATTTGAAAAAGCTTGAAACCCTTGGATGTTGCAAATGCTAAAAGAATGCGAATGGCCTCCAATCTAGCTACTGGAGCAAAGGTCTCTTCAAAGTCTAAGCCCTCTACCTGGGAATAACCTTGAGCTACAAGTCTAGCCTTATTGCGAACAACCAATCCATCCTCACTTTGCTTATTTTTAAAAACCCATTTTGTTCCAATAACATGAGAATCAGAAGGTCGCTCAACTAAAGTCCAGACTTTGTTTCTTTCGAAATTTTCAAACTCTTCATGCATGGCATTGACCCAAGAAGCATCAGATAAAGCATGGGTGATATCTCGGGGTTCAAAAGAAGCGACAAAAGCAGAATGTGCATGAGAATCAGGAGAAATAAACACAGGCGAGTGACTCGCTCTTGAAGATCCCCAATCATCCGCTCAGTGGATGTTGTCATTTGAATGCGAAGAGGTGCTCTGGTGCGTATGGCCTCTACCTCATGAGTTGTGGAGGTAGGAACAGAGCCACTCAGATCGTCGGTGGGGATAGGAGGAGGTCGCCACCGACATCAAGTAGTAGTAGCAGGCTCTCCACCCCTCTCAGAGGTAGCTGGAGGATGGTTTGGTTCGTCATCCTCAGAGTCATCATCGACGAAGATGCTTCCTTGAATTTCGTGAACTGTGTACACAAGCATCGGGTCTAGTACTGTGACTAGCCTCATCAAAAGTGACTTCGCAAGTCTCAACAATTTTGTTAGAATCAATATTAAAAACACGATAGCCACGAGAATGAGCAGGATATCCAAGAAATATGCCATCAAAGCATCTAGACTCAAATTTATCAAGGTTGCCATGTTTAAGAATGAAGCACTTGCAACCAAAAATCTTGAAATGAGAGACTTTGGGAGAATGACCAAATCTAAGTTCATAAGAGGTCTTCCCAACCACAGATCTCAAGAAAACCCTATTGGAGATATAACAAGTAGTAGAGATCGCCTCAGCCCAAAATCTCCTAGGAGTAGAATGCTCATCTAGCATGGTCCGAGCCATCATTACAAGGGTTCTGTTCTTCCTTTCTACCACACCATTCTGCTGGGGAACTCTAGGAGAAGAAAACTGATGCTCAATTCCCTATCGGTCTGTAAGGTAGAAAAGAAGAATTCTTGAATTCTGTCCCATTGTCACTCCTAATGGCTCTCAAAGCTCCAGGTAAATCAACATCAATTCTAAGGACCAAATCTCTAAAGAATCCAAATGCTTCGTCCTTAGAAGCAAGAAAATAAACCCATGAATACCTGGAGTAATCATCCACAACCACCAGCACATACCATTTCCCACCAGCTGACTGAACTCTAGAAGGACCAACTGTGTCTAAGTGAAGAAGCTATCCTGGTCCATCAGTCATTACCAAGGTAAGAGGTGGGTGGGAAGCAGACACCATCTTACCATGTCTACAGGGTGAGCACACAAGATCTCTAACAGCCTTCAGCCTAGGCAAACCTCTAATCAAGTCATTGCAACTGGCTCTAGACAAATGATCAAAACCTATATGCCCAAGTCTACGATGCCACAAAACAAGATCATGAGAATCAGAGGCTACAAGACACCTAGGACTGGAAGCTGAAGAAATACTGAAATTTGCACAGAAGATCTTCTCAAACCTGGAGATCTCAAAGACAAGCTCACCCGAGGAATCTAGAACTCTACACTCACTACGCTTAAACCTCACTTCTTGACCCTCATCAAGCAGCTGAGAAACAGATAGAAGATTATACCTCAGCTTACTTACTAAAGCGACGTCTTTAAGCATGAACTTGTCGTTGACGCGCACAGTGCCCTTTGCGATCCGGTCCCGTAGAAGCATCC
Organism: Hsuehochloa calcarea; assembly: GCA_036346395.1. Lineage (NCBI taxonomy): Eukaryota > Viridiplantae > Streptophyta > Magnoliopsida > Poales > Poaceae > Hsuehochloa > Hsuehochloa calcarea. The sequence goes on from CM070612.1 coordinate 11,935,263, forward strand.
CCAAAGGTAATCAATTCGTTCTTGGGATGCACGTGTGAGGGAGGAGAACCATCTAGAATCTCCGGTCATATGTCGAGAACACCCGGAGTCCACAAGCCATATGTCCTCCTTCCTCGCACGACGGACCTAAAAAGCACAATCAGAAAACATCCGTGCCTCAGTACTGGGGTTAGTGATAAATAATCTAGGAATCCAGTACTGAGAAGCACGATGTCTGGGAGCAGCAGTAGAAATAGCAGAACCATGATCAGGAATAAAATCATAAGGATGCACATGAGAACCACCTAGACCTCTCCGAAATGATCTACCAAAAGATCGATACTCCCCCTGTCTAGGTGCTACCCGGTGTCTCTCCTCACGATGTCCTAATCCAACATGCTGCCTAGACCCACCAAAAGAGTCGACAAGGTTCTCTACAAATCTAGGCCTATGTGTGGTACGATATGCAGGTTGCCTAGCTCTAGAGACTACAGCTGGAGAAGGGACTCCTCTAATGGATCTCAAGACGCTCATCCTCTCTTTTCTCTCAAGTTTTGCTCTCCCAAGGTAACTCAACAAGATGGCCCTCTTTCTTGCGTAAGATGCAATGGTATCGACCTTGTGAGAGGTCCAGCATGTAATGAGTGAAAGCACATTTCTTGCCAGAAGGAGTTTGAGCAAAACCAGCGGATTTGAAAACAACCCCGGATGGCTTAGGAGGTTCTAGCTCAAACAGACCATTCTTCACAACTCTAGCAATCCTAGGTGGGTTTTTCTTGAAATGCTCTAGGGGATTGAAACCTAGACTACTATTGTTCACGCTCACATTGGATTGATCAAGAATCATGTTGAGTTTCTTTTTCCCACTTGAAAACTTCTCAAGAGTCACCTTGAGGTAATCATTCTCTTTCATTAAACCCTCACATCTAGTGCACTTGCTAGACTTGATTACCTCATTACGCTTACTCTTAAGAAGGGCCACTTCCACTTTGAAGGCCTCACAAGACACACAATAGGATTCCTTAATCCTATTCAACTGCTCCTTAAACTTGACTCTAAATGCCTCTTGAATCTGATTAATCATGGTTTCAACTTCAGCATTCAAAGCACAAGAGTTAGAATCAATAACTTTCTTAGAAGCAGTATAAGACATGGATCTTTCAATTTTAGCCTTTTCTTCAAGAGTCTTGTTTAAGGCTTCAATCTCAATTGTAAGCTTGGGATAATTTTCACAAGATGCAACTCTAGAGTAAATCAGCATTTCTGTCATCTCTTGCATCTTAATCCTATTATTCTTACAATGAGAGCATGTGTGACTAGCATCAAACTTTTGCAATTCTTTTAAAGAGCTATCCAGTTTTAATTCTAGCAAAGCACAATTTGAGCAAGTTAAAGGGATAGCTTCCATGGCAGTCACATCAAGTGAAATGGCATCTAAGCAAGCAGAACTAGACTTGAGAGATTCTAGTTCATCGAGAGCATCTTTTAGTTGAATAGAAACAGAGGAATGAGCAGATTTCAAGCTTGTCAAATCTTTAAGCAAGCTAGTGCAGGAATCACAAATATCATCAGGATTAATAGATTTAAGCCTAACAACTTCTAGGTTCAAATTATCAATCATAATGTCACCTTCTTAATCATTTTTACTTGCTTATGCAATTTCATTCACAAGCACCAAAGCCCTTTTCATATCAGCAATAGAAGGGCATACCTCATCAGGATCACTAAAGGGATCCTCATCGTTGGAGGAGTCGCTGTCGTGGCTGTTCTTGGCCATGAAGCACATGCCTGTGAAGTCATGAGCCTTCTTCTTGCCACGGGAGTCACTCTCGTCATCCTCCATTTCCGAGTCCACATCGCTCATGTTTACATTTTCTAGAGCGGCAAGGACCCGGCTGACAAACTTCCGGTAGTTTGTCTTCTTGGGTTTTGCATCCCTCTCCTGGGGATGTCTTCGTGTCTCCTTCTCCTCCTTGCCCTTTAGCTTGGGGCATCTCGAACGAATGTGGTTTGACTCACCACATTCGAAGCACGTGATAGGTCCACTTTTCCTCCTATTCCTCACCTTGTTATACACTCTTGTGAATTTGGTGGATAGGAGGGCTAAGTCATCCTCGGGTAGTTTCTCAAGTTGCTCATCGCTTAAAGAATGTAAAGCAGATAATGAAAAACCAGATGAGCTGCAATCAAGAGACTCAGAAGAACAACCCTTGGATTTGTCTACCACTAATGCCATCGACTCTGTTTTAGGGAGACACGAGATAAAATCAATCTCATGCGTCTTCAACCTCGAGTAAAGCTTATCCATGGTAAGCTCACTCATGACAGTGTTGTCATTGATGGAAGTGATCTTCATTCCCCAGACCTTCACATCAAGAGCACCCAAAAGTGGCGTGCATTTTCGCACTCGAGAAAATACCAAGTCAACAAATACGGAGATCATGAAGAATCTTAGAGAATCTTCCCACACTCATCCAAAGACTCACCGTGCCTTTGCTCGATCTTTGAGTATACTTTCTTGAGTGATTCTGCTCACTTCCTTGATCGCGATGGACCCTTCGTGATAGTCACAAAGAGTCCGCCAGATCTCATGAGCAGACCGCAAGTGAGCAACACGCTCAAACTCAGATCGACTAAGGCCTTGGATCAAATAATTCCGAGCCTTGCTGTTGGCCTCCACATCTGGAGTGATCATGTCGTCATCGGCTGGCACGACATAAGGGTTTTTCACCTTAAGCCAAATAGCGTGCCCTTGAGCCTCGATATATGCTTGCATACGAGCCTTCCAATATGCAAAGTCAACTCCATCAAAAATATGTGGCTTGGTTGAGTACTTGTCAGTCGCCATGGCTCCAAAGACCGGTTAAGATCTATGAGAAGAGCTAACCGGCTCTGATACCACTTGTAGGACCGTAAAGGCGACTAGGGGGGGTGAATAGGCGCTTTCTCAACTTTCTCTCCTAAATCAAATATAGCACGAACTTTACTCCTATAGCTATGAAAGCTAAGAAGATCAGTAAGCGCACAGTGGAAGCCTTGTGCTAAATTTGATATACCCCTCAACCACAAGACACACAAGAAGAAAATAACTCACTTTGTTTTTAACTAAATCTCAAGGCGGTCGACCACTACCACGGCGGTCGACCGACGGTTAAACAATGATCCGACCGGCAACTAATCAAGGTCGGACGGTGGATATCGGTTCGACCCGCGATGCAGTGATCCGAAAAACACGGTCGGTCGGACCGCCGTTGCAACACCGGTCTGACCGGTTCAGTCCAGTACTGAAAAACTCAACCCAAATCCAAAACGAAATTTGATCCAACTTTTGATTCAACCAATGAAACTTGACCAAATTTCGAGCACACCTCCCTAATGATGTTAGAGACCTATTTCTAGCGACGATCCTTCAGATCCACTTCGCAGAATCGATCTCTCAGGGTTTTACAAACGAAGTGCACAAACCCTAGAAATATGAAAATCTTGATTCAAGACTTGCTTGTGGGGGTTGATGATCTAGATGACTCTAGGAGTATCCCCACACATCAAAGCAAGATAAAATAGTCCACGGGACCAAGCAAAAACCTTTGAATCAAGGAAGCATCAAAATCATCCAAAAGGGAGAAGAACACAAAGGGAACAAATGACCTTTCAATTAAGCATCACAAGATTGTTTGATCACACAAGATGCTTACAAAGCCTCTCCAACAAGGAGGGCAAGAGCTCACACAAGGAGCACACCCCAAACCCTAGTTATCCTCTCCTCTCCTTCAAACCCTAGAAAAAGGAAGAAGGGGCCAAATGAATGCTTGAGGGGGTTTTCCATCTCCCCCCTTTCTATTTATACTAGAGTGCTAGGGTTTCACTTTTGGGACCACTTACACATGGGACCCACACACATACATCTGTTGAAGCAATCGCCTGCTTCACCACGTGTAGGTTGATCGGAGTTCTCATCGCGTCGCCAAGCCTCTCTTGTCCGAATCCCATCGGAACCTCCCAGAGACTCGCACCGATATCCGCACCGCCTGATCCAACCAGCTGCACCGAACCACCCGTTCGATCCATCTTGCCCATTCTGCACCATGCTTGTGTCACACGACCTCACCCATCCATGACCGCTACGGACCTCGCCTCTCCAAGCGTAGTCCCGATCCATTCACCGTTGACGCCGTTGACTGCAAGCCACCGCACAATAGACAAACAAACTGCTTCCGGAACAAGTTCTTCACAACTTGACCCACGTTAGCTCCATAACGCAATATACAACAATAAAGCATTGAACACCATACATAAAACACATTCAAATCAACTCAATGCAAACTTGGCTAACCTCCAAGTCAATGCGGTCGACCGCCCCAGCAGCGGTCCGACGGTCGGACCGCTTCAACTGGCGGTCGGACCGGCCAAAAGGACTTAGCCAAATTTCCAACATGAAAATCCAAACCTTCGGAATTTTCAACTCAATAGAACTTTTGACTGGGAGCTCCAAAAATGATGGGACCACATCCAGGAGACTCCCCTCACTTGCCTACACAACCTATTTTTGGCTCAGCTCCAAAAACCAAATTTTAATATGGCGGTTGGACCGGCCACCATGGCGGTCGGACTCCTCCACGGCGGTCCGACCGCCGACACAACCGGCCGACACTGTGGTCCGACAAATTTTGGAGCAAACCCGAAAACGCGAGATTTTGCAAACCAACAACACCATTGCCAATTGACTCATCATCCTGAGATCGTGCACGTATCCTCACGATATCCACACAGTCCTTATGTGATCAAGATGATTGGTCACATTGAGAGCTTGGAAAAGCTTGATTTTCCCCTTAACCAAGAGTTGACTACTGATGTGATTCTCCAATCGCTCCTTGCGAGCTTTGAGCCATTCATATTGAATTTTCATATGAAAGGCATGGAGAAGTCAATGACCGAGTTGCATGGCATGCTTAAAGGTGCTGAGGAGAGCATTAAGAAAAGTTCTAATCATATGATGATGGTTCAAAAGACTACTAGCTTTAAGAAGAAGGGTAAGTCGGGAAAGGGAAATGGCAAAGGGCAAAGAAAAGACTCAAGATGAGATTGAGAGTCTCAAAGCTAAGCTTAAGAAGCTCAAGCTGGGTCCTAAGCCTAACACAGAATGCTACCATTGTCATGAGACAGGGCATTGGAAGAGAAATTACAAGAAGTACTTAGCAGAAATGAAAAGGAACAAAAGAAGTAAGACTTCCAGTTCATATATAAATGTTATAGAAATTAATCTTGTCACTTCTCCTACCAGTTCTTGGGTATTTGATACCAAATTATTTGCTCATATTTGGAATTCGATGCAGTGACTGATAAGGAGTAGAAGTTTGGCAAGAGGAGATATTGATCTTTGTGTGGGCAATAGAGCAAGAGTTGTTGCATTAACTATTGGCACTTTACCATTAGCTTTACACTCAAGATTAGTTATGAAATTAAATAATTATTATTATGTTCCAGCCATTAGCAAAAAATATTATTTCTACTTCTTGTTTAGGAGCAAAAGGTTGTGAGTTCAGAATAAAGAGCAATTGTTATTCAATTTATTTTGAATATATGCTTTATGGTCATGCTCCATTGGTGAATGGATTATATATTTTAAATTTTGAGGATATGTCTATCTATAACATTAATGCTAAGAGACTTCAACCTAATGATTTGAGTCCCACTTTTATTTGACACTGTCGTCTAGGTCATATAAATGAGAAGCGCATGATGAAGCTCCATAAATATGGTCTTCTAAACTCATTTGATTTCGAATCATTTGAAACATGTGAATCTTGTTTACTTAGCATGATGACAAGGGCGCCTTTCATGACCAGAGGTGAGAGGGCAAGTGATCTACTGGTCGTAATACATTCGAATGTATGTGGACCAATGAGCACCTCAACCAGATGTGGTTTTCAATACTTCATAACTTTTACTGATGATTTTACTAGATATGGATATGTCTATTTGATGAGGCATAAGTCGGAATCCTTTGAAAAGTTCAAAGATTTTAAGTATGAAGTGCATAATCAAGTTGGCAAGACATTCAAATATCTATGATCTGATCGTGAAGGTGAATATTTGAGCCATGAGTTTGGTGATCATCTAAAGAAATATGAAATTGTTCCACAACTCACTCCTCCGGGAACGCCTTAATGGAATGGGGTGTCTGAATGACGGAATCGAATATTGTTAGACATGGTTCGGTCAATGATGAGTCAACCTGATCTTTCATTGCAATTCCGGGGATACGCTCTAGAAACAGCGGCTTTCACTTTAAATAGGATTCCATAAAAAATAGTAGAGAAAACATCATATGAGATATGGACTGAGAAATAACATGGATCGTCTTTTCTTAAAATATGGGCTTGTGAGGTTTATGTAAAATGTTTGATGCCTGATAAACACACACCCAAGTCCGATAAGTGCTTCTTTGTGGGGTATCCTAAGGAAACTAAAGGATATTTTTTTTTATAATTGGGTCGATAACAAAGTGTTTATTGCCCATAAAGGTCTTTTTAGAGAAAGAGTTTCTTTCCAAAGGAGTTAGTGGGAGCAAGGTGCAACTCCAAGAAATTCGAGAAACATCTGAAAATGTTTAAACTCCAACTGAATCTCTACAGGATGAATAAAATCTTGTAAAACCTGCAAATGAGTCATTAGCCCCACGTATATCTAAAAGGCTACGTCAATTGCCTATAAGGTATGGGCAGTGTAACACCCTGGCTATTCGAAAGCCAAGATGTCACCTAAATAAGCTAATCTAAAACCATCAAGCGGAAGAATTTAAACCGTAACTCATCTAAGAACATAAAGAGATCAACTTTAATAGTACAATGGCAGGAATAAAGACTGAATCCAAATAATTATCTCAAGGGGTGATCAAGGACCATAAGCAGTACTTAAGCAACCATAACTTGGAGAGAGATATCAACCACATCTAACTTTATGTATTACATTTCATCAATTAACGAATGAAAGACAAGAACCAAATCATATTATTGAAACTTGATTATGGTGAAGTGAATGAATAGTATATGTCTACTTCCTCCCAAGTGCCATCATCAAGGATCACCTAAAATAAACAACAAAGGCAAGAATGAGTCCGAGACTCAGTAAGTACTGGTCATACAACACATATGAACAAGACAACATCATTAAAGATTATGAACATAACACCGAAGGAATATATGAATGAATGGAGTGAATGGATGTAATGAAAGGAATGGACTGGACACATGCTTATACCGGTATAGCTAGTGACACACTCGTCGGTGTTCACTTAAGCCCGCATTTAACAAAACACGGAGATCCAAATCCCGTATGAAAAACGTTTCATACGGGGGTCCAACTCTGCCCACTTTGGAATGGTGAGTCTTACGTGTCCATACTGGAATTGATGGGTCTTTATAATCCACTCCCGTGGATGGAACATGACAAGAGGTGCATGGTATGAAATATGAATAATGAATGAGAACATCTTTAATCATAAAAACAACATATATGAAAGGAACATAAACATTGAATTTTCTCATGTATCATAAAAAGATCACAATACGAACATTAGACATTCAGCATTCACAAATCTTAAGAATATCGAAGTACTTACCTTCCGCGTTGTGATGCGTTAGGAGGCAACGAAGGTGCTCCTAAACTCGATGTCTCACCGCCTACACAAGTAAGTACTCTAAATAAGAACAATATGATACATAATGCTACCAGTAACGCTCTACAACACATTCCCGAAAACCCTAGAGTTAACTAGTAGTCGTATTCTGAAAACAGGCAACTCAATCGCCGGAACGAGTCTGGATAGCAACACGAAAAAGTTCATATTTATTAATCTAGGACTCGGAACGAGGCGAGGCCAGATCCTATGGAAACTTAACGAACATATCTACAAAATTCTAGTTGACAAGATCACCCAATTCAGCCAAAATAAAATGCTATCCAGTAGATGAAAATACAAAACGGATTCTGTCTAGACGAAAGAAACAGCATTAAAGAATATATCATAACTTTTAATCTACAGCTCCGATTGGGGTGTTCTTTATGAATCTGGAAAGGTTATAAAATTTTCTAAAGTAACCTAGTTGGGTGAAAACTGTGAATCTGCCATTAACTTATTCATATTTTAAAAAGACAACTGGACAGTTCATTCTCGTCAGGCAGTTAGGACAGCATGGAAAGATTAAATCATAACTTTCGAACCGTAAGTTGGAATCATGTGTTCTTGGAAGCTATGGAAATCTAAGAACAGTGGCTACAAATCTCTAGGAGATGGAAATCTCAAATTCGGCCTCTAAGAATACGAAATCAACCGCACAACATACTGAACAGAACTATTCATCTAGTAGCGGCAATTCAATCCAATCAACCTAATCGAATTCATATCTAATATGAATCAAACAGCGAGGGGAATCCATTGTTACTCTTGTAGAACCTCAGGAAGACGCTGAAGAAAACCCATGAAGATGATCTCTCCTCTTCTCTCTCCTCCCCTCTTTTCCCCTCTTCTTCTTCCTCCTTGCTGCTGGCCAAAAGAAAGGAACCCTCCAGGAGATGGCAGCAATGGAGGGTTCGTCTTGAGAGGTGAAGGTGGAGGCGCCAGGGGAGGGAGAGGGCAGGAGGTGACGGCTGCCAAGGAAGGAAGAGATGGAGGGGGAGGTGCTAGTGGCGGCTAGGGTTGGGAGGAGGAGAGGGTGGCACCTCCCTCCCTCTTGGGCCTTCTGGGTTGCGACCCATGGCCCAAGTTGGCGAGATTTCACCAAAAAACCCTTTTTAACTCCATTATTCGCTGGTTAAATATTGCGATGAGAGAAGAAATTCAAAATTGAATGAAGTTCTCTCTAAACGACTCTCGGGATATTACATTTTACCCGCCTTAACAGAATTCGACCTCGAATTCTTACCGACGAAAAGAACACAAGAACGACTTGCCAAGGAATTGGAGTAAACAAATCTAACATGTACCAGGAGCAAACAGGTCTGGATATTGCTCATGCATGCGGTACTCTAGCTCCCAAGTGGCCTCTCTCTCGAACTAGAGAAACAACAACACAAAGAAGTAAGACGGCGTCTGACCTAACACTCAAACTGAACTTCCTAGGTACACTCATCAGAAGAGGATCGAAGGTAAGACCTTACTCGATGGTCAACGTCTTTAACTAAAACTCAAACTTTGAATGGCTCGGCTGCTCACTCAGCACCAGAACACACCAGACATTGTGTACTTCGCGTATGTACCCGAGACGGTCAAAGCGATATGCCAACTTCCTAATTTCTACAACTGTCGGAAACGAACGAGTGTATTTGGGCCACCTTCCCCTTTGGTACGAAAGCACACAAAATACTCAAAATCGAACTCTTCATCTAACAAGGGACACCTCATTTAAACAGGAATGCACAACAGAACTGGTTCTTAAACCACCGACTCACAAAGAGAATCCAACTGGAAATAAAGAGTCCTCATCGCATCCAGGCAATACTAACTCTCCACCAAAAGGGTTAAATCCCAAATTTTTTTGACAATTCATCACGAAAATAAATCCATTTTCTAAATAGGCAGTTTACGAATAAACACCACGACAGTCAAAGGAGAAATCACTCGAATGCCCAACCCAAATACTTCTTTTGGTTTGCCTGAATTGGAAATAATCAAACATGCCAACACAGCGCCAACTCAAATTGTGGAAGACACTAGTCCACAACACAAAGATCAAATGAGAATCAAGAAAACGCTTCACTATCCGAGGAAACATCCTTTTTCTCAGTTTCTCTTTTAGAAATAAAACTTCTCTCAAACCTTAGAATTCGGATTCATCGCTTACCACAAGAGCTTAAACCTCTTAATCAAACATCCTCAAATTATGCTCAAACTAAAATACATCAGCCACACCATTGTGGAGAGGCTCTATTGAATCCACCGAATACTCTAGGCAATTCCTTCTACTAACAAAATTAATTTGATAGAAGCCACCCAAAGCACCACAAAAATCGGTCCCACACAATCACATTACCTCCAATTTTTAAGAACCACAACTCAAAATCCTTAGCACGCGCGTTCATGTACTACATCATAAGGGTTCTATCAATGATCATTCCACTGCTCAGGAAACTCCATTATTCCACTTTCTCTACACACAATCATTGTGTGACCAAAGGTCTAACATAAAAATACAAAGCCCAGATTTAACCTCCCATACCTCTACAACAAATTTCTCTTATGACAGATAGTGAAATCATCGGATTAAATCTCTATCATTCACATAATTCTAACATACTCACTCATTGACATTATCACAAATCACCCACACAATCTCGCAAAACTATCCAATTGTGTTATTCTATAAAATTAATCAATGTTTCCATACTTTCGATAATCCCCGATCTTTCAACATGAATTGGAGTTCTGGAATTTCACTATACCATAGGTTCTACTCAGTCGTAACACTATTTAGATTTATTTCGAAGCCAAACATTCCATGTGAATCAAATGGATTTTTAAGAAAAAGATAGATATAGATGGAAATGTTCACATTCATAAGGCATGACTTGTGGCAAAAGGTTTTAAACAAATTCAGGGTGTTGATTATGATGTAACCTTATCGCACGTCGATGTGGTTAAGTCTATCCGGATCATTCTAACTATTGTTGCATATTTCGATTATGAGATATGGCAAATGGATGTCAAAACGACTTTTCTAAATGGAAACCTAAGTGAGGATGTGTATATGACACAACCTGAATATTTTGTCGATGCAAAGGAAGATAGAAAGGTATGCAAGTTTCGTAAATCCATCTATGGATTAAGACAAGCATATCGGAGTTGGAACATTCGTTTTGATGAAGTGGTCAAAGGATTTGACTCCATCTAGAATGAAGAAGAATCTTGTGTTTACAAGAAGGTTAGTGAGAGCATGCTTGTGTTTCTGATATTATATGTGGATGACATACTACTGGTCGGAAATGATATTCTAATGCTTGAATCTGTTAAAACTTCATTGAGAAATAGTTTCTCAATAAAAGATTTAAGAAATGCAGCATATATCTTGGGAATAAGGATCTAAGAGATAGATTTAAAAGGCTAATTGGATTAAGCCAGGATATGTACATTGACAAGGTGTTGAAAAGGTTCAACGTGCAAGATTCCAATAAAGGTTTCTTGCCCATGGCACATGGGATTATTGTCGAACCCGAGAACGAAGCATCCCTGATTCTCTGTGTTTCATACACTAGTCCAGGAACAGCTAGTGTACACAGTCCAACAGAAGTGATAGCAAAATCATATCACATATTTATTAATTGATAATCCGAGTTTATTACAAAATTGGGCACAAGGCCAAATATAAAGATACATCGGAAGCAAAAATAATAGTTATGCCACACGATTCGCCACAGGAAATCGTCTGGGGGAGCAGCCTAGTCGTCTTGATCCTCACCGATTTCATAATAATCTTCACCTGAATAAATTTTATTCACCAAGGTTGAGCACAACTTCCATACTCGCAAGTTACACCCAATTAACAAAATATAATGCATACAAGGATATATCAACGGAAGGCTTATTGGTTGAATTTGCATAAAGCAATATTTTTTTAAAATATTTGTACTAAGTTCCAAAGCAGCTATTCTATAACTAAAATTTATTTTATAAATTCACAAGTTTTATAGTAGGATAACCTCCATATGAAATATAGTGATGGATACCCTCCTATCACATGGCTAACCGTCCAAATTCCTAATTGGATAAACTATCCAAAAACATTTATCAAAATCTTTTGAAATCAAAACCAAAGTCAAACTTTGAGTGGCTTTGCTTAGAATGTCCATGACCGTGCACACGGCTATTTCGTTTTATGCCATTGCTTCAATTGCACTTTCGGTTTGTGCTATTATTTTTTGGCTTATTCTTCCCATGCCACTGCTTCACAAAATTTGTTCAGAAAATGTAACTGTTGTTACCCTCTGGCGTCATGTTGTCTGGTCAAAGTGTTTGATTAGGACAAATGACCAGTAGTACCCTTTAAATAATTATGAAAATGCCACTCGAATCCCGTAGATTTTGAGAAATGCCATTGTGGCCAGTTGTGCTTATTTTCTTATATTTTTTCTTTTCTTTATTTTTCCTACTGTCCTTTTTCTCTGACCTTTCTCTCTTTTCCCCTTCCTTCCTGCCTCTTCCTACTCTCTCTTTCTCTCGACCAGATCCTCCCTCCTTTCTCTTTATTCCTTCACCAGTCGATTGGCACCCTGCTCCTCCCCTCTTCTTCCTTCGGCCAGGCCGGCCAGCTCCGCCGCCGCGCCGAGCCATCGCGCCAGCTGCCAAGTCTCCGGCTACGCCGCTGTCGCGCACTCCTACCTCGACCTCCACCTCCCCGCCCACCCAGTCTGTGTTCTCGGCTACCTCCGCACTGCTTGCGCCGTGCCACCCGAGCCGGTGGACTCTCGGCCGTCGCTCTGGTCTCGATATCGCTGTCATCGTGCTCCACTGTGCTGCTGGTGCTAGTGTGCGCTGCGCCACTCTTCCTCGACGCTCACGACACTAGGAAGAGGAAGGAAGGAAGGGGAAAAGAGAGAAAGGCTGGAGAAAAAGGAAATGAGGAAAAAGAAAGAAAAGAAAAGAGAAAAAAAATAAGAAAAGAAAAGAAGCGCATATGGCCACAATGGCATTTCTCAAAATCTCCAGGACTTGAGTGACATTTTCACAATTATTGAAAGGAAACCTAACACCGTGAGGCCAAAGAGTAACGGTAGTGGTATTTTCTGAACAAATTTTGCAAAGCAGTGGCATGACAAGAATTAGCCAAAAAACAATGGCACAAACTGAAAGTGCAATTAAAGCAGTGGTATGAAACGAAAAACCATTTCGTAATGTATTTCAATTTATTGTGCTAACTAAGTTTCAACATGTTCACTTCAATCACTATGCACACGTCCTACCCAGACTACGTTGCGATGTTCGATTAGTTGACGGATGGCCGTGTCATCTGGACACTGTACACTCCCGACAGGTTGTACTCGCGTGCACCTTGAGGCCTGTCGAACCTGTGCACGTGAGACCACGCATACTGGTACACGTAGAGGTTCTTGGTGCATGATATCTTCTAGAGGAGTACCACAGGCATTGGGTGATGCGCCAGTTCGGTCTGCGATAGGAGGTCTCAGCCCCCTGGGGGCAGTGAGTGGCACCGAACGTCCATGGATAAGTTCACGTTTTACTTCTGTGCGTACCATTTGCCTTACGTACCTACGGAACAATTGTTGGACCGAAAAGGCGACTAGAGGGGGGGTGAATAGGAGCACGCTCACTTCTTCATCCAAGATCAGATCCAATACAAATTTCACTCCAATAGCTATGGAAGCTATGAAGATCAATATACCAGTACAGCGGAAGACTAGTATTGAATCCAATCTAAACCCCGAAGCAAAACAACCGAAATCAACCAAAACTTAATTTCCAAGTGTAGGGCGGTCTGACCGGTCCATGGGCGGTCTGACCTCTATGTTAATGGTGGTCTGACCTACAGCCTGATGAACAGTGAAATCAGCCCAAAAAACAAAGTTGCAAATAGGTCTAACTTTTGATCTACAACTCCAAACTTGATGAAACTTGGAACACACCTTCTCTAGGATGTCAGGAACCTATTACATTCGAAGATCGCGAAGATCCTTGGAAAAGTTATGACCTTTCTTCGTTTGAGAGGAGGATGGTTCAAAACTGAGTCAAAATGAAAACTAGATCCAAAAACTTGCTCGTGGGTGATTGATGATCAAGATGATCCTAGATGTGTTCCCACATGTCACAGCAAGCTATATCACGTGAAGAAATCAATCAAAAACATGTGAATCAAAGAAAGACTCAAAATCACCAAATAGAGAGAAGAAAGGTAAAGACACATCTTTGAGCAAACTTTCCTTGGATTGATTTGATAGGGTTTGGGTTTACAGCCACTCCATCAATGGAGGACAAATCTCAATCCAAGAGCACGAAATCAAATCAAAACTCTCTAGAACCCTAACCTCCACTAATCCTCTCCCTAAGCAAAACTAGGGTTTCAACAATAATGAAAGGGTTGAAGGGGGTGCAGCCACCTCCCTCCTCTATTTATAGTGGAGACTTAGACCTTCTAGAAGTTTAACTTAAATAGGCTCCCGTTAAGGCCCAACACAAACGGATCACACACGCACGCATTTTAAAGCGCCGTCTTCAACACCTCTTGACCTAAACCGCTTCTCTTTGCGTCGTCTTGCGCCGCGGATTGGCAAAAGGTCACCAAGGTGGTATTTGGTAAGATTACCAAAATACCCCTTCTCGGTCCTTCTCCGAAGACCGAGTCCATCTGCGCGAAGCACTTCGCTTGCTCCGCCACGTGTAGGTTGATCAACGGCTCTCTCCATGTCGACAAGTCTCTCCCATCCGGCTCCCACCGAAACCACCATGGCACTTGCACCGACTCCCGTGCCGCTTGATCAAACCAGTCGCACCGAACTGTCCGTTCGGTCATCCTTGTCTATTCTGCACCACACTTGAGTTCATTGACCTCACCCGGCATCGCCGATCGTTCGACCTCGCCTCCAAGCCTAGTCCTGATCATCCTCGCTGTTGACTGTCGTTGACCACCAAGCAACCTGCACAACAATAGACAAGCAAATCGAATCCGGGAATAAGTTTTCACGACTTGACCCACGTTAGTCAAAACATGCATCATGCAATACATATGCCATGAAACCAATGAACTTGACCTAACAAATTAACATCACCACGAAGTTGGTCGATGCATAAGTGGTAATCGGTCCGACCGCCGACGAGGCGGCGGACCGCCTCCGCCGGTCGGACCGCTCGCGTGAGCGGTCGTGCAGCCCTCACGGCGGCCGGACCGCCACAAGGGACTTAGCCGAATTTCAAGCCCTGAAATTCCGAAACCTTCTGGAAATTTAAAACGAATAGAACTTTTGCTTGAGGACTCCAAAAATTATGAGACCAAGTGCATTGGGATCCCCTCACTTGCCTACACCCTCTATTTTTGGCCCAGCCTGTTCTGACCAATTTTGGTCACGGCCGGTCCGACCGCCGCACATGGCCAGTCCGACCGATTTGGGACCGGTCGGACCGCCATGCTATGGCCGGTCGGACCGCCCCTGTCCAGAAAGCCTGAACTTTATCGCAAACCCTGTGAAACGACAAACCATAAATGCCATTGCCAATTGTCACATAATCCTAAGATCTGGAGCATATCCCCATGATATCCACGACAATCATTTTGACTTTCATAGGTACACTAGGAAGGGAGTCCCTGCTATGATTTCTTGGACGAACAGAATGTTCCCTTGGTTTCAGGGGTGGCTCCGTACCTTGGAGGATGTTGTCTAGGAGGATGCTCCCTACGGCCCCAGGATGTACGACGAGTACATCGAGTGGTACTCCAGTCGGACGATGCTTCGTTGCGTCAGGGTCGTGGACGACCCACCATGACACGAGGCCGTGACGTCCGACATGTTACCCACCTAGCCAAACTCCGCATTCCATTGTGTTGTACGTATTGAAAGGTATGTACATATTATTTTCTTCACAAGTTTTCTGTTCCTAACTTGTTAATTATGTGTACAAGTCAATCTATAGTGGGAGATGCACGAGTTGGCGACCTCCGTGCGTTATATGATGCTCGAGGATCGCTTCAGCATGACATTGCAGGAGATTAGAAGGTTCATGGACCAGTTCGTCAAGAAGACAAGGCAAGGCATCAAGCTGGTGTCCTACCGTAGGCTGAGGGAGGTGCAGGACCAACCTGTGCATCTACGCGGGGTGAGCCACATTGCTTCACGCCCCACGGCTCCTCACCGGACGTGGCGGGTAGGTCCTCGTGGCACCGTGCTGGGAGTACCCAGGCATAGTTCGCAGATCAGCATGAAACACTCACATCCGGTTGTTTTGTTCGAACTCCACTAGTTACTAACGATAATTTTATCTGGCAGGTCCTGAGTTCCACTCGTACACGAGGCACGAGTACTAGAGCCATCTGCTACCTTCGTGCGACGAGATATTACTATCTTGTTTGCATGCACAACATACTATTTCATCATTTTCGCCATGTTTACATGCATAACGTACTGTTTTACAACTCGTATACCCCTTTGGGAGGAGGAGCTAGTGTCGCATGAGGAGTCATGCTCCATGGACTTCAATTTCGACCAGGGTGGCAGTGGGCCTTCGCATGGAGAGAGCAGCCAGGTCTCCGTGGGGGCTTCACAGCTACACGGTGCGCCTGGAGTGAGCCAGCTGACGCAGCATCCTCTCGCGACACCCCCTCAGGCTATTTGTGCCGATAGGGTGCCTCGACTGCCTCAGCCATTGACCTACTCGTACCAGTGCCCACAACAGCCCGAACAAGTCCAGGAGCCAAACGTGGGGTACGCCCTAAGAGGGTCTGTGAGTAGATATTTGTTCTTGTAAATATCAATCATGTCGTGTAAACATAAATTTATATAGAACTTACATTATGCTAGTCTCTTGTTTTGGTACTATTTATTCTTATGTTGTGATACTATTTATTCTTGTGTCTACGGGGAACCACGTGAGGGAGTCAGCATTGCGATGCCCCACCTTTTCTAACCTTAAAGACTGCACCAGGTCATACCACACACTTCTACTTTTACAGACCGAGATGAAAACACACTGCGACACTACCTTTTTAGACCGAAAAGACCGCACTTTGCCACGTCACACCCACTTTTCAGACTGAAAAGACCGCACTCTGTCTCACCACACCCCCTTTACAAATCAAAAAGACCACACTCTTTCACACCACACGCCCTTCTAAAACCGAAAGGACCTTACCCTGTCACGCCACACGCTGTCACTTTTGCAGACCGAGTTGACAACACACTACGATGCTACCTTTTTAGACTAAAAAGGCCACACTCCGCCATGCCACCTTTTTAGATCAAGATGACAACACACTGCAGCGCTACCTTTGTAGACCAAAAATACCATACTCCGCCACGCCACCTTTTTAGACCGAAAATGCTCAGTATAAAAGGTGGGAGAAGAAAACTACATGAGAAGAGAGATAGAGGATAACACTATACCGCCACACCCAACATTTCACCAAAGCTTGGTTCACACAACTGAGAGGAGCGAAATGTCAGACTCGTTGGAGATCTTCTACAAGAAGATGTGGTGTGAGTGCCTTGCCAAGAGGGCTAAACCCCACTCGGATTGTTCTATGAAGGATGCGTCGGTACCACCAGAGTTTTCACATCCGCAATGTGTGTGCGAAGAACTGGCTAAAATAATCTAGTCCACACACCCGACGACGGTCGTCTGGGCGTACTACACATGCGGGAACATCCTCGTAAGCGAGTCTTGCACACACATGGATTTTTCACATCTTATGTTCCATTCCATAAATCTCTAACTACATCCGCCCATAATGGCAGCCAGAGATGCGATGCAACTTCTTTCAATGGATCGACGGCCCGGACATGCACGATACGGCGTTCATCGAACACAAATACATGTTGAACTATGCGATGCGAGCCGAGACTTTCAAATGCTGGAAACCTTACGTACCGACCCTACTAAAAAGGCATCGAAGGAGCCTAGGAAAGTAGGGTGGTGGTGGAGGATCCCCGAACAAGAAACTGAGTACGACCGGGCCGAACGACGACACACAAAAGGAAGGCTCCTGCTAGTGAGATCGGCGGCCATCCTAGCGCTCCCCATCGCCCGGGCGCAGTCCGGATCAAAGAGGTAAGTTATGTTCAGTATGCATCCTGATTCTTAATTTGGCCCTACATTGTACTATCCTAACGTCATTCAATCGTCCAGCCCGTCTCGCGGAACTTGGTTGACTTCAAGACTAACCACCGCCCAGGCATTCCAGAGATAAGGGGAAGGGACCAATGGGTCGCCAGGACTGACCAATTTCGTTCCAATCAACCTTTCTTTTAGATTCCAAAAGGGTGCACATGTATCATAGATGTATTTTGGTTTGTTGATTCGTGCATGTTGGCGTTTGTAATGTACGTAACCAAACCCAGCGCGCCATCTATTTTATAATTAAATTATAAAGTTTTTCAAACTTAAATATCTTTTCCAAATATTTGGACCATTAAATATTACGTAATCTTTTTTTCGAAGGAATCGATTCCACGAACAATACAATCATGACAGCAATGTGCACAGCAACCCTAAGCCTAAATATTTTGTTTCATTTTGCTTCGAATGGGTCTATTTGTGTTATTACGCTACCGAACTCAGGTTCCAAATTGCGCGGCCGATCTCACATTCTCTAGACATAAATTTACAAAAATAATAATTAAACATTGGACTCTGTCGCCAGGTCAATTAGCAACAGAGATGCTTTCTATAACATCCCAAAAGTTATCGAGTATAAAAATACATGATTTTTAAAAACTTTTCGTATGTTATCTATTGTCGTTTTATTTGCCTGCATTCTTGAGAATTATTTGAGCTGCATTTTCTCTTTTGCCAGCACAAATAGTGTAACACAGAAAACCCTAAACACGAAAATCCTAAAAACATAAACCCTAAATACCTGAACCCTAGAAATGAAGACCCTATTATAATAAATTATAAAAACAAAATAAACAGAATGTTTTGCTCCTTTAAATGTTATATGTAGGGTAAAACCGAATGGTCGAGAGCACGAAAATTCAAAACCTAATACTCTAAATATTCAAAAAGACCAAATAGAAATATTTAGCAAATATCAGGTTTTATCCATTATCACATGAAAAATTTCTTAGCAAAAATCAGACATTAGCGATCACCATACTTTTGTATTGCGTTTTTTCCTGGTCTTTTCTCTTTCCTTCGTACCGTTCATCTGGTCAAGCCCTTGAACTAACTCGTTGCAACCCGACCGCACCAGCGAACCATTCCTGGTTCTTTTCTCTCGCACACGCCCTTCTCTCTCTCTCCCTCCTTTGTTCCATCGCCGGCACTCATGCTGCCAACCACGTCGCCGCTCGCCCATGCAGCTGCCCCGGCGATCGCGCGCGCCTGCCTGCCCTGCCGCTTCCACACATCGCCCACGCGTCACTTGCTTACGACCGATGCTGGCGTGTGCCCTGCTGTTGCCTCTGCGTCGCCGCGCTACTGTGCCCTGCGCCCATGCCGTGCATCCGAGCGCACCGCCGAGCCCATACCTTACCTTTCCGATAAAATGGCATCCCGGGCCTCCTCATGGCCCTTCCTACCACACTCTTCCTTCCCTCTTCATCTCACCGTGAGAAAGCAAGCAAGAAAGGCGCAGCTTTGTTTCGGCCGCCGCGCACCGCTCGCCGTTCCGGCCAACCTGGGGCCCTTCTTCCCCAATTACTCGGGTCATATCGTGTTCCGGGAGCGAGGATTCAATCCCCTCACTTAATTTCTCTTTTCACCCACAGGAATGCTCCGGCGTCATGATCTTCTTCGCTTCCGGCCAAAAGCCTCCCTCCCGCCTCCGCAACTGCTCCGGTGAACTCCGCTTCAATTACCGCCGCCTAGAGCACCCCCTGTCCTTCCCCAAGTTACCCCAATCACCCGCCAGAGCTCTACCCCACCCGGCCGGCACCTCCACGAAAAGCCCTTCGCGCCGCCCTGGGCTTCCGCCGCCGGCCCAACCCAGTCGCCCTCGGCCCCCTCTGACCACTCCAGTAAGTTCTCCTTAACACCCTTGAGCTCATGCGCGCGCCATTTTATCCCCTCTTCCCCTCCGGCGCCGGCGCCCCTTTTCTCCCCCATGGCCGGCCACCGCGAGCCGCCCCCAGCCCGCCACCGACCACCTCTTGCTGTGCCTCCACTGCCCAAGAGTTCACCTCGGCATCTACAATCCACTTTGGCCGCCTCTGGCCACCGCCGTTGATCCCCTCGCCGCCGGCGAAGCACGCCCGAGCCGCCTCTGCCCTCTCTGTGTTTAGGTCAAGTGTTGTATCTAACTAGCAGAGCATGCAGTGTTATATGAGCAGCTGACTATTAAGACTTGCAGGTAAGGTAATTAATTAGATAGGTGGTTAGTTAAGAGCTGACTATAAGACTTGTAGATAAGGTGATTAATTAGATAGGTGGTTTGTTAAGTGGGTGATGCAAATAACAAGCTGCATTGTTAATCAAGGATTTAGGTAGATTATTGAAGTAGGTTTTAATTACCATATACTCCCTCTTAACCAAGTCAAATAGGATCTGTTAGTGGGCTAATTAGCTAGCAAGTATTCCAACAGCAAATGATATACCCAAATGAATTTAATCAAGAAATGATTAGAGCACTGCTATCATATAACTTGCAAAGACAAAACGATAATCATTATCTGAAAATATTAGTTAGTAATAGGAGATAGCAAGTTAGGCTATCAAAGTATGGCTAACAGATAGTGAGCATATAACAGTGGCCCAGTGACTAATTTAAAACATTACAAGATTAGCTAGTTTATAAATATGCAATCGATGGATTATACCTTCGGATAGTAACAGTATTGGATTTTCAATTTAGGGATTGCACTGTCCTGGAATAATAAAAAGAAAAGGAAGACCCATACAAGTTTTGTTAATTAGGCTACAATTACTATTTACACTTAAAGAGTGACATTAAACGACGTCCTCATGGAACATAAGATGATGTAATTATGAATAGGTGCATACACATATGGTCAAACGGCAGTAAACCCTGAACCATTGCCGTGTTAGTAAAGATAATAATATAGTCAAATAGTTAATGGGAGTAGTGAAGTGGTAGGTTAATAATCAAGTGTCATTAACTGATAGCTTACGACTAGGAGTACCCCAGATGGACTTAGGGTTGTATATCCTGATTTAGCAACGTCATGTCTAGGATTAATTTTAGTATATAGTAACCCTATTGCGAGTCATATGGGCTCACATAAACTTGGAGCAGTTCATTAGTAAATAGCAGATGG
The DNA here is from genome assembly GCA_036346395.1 of Hsuehochloa calcarea. Classification (NCBI taxonomy): domain Eukaryota; kingdom Viridiplantae; phylum Streptophyta; class Magnoliopsida; order Poales; family Poaceae; genus Hsuehochloa; species Hsuehochloa calcarea. Next base: position 11,956,173 of record CM070612.1, read on the forward strand.
GCCCTATGTAGCTAGACCTAAACTATAAAAGACCCAAATGAACAGTGGATCATACCAAGTGTTTAACCCAACAACTTTAGTTAAAAGATAAACCTATCATAATTACTAGGCGGTCACGAAGATTAGTAGTAACTATGTCACGACTTCGTGCTAGTCAATCGGAAGCCAATAGAGTAATCACTGAACAAGTAGTAGGTAGAAGAAAACACATAAGACTGTATGTAGTAGTAACCTACTTAGCTGTCATTAGACATTGGCGGATAGACATTGGCAGATGTTGTAGCTAGGGGACAACCAGTGTGCTAGGTTTACGTTAGTGTATGCTAAACCATAAGGTTGAACCTGGATAAGAGATGATCATGTAAACGGTGTCTAGGCGATCGCTTAACCCCATACCATTAGCTATTGTCTAGTAAAAGTTAGTTTTCTCAACAAAGATCAATATCAACTGGAGTAATAATATGTCTAGTACACCACCTATAATTAGGTCTTAATGGCAAATAGAGACTAAACTGCGAGACCAAGCCATGTGAGATCTCCTATTGGATAAATGATTAATGAACTAGGTTAATTACTCGCTAAACAAGAATTAGCAGCCAACGATACAACTAGTTAACTCACAGGGTTGATGTCTAGCCAATGTTGGGAAATTCTATCTAGCTTGTGGAATTTCTTTGATAAATATAAATCGATAAGATAAACTATTAAATGAGCTAGGCCCCATGTGTCGGTGAGATATATGTCTACCTAGAGTGAACTCGCACTTATGCATAGGTCTCACCTGATCATCATGGAACTTCCTCGGTAAATAGGAAGTAATAACTAAAAGAATCATTAGAGCAAATGGTATGCTCTCATGTGGATGGCAGAAGTTCATCTACCAAACATCATCATCTAGGCTCTAGCCATTATCCATTGCTACTCGCGCATGGTAGAAGTACAACTCTGTAAGATCGAGGTGGCCGACTAGAGGGGGGTGAATAGACGGTTTTAAAAAAACTTTATCGGGCTAAACCAATAAATAAATGCGGAAGCTAATAGCGAATTGGTTTTGCTCAAATAAAACCTAAATCAACTAGGCTCAACTAAGTGCACCGACAATATGAACACAATACAATACAATATGAGCAATCATACAAGGTATATAAGCAATTAAAGCAAGAATGTAAATTGCTCAAAGTAAAGCACGAGTAAACACAAGATGACACGATTATGTTTTACCGTGGTGTTCGGAGACTTGCCGGTCTCCCCTAATCCACGTTGAGGTAAGCCCAACCCGCGTTGGACCGGCTCCTCAAATGAGCACACACCTCCGAGGTAAGTCCAACACTTGGACCGGTTCCAAACCGAACCAACACCTCGCTCAACTATGGTTGCTCTTCCTCCACTCCGGAGATGGCGAGCACCAAACCACTCACAACCGTCGGGCCTTCTCACAAGCTTCTTGAGAAGGTCACCGAGCACGACGCCTCCACGCCGTCTAGGTGTCGGCAAACACCAAGAGTAACAAATCCAAACTTTCACTTGAACTAATCAAGTGTCAACGCCACGTGGATACACAATCCACTACCTAAGGCAACACATGCACTTAGGGTTTGCTCTCTAGTCTCACCAAGTGCAACACATGCACAAAAGAGAATAGAGACTTGCTCTTAGCTCAAAGAATGAGTGTATCACTTAACAATGGCACAGAGAACCTCTCCCAACCGCCAATGTGTCTATATATAGCCCACACACAAAAACTAGCCGTTGGGAGACAAATCCTAAAAATCAGACAATCGGAAGTTCCGCTGCAAAGGCGGAACTACCGCAGAGAGAGAAAAGGCACCGCAACGGCTATGTCGGACAAGAAACTAGCCGCTTGATTTTTAGTCTTGAACTACCGCCAACTACATATCGGAAGTTCGATTCTTGGAAGTTCCGCTCAACACATAGCGGAACTACCGCACATTGAATTTTGGCTAAGTCCCCAAAATGGTGCTTCTCGAAAAAACCAACCGCGGATTTGAGCAATCGATTAATCGAAGTACCGCGCGTTACACTCCGGAACTTCCGCACTCGGAAAATCGGCTAAGTCCCTAAACCGGCCGCTCTCTGGAAAAAACAAGCCGCGGAAAATCGGACAGTCCGGGGTGCGGAACTTCCGCCGTTAAACCGCCGGAACTTCCGATTTTCCGACAAAAATCGAAATGGCTTTTCAACAACTTCAATTGCAAAACTCATTTGCTAATTGACAAGCCATGCCAACAAGAGTCACAAGCAAGATTCCCAACAAGTTGCAAAACACATTTGCCAACATTTGGAATCATACCACAAGGAAAAAGGTACATGGACTTACACCATTTGCAAAACGCATTTGCAAACTTAAGTCACATGCTACAAGGGTTGAATGCATGAGCATCGGCTATTTGCAAAACACATTCGCAAATAATAGCTCCATGCATAGATGAGCTAGAGCAAATATAATGAGCTATCAACACATGACTAACTCAAACTACTAGTCAAGATCCTCTTAATAGTACGGCAAACCTATACTAGCAATCCGGTCTATCAACCAAACACCGAGACCGGTAAAGACTAGGAACACATCCTTAGCCCTAGCTAGTCATACCTTTGCCTTGCATCTTCTTGAAGATTGATGACGACATCAACACTTCAAGTCCGGTCCTTGACTTTGACAATCATCAACTCATGATGATTTCTTCACTTCGGGATCTTGTCTTGAACATCATCAACACATGATGATTTCTCCATCTCGAGTCTTCACATGCATCAACACATGATGCAATCCTTCACTTGACCTCCATCAACACATGATGGGTCTTCTCTTGTCTTGATGATCAACTCATGATCATCTCTTCTTGATAAGCATCAACTCATGATGCATCATTTACACTAAGCTCTTGACTTGATGATCAACTCATGATCATCCCAAGTCTTCATCATCCCGAACATAACCTATATATCCAACTCATGGAAAATGTTAGTTCCACAATGTGATCATCATTAATTACCACACCATACCATTAACTCATAATGGTGGGACAAGATACCTCAATCTTTCCCTCTTTGGTAATTGATGATAACCACTTAAATTCTCATAAATTTAATGATGATAAATGAGAGAACAATTGAGTATATAAACTACACAAGTTATATATACTCTGACATGAGTATACAAGAGCTACACAAGTTTTGTATACTCAAAGGTTTTGTTTCAACGTAAAGATCCTTAGTATATGTGGAAAATGGCATATGGATCAATACTAATGAAACCACAAAGTATAGGATAAAACTCCCCCTAAATGTGTGCATACACAAATGTGTAATGAGGTCATATACACATATTCAAGTTTAACTTAAGGTTGAGTTCAATCCTATATTTTGGATCCGAGAAATGCAACATTATATAAATTGAGATGTCGATTGCATACCTCGTTGTGTTTCACCTTTATATCCAAATGAGACTACACAAAGATAATACTTGATAAAAGAGTTAATCTCATATTTGGATTTGTCATTAATCACCAAAACAATCCATTAACTCATAATGGTGGGTCTAGATCTTTCAATCTCCCCCTTTTTGGTGATTGATGACAAATCCATTATCAATAACAACATTTGGATATTCATAGACATAAGATAAGAATTTAAACTAATGAACTATGTCTATGCATCATATGAGGTGAAACATAAAGCATTAAACAAAATGCATGTGAAAACATTCTCCCCCTTACACATCTAATGCATGCATTTTCCTCTTTTGGTATGTCTAAACAAATCAAACATCCAAATGAAGAATATTGATAAAAACATTCTCCCCCTTTTGGCATAAATCACCCAAAAACACAAGACAAATCTTAGCCAAAAGGAGTATTTGCAAATCAATACCACTTGCAAAAACAATGAGGTAGGTCACAAAAAGTATGAATTGAACTTATATGACCAAGGGGGAATTTTGTTCTCAAGATATGAGAGGAGAAACAAGGATAGGTTACATACCTATTGATCATCACATTCTCCCGTTGTAAATCAAAATATTTGAGAACCACTTGAAATGATAGTTGAAACATATTCAACTAACCTCCCCTTTGAAAAGAAATATAGATAACCTCTCTTTTTAACAATTTTTACAAACTATGTTGAGAGATCATAAAGAACAATGCTTGTGAGAGATTTCCATGAAAATTTTGACAGAATTTCTCTTGTAAAGAGGGACATCCACGACAGGAGATAAAAAGATATAATCAGCCACAAAAAAAATATTCATTTATAATCACATCTCATCCATATCTCATGCAAACATAGATCATGACATAAAAAACATGTTCTCACACAGACTACCAAAAGATAGCATAGCCACAATACGAGTCATACAGCCAGGTAGTCATAAGATATTACAATTTTTGCATACAAGGTCTAATGACCTAAATAGAACAAGCGGCTACTGCTCAGCAGGAGGGTCTTGAGGATGATCGACTGGAGGAGCAGCAGGAGGACCGCCAGGAGGAGAGCGAAAGCGACGCCGTCCAAAGTGAACAGGTGGAGGAAACTGTTCGGCAAATCTGGCTGAAAGCGCGTCAAGGCTGGCCGAGTGGGCGTCGAGCCTGGAAGTGGTCGCCTCCTGGAAAGCATCCAATCTGGCAAAGGTGGCTGCCTCAAACGTATCCAGTCTAGAAGTGGTCGCCTCCTGGAAGGTATCCTGGGATGCCCTCATCTCCAACAAGGTGGCATAAATCTGATCCATAGTGGCTATACCTTGTGGAGGAGCAGCAGCAGCAGCAGGAGGTGCAGCTTCAGGTACTTCTGCTGGAGCACGCCTAAGATTGGCAGGGATTGGAGGACCTTCTCTTGGTTTATAGGCTTTATGCGCTGAAGGTAAAGCTCCATTATATCCAGTTTGTTTAATGATCAAAGCCATAATGTAAGGTGCAAAGTTTATCCGTTTGACTCGATCATTCTTTGTTCCTGCTATCTCCCTTATAATAACATCCACAACATCAAACTTTCTTCCATGCATGATGCATTCCAATATATTCCAAACATGTCCTCTAATAGCATCATAATTCCCACTCTTTGGTAACATGGTATGGTTAATGATCCTATTTACCAAGTCCGAATAGGAAGAAGTCTGTGATCTTACCAGGACAAATCTTTGAGTGGTGTCATAAAATTCATCCAGCAGATGAGGGAGAACTGTTCCATCATAGATTTTCTCATATTCGCTTGACTGGATATTCAATGCATGTTCAAAAGCGGGCGCTTTGTGCAAGAATACCTCACAGTTCCTCGCATCCAGGTGGTGAGAAAAATCGGAGGAATGCATACTTGTGGCATAAAGCCGCTTGATGATCTCATCACTATAATTGCATTTTATTGCCACAAAGTTATGAATCCGGCTCATTGAAAGAGCTCAGATGTACCCTCATATCTGTCAAGTCCGTTGAGATAGGACCAATTGATGTACTTGTGATCAGCAAATGGTTTGGATGGTCCATAAAAGAGATCATAGACTTGTCTTTGAAACTTGGTATGAAAACGAGGGTCGTCGTAATTTCCTGGAAGTGAATATTGATCTTTATCCCGAAGAATAGTGTAGTCGTCTGATGTGAGTCCCTTAAGATCAATTTCCATTTCTTCCGGTTCACCTAACTCCTCATCAGATTCATATTCAGATTCTTCTCCTGATGCACTTTCTTCTGAATTTTCAGATTCTTCCTCATTTCTTGAAGAAGATGCGCCAGCATCTGAATAGTGCTTCGGGACTGACATCTTCATCCTCGGCATCTTCAAAAACAACAATGGATGAAGTGTCAAAGATTGAATCAAAAGAAAATGAAATTCTCAGGTTCTGTCAGGACAATCGGAAGCTCATAAGTTTAACGCGGAACTACCGCTAGCGGAAGTTCCGCGCTCTTAAAATCGGAAGTTCCGATTTTCTTGGGCCGACTCTAGGGCAAAGATAAATTTTGATTTTTCAGTATTTTGATGGTTTGAGTCCATGGAATCGATGCATAAACATCATACAATACTGAATCAACTAATTTGCCCAAGAATCTACCACAGATTTCATCGACATTTCATTTTCCCCCAAAAACTCAACCTAGGGTTCATGAGAGGTAAAAATCCAAGAAAGGAATTGGAAATACCTTGAGAGAATGGGTGATTGAACCCTGGGGAAGCAATAGATCGGTCGAGATTTGAAGAAAAACCAAGATCAATCAAAGCTTTTGGTGGAGACTTGGAGAGAAGAGAGGGGCTCGGGAGAGAAGAGATCATACCGGAGGAGAGAGATAAACGGAGGAACCGCAGTGCATAAAAGTCTCTCAGCTACCGGAAAGCGGAAGTTCCGCATTTCAAAGGCGGAAGTTCCGGACAACGGAAGTTCCGCACCTGGAGTACCGGAAGCTCCGATTTTCCTGACGCTTCGGAAGAGAGCGAAACGGAAGCTCCAAGAATCAACAGCGGAAGTTCGGAAAAGCGGAAGTTCCGCACCTAGAAGGCGGAAGTTCGATTATCCCGACACTTCAGAAAGATCTTGGAATTTGATTTTTATGCAAATGATCCCTAGTTTTGCACTCAAATAAGTATCATTCAGGATCATTGTACATTAAAAGACTAATGTCTATCCAAGAAAATAATTTTTATGAATTAAGTTTTGATTTTGCAAATGAAGCCTCATTTTCATGAAATTTATCAAAACAACTCAAAGAAAACATTTTGTTGATTTTAAAGCATCCAATTTTGTGTATGAGTCATAAATACCATTTTGAACCTTTTCATGTGAATAATTTTGGTCCATATGGAAAAACTCACTTAAGTGCTAGAAAGTGACCACTTAGGTCAAAGTAGGATTTTGGACGAATTTCAAAATCAAATAACCTTTTCTAGGTTGGTCTTTTGGAAATTCTTTGAATACCAAAAATGTTTAGAATAACCAACTCTAGGATTTTTCTTTTGTCAAGATTTTCAAATTCCTTTTAGAATAGATTTTACACAAAAATCTAGTTTATGTCAAAAACAAGATACCATAATGTAAGATTTTGGACATAAACTTATTTTCACTTAAAATAGGTTTTTCTAAAGCCAAAACCTTTGGTAAATCTTTGAAAAGCATTTGTATACCTTTTGCAACTAGTTTTTCAAAGAATTACTAATAATTATGAAATTTTTGACTTTTGGCTAAAAGGCTCATTTTTGAAAAACAATACTAGCACTTAATCAATTTGGGCACACTTAGGGATGTGATATACATGACTATGATTTAGCACTCCCCCTTAATGTGCCACTCCAACTTGCTCAAGATATGAATAATGAACATTGAGAACATAGAGCAAGAACACCCCTTTTAATAAGATTTTCATGAAATGCAACCTACACAAGGTATAAAGGGGCTAGATACTTCAATGTAAATACTTGTTACCGAGATGGCATTGGTTCTTGATGTGAAACGATTATCCTCAAACTTGGCTCCAATTTGATATATGATGACATCCATCTTTATATGAATAAGCCAAGTCTCCAATGACTCTCCAAGTACCTATTAAGCATTTAAGCGCATTTTGGTACCCAAAACTAGGTTGGGTCCACGAATGTTAGTCACAATAGATTTGGGCACCCAAATGGCCCTAGCATTAGTTTTATGTGTACTAACTATTCTAGCAAACACATTGCCATTAATATCCTTCCTAAGCAAATATTGATCATTATAAATAATGGGCTTAGGAGTGATACCTTTGGGACAATCCTTACTCATATGTCCCTTTTCCTAAGAATTGTAGCAAGTTCGAAGTTTGTATTCGTCTTTTACCTTCTTTACTTGCTCCTTGCCGGTTTGCCTCTTCTTTGATGACAATTTCTTGTCGTTCACTTTGTTTGGGCACACGGAGGCGAAGTGGCCCTTTCCATTGCATCCATGGCACTTGACATTCTTCGTGTGTCTTGCATTGTGCCTTGTCTTGCTATTTTCCTTTTTCTTAGGAGTGAAGCCGATTCCATTCTTATCTTGCAAGCGCCTTTGCTTGCTCAATATATCGTCAAGAGTGGCCTTCCCTTTTAGGCCTCTTTCCAAGTCATTCTTTAATTTGTTGACTTGGGCCTTGAGCTCTTTGTTTTCCTCTACAATGTTAGTCTTGCAAGATATCGAGGAAATAGGAGTATCCATTTTAGAGCAACAAGGCATATCAATTAAATCATCACAAGAGGTGGATATGCTAACTTTAGATGAAATGCAAGATGTAGGAACTATGCATGGCATATCATCTAATAACTTGCATGTAATGCCTATATCCACCTTGGACTTATTAAGATCCTTGAGAAGGAGAGTCTCATGAGCTTCTTTTAGCTCTTCATAAGAATCCTTGAGAGAAAGAAATTCTTTCTTCAAGACTTTGAATTTTGACTTCTCCTTGCCAAGATATTCATTTAAGTCTTCTAACATTTCCATCAACTCATCATAGGTGGGTTCTTCATTTTCGTTTACCTCATCATTACCTTTAGCCATGAAGCATTGAGTTGATGTGGAGGGAGTTTTGGACTCATCATTATCGGAGCTAGAAGTTGAACATTCTTCTTCCGATGTCCACTCCTGTGTGCAATCATCACTAGTAGGTGTGGATATTTCATATTTATCTTGAAAATGTGTCCACATAGCATGAGCGCTCTCAAGATTGCACACTTCATCAAACATCTCTACACTCAAAGCACTAAATAAACCGTTAATTGCTTGAGCGTCGAGATGTAAGCTTTTCTCTTCCTCAATTGTTGGAGCAAGATGATCCAATGGAGGAGAAAAGCCAACATCTACAATCCGCCATATTTTTGGACTCATGGCCCTAAAATAACAAGACATGCGGATTTTCCAATGAGCATAATTTGTGCCATCAAATAGAGGTGCTTCACCTAGGTGCACTAAATCTCTAGTTGCCATCCTTTACTCTCTAGACGGTTAAGTCTAAAAAATGAGAGACCAAGCTCTGATACCACTTGTAAGATCGAGGTGGCCGACTAGAGGGGGGTGAATAGGCGGTTTTAAAAAAACTTTATCGGGCTAAACCAATAAATAAATGCGGAAGCTAATAGCGAATTGGTTTTGCTCAAATAAAACCTAAATCAACTAGGCTCAACTAAGTGCACCGACAATATGAACACAATACAATACAATATGAGCAATCATACAAGGTATATAAGCAATTAAAGCAAGAATGTAAATTGCTCAAAGTAAAGCACGAGTAAACACAAGATGACACGATTATGTTTTACCGTGGTGTTCGGAGACTTGCCGGTCTCCCCTAATCCACGTTGAGGTAAGCCCAACCCGCGTTGGACCGGCTCCTCAAATGAGCACACACCTCCGAGGTAAGTCCAACACTTGGACCGGTTCCAAACCGAACCAACACCTCGCTCAACTATGGTTGCTCTTCCTCCACTCCGGAGATGGCGAGCACCAAACCACTCACAACCGTCGGGCCTTCTCACAAGCTTCTTGAGAAGGTCACCGAGCACGACGCCTCCACGCCGTCTAGGTGTCGGCAAACACCAAGAGTAACAAATCCAAACTTTCACTTGAACTAATCAAGTGTCAACGCTCACGTGGATACACAATCCACTACCTAAGGCAACACATGCACTTAGGGTTTGCTCTCTAGTCTCACCAAGTGCAACACATGCACAAAAGAGAATAGAGACTTGCTCTTAGCTCAAAGAATGAGTGTATCACTTAACAATGGCACCAGCAACCTCTCCCAACCGGCCAATGTGTCTATATATAGCCCACACACAAAAACTAGCCGTTGGGAGACAAATCCCTGAAAAATCAGGACAATCGGAAGTTCCGCCGTGCAAAGGCCGGAACTACCGCAGGAGAGAGAAAAGGCACCGCAACGGCTATGTCAGACGAGAAACTAGCCGTTTGATTTTTAGTGCGGAACTACCGCCAACTACATATCGGAAGTTCCGATTCTTCGGAAGTTCCGCTCAACACATAGCGGAACTACCGCACATTGAATTTTGGCTAAGTCCCCAAAATGGTGCTTCTCTGAAAAAACCAACCGCGGATTTGAACAGCCGATTAATCGGAAGTACCGCGCGTTACACTCCGGAACTTCCGCACTCGGAAAATCGGCTAAGTCCCTAAACCGGCCGCTCTCTGGAAAAAACAAGCCGCGGAAAATCGGACAGTCCGGGGTGCGGAACTTCCGCCGTTAAACCGCCGGAACTTCCGATTTTCCTGACAGAAATCAGAAATGGCTTTTTCAACAACTTCAATTGCAAAACTCATTTGCTAATTGACAAGCCATGCCAACAAGAGTCACAAGCAAGATTCCCAACAAGTTGCAAAACACATTTGCCAACATTTGGAATCATACCACAAGGAAAAAGGTACATGGACTTACACCATTTGCAAAACGCATTTGCAAACTTAAGTCACATGCTACAAGGGTTGAATGCATGAGCATCGGCTATTTGCAAAACACATTCGCAAATAATAGCTCCATGCATAGATGAGCTAGAGCAAATATAATGAGCTATCAACACATGACTAACTCAAACTACTAGTCAAGATCCCTCTTAATAGTACGGCAAACCTATACTAGCAATCCGGTCTATCAACCAAACACCGAGACCGGTAAAAGACTAGGAACACATCCTTAGCCCTAGCTAGTCATACCTTTGCCTTGCATCTTCTTGAAGATTGATGACGACATCAACACTTCAAGTCCGGTCCTTGACTTTGACAATCATCAACTCATGATGATTTCTTCACTTCGGATCTTGTCTTGAACATCATCAACACATGATGATTTCTCCATCTCGAGTCTTCACATGCATCAACACATGATGCAATCCTTCACTTGACCTCCATCAACACATGATGGGTCTTCTCTTGTCTTGATGATCAACTCATGATCATCTCTTCTTGATAAGCATCAACTCATGATGCATCATTTACACCAAGCTCTTGACTTGATGATCAACTCATGATCATCCCAAGTCTTCATCATCCTGGAACATAACCTATATATCCAACTCATGGAAAATGTTAGTTCCACAATGTGATCATCATTAATTACCACACCATACCATTAACTCATAATGGTGGGACAAGATACCTCAATCTTTCCCTCTTTGGTAATTGATGATAACCACTTAAATTCTCATAAATTTAATGATGATAAATGAGAGAACAATTGAGTATATAAACTACACAAGTTATATATACTCTGACATGAGTATACAAGAGCTACACAAGTTTTGTATACTCAAAGGTTTTGTTTCAACGTAAAGATCCTTAGTATATGCGGAAAATGGCATATGGATCAATACTAATGAAACCACAAAGTATAGGATAAAACTCCCCCTAAATGTGTGCATACACAAATGTGTAATGAGGTCATATGCACATATTCAAGTTTAACTTAAGGTTGAGTTCAATCCTATATTTTGGATCCGAGAAATGCAACATTATATAAATTGAGATGTCGATTGCATACCTCGTTGTGTTTCACCTTTATATCCAAATGAGACTACACAAAGATAATACTTGATAAAAGAGTTAGTCTCATATTTGGATTTGTCATTAATCACCAAAACAATCCATTAACTCATAATGGTGGGTCTAGATCTTTCAAACTCATGGTCCAAAGGTGGATCACAGGATCATACCAAATTGGGTGATCTCTCCTATCTAGGTAACCATTGAGGAATGTTCCTACGGACATTCTCTCTCCCCATTAGATTCATCTATTTCGTTTGCAGTATTTCCTTCATCCACTTCCTTGGATATACTTTTTTTGCAGTATTTTCTTCATCAACTCCAGATGAGTATATTTTGGTCTCATCTGAAGTACTTCCTTCTTGCAAGATGTTATTATATATGTTTACTTTCATTCAAAGTATTTCCTTTTGTTTGAATGTATTTGGATTTATTGCATTTTATTTGAATGATTTCGGACATTCTTAGGTTCGATCGTATTCTGCGTAGTTAGAATATGAAGATATAATAGAACAACAATCCCAACAAGGATGATGCCGGGATCAAGATTTTCAGAGCATTGAACAGGATTATTATCAGCATATTGAGTGTGATTGTTATCAAAACGTCAAGCAAAGTGAATATCAAAATATTGAACCTTATCAGAATATTTTGATCAAGGCGATTATCAGAACATCGAGCAAGGCGAGTCAATACTTTGATTATATTACACCTACTTTTGCAATTATATTATTTTAAAATATGAAATTGTATTGCTATGATTTATACAACTATATTGGTTTAGCTCATAGTTAATATCTTAATAATAATTGTGTATAAACTTTCAAACCTTTAAATTGTACACTATTCTTGTCACCATAGAGTTAATGATTTACGTACTAGTTAATTAGTCTGTATCTAACTGTCATGCTTAGCCTTGCTTAGATACATTGTCATTCGGGCAGTAAATTGCACGACATCACTTAACCTTTTGAAAATGAAATTGGGGCAGTCGAGGCTGGAGCCTGACTGGCATGTTAGACTAAAAGTAATTTTAAAAACAAAAGAAAACCCAAAAACAGATGTCGACTCGAGTGGGTGGAAAGAATGGGCTGTGCCGGGTGCACAAGAGAAAGTAGGTATGCGGATGTATCGCCTCAGTCAATTAAGGACCGAATCTTGTGATAACCTTTCATGTAAAAACAATGCAACCACAAATCTATAATGGTTACGACCTGGCCAACTAATTTGTCCGTCGCCTCGCAACTTCACTATTGGTGGATGTGTGGAGTGAATTAAGGGTAAGGGAGTCATCGATTCGCACGGCGCAAATGGGAGACCTCCTGTGGGCGAGATCCAAGGAGGTGATATCTAGCGACGTGGAGTTGCGTAGAGGTCGGACATTGTAAAGACCTTGTGATAATCATCTTAGTCGCACATCTATAAAAGTGTGTTAAACAGACAACATAAGTTGATTATCTTTTGTAGGTAAAGTGTACAAACTCTGTAGAGTAAGAAAACTATTTAGATAATCGTGTTCACGGTTAAGAGCGATGCTGAGAACTTGCTTGATTTAGCTTTTATTTTTATAAAATAATTATGGGCGGAATGAAAAGCTGGGGTGGGACCCCAGAGATATGAGATGGCCTGGTCGGGGACCAGTGATAAGTATGAGATATGACTCGAGAAAGAGGGTATAGGATGTGGGACCTCCACTAGTACTTTACAAATAAAAAAATCAGTTTATGAACTTGTGTTGGTTAAAAATGCCAAGTCTCAGGAATTTATTATCACATAAATTAATTCAAAACTGGCTTTGTGCAACTAAAAGAACCATAAACCACCCTTGATTAGCCTTGCATATATAATAATTGCATTGTGTGTTGGCTCGCGAGTACTGTTGTATACTCATGCTCGCTATTTATATTCTTTTAGTTAGTAAGCATAAAAGAAGGTTGCATGGACAATTATGAGTATTGATAAAGGTCGAAGATCAAGAAGGTCAAGAACTAGGTCGCGAGCACCTAGTCGATTGCCTGTGAGTATATTGTTAGAGATTCCATGTGTTATATTGTTACTCTGCTTCTGCTGTTGATTCTTTAAAGATATTTAGCCTGGACGACTATTATGCAAGTCAAACACCACAAGGTATATTTATGTGTTGTTTATTATTATGCAATAGCCTTACATTTTAATGATATGTGTTGATATCAAAAGATGTAACTGTGGGCACCAGCTACTGATCCAGTGACTGGTGCTGTGAACACAGAGTATTCCATATTGCACATTTGGGGTCCGACACTGTTGCTGGTTCAATTGGCAACAGGGAGTCCCTGTTGCTAATTGAACTGGCGAAATTGTTCTGTCGCTAGTTAAATTGGCGATATAAACCTCGTCGCACTGTTCTAATTGCCGATAAGGTTCCTATGGCCAGGTGGAATGGCGATAGGAGTCTGACTCCATTCCAAACGGTGACATGCACTTATTTTTGTAAAACAAAATCAATTTTTTTTGTAATTATCTTATAAATTAATATTATTTAATTTTTTTTTTGAAATTTTTACGCTTTAAACGAGGTTTACAGGAGAAAAAAAATATCAAAGCACTATAGTTAAACAAATATAGAGGGTATTTTTATGCTGTCTAGACTAGATGGACAGACATCCCCAAGTCATTTTCTAATGTGATGCCCTAGCTCGAGGTGAAAATGGATACAATATGGACGGATATGGCTTTATACATATCTTTTTTTTCCCAGATGCGGATACAAATACACTGGATACGAATACAAATAATGTCAAATAAGAAACAGAGTGAATACAAATCAAAACGAATACGACCACGATATTTTTGAGAACATAAAACCCCCGTAAATTGTACGCCAAAAATTAACAGAAATACATAACTAGTTTATTTGATCGAAATATTCATGAATTGTTCATATTTTCAGTAACCACGCGTAACATTGGCACTTGCTAGCTACATTAATAGTTCATCACACGCTCACACTTAGTTCATCATAAACATAACACTTTAGTTCATCATAAACATAACACTTAGTTTATAACACTTAACTCATCAAATATCACATATTCATACTTAGTTCACACATAGATAAAACTTAGTTCATGTTGCACCATGTCTCAAAAAATGCTTAGCACTTAGTCAGGAATGTCGGTATCAATACCAGTTTCACTAGTCAAATCAATTTCATTCCTTGGCACCAATGCACCGGCAGCTGGATCAAAAAAACACTTATAGCAGTAGTAGGTGGTTGTGGCACTAGCAAAGCTACATATGTATTGCTTACAGTTGTACTGCTACATGCACTTACAGATTCAATCGCAAATCTAGCACATGACAGTGGAGGCAATACATAAGAAATCAATGAGGCATGTACAAACTACAAACTACAAAGAAAATTTGAATGAACTTACCACTACTCACTATTACTACTGTAAAAATTGATAGAGTATGTGGAGAAATCAATTTGCTCGAAGCAAATTTGAAGAAGATTGTAAGGGGAGATGTGGCGCTTACTTCGGCGACAGCCGGTAGGCTCTCGTAGGGTAGGCAGAGGGCGGCGCCGGCTTAGCAGAGCAAGGAGTGGGCGTAGGGCGGTGTCAGGAGCAGGGCATCGGCGTTGGCATCGGTGGGCGGAGCAAGGCGTCAACGTCGATGTCGACGAGTAGGGCGGGCAAAGCAAGGCGTCAATGTCGATGCCGACGAGCAGGACGGGAACATGATCATGCTGGACTCGGGCTACGACCGCACAACAGTCGTCGCACTACCGCTGGCAGATGCACGCGCAGGACACCAGTCATCACATCCTTCCGTGCCGGGCACCGCTTGCCGCCAGATGTCTCCACACGCCACACCACCTCCACGACCAGCTCCGGCAACAGTCGTGCCCACATGTCCACCCCCTCTTTCATGTCCACCACCTCCCCCTCCATGGGCCCCGAGCGTGGAGGGTGGGTGGGCGGGTGACTAGGCATGGCGGAGGGCGAGGAGGGCGCGGGCGTGGTGGCAGCAGAAGAGGAGCTGGCATGGAGGGTGCGGACCCGAGGGCGAGGGTGGATGTCGTGGAGGGCCTGGAGGGCGCGAGGGCGGGGGCAGTAGCAGCAGAGGAAGAAGAGGAGCGAGCGAGGGGATTAGGTTTCTGTGGGCTTTGGGGCACGAGGAGTGGTCGAGTGCGTTGGGCCGTCTAGAGACGGGCCCATGGGATGGGAGGAAGAGTGGGGGAGGCTGGGTCTCGGGCTGAACCACTATGTATCTTTTTATTGGGTCTGTATAACGAAAAATTTACACTTATTTTTTTTGGCGGCTTGAGGCCAGATCCTTCCTGAATTAACTTGTAGCAAAGCACGTGCGATATACTAGTATTCTCATTAATTGTCAAGCTAAAAAAATAATATACATAAAGGAAGATTTGAGAACAAAATGAAACAAGTATGGTGTCGTGCATTTCAAACTTGGAAAATACGTGGCAAAATTTACTGAGAATATTCGTATGTCTTCCATGGGATGTGCCAATAATCCACATAAGAATACTTATCTTACGGAGGGTAAAAATGGAAAATAAAGTCATTGTTTTACAATCCTGTGGACTGGGCACTGTTTTGGATATTATTATGGATCGGAAATGACACATCAGACAGGGTTGGTCCAGCACATGCATGGGGAAGGCGAGCGCGATCCCAGCAACAAGGGATGCAGCAATTGCGTGCCGCCACGTGTCCTCTAAATCCCGACAGTCCGCATCCGGTCCCCAGAAATTCTGGACTCACCAGGCGGTGAGACGAAGCCGTCTCTAGTATCACGCAGTCTGCTCGGTGACGCAACACGCCGCCCAGCTTCAGGTGGGCTCGTCGAGTCCCACAATCCGCGTACTGTGTGTGATTAAGAAGCATAAGAAGAGAGTTAAGACAAACCCTTGTGTGTTATTAAACACTAGTGTCGATCTCGAAGTAATAATCTTAGATTTTACGTGTATTTAACACTAGTCCAGAAACAACTAGTATACACAGTGTAAACAGGATATCATCATATCTTGCACAATTTTATTGACACAAGTACCGAAGTTTTGTTCACAAGCCAACATTAAAAATTAAACAACGGAAGACGAAGTAGAAGTAGTAGTAGGGCTCAGCAGATCTGTCACAAGCAATTAATTGGAGCAGCAACCTAGTCAGCGAAATCCTCACCGATGGCAAAGTTCTCCTCCTTTGAATAACAATTTATTAAGCAAGTGTGGGTATAAAATGTACTTAGCAAGTTACACCTATAACATAGTTAATGTATGCATGTATATTAACAAAGGAATGCTTACTATAGTTGTTTGTGCATTAAAATAATATTTAGCATTTTTTAATACCATAAGTAAGTTCGAAGGTATGTCTTATACAATATTGTAATCTTTTGATACAGTGAAAAACTGATGCAAAATAAACCTCCTAACACCAACTACACTTTTGGCGAAGGATAAACCTCCAAACACCATTTTATCCAAGGCTAACCACCCAAGTTTTCTGCATGGATTACACATTCCATAAATTATTTTTTTGACAAAATATTTTAAAAATCCAAAGTCCAATCCACACAAGGCTTTACTAAGCATGTTCATGACCGTGAGCACGTCTATTCGAATAGTTTTTACACTCTAGAGAGGTTGTACAACTTTACCCACAAGATACAATCAACTTATACTGCCCGCCCGCGCACACTCAACATGATAGAGTGCGACTAAGATGATTGTAATAAGACCTTTATAATGCGTCATCCCAAAACGGTCACGTACACTAAGGTTTCACCGTCGAAGGGTTAAACCACCCAATCAGAAGCCTCCTCTTGCGCCGCGTGGGAACAACTATCTAACCAACATCCACATTCAACCGAATGGCACAACAATCATTGGAAAACTGCAAATTAGTTGGTCACGTCTGTCCCAAACCAAACTTGTAGTAGTACAAAGGGACCTTACAATCAGTAGCTCACTGCACCTACCTAATAACCACTCCCCCTATTCGAAACTGGTTTTTATTTTATTTTTGTAATTCATTTATAAACTTCTATGGCACACCAATACTAAGGACACATTTCATACTAAAAGAATTTTTGGCTTGATAAATTCCCAAGTCATCCTAAATTAAGTTCTAAGCATGGCCAAGCAAATTTTCTACAAAGGATCTAGTCAATACTATACTAACTAGAGTTTCATATATGGTGACGAGGTGTGATGAATTCAATGTAAAAAATAGGCTATACACAAGCGTTGGGATTCGGCTACAATTTAAAAACATGAATGTTAAAGCACGCTGAATAAAAGTATGCATGCATAATAATTTTAAAAATAATATACATAATTTGAAATACTAGGATAAACAGGATCAATATGTAACTTGACTTACCCCAAAGAATTGATGCTCTTGGTCGATGCAGTATTCTGGCTCTTCGGGCAGGTCGTAATCTATACATGAAGAAAAACAAAATTCAAATAAACTCCAAAATTTATAATATTAGGAAAACTCACAGTTAATATTTTTTATATAAATTTAGAAAGAAAAACTAGCTTAGACGGAGTTCAAACGAGAGAGAACGGGCCTCCGAAAGATTAAATTTAGAGAAGAGAGAAAAATACTATTAACCTATTTTCGAGATTTTTGGTTTTCTTTATAAAGGAAATTCTACATTATTGCACAAGCATGATGTCAACAAAGATTTTTGAATTTAAAGTGGGTTATTTTTCTAAAGGAATGAGTCGACAAATATAGACTGGGTCCACAGGATTGACCTTGGTCCATGGTGGACCAGGCACATAGGTTACTAGATCCGGCCACGCATCCACACACGCAAGCACTAATTGGCCTTTGGTGGTTGACACGGCGGCGAGGTGGCACACATGTGGCATCCACGCGGCTCACCGACGGCAACGACACACGAGACTGTATGGTCGTTGATATTCTACGGCACGACGGAGGACAACGAGATGCGCAAAAGGAAAACAGGAAGATGGGGAGTGGAGTCACCTCACGCGGGTGACTAGAGGTGGACGGAGATGACCGGCGGTGAGGAAGAAGTGGCGATGAGGCTTCGAGTTATGGTGGGGAGGGCTACTCAGGGGGGTCTCGGGTGAAGATGTGGTGCGCACTGGGTAGAACGTGATGTGGCGATGCTTCTAGTGTGGATGACGATGGTGAAGCTCCTCGGACTCCGGCGTGAAAGACGAGTTCGATTCTGATGAGGGCTGTGAGAATCACCAAAATTATTGAGGGAGCAAGATCAAGGTGGTCGGAACACATTGTGACACCCAGTTTTGGTGGAGACTCACATGACAGCAGAATGGAGATGGTGCGCGGTGACCGGGCTAGGGGAAGATGACTGTGTCGCGGCGAAGAGAGAGGGAGCTCGGAACTGTGCTTGCTACAGGATGGAATGCGGGGAGAGGCAGTCTCGGGGCTTCTTTTATAGGTGCGAGAGAGGGCATAGAGGGGCAGGCGACCATTACTCACTATATATGGCGGTGGCGCAAGAGCGGTGTAAAAGCAATGAATGTCTATGGAGTCGACTGGAATAAAACAAGAGGGAGTGGATTCTTGAATGGTATCAAATGCACATGAATCGGGGGGGAGAAACAACCTCTTTGGTAAGTTCCAAGGCACAACAATGGCGGCGGCAAGGGAGGCAAGGGGATGACCCTGATAGGTGGGCCTGGGTGTTAGCGAGAGGGAGAGAAGAAGAGAAGCGTCGTCGGGTTGGGCCGAGTGGGCTGGCTCGGGCGGAAGAGAGAAGGAAGAAAGAAAGAGAAGAGAGAGAGAGAGAGAGAGGAGTGGGCTGGGCTAGAAAAAGAAGGAAACAACGAAGGGAGAGAGTATTTCGGCCCAGCAAGAATTAAGGACATTAAATTGATTTTTTTTATTTTGGAAAATACTTGAAAATCCAACAGATTTTTTTATTTTGGAAATTTTTTATTTTGGAAAATACTTGAAAATCCAACAGGCTTTCAGAAAATACCAAATAAAGTTTAAAAAATATTGGGAGAATTCACAAAAATTTCCTAAGACATGTTGAGCTCAAGAAAATTATTTTCAACTTAAAGTTGGTTTTTATTTTACATAAAATTAGTTTTAATTTCAGGGAAAAAGGATAAACCATTTTTAAATCCAGAAAAATTAAGAAAACAATACTTTGAATAGTTTTACTCCAGAAATAAAAACTTAGGATGTTACACAATGGTTTTGTTTTTCCCAGGAGTAATTATGATTTGTTCATTCGGGAATTCTTATCACCACTAAAATATATTGGGAAAAAATGATGTAGTTTTCATGTCCGTCTCTGCGGTTGGTTGCGAGGAGATTCCATTTGAAATTTGCAAGGAGCACAAAAAAAAATAATATTGGAGCAAGAATAGTCAATTTCCATTCAATAATGGACTTTTGTTGTGAGGACTAATGATGATATATTTGTTTATTTAAGAATTGAGATGATACCTTCTAGAAAAAATCGAATATTCTCGGGCTCTTAGTAGTTGGTTGCAGAGATATTTCACCTGGCGGAGACACAAAATTCGATCGGTCTAGGGGTTTTCGTTTCAAGATTAATGATAAGTTGATTACAATATTGTTTGCAGAATTGCACTCTAAAAGCAACCTTGACAAGGTGCCACTTGCTACTACAGCTTTGGTGTGTGTTTCTAAATCACAGTTCGATGTTATTTGTCATGAGGGTGTTGTTTTATTACAAGAAAGAATAAAAGAGAAAGGAGTAGCCAAGAGGGAGTGCGGAGTGACAGGCTATGGGGGAGAAATACACATTTGTGTGCACAATTTGGGGTGACTGTAGTTCTAGCCATGGAGGGAGAGGAACAAAATTGTCTACTAGTACTTGTGTGCTAAGGTCGATGGTGCGCCAAAATATTAACCGATATGGTTGTGGGAATTGTTTGAGTTGTGGAATTAACAACGTGGTACGCAAATTGTGTGGGCCAGGCCAAGTGCAACATGATGCAATGCATACGCATGGGAGTGTGGAACATGCCAGGAGTCCTGAAGCATGTTGGTATAAGAAATCAATGCATGCAACCAAGGGGGAAGGAAATAAATCAATGCATTCTACTGAGCGTGGAACATGGGACTTGCATGCATGCAGGAGCACTAAAAGGAAGGAGGTGGTTTTGGTGCATGCATGTGGGGGCTGTGCAACAAAAAAGGAAGGGAAACGGGGAATTAAGCCAAGAAAGGAAGGGATAAATCATGCAAGTTCTCTTCCAACTTCAGTTCGGATTGGAGATATCCTGATCTGAATTACTTGTGGAATCTTTTGTTAAGTTAGTTTGGTTATTTAGAGTCCTTTGTGCTTCCTATTTTTGCTTTTGGAGTCCGAGTCCATGTTGGGTTCGACCAGGTAGTCATGCGCAGGACCAGAGCCTCCCATGGATGGACTTGGGGGGTTATAAAAGCTAAGGGTCGGCTCCCCATGTTTCTTAGATGAGATTAGTTTTATTTTGAGTTGGATAAACCAGAAAATCACTATAGTTTTGGCAGCCATTGCTGGCAAGTGTTCTTGAGGGATTCTTCAAGGGTTCTTCTTCGAGCATGTGGGATTCGGCTCTGGTGTTGATTCTCATCTATTGGATCAATCGATTTTATCTTTCTCGTTCGTGTACTATAGTGTATGTGGGTTGAGGATTCTATCTAAGGTTTCGGCCGCATGAGTGTTACTGCACTTTTGTTGTACCTTGAAAGTTCGAGCCAAAACAACAAAATCTCGCTAGTTTGCTAATTGGATCCTCATCAGGTGGTATTAGAGCTTCAACAAGAGATTCGATCCATATCAGTTGCTATGAGAGCTTTCGTTGCTAGTTGGTGGAGGAAGATGATGATGATGCCAGATGATACACGTGTGTTGAGGCTACTAGCGCGCATCTTGCCGCTCTTCACCGGGAGCACTCTGGAGGATTACAACAAGTGGGTGGAAGATCTGGAAGACTTTTTCCAGTGCTAGAACCTCTCTTTTAACAAGAAGATGAGACTATCCAAGATGGCGCTGATTAGTGACGCGCTATGATGGTGGATTGACTTGCAGTGGAATCAGGATCGACAAGACGATTCATTCTGCAGCATGTTGGAAGAGATGAAAGTGTTGACGTGATGTCAATTGACACTACACAACCCCACGAACAGAATTCAATTATGAGTTGAAAACACATGTGTGTTTCGGCCGTGTGACGTTAGGGTTTATCCGTTATCTTGAGTTTTCTTCAAGAATTCATCGAGGATTCTTCTAGCGCGTGTGATTTGACTGTGGTGTCAATTTTCATCCACTGTATCAATTGATAATATATCACTTGTTCACGTGCCAGGGTGTATGTGGATTGAGGAATTCTATCTAGGGTTTCGGTTTCAAACTACCAAAACGATCTATCGAAACATGTACGGTTCAATCTTCTAATTCGTAATCAATCCTTTGTTTACGGTTTGGGAGGCCACGAGTGTTGCTTCTACTTCGGTTTTTGCCGATCTATTACGATTCAATCACGTTATCAAGTTCATTACTTCTCTATGAAAGTCGTGATACTGCACGAAAGACGTAGTATTACTACACCACAGCCAGAGTATTACTACACGAAAGATGTCGTGTTATTACACCACCATCGAAGTGTTACTACACAACCGTATAAGTATTAAGCGTACTTTTGCTGCTGTTCCTCCGCGAAATTTGTGCAACCTGTATGATTTAATCTTATCTCAAAATTCGACCCGTGTCAGTTGGTATCGCCGTGAGATTCGATCCGCATGAGTCCTTTTCATGTCAAGAATCGAATGAGCAAACAGAAGCTCACAGGCGTTGCATTAACCATTCCCGTCGGCAGAGTTATCAACGGTTGATGCTTTCTTTTCTTACCATGGAATTTAGCGTAATTTTTTAATAGCAAAAGTGTAATACTGTTGTTGTTTATCGGTGGATTTATAATGAAAGGGTAAAATGTATTTTACTCTTCTACCTTGACCACATTTTCAAATTAACCGCGCTAATACTACAAACTCGAGTCCGTTGAATTGTTGATGCGAAAATGTACTGACGCGCGCCATGATACGTTAGCCTACTGGAGTACTTGATACTTGATAGAGTAGTTAAATACAGCCTCGAGTTTAAAAACAGGTTATTTTGGAATACACGGGGTCAAATTTTAAAAACTTCGACTATCTTTATCTTTTTAAATATTTTGATTAGATACATAAAAATTATGTATGTATATTTGTTTCGAAAAGTACTTTCATAATATTATAGTTTTATTGGGTTTTAAGAATATATAAATAGTAATTAGTACTTAAAGTTGTATTTTAAACACCTTATCGATATCCAAAATGATTTTTTTTAACCGGAGAGAGTAATTGGAAGTAATGGTAAGTCTGTTCTCAAGATTATAAGTTTAATTTGACTGACCTGTTCTTGTCAAACCCAAGAAATAAACAAAAGAGAGGACTCGAATTTTTGTAACACCAACAGTTGAGTTTTTTTTTTTACTTACTTCCAACACAAGATCCATGCGAGCTAGCTGTACCCTTGGAAAGTTACATTTTATCTTATGGTATCTCCAATAGTTAGAGATAATATTTTTTCTAACATATGCTATATCATATTTAGAGATAACATCTCAAATATATAGTCTCTAGTACACTCTCCAATATTTATATTTTATAAAATAATTTTGAAACAGACCTACATGTTAACTAAAGTAGATTAAGGTATCATATCTTGTTTTGCGTGCACGACAGTCTCTTCAGGAAGAGACGGTATGCACTTTCTCTCCTTCACGTAGTATTTTGTTGACGTGACGTAACTAAGAAACGATAATAAAAATACTATTGAACAACTCAACTTCACTAGTCTCCCGGAGCAACGTTATTATTGCAATTTCCATGGGGTCCGTGTGCACGAGCACGTACCAAACCATAAATCTCTCAAAGTTTTATGTGTAGTACACAGATTCTGGATCTAGGTATAATTAGTAATAAGCAGCACGAACAGACACATAAAAATCAATTTTACAGATCAATGCGGGTGAGATTTTGGTACTCTTAGGCTTTGTTTAGGTGCTAGAGAATATATTTTCAGGGACAAAAATCCTAGATAAGGTTTTTTTTTAACCACATAGGAACCCATAGAATGTAACCCCGAGGACTAATCCCCATCATCATTTGGGAGAGGTGGGTGAAATCCCCCACTACAGAAATTCTATTAAAAAAATAGGGAAAATTTCAAAAAAAGAAAGTGACAGAGGAAGACGTCGGCGGACCGGGTTGGCGGCGTGCCGACGCGCTGCAGTTTCGGCCCAGGAGGCGCTGTGTGCAGGCTTGACGGAGGCGGAGGTGCTGTGCGCGGGATATGTGAGGCGACGGAGCGTGAGCGGACTCAACGGAGGCAACGGCGAGCCAAGAGGCGCAGGAGCCGTGCGTGGGCTCCTCGAGGCAGAGGTAGAGGAGCCCGTGCAAGGGCTCGGTGGTGGTGGCGGCGCCGTGTGCACAGCCTCCACAGAGGCGGCAGCATCGAGCCGGCATGCGGAGGAGCCATGTACAGGCTCCACGAGTCCGCGACAGGACAGCGGAGGCTTTGCCAGCGGCGCCATTTGCTGGTTCGATGGAGGTGGAGACGCTACGGAGGGACAAGACGGAGGCTATGTCATGTTCGGGTGAGGGAGTTTTTCCCCCTCCCCTTCTGATTCCAAACAGCCACATAGGACGAGGGAGGCAAATCTTCCACAGGCCGAGTTTTTTTTTCTTCTAAGAATTGGTTAGGATCCCGCTCGGGATTAGAGTTCCCAAACAAGCCTCGGGGCTGTCTGGAGCGCAAGAATTTTTCGGGATCTTAACAGCCCCTCCGTTGCCTCAATCTCAACCGTCCAAAGCCCGATTGAGCGGTTTATATATAAAGAGCTCACGTGGCATATCCAGGTGGCTATTTCTTTTCCCACTGCTGCAGCGGATCCGCGTCCTAAGTGCAAACTGCAATTACGATTATTTTCTTCAACTTCGCGAGGTGATGGAGCCGTTACCATGTGATAATCTCCGTTGCCATGATCATGATCAATCACCCTGCGTGACAAGTGCCCATGGTAAAAAGGAATGACAAGGAATTAATACACTATACATACATCTCTGAGTCCAAATAAACTGATATGTGAGTGAGTGTGGTGTTGTACATTTCGGAGGCAATATTATAGAGAAATTTTACTGTATATTCTACTAATAGTATATGATGTATGTTTTACTGATAAGTATATGGTGTAATATATGGTGGTAGTATAAATTAAATATGACTATTAATTTGTTAAGGGTATAGCAGACTGTTCTTTGTATGTATAATTTTATTCGTGAGGGTATTATGGACTTTTCCAACTAAGGGTTGAAAATATTACTATTGCGCTATACGATCACACATGAGCAATTACAATTCTACCCTCATTAGGATTCTACTACACATACTACCAGGTGTAGTATAACTAAATCCTAACTAATCCGAATCATTAAATAAAAAAGAATAGACAGCCCGTATTGAATTGAGTGTACTGTAAAAGTGTATTGGCACTGTTGCTCAATTGTTTGGGTGTGTAGCTAGTCAAGCAAGATGTGTCCTCACCAATCCACTTCCATCTGTCTCCCAACCGACATGCCACTGCCATTTCCATGTCTCCCAACCAACATGCCACTGCCATTCTTTTCTCCTCATTGTGTTTCTGCAGAGGAATCCATGGAAACTGCATTGATTCTACACACTACTTCAATGGTCGGTGGGTCCATCCGATGCTAATGGATCAACAGGCAGTGCAGCTACTGAAATTTTCATACGAAAATCGATATGGAATTTAAATAGAAGACGCAGATTAAGGCGACACATCGTTGTTCATAAAATAGTGCTACACGCACTAAATCTTCTTCCAAAACCGATATGTCGGAAATTGGATCTTGAGAGAGGTGTGAAAGCGAAAACGCAATATTTGTCGTACTAACAAATAAATCCAGGTGAAGTGGATAGACCATGCATGTGAGCATTTACAGGTGCACTTTTTGTTTGTCGTGGAGGAGTGAAGGAGGAGGACCTCATCTGGCTAGCTTGGAAAGGCGGGTAAAGATGCTGGATCTTAGATCTTGGAATGTAGATCTTGGGTATGTGTGCTGTCATGTGATTGCATGGGTCATGCATGCATGCTTTTTCTCAAGAAAAATCTTTCTTCCTGAGCCAGCCGATGGGCCTTACATGGATTTGATTCTAGACATTTATAAAAGACAAAATTCATTATATGCCGAGGAATAACTCCATGATACGCCATCGAATAACACATTCTTCACAATATGCTATGGAGTTCTAAATTTTCTTCACAATATGTCATCGTCGTCATTTCTCTGTTTAAACCCCTCCGTTAAGCCCTGATAAAACACTATTTTGCCCTCAGGTGTCACATATTGTCACATTTCACTCTATGCTATTTTTTTTGTTCACTGCAAATTATCTAGTCCAAAGTCTATAAATGAATTGGATGCTACTGCCACTCAGTGGCAATTTAAAATACAATACGAGCAATAAAATGTGACAACTAAGGACAAAATGGTCCTTTCTCGGGGCTTAACAGAGGGGATTGGACTGAGAAGTGACGACAATGACATATTGTGAAGAAAATTTGGAATTCGATAGCATATTGTGAATGAGTTATTCAATAACATATCGTGAAGAAGAGAGTTACTCGATAGCATATAATGAATTTACAATTTATATAATTATTTGGCAATTCACCAACCCTTCATAACAAGGTGAAAATAATCTTTTTTTAAAAAAACAACGTGAAATGAAATTCAATAGAAAAATAACCGATAACACTCTGTTTGGCTCCAGGAAATGACCATGGAATTTACATAATGTGAGTCGACACATGATGTAGGCTTCATTTTATATGATCGAATAGATTAAGCCCTTTTGAGCAAAACCGTCCGGAGACGGCAGAAAAATGCTAGAATAGGATTCAGAGTATAAACAACATTTTATCACAAGATTTTGTAAACATAAGGTTAAGATCGATCAATTCAACTCTCCATAAAGCAACAAGCACTAGATAGATAATAATAAGAAGTTTGGATGGAAGAAATTAAGGTATAGAATATGGATGGCACATCAATTGGCGAGTTGAATATGCTTGATGTGGACAAAAAGATGAGTTACGACTTACGAGCTAACCTTTTGTATGAGTGGGCATCTTAAAATTAGGACCTCTCCTCCAATGTGAGGCACCAGTTGCACAAAGCATATATGGTTGCCAGTGACTTCCATTTGTGATATTGGAGGGTGACAAAAACATCCATTCACTAGATGGAAAAAAAAAAGGTTCCATTCCCACTCACAACCCACAGGATCTTGGTTTATTGCAAGAATGTTTTTGTTTCAAAATTTGCCATGGTGTAAAATGATAATACGTCCATGTCGTATTTTGCACTTACAAAAGCCGAAGGGCAGTGAAAAGCATTTGTTCCTCGCAAAAAAAAAAGGAAATAAAATAAAATAAAAACATTTGTTGACTATATCAAAGCAGCCTATGCGATTATCTGACCTTTTTTCCTAAGATGATGGAATCATCTTACCTCATCTACCTTATTGTTAAAAAAAAAATCCTTATTGGTTTTCTGAAAAAGGGATAAAAGAAATTCCACTGTGCACATAGTATGCTATTATATTTATTTTTCTAAGCTGGAAAACATAATGAATGTTCAGCTAATTTGCTGAGGTAGGAGGACTAATTTGTATACCAATTGAAAGCTGAAAGGAAGATCACAAGAGTGTAGAAAAACTCAAGAACAGGCAAAGATTGCTTATCAAATCTCTGCATGAGATAAAAGCATGAAGGAAAATATTCTGAATTGATATTATACTCTCATGTGAAAACAAACAATTCCACTGATACAAGTAAAATATTGTTTTTGAAGAAACCTTCATTCTGAAGTCTCTCTTTATGATCTGTCGGTACTCAGTAAACATGAGAAACAAACAAATTAAAAAGTATTTACTTTCTATTGTTTTGTTTGTGTTGTGTCGGTACTCGTTGATTGGCATTGTATTGTAGCTAGGGCTATTCTTGTCTTGATCATAAAGGCTAGAGATTCCAATCCTAAATTTTCTTAACTAATCAGGACTTTGTTTCATCTCATTCCACATACACCAGCTGAGAGACTAGAGTGAGAAACAAGTACTCTTCCTTCTTTTCTGTGGAGACTATGAGGTGTGGTTCTAATCATAGTGTTGAACAATTAACACCAGTGTCGAGTTATTTGGAGATCAAACTCTCGTTTGAGCAAATTATCGGATTTACTGTCAGGCTGCCGGCGATCTGACCGGCTCTACAGGGCGGTCTGGCCCGCCAGGGGTGACGGTCAGACCGACCGTGGCTGACAATGTGAGCTTTTGAGGATTGTGTATTATACACTTATGTGGGAGTGTTTGCACCAGGTACCATTGAAAATAGAGACAAGACGAAAAATTAGATAGATTTTTGCTGAAAAGTCCAAAGAGGGTGTTTTATGGATTTGGGAAGCAGGCGACTGGCCGTAAGTTGGCGGTCAGACAAGTGGGCAATCAGATCGGCATGTGGCTGGCGGTCAGACCGGTCAAGGGCGGTGGTCTAACCGGCCAGGTGGAGTTCATGCACAATGAGTGTGCTGAACTTTGTGGATTTGGCTAAAGTCATGAGATTCAGTGCATAAGTATTGCTTTGGCTAACATGGCTCAACTTGCGAGGAACTTGTGCCCATAATCGATTTCTTGGTCTATTATTGTGCAAAAAAGCTTGGAGTCAATTACGATCAATGACGAGGATGATCGGGACTTGGCTAGGAGCGCTGAGGTCCAAAACGATTAAGGATGTCGGTTGAAGTGGTTGGACTCAAGTATGGCGCAAGATGGACCAGAACGATCGAACGGAAAGTTCGGTGCAACGGGCTGGATCAAGTGGTTTGGGGCAGGTGCAAATGTCATGGTGATTCCTGTCGGGACCAGATTAACACATCTGAAACCCTTTGTATATTCTGAACTAGTCCCATGATTAGTAGCTATCTCACACAGTGAAACATCGATGAAATACCATCTATTCAACAATTTAACTAAAATGGTAGAAAAATAGCAATAAATAATAATAACTAGACCTTATGGTCAATGTTTACTTAACTTGCCACACAGGGCTTAAAAAACAAATGAAACTCTTGCAATGGAAAGGAAACTTGCGGTGGCCATTTGACATGCCCACATGCAATCGAGTGGAGAGTACATCATAGTTCTCAAAATCTTCAAAAAAAACTCCTCGTAGAACTCTTGAGTAACTTGACCTTCTACAACTGAGCAACAATGTTTAAAGGCATGAGTGCATAAAGTACTTAGCAAGTCATAGAAAGTAGTATGCAATTAATATTAATGCAAGGCTTGATCAAAGGAATAACCATATGGTTCTTTTGCAGAAAGCAAGTATTGACAATAAATACAATAAGTAGATTGTAAAACGTAATTGAAAAGATAATAAAAAATAAAGAGTAATAATTACTTTGAAACAACCAGTGAATCTCATATTCACTTCCCAATCAAACCACCAAGTGAATATCTCATCCACAAAGTGAACATCCCATTCAACTTCAAGCCATTTTTATAAAAAAAATTTACCCCTCGTGTGAAATCACAAAGCATTGTCCATAACCGGGACACGACTGTTTAAACAGTTTTAACTCTGTAGAGGTTGTACAGCTTTACCCACAAAAGATAAATCAACTTATAATGTCAGTTTACACACTAACTGATTATCATAAGCCTTTACAAGGCTCCTTCTTAACCCAGTTTTGCCCGCTAAGGTTTCAACAGTGAATGTTATCACGACCAGGCAGGGCCCCCTTCTTGCGCCATGTGAGTATACTTACAACCCAGAACTCACATCCACCAATTACAAAACTAAAGTCAAGACATTGATAACTAATTAGCTAGATCTCCCATGCTGGACATGTGGTTATACGATAAGATCCAGTTCAATGGAGCACAAGATTACGTCATTGACAAGTACTTAGGCGACCCTACCTCATCCCAATGTGCAAACAACACCATCTTTACTGCACGATCACTAGCCCAAATGACAACCATTTTGTTTATCCAAACCATTGACAATCCCTACTATATAGCACACAGTTTTTATAACAGCGGCATCGCCCCACAACTTGTACAATAGTAGCATCTCACCATAGTTGCACATCAGTGGTGTCGTACCACAATTCCATATCTCATTAAGTCAAATTAACATTACTGAACATGTGACAAGAGCCCATCGTATAACTAAACATGACTAAGCATCTCAACGATAACCCATGTTGGTGATACAAATATGTCCAACTAGTAATGACCATCCTATGGTGGCAAAGAGTTGATGGTATTCATATAATCAATAGTGACAGAATTACAAATAGGTGATTAACTACTCCCAAAAGCAGTTTATATAAAATTAACATACAATTTGATACAAAACAAGATTCTTTTTAAAAAAAATAGGTTCAATATGACCAAAGTATTACGACTTGCCTTGGCCTTGCTCCTACTCCTTGAAAACGTCGTCTAAACTAGAGAAAGAAAACATGCAAAACACAAATAAATCCAATAGAAATTCAACAAAACAAACTTTAAAAGAAATAGCTCGATTTTAGATGAATTTAGGAACTTGAACGGAATGAAACGCAGTTCGTATGAAGGAGAACGGGCTCTTGGAAGATTTAAATCTAAGAAAAAGAGAGAGAAAACACTATTTTAGATTTTGGAATTTTCTTTCAAAAGGAAATCCCGGATTACTGCATCAGCAAGGAAAATGTATTTCGATCGGAATTAAATTTCTAAAGAAAAAAAAATTCAGCTCACTGATAGGTGGGCCCGTGGTCTATAGACCAGGTCCACGAAAGAAGGGCTCATGGCGCACGATGCACCTGGTCTATGGACATGGGTTGACAAGTGGGGTGCACGTGTTGGTGACACAGTCCACCATGGACCAAGTTCACGCTACCGAGGCTTCGAGCTAGGCTCGAGTTTGACCATGTGGGCTGCCATGCGATGCTGACGGGGTGACACGAAGGAGGCGAGGCTGAGGTGGAGTTGAGGTGGTAGGCCACGACGGCGACACTCTGGGACCGAAGGTCACCGGTGATGGCAAGGCGTGGCAGAGCTGAAGGAGGTGCAGAACGGAGAGAACAAGGTGCGGCGAAGACGATGACGCGGGCTGTTTCCACCAGCAATGACCACAACGGTAACGGCGAGGCTCGAGGTGACGGAGTGGCACAGCTTGCAACAGCGATGGAGAAGCGACGATCTTTTGAGGTCGGTGAGGGGAGCACAGGCTAGAAGGCGAGAAGGCGAAGCTACAGGGGTGGACGATGGCACTCGGGACTCATCGACGACGAGGTAATCGATGGTTGAACGGCGACGGCAGAGAGTGGGGGAAAAACTCAAGATATCGGCGACAGTGACTACTCGCTTCAATTGTCTTCTCCTGAGACTTAGCGCTCCTTTTGACGCGAACAGAACTGTTGGAGAAGCTCCAATACGGTGGCACAATGAACTTGCTTCTTTGCTCCAATGGCAGCAGCGGCGGAACTCAACGGGGCGGCTAGGGCTTCCCAGGGTGAAGATGTTTCGGGGTGAGAGAGCAGGGGGTCGAGGCGGCTATTTAAAGGCAACAAAGGGGAGGAGACTGAAGCAAACGCAGCGACGGCTCGTGTTGGAGGTGGAAATGGAGTCCTAGACGAAGACGACAAGACTTCGGCGGCTGACTGGTGGGACCAAGATGGCAGTGAGAGTGAAGGTGAGGTTGGCTGCACGCGAGCGAGATAGAGAATGGGCAGGGTGAAGCTGGGTTGTTAGCACGGGAAAAGAAAGGATATAGGTTGAGGAAAAATAAATCGGCCCAAAGGAATTTCCAAAAATTCAAAAGACTACTGAATTTCATAGAAGAGATTAAATCTAAAAGAGCTCAAAGAAATATAAAATAAACTCCAAAAATACAAAAAAAAAACTCCAGAAAATACTCTAGAACTCAAGAAACTCAAATAAAATAGTTTTGAATTTAATTGACATTTGGTTTATTCACATTAAATAGTTTGAATTTCTAAAAATTCAAAGTAAGCTTTAAATTAACTAAGAAAATTCATATATTTACTTTTATTTTTAAAGGCTTCAAAATACTCCAAAATTTGGGATGTTACCGTTCCAGTTAGGGCTAGATGGGAGAGACTTGCTAGCATGTGGAAAGCTTTTGATGAACCTACGCGTGGCGAAGCATATGATTGCTTTATGATGACTAGACTTGGTCATGAAAAAGGATTGAGAAGGGGTATTTTTTTTATCTTTGCTAAAATACCGGATTGGTGACCTTGGAGAAACCACGGTGCAAGCCGACGCAAAGGAGAGACAGTTTAGATCATGAGAAGAAGATCATCAAGGGACGGATTCAGGAGAAACAGATCATCATCTGCTTTGAGAAACATGCATGAGTGTACACCCGTTTGTATGTGGGCTTAATGGGTGTCCAATAAATTTTTCTCTCTAAACCTAGCCTCCACTATAAAAGAGGAGGGTGTATAATTTGCACCTTCAAGCCATGTAAATCCTAATCTTAGATTCGGGGAAAGTGGTGAAAATACAGGAGGCTAGGGCTTGAGAG
Source organism: Hsuehochloa calcarea (assembly GCA_036346395.1). Classification (NCBI taxonomy): domain Eukaryota; kingdom Viridiplantae; phylum Streptophyta; class Magnoliopsida; order Poales; family Poaceae; genus Hsuehochloa; species Hsuehochloa calcarea. The sequence goes on from CM070612.1 coordinate 11,988,362, forward strand.
AGATGGATTGTAAAATTGGGTGCTAATGAGTAAGCTTTTGTCCTCCATGGTGGAGTGGTTGTAAACCTACAATCGCTCTAATCAATCCCAGCAAGTTTGTCTCAAGATGGGTTCTCACTTGTTCTTGCTCTCTTTCTTTGGTGATTTTAGGGGTTTTTTTTTGTGTTCTAGGGGTTTTGTCTTATTCTCTTCCAGTGATCTACCATGCTACAACTTGTGTGATGTGATCTAAGGTCATCTGGACCATCATCTACCCACGAGCAAACCTTTAGATCAAGATTAGATTTCCCACCGTTTTGAGCCTTCTTGCCCACAATAAAGAAATTTGTGGAACCTTGGTGATGATCGTCTCGGTCTTCGATTGGAATAGGTTCCTAACCTTCTTGTTATGCTTTGTGTGAAATATTAGGTGATTTGGATGTCTAGATGAAAAGTTCGGTCGTTTTGTTTATCTTTCGGGCTGTTGACTTTTTGCCAGCGGTTAGACCATCATGTCTCGGTGGTTAGACCGATAGGGAGCGTTGGTGCTTGGGGTTTATCGGTTTCAACTCAGAACTTTTGTTGTGATCTTGAGCTTTTGTTTTTCATAGCTTTCATAGCTATTGAAGTGAAAAAGGAAATTAAATACCGGAGGTGAAAAATAGGTGCTCCTATTCACCCGTCTAGTTGCTATTTCGGTCCAAGAAGTGGTATCAGAGCCCGGTTAGTTCATACTTGATCTTAACTAGTCGATGAACATGGCGACTGAAAAGTACTCCACCAAACCGCATGTCATCGATAGGCTCGATTATGCCTATTAGAAGAATCGAACGCGTATCTACCTTTAGAGCGAAGGTCAACCTATATGGGAGGTCGTTCGGGATTCCCTCGTTCTACCTGAGGTTGCTACGCTGACTTCAGTGGCCGCTTTGGCTAAGAACCGTAGTGCAAATAACTTCCTATATGCTGGGCTTGGTAGACAGGTGTTTGACATAATTTTTCAACTTGAGACCGCAGACGATATTTAGCACACTCTTGAGACCTATCATGAGGTCTCTTCTTGAATCAAACAAGTGCACCAAACGGTCTTCAAGTGAGAGTACAATAAATTCGAGACGCTTCTTGGAGATAGCATCGATGATGTGTTTACTCACTTCAACTAGGTGCTAAATGAACTGATGGCTCTTGATGTTGAGTATTCTCAATCTGATAATACCACTCATCTCTTGGCCGCCATTAACACAAAGGAGTGGGAGATGAAAGCTATCGCCATTGAGGAGAACGTCAACTTGAGTGATCTCACCTTAGAATTGCTATATAGCAAGCTTAAGATCCATGAGATAAAAAGAGTTGACCACCCCAAGAAATAAAACATAGCATTGGTAGCTGATCCTTTTAGGAAATCTTATGATGGTGGTTCTTCTGAATCTTCGAGTTTTTCTCTTGCTTATCTTTTTGCTATCAGTGAGGAGGAGCTTGAGTCCATTCCTGAGCCAGAGTTAACCCTCTTAGCTAGAAAGTTCGCCCAGGCCTATCACAATGTAAGAAGCAAGAAGAGGGGTGGTCCGGTGATGTGCTACGAGCATGGTGAGCTATACCACAGTTGAGCTAACTATCTAAAGCTGAGGGGTAAGGGTAACTACAAGGAGGAAAAAGGCTAGTGGGAGAAGCCTCAAGGGTACAAGGTTAAGTTTGATCCCTCCAAGCTCTTGAAGGACGCTTACCGGGTCCTTACAGCTTTTGGAGAACATTCGATGAGTGATATGGACTCCGAAAGCGATGAAGACAAGGAGGTGGAAATCCCCTCAAGAAAAGAATAAAGGTAAGAGCAAAGATTTCATCGGCATGTGCTCTATGGAACATAACGACGATGATTTCGCCGACACATCCGATGCTCCTATGAAGTGCTCACAATTAGGGTTTTGTCTATCCTCTTTTGCTTCTTCAAGGGAGAAATACCCTCAACATCCTCTCCTACTAAACCCCTTCATCGACCACCAACAGGAATACTATCAGACCGAGTCCTAGAGGAGGAGCGTAGGTCCGTCGTTGATTTGCTATAAGATCCAGAACTAAAAGTTTCTGATGCAGCTTGACTAAAACTCTGAAGTTTCTTCCTCTTCTCTGGCGGTGCTCTCAACTTTAAATCATAGGGCAGATTACCTTTCTCATCCCACTGCGACGGAGTGGGGCATCCAAGCTCTTTGTGCCCCAATATCCCGCACGAGAAACAAAAGAATGTCAGCTTCTCATACTGAATATCGTACCAATCATTGGTCCCTCTACAATCATATTTCACCCGAACTCCACGTCTTAGCGGTTTGCCAATGTCGATGAAAACCCTAGCACGCAGAAAAGGCCCTCCTGCCTTGCCAAATTCATCCACATCAATCTTGTCAATAGCACCAACTGACGCCACCAGTTTCGTCCCTTTCGCTCATTCATCCAACCAAACGGAAGATTCAGAACATGTATTTGACGAGGATATCATAATCCTTACTTAACTGTTTATTTATAATTGCTATTATAGATATCAGTACCTTTATATTACTCATAAGTATACCCCTTATTGTTTATAAGAGAAAAACTTAACTGAGTAGTCGTAACCATTTCTACGACCACTCCATGGTTGTAGTAAGCCTTTCTAAGATCAGTCCATAATCGTAAGCCTTAAAACTAGATCAGCTACGACCATCTTATAGCTGATAAAGCCTACAGATATATGGGTCCAATCGATTAAAGACTCTTATATGATGTGTTCAATACACAGAGCAGTTAGTATACATAGTTATTCTCTAGAATAATTGCACATGTTATACCTCTTTCCTTGATGTAATTGTCAGGTGACATGGGGTGCAGTTTTTTCTGACAATAACTACCATCAATGTGTGCATTTCATCATGCGTTGAGGCGCCTCTTGGTATGGAATAACTGCCTCATAGAAAGCCCCCCAAATAATTCTAATATCTTGCCTAATTAAATGAGCAAATAGTGAATTATAAAGTGAATTAATGTTCTAAAATTAGGAGAATTAGATGAAAAAAATGGGCCGTCAGCCCGTAACCCAATGGGGGCCAGCCACTCACACGAGGAGAGAAGGGAGGTTGCAACCCTAACCCATCTCTCCCTACTGCCAGCCATCCCCTGCGCAACTCCCATGCCCCCCTGCCCAGACCCTCTGCAATCCTTTGCGCCAGCTTCGCCTGTTTTTCTTCCAATGGTGCCATCTGCACCTGTTGCATGCTGTGCTGGCTATTCCCTGCATGCATCCTGCCGAAGCCATCTTGCCACCGCACCATTGCTTCTTTTCCTCTGCCGCCTGCATGTGCTTTTGCCTGCTGCACTGCAAGATGCTGCTAGCTAGTAGGATTGCTAACCAGGGAGAGGGAGAAGGCCAACAAGGAAGGAGGAAGAGAAGGAAGGAGGAGAGAAGGGAAAGAAGGGGAGAAATCAAGAGCTTTGTGTTCATCGTGATCTTTAAGGGTAAATCTTAGATAATCCTTAGGTTTTTTCTGGTTTAGTCATTGTTAATTTTGTAGGTCGTTTTGATTAGGGGGAAGATAGTTTTCAATCTACCCTAGTTTGTCATGGTTAGGTGCAGATCGTTGCAGGGGAGAACAGGGATAATTAGGGTTGGATTTAGAGGTTGGTCCAATTAGGGAAATGATGGATAGTCTCGTTAGCTTTCTAAGAAAGGCTGGATTATTAAAATCGGAGTAGCGAGCTAAAAGATACAACCTCCATAATATTGTTGTCCAGATTCTGCACGTAGTTGCAGATGTCGTGAAGTTGGGTCAATTTTGTGTATAAATTGTAAAATTAAATATTGGTGTCAACTTGAATAATGTAGGAAACTTTGTGTAGTTTCCAGAACTCGTATTATTCATATATTTTCAAGTTTTATAATTAAAGATATAAAATTATGAAACAGACTGTCCTGACAGAATCTGAAACGGTTTTTGGGTAAAGAAACGGGATAGAAAACAGTAGAATCAGAGATTCGTCGTAACTAAAAAAAGCAGGTTGTTTCGTGAGGATTCCAGAAAGTCTTGGTTATTCGAATTTGAAGTTTGGATGAATACGTTAGAGCCATTTTAGCTACTGGGACAGTAGGTAGTGCGTCCGGTAGTTTTGGGTTAAAAGGGTCGGTTTGGCGTAGACGAACAATGATGGTAATAATATAGTGTCGGTGCTATAAGGTTAAGATTTTTAAGTTGTGTTTTGAATTGTTTGTCCAGGGTTGGTAGGAGTTGGCTAAAGTATGTTATTTTGGTGTCAGTAGAGTCTCTCTATAAAGGTGTGGATGGTGTATTTGGTTTGCGCATAGCATTGAGGTTGCCAATTTAGGATAAATGAGTTAGTGTGTTATGCGATGATTTGGAATCCCATGGTTTAAGGGAAATTAAATTCTTAAATGAAAAGATTGAGAAAAAAGAGGTATTCTCGGGTAGTGAAATATTTATCTTGATTCTATCTTGGTTCTTATTTGAGCTGTGAGTTTATGACAGATGTTATTTGCAAAATGAATTGATTCTTGTTGGTATGCATGGTACTTCCCGGTTAAGAAAAAGATGGGTAACGTGGTCACTCAAGTGATTTTAGTCTTTAGCTTTATATGGTTACATAGGAAGAGGAAAAGATTTCTTGATGAGTCTTTGATCTTGGATTGGAGTCTTTTGGGGGAAAGATTTCTTGATGAGTTAGTTGCATTGTGAATCCTTAATTGGGAAGCGACGGGAGGGAATTGGATTCCCTCCCGCGGGTTGTTTTGGGGTGGCTTTGCATGCATGAGGATAGCGGTGTGATGGATGGTGATGAATGGGACGGAGGGAAGCGATGGGAGGGAATCCCAGGCGGGAGCACTCTCGGCGGAGAGGACAAGACCGTGCCCCAGGGCACTTCTCATGGCACTTCACTTGGCAGCACCGTGCCCCTAGGGCACAGACTAGGTAGCTTCGGCCCTTAGGAGCACGAACGAGCTAGGTTTGGCACCAGAGGCCCTAGGGCAAGATAGAGGGGAATCCGGCCCCCTAGAGGCCGAACTTGGCTAGATGTCAGCCATCGATAGTTCTGTAGTATTATTTTTGACATTACGACATAAAAAAAACTAAAATTGCTATTACAACCCAAAAACTCCAAAAACACAGCTTGCCCCGACATCCTCACACGTACCCCCCGACCTCTCTGTTCGCCTCCTCCGTGTAACAATTGTCCCAGAAACGGTCACGTCGTTGTTCGCCTACCAGAACAGACCGCCGCAGCCCGCAGGTGCCCGAGGAATCACCTGCGTATAGCAAGAGGTGCTTCATTTTCCACTAGCCTCAATCCCAATAGCCTTGCCAAGATACGGTACTGGCGGATTCGGACGCCGGCGGCCGCCGCAGCTCGCAGGTACCCGAGGAAACTAGCTTGTCTTTAATCAACCGCGTACAACATGAGGTGCTTCATTTTCCACTGGCCTCCATCCCAATAGCCTTGCCAAGATACGGTGCCGGCGGATTCGGACACCGGCGGCTGACATCCGCACACCTTAAGGGCGCCGGCTGATTCCATCATTGGTGGAACAGAACTTCCAACCGTCCAGAACTTCCAACCGTCCATGTACCATGCTACAGTAATGAACAGCTCTACTTTGCACTACTGTAGAAGACCCGAATCCTTCCCATATATGGTACATGTGCGTATACTTCCTATCTCGATGTTGTTTTCTTTGCTATTAGTCAATGCACGTGCATTGCTACAGATTAAAAAATATATATAGTCCCAGCATATCGAGTCGTCAACCGTCGCCGTGCTCAGCCCTACATATGCCCTCATCTCCACCACCGAGCTCAGTCTACGTTTTGCACCCGCAGCCTTGCCCTACCACCACGCCCGCCCCGCATCGCTGTCCTCATGTCGTGCTTGTAACATCCCAATTTTCACGTTTCAAAAACTTTTTTGAGAAGTTTAGCCTCTTGAAAAATTCCACATATTTTATTGAATTTAATAAATCTTAAATGGAACTTTGAAAAGTCAAAATAATTTAATATGATTAATTTGAACATCGGTTAATCCCAAAATTATTTTATTTGAGTTCCTTGTGCTTGGAAGTATTTTCCATATTTTTCTGGAATTTTTCAGAGTTCATTTGCTATTTTTAATTTGCCATTTGGATTTTATGTATTTTCTAAAATAGAAAAGCTTTTTAAAATCCAAGAATTCCAAGTGGGCTGGTTTCTTTTTCCGACCCACGTCCTATCTCTAGCTCTAGCCCAGCCCGCCATCCCATTTTCGCGCCAAGGCCCACTATCCCCCCCCCCCCCCCGCGCGCCTCGGACCTACTTGTGAGTTGCACGTGTGTCGTGTGCAACGCGGTTTCACCCTAACCACTGTTGTTGATGTGTGGACCTTACCCTTGCTACTGTTCATTGTCTTCGCCCGCATCCGGCTTGGACTCTGCTACCACCTCAATTTCTTGGCTTGCGGTCCAGGGACTCTCCCGGCCATCCACGTGTTATAAAAAGACGCCGTCCTCAGCCGTAGAACTGATCTGCGTCGTCGCTTAAACTTCGCTGCCATCCACCTCTGGCCGTTGTACGTACCCTGTTGAGTTCATTATCACTTCAGCTACCCAGTGCGCCCCTCCGCGTCCACCGTCGTAGCTTCAATCGCCGATGACCATCGGGACTCGAGCGTCGCCGCCGTCGTCGTCGTCGTCCACATCAACCATGCCGCCTACGTGTCCGCCACATGGCTACTACGTCAGTGCCATGCCAGCATCCACCTTACCGCATCAGCCTTGCTCCACGTTGCCGCCACGTCACCATCTTCAGCCCATGTGTCGCTCTGCCATTGGTCCGTGTTGGCCACATGTACGCACGTGTGCGACGTCATCTCCACCCGTGCAAAACTTTGAGTCAAAGTCAGCCTGGACTTAGTCAACAGTGGACTAAGCCATTGACATGTGGAACCCACATGTCAGATCCCTAGCCTATAGACCCGTGAGACCATAGACCCATGGACGAAATACATGGACCTAGTCTATAGATTGTGGGGCCCACCTGTCAACCTCTATTCCTATTTTTGAGATTTTCTTTTAATTCAAAAATTCCTTGCTGATGTAATGCTAACATAATATTTTAGAATTTCCTTTCGAAAGAAAACTCCAAAAATCTGAAATAGTATTTTCTCTCTTTTTCTTAGATTTAAATCTTCCGAAAGCACGTTCTTCCTCATATGAACTCCACTTGAGCCCATTCAAATTACTAAATTAATCTAAATTCAAGATCTACATTCTTGTTATTTTTATTTAATTTTCAGAGTTCATTTGTTGCTCTATTTTGTATTTATTTGAGCTTTCACATTCATTTACGAGTAGACGTTGATACTTCGGGAGCTTTCGATGAAGGAGTTGATCAAGCTTAAGAACAGTACCAAGACTTGTTTCAAGGCAAGCTATACATTTGACCATGTTGAACCTAGTTTTTCAAAAATACTTTGATGCAAACCATTGCATGATATTTAATTCTTTAAATGCTTTGGGGTTAACTATACACCTACTTATTTATATCCACCTTGCTAATTGTATTACCATGATCATTTGTCACCCTAGCTTGGTTAATTACTAGTTGATATTATCATAGCACCAACGTGGGTTGGTTAGACACAATTAGTATACTTAGCAATGCAACGGGTAATTGATATCATTTTAAGTTGCAAATCTAAAACTTGACTAAGTGATTATGGAACTTCTTTGTGGAAAGACTATGTGTTGTATGTTGCCACTCATTGATGGCATGTGTTGCATTTAATCAACGGTGTGTGAAAAGATTTGGACCGAGGCAGGTGGAAAGTATAGTGATATGGCAGAGCTTTGTGATTGGGTTATTAAACATTGGTAACTTAGAGTAGCTTGGCAGTCTCGTCTTGGTCAATTAAAGATTTAACTTTGTGCATCATTGAACTATACAACAACATACTTGATATGGAACAAACCTACCTTAGTAAGTTATAGAGTCTTAATATTAACTATTCAGGAGGTAGGTTAAGTGCTCTGTGATGGGTGGAGATGTGGACTATTCTGTAGGGTCACATTAATGGGCGGTTTGTCGTCTCTAGATCTAACGGTGTACGTCGGACTAACGAGTGAGCTTGGGGTCGACACTATGTACATCGGGAGAGTCAATTGTTGAGACGAAGTTTCTAAAATATTTTATTATAATTAGTATAGGCCACAATAGTTATATCTTCTAAGTAAAGTGTACAACCTCTGTAGAGTGTTAATCAATCTATTCAAATAACAACGTCCTCAGTTAGCTCGGGGATTTCACACGATGGATAGATTTTCATAAAAAAACAAGTAGGAATTGACAACCGTGTAGTTTAACTCATATGGTTGTGTGAAATAAATTGTTTAAGCTTCGTGAGCTTTGTGGAAATACTTGTTAAATTATTATTGTTTATTTGGTTTAAGTTACGTTTACAATCTATTATTTGTATTCAAATGCAAGTGCTGTTTTTTTACAAAATAACCATAGAAGTCATTTCCTTTGGAATAAGCCAACATCTATAATTGCATTCTGTGATACGACTTGCAGATTACTCGGGGTACTCATTCTTGCTGCAATCATTCAACTAAAGTGGATTAGTCTTCACCTGGCTTTGAGGAGTTTCACGAAAAGGTTGATTGTTAGGTCTTGATCACAGTCGATTGCCTATGGTAAGTCGATGGGTTTCCATTGGAGTTGTTTCTGTTATGTTATCGTCTCTTTACTTAGTGCTCAGCCCTGTATGACTTAATAAGTGTATACTCGACCATAAGGTCACAACCGTTATTTATTAATCAAATTAGTCGTTTATTTTTATATTCACCTTGTGTGGAATGATATTAATCTATGTTGACACCGTGTGCACTAGATAGAGTGTTCAAATTTGCATATTTGGGTCCCGACAGTGTTGCTCATAGCGAAATTGAGCCTACCGAAATTGGGAGAGCGAGGAGGAAAACAAACTTTGCTATAAAGTCATGATAGTTGCAACAAAGCGAAACCAAGTAATAAGAAATGTATTCACCAAAGAAAAGAGGAGCATAATCTAGTTAAGCTAGCTAATCATTGTCGAGACCCGGATTTACACATTCAAAACCCTCTGTGTGTTCTAAACTAATCCAAGATCAGTAGCTAGTTCACACAGGAAACATCAATGAAATATCATCCATTTATCGATTTAACTAAAAAGATCTCAAATAACAAATAGTAATAATAACTGGACCTTATGGTCAATGTTTACTTAACTTGCCACGCCGGGCTAAAGGAACAAATAAACTCGTGCAATGGAACGAAAAACTTGCAAAGGCCAATCAACATGCCTACAGGCAATCGAGTGGAGAATGCATCCTAATTTGTAAAGTCTTCGTAGTACTCCTTCTCGAAGAACTCTTAAGCAGCTTGATACTCTTCAATTAAGCAGCAAAGTTTAAGTAGTGAGCACATAAAGTACTCAAAAAGTTGTAAGGAACCAATATACATTTAATATTCATGCAAGGCTTGAACAAAGGATTAGATGTGTGATTCTTTTGCAAAAAGCAGTATTGACGATAAATACAGTAAATAGATTGAAATACAAAATTTAAAAGACAATAAATAAATAAAGTAAACAGTTTCTTTGAAATCAACCAGTGAACTTCTCATTCACTTCCCAATCCAACCACCAATTGAATTCCTCATTCACCAACCGACACAAACCACCAAGTGAATTCTCCATTCACCAAATGAACATTATAGTCATCAAGTGAACTTCCTATTCACACTCCGACACATTTTATAAAAAAAAATCTACTTCGAATAGATTGATTAACACTCTGCAGAGATTGTACACTTTACCTACAAGATGCAATCAACTTGTACAGAGCTGGTCACAATAAAACCTTTCAGAAATTTTATCTCAACAATTGACTCTCCCAATGTGCATAAGTTGACCCCCAACCTCACTGTTAGTCTGATATACACCGTTGGACCTGGAGACGGCGAACCACCCATAGATGTGACTTTCAGAATAGTTCACACCTCCACCCATCACTAAACCTACTACTTGAGTAGTCAACGTCAAAACTCTACAACTTACTAAGTTAGGTCCATCCCATCAGGCATGTGGTTGTATGATAAGGTCCAGTTCAATGGCGCACAAGATTAAGTCCGTGATAAGTTACTCGGGTGAGTCTACCACAACCCCACAACAGCTAACAGTACCCCCACTTCATGATGGCTTGCTCGAGCAGAAATCATTTTGTTTAACCAAGACAAATGACATACCCTGTCATGGTACATAAATTTTAACAACAGTGTCTACCCATCACGGTTACATATCTCATTAAGTCAGATTTAACATTATTGTATATGTGATCATGAACCCAACATGACTATGCATATGTACGATACTCATGTTAGTGATATAAATATGTCCAACTAATATTAACCATTCTATAGTGACAAGTGTTTCATGGTATTCAAATGTTCAATGGTGGTATAATAACAAATAGGAGATTATCTACTCCCAAAAAGCAATTGATATGAAGATAGCATGCAATTGATATCAAACAATATACTTTTGAAATCATAGGTTCAATATGATCAAATGACTACGACTTTCCTTGACTTTAGCTTTGCTCAGTTACCACATTTGGATCTTCAAAGTTTGCTTCAACTCCTACTCCGTGAAACAGATTGTCTAACGAGAGAGAAAACAACAAGCGAATCACAAAGAAATTCAAAAGAAATTCAAATAAAATCCAAAAATAGTAATACCAACTCTAAAAGAAAGCTCGATTTTATGTGAATTTAGGAATTTGAATGGACTAAATCGGAGTTCAAACGAAGGAGAACGGACTCTCGAAAGATTTGCCAGAAAGGAAAAAGAGAGATAAAAGACTATTCTGATTTTGGAAAAAAAATTTCAAACGGGAATTCCAGATTACTGTATCAACATTACACCAGCAAAGATAACAGACTTTTAGTTGAAAAGAAAAATAAAAAGAAATTAAGCTGACAAGTGGGGTTCACCTGTAAATGAAAGAGGAAGAAAGAGATTGACAAGTAGGACCAAAGTGTAAGAGAGAGGAAGAGCTAGCTACAGGAAAACAAAGTAGAGGATCTTGGCTGGTGGCAATGGTGGTGACATCGACGGCGAACAGAGGCGAGGCAGGGGCAGATCAGGGCAAAAATGGGATCCCGAGGAGGAGAGGAACACTTGGGTGGTAGTGGGGCAGCAAGGCCGACGACGAGGTGGCGGTGACAAAAGCGAAGAAGAAGCTTCGAGCGGCGATGGAAATGGTGGCTTGGTGACGCTTTGGGAAAACCGAGGCAAGCACAGGCTTGGCGACATCGAGGGAATCACACTGGGACAGATGGAAAGACCGGAGAAGAACAGAGACGGCGACACATAGATGGTCGGAGGCGAAGAAGAAGGACGACGGCGGCAGAGCATCTCGATAGTGAACAGACGACAAAGAGGGAGGGGATAAGACGAGAACAATTAGGAACACGGGATGACACGGTCAAAACGGCAAGGAGGCTTACCGGTGATGACATCAAAACTGGGGAGTAGTAGCTGGTTTTGGGGAAGGCGAAAGGCGATGAGCTTTCGGAGATGGCGACAGGAGCAACACGAACGGCGAATCCAGCAGTGGCGACGATACGGGCGGAGGAGCTTTGACGACTTCGGAATGCACGACGGAGTCTTGCAGTGGACGGCAGGTTCTTCGGCGAATTCCGGCGAAACAACAACGAGATTGGCGACAACACCTTGGGGATTCGGAAGAGGAGAACGCGCACGATTTGACGCAGGAGGAGCACCTTATATAGGGCTAGGATGGGAGGATTGGTGAAGAGCACGGCGGCACAACGTGCTCGACTCGGACACGAACGATGGTCTCCCGATTGAAGACGAAGCTGACGTGGCAGGGTCACATGGCAGTGAAAGAAAAAGAAAGGGAGCTAGCTCGGCTGGCTTGTGCGCATGCGAAGGCAGGAGCGGGCTGGAGAAAAGGAGGAAGCAGGCCAAATAAGACAGGCCAACAAAGGAAAAGAATGGGCGAGAAAGAAGTTTAAGCTCAAAAGAAAATCTAGAATTAAAAGACTTTCCAAATTTTAGAAAATAGATAAAAGGAAATCGAGCTCAAAGAAATAGCAAACAAATTCCAAAAATTCCTACAAATTCCAGAAAATACTCTGGAACTCAAGGAACCCAAATAAAACAACTTTTAATTTAATTGAAGTTTATATTGTTCACATTAAATTATTTTGATTTATGAAAGTTCAAATTAAGCTTTGACTTAAACAAGAAAAATCAAATGGTTACTTTTGTTTTTAAAAGCTTCAAAAACAAACCAGAACTTGGGATTTTACAATCATGTAGCTTATCACCCCGAGAAAATAGCTCTACAATTAAAAAGCTAGCGTGTTTAATTTTGCCTATTAAGTACCCAATACTTATATCAGTGATTAAATGGGCTCCTAAATAGACATTTGTGTTCTTGTCCTACTAAGAATAGCTAGGGCTTACCATTGGGAGAGAAAAAAAAAACCATAAATGATATGGTGCCATTTAGAAGCACAAATAGTTTGAGGTCTTTAAGGTCATGTAGAAGTGATAGGTTTCAACCGTAGTAGATTTGTCGTGCATGAAGTAAAACATGAGAAAACATGTTCTATTGACAAACAATGCAACAGTGTGGATAATCTGCCACTTGGTAAAGAAGCAGCAATGCAATTTTCTATAAATTAAAATTTAAAAATCATGTCTTTATGAACTAAATATCTAAAATCTGAATATTAAACTCATAGTCGAACTACAAATGTACTCAGCTTAAAGATATTGAATGAAAGTGCATGACCAAAGGAAAAGCAAATGATATATGATTGATATAGTGTATCTCATCATATAGCTGAGTTATAAACTAAATGACTGTTAACAGACCAGTGGCTTTTTTTATTCCGGTATTTCTACCTTGCGAGCATATGTTGATAAAAATATATTTTACCATGGGGTGGGGGGTTGGGAGGACTATTCAGCATAATGGGAAGAAACATCCATTGAAATAATGAGCGAAAGACAACATATACTGCAGTTTGATAACCGTAAACATTCTGCAGTGAGCCTAAAAATAATAAAAATTACACCAGTAAATACAAGAACCTGAGCTAGCTAGTTTGATGTAAGAAAATAAACCAAGATGCAATCCATATACATACAGAAGTCTACCGATTTTGTAGGATGAATATATATACAACGAGACTAAGAAAAGGAACCGTCGGGTCAATAACTGAATAGTGTTGAATAACCCAATGCGCTATTGATTTTCTTGTGACGTTTCCGTTTAGCAGTCTTTGATATGTTTCCGTTTCCTTTTGCATTAGTGCAGTTTTAGTATGCAGCATTAGTATATCATTACTGCATTAGTGCAGCAGTCATGGGCACGTTCGGACGTGGAACAGCTATATGTAGGATCAATGCTTGTAACGTTCTGCATATAGTGACTCACTCAGTCAAAAATAAAAGGAGAGTAAAACTAGAGAAAAGTCTATCGAAGTTTGACAGCACCAAAACTTTTTGTCCATGTGTTCTCGCGTGAGTGCTCCTGTGTTCTCGCTTGTGATTAGTGTCTAGGCGTTCGCCCAAGTCGGCATTGCTGACAATTAGTATCAAAGCGAGGAGCTTTGATCCTTGGCAATGACGCACAACGGTTCACATTCTCCTACCAAGTCGTCTCCGGTGCAGGGCGACAGCAACACTACTCGCACAATCATTCTCGGCGGTAATGACGATCACAAGATTGGATCCGACAGCAACGGCGGCCAAGAGCGTGTGGTACAGCGGTTGGTAAGGGAGACGACGGGATCGGTGGTCTACCCAACGCTGACGCGGACGAACTACACCGACTAGACCCTTGCGATGAGGGTGAACCTGCAGGCACAAAGCATGTGGGATGCGATCGAACCTGGCAACGCCGACTACAGCGATGACAAACTGGCGTTGTTCGCCATCCTCCGTGCGGTGTCGTCGGACATGCTGTCCACGCTGGCGGTGAAGGACACGGCCAAGCAAGCGTGGGACGCCGTGAAGTCGATGCGGATGAGCGTCGAGCGTGTCCGTGAGGCGAATGCACAGAAGCTTCGCAAGGAGTTCGAGGATATCAAATTCAATGATGGTGAGTCGGTGGACAATTTCGCCATGAGGATGACAGGACTCGTCAACAATCTCTGGATCCTAGACGACATGTTGGAAGATGAAAAGGTAGTCAAGAAATTCCTTCGTGTTGTGCCACCCAGGTGTACACATGTGGCAATCTCGATAGAGACACTACTTGACTTAAGCACGTTGTCGATCGAAGAGCTCACTAGCTGACTTCGATCAGTGGAGCAGCGCAACGACTCGGGTGGCTCCGGTGGGTGTCTGCTCCTTACTCCTCACTGAAGAGGAGTAGCTCACAAGCGCTAAGAAGAGGGAGCAAGGCGGCGGCTCTTCCGGCGGTGACAAGGAAAGCGGCAGAGGTGGTGACAACCGTTACCGCGGCATCCGGTGCGCACCGTGACATGTCGTAGATTCAGTACTACAACTGCGACAGGTACGTGCATTACTCCAGGGACTGCCGCAAGCCGAAGCGTACTGAGCAGGCCCACCTGATGCAAGCCGACGGCGACGTACCTGCGCTTCTCATGGCGCAGGTGTGCACGCTCACCAAGGTTTCCGTGGGCTACCTAGACAACGGCACAAGCAATCACATGTCCGGGTGCCAGGCAAGCTTCGCGGAGATGGACGAGCGCATCACTGGCTCCGTCAAATTCGGTAACGGCTCAGTGATGGATATACGCGGGCGTGGCACCGTCCTATTCACTTGCTGGAACGGAGAGCACCGTGTGCTGACGGGGGTGTATTACATCCCACGACTACGCAGCAACATAGTGAGCCTCGGACAACTCGACGAGAATGGCTACCAGACGCTCATCTAGGACGGCGTACTCACGATCCATGACCAGTAGCGTCGCATACTTGCGCTGGCAAACCGCAGTCGCAACCGGCTCCATATGCTCACCCTCAGCATTGCACAGCCAGTCTGCCTGTCTACGCGGTGCGGTGACGACGTGTGGCGATGGCATGCCAGGTATGGGCACCTGAACTTCCAGGCACTACGGAAGTTGGCGCAACGCGGCATGGTGCGCGGGTTGCCGCAGATCGATCATGTTGATCAGATTTGCGACAGTTGCCTCGTCGGTAAGCAGCGACGCAACCCGTTCCCGGAGTAGTCAAAGTACCACGCAGAGCACATCCTCGATCTGGTGCACGGCGATCACTACGGTCTCATCGTGCTGGCCACACCAGGTGGGAAGAAATATTTTCTACTCCTCGTTGACAACCGCAGCCGCTACATGTGGCTGGTCTTACTCATGACAAAGGATGAGGCGTCGGTGGCGATCAAGCGTTTTTAGACCGGCGTTGAGGTGGAAACCAGACGCAAGTTGCACGCCCTCTGCACTAACCGCTGCGGTGAATTCACGACGGTTGAATTCGGTCAGTACTGTGCTGATCGCGGTGTCCAGCGGCACCTCACGGCGCCATACTCCCTTTAACAGAACGGTGTCGTCGAGCACCAGAACCAAACAGTGGTTGCCATGGCTCGTAGCACGATGAAGGCCAAGAGCATGCCGGGGATGTTTTGGGGTAAGGCGGTGACGACGGTCGTGTTCATCCTGAACCGAGCCCCAACTCACAGCGTCGAGGGCATGACGTCGTACGAGGCGTGGCATGGTGCACGGCCTCTGATGCACTTCCTCCACACTTTCGGTTGTGTCGCGCACGTCAAGGTGGTGAAGCCGCACCTGCCGTTGGTATTCATCGACTATGAGTCCGGCACCAAGGCGTATCGCGTCTATGACCCTGTCGGCAAGCGCGTGCACGTGACACGCGACGTCGTCTTCGACAAGGCAGCACAGTGGGACTAGGGTACTAAGGTTAACTCTGGTGAGACGTTAACTGTCGAGTATACCGTATATCCTGAAGCAGGTGGCAACCCCGCAGCGCACGGGGATGACGAGCCGTCGACACCAGCAGTGCCGAGTCGCACGCCCAGCCCAGGGCCGCTGACGCCGGTATCCAGAGCAACAACGAGTACGCCTACGCCTGTGGCACAAAGTGGGGTGAAATTTGTTTCACCGCCCATCGATGTTTCGCCCACGACGGACAACGAGGGCCCTCGCCACTACCGGACTGTGGCTAACGTGTACGATACGACCACGGTCCATGACCTCGATCACAAGGAGCTGTACGTGACAGCGGGAGATGAACTAGTCGGCTTCTCCGAGGCATAGAAACATGAGTGTTGGCGCTGCGCCATGCTCGAGGAGATGAGCTCCATCGAGGAGAACGACACTTGGCAACTTGCCCACCTCCCAGCGAGTCATCGTCCTATCGGCTTGAAATGGGTCTTCAAGGTGAAAAAGAACTCCCAAGGCGTTGTCATCAAGCATAAGGCCCGCCTCATAGCAAAGAACTATGTGTAGCGTCAAGGCATCGACTACGAGGAGGTGTTCGCGTCGGTGGCCCGTCTTGAGTCCGTACGCCTACTGATCGCGCTCACCGCGCACGAGGGATGGCCAATACACCACATTGATGTCAAATCGGCGTTCCTCAACGGAGAGCTCGTCAAGAAGGTCTGCATCGCCCAACCTCCAGGCTTTGAGGTAAAAGGACATGAGCAGAAGGTGTTGCGGCTCCACAAGGCTCTCTATAGCTTGAAGCAGACGCTGAGAGAGTGGAACACCAAGCTTGACAAATGTTTGTTGTCGCTTGGGTTTCAGCGGTGCGCATCAAAACATGTGGTGTACATGCGCGGTAGCAGTGCATCACGGCTGCTAGTGGGCGTCTACGTCGACGACCTCATTATCATGGGCACCGACGCACAGGAGATCATCAAGTTCAAAAGGGAGATGAAAAACTCACTCAAAATGAGCGATCTCGGCCTGCTCAGCTTCTACCTCGGCATCGAAGTGCACCAGTCCAATGGCTGCATCACGCTGAACCAATCTACATACGTGCTCAAAATTCTTGAGAAGAGTTGTATGACAGATTGCAACCACTACCACGTCCCATGGAGACGAGGCTCAAGCTAAGCAAGGCAAGCTCAGCCCCTCTCACGGACGCCACGGCCTACCGGAGCATCATCGAGAGCTTGAGGTACTAGTGCACACAAGACCCGACATCGTGTACTCGGTGGGCTACGTAAGCCGCTTCATGGAAGCGACAACCACCGAGCACTTGGCTGCAGTCAAGCATATACTCTGGTACATTGCTGATACACGGAACTATGGCTGCCGTTACGCAAAGAAAATGGAGGAACCACGATTTGTCGGCTACAGCGATAGCGACATGGCTGGCAACGTCAACGACCGCAAGAGCACGATGGGCATCTTCTTTTCCTCGGGCGCAGCCCCATCAGCTGGCAATCTCATAAGCAAAAGGTTGCGGCACTATCCTCGGGCGATGGCTGACAACGGCCGCCTGCCAAGGTATCTGGCTCGCTCGTTTACTCACTAACTTGAAAGATGAAAAGGCATGCAATGTCATGCTTAAAGTCGACAACAAGTCGGCGATCTCCCTCAGCAAAAATCCGGTGCTCCATGACCGAAGCAAGCACATAGACACCTGATATCATTTTATTCGGGAATGCGTTGAAAACGAAAAAATTGAGGTGGAGTACATCAAGACCGAAGAGCAGCTATCCGACATTCTGATGAAGGAGCTGGACCGCGTCAAGTTCCAGGAGCTGCGCACAATGATCGCTATCATCAAGATCAAGAAAGTGCATCAAGGATTACGAGGTATTTGTTGAAGAATCCAATGCGCTATTGATTTTCTTGTAACGTTTCGTTTAGAAGTCTTTGATATGTTTCTGTTTCCTTTTGCATTAGTGCACTTTCGGTTTTTAGTTTTAGTATGCAGCATTAGTCATGGGCACGTTCGGACGTGGAACAGCTGCATGTAGGATCAATGCTTGTAATGTTCGGCATTTAGTGGCTCACTCGGTCAAAAATAAAAGGAGAGTAAAACTGGAGAAAAATCTGTCAAAGTTTGACAACACCAAAACTTTCTGTCCATGTGTTCTCGCGTGATTGCTCCTGTGTTCTCGCTTGTGATCGGTGTCCAGGCGTCCGTCCAAATCGGCGTTGCTGACATAGAGCATACAGGGGAATAATACCTGGGGCAAATCAGACCATGGCATTTCAATACATAATTGGTAATCAACGTACATGACTAATGGTACCAAGACTTGAAACCACCCTTGAACAACACTGCATTCTGCTCTAAACAAATATAAACAGTAAGTCTGAAGATAAAAGATAAAACATAGAGGCCGTGAATGCCATAATCAAAGACTAATTGGAACACAATTAACAAAGACCAAAAAGTGATGTAAACATAAACACTTAAGAAAAACTGATTACTGAAGCACATCTATCTAAGCTATATCTAGTTCTTAAAGCCACGGGAGAATGAATAGGCAAGATGGAATAACCAAATGCACGGAGGGGGTCTGCTGGGGATGGCAGGAGCAAGCGATGGAAAAGAAGTGACCATGCAGCAGGGGCACCTTTGTGAACAACTAAAGGGGAAAAAATCAGAGATATGAAATTACCGGCCTAATTATGAAAATGAGCATATGGTTCATGAAACCTAGGCGATAACAGTAGGGACACCGGCAGCGGCGGGATCTGAGGCAGCTCAATCGAAGCTGAGGATACAGCATCAGGGAAGCTGGCGACTGGATCTGAGATAGGTCGGGTGTAGGTCGAAGCTGCACGCCGCTGTTGCCTTCTGTCGGGCGGAAGCTGCGAAAGGAATTGGCGGTGCTGGAGGGAGAGGGAGGTGGTGAGGTGGCCGGTGTAGCGGTGGCACAAAGCAGGGGCCTGGGAGGAGAGGGACGGCGGGATCAGGCGGCTGGTGGTGGTGGAGGTGGCGAGGTGGAGTTGAGGAGGGCACTTAATAGGAGAAATTAAACATGCTATTCTCGGTGGATGATTTGGTTATGATGGCGTCGATGGCCAGATCCACGCCAGCCCGCTGCCGCCGAACCTTGTTGTCCCCAAGGCTGCCTCTTCCTCCAAGGCGGCCACCAGGCAACTCGAGTGGAAGGAGCAGGACAAGGTGGAGACAAAAGGAACGTGGGGTGTGTGGAGTGGATGGACGAAAGCGTAGGTCGAATCGAGGAAGGTGAGGCCTGGAGGGAAGGCGAGAGAGGGGGAGAGAGAGAGGGAGGGGAGCGATGCAAGGTCCGATTGCGCGAGAGGATCGTGCATCCGTGCACACGAGAGAGATGGTTCCACGGGTCTACGCGATTTCTCTACGAGGACAGGGAGGAAAGGATAGACGATAATCAATTCTAATATATATATATATATAGGAATAAGTCCATTCTTCGTCCCTCATCTATACCCGATGATTAATTTTGGTCCCTGAACTTAAATACCGGATATAACGCACCTCAAACTTTTCATACCGGGCAAATCGCGTCCCTCCGTGCGTGCGGCGGTTTGGGCGGCGTGGCATCCACGCCGCGGCCGAGTCGGCCTCGCGCTCGGTCGCTCTCTCTCCTCTCTCCCCTCGAATCAAATCATGCTCTCTCGATGCCTCGATGCGGTCGCCCTCGCGCTCGGTCGCTCTCTCTCCTCTCGCTCACTCTCGCTCTCGCTCTCTCTCGGCGGCTAGGGTTTGGCGGCCGCGGCGACTAGGGTTCTAAGAAATCCCGGATCCCAGCGGATAGGATGCGCGGTGAACAAGGGCGAGGGCTAAAGGTGAGTTCTTCAATCCTAGATCCGCGCAATTACTCCTGGTTGTTTGTGGAGCTACTTGATTAGTGTTGTTCTTAGAGTAATGGTTGGTGTTATTTTGCATGTAGGTATATCACGGTGGTGATTTCTTGCAGTTACTCTGATTTAGCAATGGATAATTTGGACAAGCTAGTGTTAGGTTCCATTTCGGTGGGGATTTCTTTGATGATGGGAAGATATTGCATTATTGCGGAGGAAGAGGCGGCATGTCTTACATAGATCGGGATAAGTTGTCGCTCTGGAGGTCAAGGCCATTTGAAGGACCATTGTGAGGATGTGGAGTTGGTACTCATGCACCGCGGTTTCTGGGAAAGCATTGAAGACTGGATTGAGGCGCTAACAAATGATGAGGATTTGCGGACCATGGTGATGTATCAGCGATGGGGTGTTGTGGATATATTTGTTGAGGCGGTGGGAGTTGATGATGATGTTGGCTCGGATGGTGATGGTGTTGGTGACAAAGGAGATGAAGACGGTGATTGGGAAGATGAGAGTGAAGCTTGGATGCACAGATGATGATGAGGAATTAGATGCTTCCAAGGAGGTGGAGGTGATTGAGGTGTCACCACCGAGATATGCAAAGGATATTGCACTGCAGCGGAAGTTCTACAATACATTGCACGATATGAAGGGAAGGCAAAGGTGACTACAAGACTTGCGGTGACTACGAGAAGAGAGTACAAAATTTGGTCATTTGGTGGCCATTGATGAGTCAAGGGACAAGGAGGAGGCGATGACAGTGACACTTCTTACTTTTACGAGAGTGAGGAAGAGGACGGCTATGAGGAAGGTGGCGGTGATGGTGAGCTCCCGAGGAGGAAACCCAAGTACCCTAGGTATGACCCCAAAGCAAGTCTCCTACTTTTAGCTTGGGCATGGGTTTTAGCTGCAAGGGGACTTCATTCAAGTTGTTAGGCGTTATGGAGTAGAGAGGAGACATGTTATTAATTTTTGCAAGAATGACAACAAAGGGTTAGGGCTCAATGTGAGTGGGCCAAATGTCCTTGGTTTATCTTGTTGTCAAATAACAAGATGGGACGAGAAGGATGGATAGTGAGTAGTTTCAAGGATGAGCACACATGCCCCCAAGAAGGGACAACAAACTTGTCACTTCGGAGAATAGTGAAAAGTTTGAGAGTGCCATAATGGGAAACCCAACCAGAAGCTTGAGCACTTGAAGCAAGCGATGACAGGAACAAATGCATGCGGATGTGAGCATAGCTAAGTGCAAAAGAGCTAAGTCCATTGTAATCGAAGGTATTAGACTCCAAGAAGGGAGAGTATGGTAGGGTCTTTGACTACCAAATGGAGCTTCTTAGGAGCAATCCAGTAACAGATAGTGGTTAAGCCGCATCCGGATGCCCAGTGTTTTTTCTCGAATGTATATTTGTTTGGATGCTTGCAAAAGAGGTTTCTTAGTGGGTGTAGGAAAGTGATAGGTTTAGATGGTTGTTTCTTCAAAGGTCCAACCAATGGGAGCTAATTTGTGCAATGGGAAGAGATGCAAACAATCGGATGTACCCATAGCATGGGTGTGGTAGAGAAGGAAACTAATGAGTCATGGGATTGGTTACGTGGGATTTTCTTCAAAGATATAGAAATTGGAGATGGTGAAGGATGGGTAATCATCTCGGATCAATGAAAGTAAGTCACATTAGTGTTTATTCATCCAATTTGTCATATGCGATTACTTAACTTCGCTTGTTTGTTGCGGGGCCTACTAAATCTTTGTTGGTATTGGGTACCCAAAGTGAGCATAGGATGTGTGCAAGACACATCTATGCCAACTTCAGGAAGACTTACAAGAACAAGGCTTGGCGGAAGAAGTTACGGTTGTGTGCCAAATCTCCATGTGTCAATCTTTTCAACTACCATTGGGCAAGGCTTGCAAAGGATACCCCAAGGTGCTAATGCAATCATGAGGACAGATCCACAACATTGGAGCGGGGCATGGTTCAAGTTGGGATCATCTTTGTGAATCTGTGGACAACAACATGTGTGAATCATTCAATCATGCCATAGTTGAGTCAAGGTACCTCCTATCATCGGCATGTTTGAGTGGATAAGGAGGAAAGTGATGGTTAGAATCCATACCAACAAAAGCAAGGCGGAGAAGTGGGCAGTGTGACATGCCCCAATATTAC
Organism: Hsuehochloa calcarea; assembly: GCA_036346395.1. Lineage (NCBI taxonomy): Eukaryota > Viridiplantae > Streptophyta > Magnoliopsida > Poales > Poaceae > Hsuehochloa > Hsuehochloa calcarea. The sequence continues at coordinate 12,010,344 of CM070612.1, forward strand.
AAAGAAAATGAAGGTCTACATCAATGAGTCGGTTTTACGTCATCTTGTGTACAATGGTCGAGAATGGTTTTGAGGTCACACATAGAGATCATAGGTTCTCAGTGAACTTGGATAGTAGAACTTGTTCATGCGGATATTGGCAATCTATGCTGTTTGCCTTGCCCACATGCCATTGCATGCATCAATTGGAGGAGCAGTTCCTTGATGACTACATAGCACCATGTTACTCCATTGCAGTACAACAAGACTTATGAGCACCGCTTGCAACTGTTGAGGCATGACTTGTTGGCCCACATCGGAGAGACCAAGACCAAGGCAACCAAAATGGAGAAAATGCAGGAGGCCAAAGAAAGATAGGAAGAGAGAGCAAGATGAGAAGCCTAAAGGAATAAGACTGTCCAAGATTGGCACAATCATTAGGTGCGAGCTTTGCAAAGGAATTGGCCATAACAGTCTAGGCTGTGAGAGGAGACATGGCCAATCGAGCAAACATCGAGCCCACCAGGGATCAACAAGGTCATTGTGCAAGTGTTGGCAATTCTACACCAACTGGTCTGTTCCTGGTACAAAATTCATTCCTTCATTTCATGCATTTCCTAAGTTGGTACAAAATTACATAGTTTAAGCACCTTTCACATTGCGAGTTGTGATTCCTCCACCACAACAGAGTTGTTCTAGCATGACCAAGAGAAAGACCAGGTCTAATTCGGTGAACACACCACCTCCATCCAAAAAGAGTTGCCTTTGGGGTAGGAGTATTGTACTCAGACAGACAGGCACAATTTTTCGAATGTAGGTGCATTCCAAAATTTCCATATCTTCATTTATATTCTTTGCACTTGCAAACTACAAACCTCTAACTCAACATGGTGGTTACTTTCTGACTGGTATGCGGATCGGAGGATCATCAAAACCTCTGCTCTCGCTAAAGTCACTACACAACATGGTGGTTACGGCACTATGAACTTGGAGGCAAGTGTGGCGTCTGCGAGTGCAAAATCAAGTGTGAACATCCGGGTAACCGGGTTACGCCTCAGTAAAGCTGCGGCCCAAGAACCACCTTTCAAAATAGGAAGAAGTCGAGTCCAACCAAGAAGAAGCAAAGTTATAGTTCAAAGCTTGCAAAGCTTTTAGGTATCCCAACTAATGAGTGATGTTCTAATGGATTTGCGAGACAGCTTATCTTTGTTAGTGTTATGTAATCTTTTGAACTTGTGCCTTGTGGGTCGACAGATTATCTTTATTAGTGTTATGTAATCTTTTCAACTTGTGCCTTGTGGTCCGATTCTGGCAGCGATCACTTAGTGTTATGTAATATTTTCAACTTGTGCCTTGTGGGTGATAAGCATGTTTATTAATGGAAATGGGCGTGATTTGAGATCAAGCCATCGAACTATGAAAGATGACATGAGAAACTATCGTAACCATGTTGTGCAGTTGGAATTTCACCACTTTGTTCGTGACTAATGTCTTTAGGCCCTAGATCATTCTGCATAATCAGTGCGAAGCCTAATTAGAAAAAAGAGTCGGTGACACAAGAATCTTGCAATCCTTCTTAAGACTCGGTCACATTAAGCACAAGATTGAACAATGCATTCCGAGTTACATTGGGGCAATGCATTCACGGTTCTGTAAGACAATGCACGACAATGATTCCGAGTTACGTTGATGTTTACATGGATTGAACATCTTACAATGCATTCTCGGTTACTGTTAGGACAATGCAGGATAGTTAAAGAGCATCGAACTTGTTTCAATCACCTGTCCCCCTAGTATCATTTCATCTAGGTTTACATTTCATCCAGTATTAGAGAGCATCGATTCCGCATAGATTATCTTTGTTAGGTTCAATCATGGTACCTTGTTGACAAGCATCGATATTCTGAGCATCAATCGAATCGACAATTCATCAAACCATCATTGCAAACAAGTTAATCCGGACAATGCGGACAATTCATCAAACCATCATTGCAAACAAGTCAAACCATCATTGCAAACAATTCATCAAACCATCATTCTGAGCATCAAGCTGAATCGGACAATTCTCGAGCAACACGGGTTCCATTACATAATAGATTGCGGCACGAGTTCAATTACATTCCCTAATCGAACTCTAACTACCATCATTGCAAAACAACAAGCAAGACAAAAAAAGTCTCCTCTCTTTCTCGGTGTGCTACCCTACCAATGAGTCCAACAAGCTGCTACATCACGTTCTCCATGCACGGACTCGCCACACTCAAATCTTGTTCATTGTTACGGTTCCTTAACGCCCTAAGCTCATGGTTCTCCTTCCTCAGCGCCCTAACGATGTCGCGCAAGTCGATACTACCCGCCTCAAGAAGGGGTTGGTTCATCATCGTACCATGCCCAAAACTTGCGACCTCCACCTTCAATTAAGATTCACAAATAAGCGAGCCTTCACAAACCAAAATAACGACAATTTGGTGAAGATTACTTACCCGAGCTCGCATGCATGTCATGTACCTCGTCTTGGGTTAGAGTCGCTCCACGAGATCCACCGACCACCTTCCCCGCAATGGCAATGGACCGTTGGAGCGTACTCGATGGTCGCTCTCTGTATGGAATCGGCGAGTGGAAGCCCCATAAAGCTGTCTTGACGGAGGTGCGGTACATGCCGCCGACCTTGAGCTTCCTCCAGTGGCCATGAATCGAGCTCCTAAAGCCGCCATGGCGCAGCCTCGGTGAGGAAATCTGCACGCTGGGAGCTCGGGAGGGCTCGGCAGATTGCTCGTCGGGGAGGGCGATCGGCGTGGCGAGAGCGGCCGGGAAGGTATCTTGGGTCGCGGCCGCCACCAAACTACAAACCCTAGTCGCCACGCCGCCAAACCCTAGCCGCCCGTGAGAGAGAGAGAGAGCGAGAGCGAGTGGCGAGAGGGAGCGGCCGAGCGCGAGGGCGGCCGGGTCGGAATTTGACAGAGAAGCGGCCAGAGTGCGAGGCCGACTCGGCGCCAACGTGGATGCCACGTCGGCCCAAACCGCCGTCGACGCACGGAGGACACGATTTGCCCGGTATGTAAAGTTTGAGGTGCGTTATATCCGGTATTTAAGTTCAGGGACCAAAATTAATCATCGGGTATAGTTGGGGGACGAAGAATGGACTTATTCCATATATATATATATAGTATTACTGATCATGTTTGCATTATTGCATACACTGTGTTTTGTTTGCGATTTTTCATATGAGCTTTTATTCATTTCAACAGGGTAAAATGCATGGTGAGCTCTTGAACTACTTGTGCTGTGTCAACTAGATCATGATACTTTGAAAATGCACGTTTCGATCACTAAAGTGCATTTAGTGTTTCATTTGCAGATCACAAACACACATACCAGACAATTCTTGCACACGTGACATGCCACCTCAGCATAAGTATTCTATACGAGCTCTTGCATTTTTAAGATTTGCCAGAATTGATAACACAGAAAGGAATATATACCTGCATGAGTATTCTATATGATTCTGAAATTCAGATACAGCAATAGATGTTTCAGTAATCATTAGCATATCACACTACAGATACTTGGCTATTCAGCTACAACCTGAACTACGATTGTAAAGTATAAATAAAGACCAGGCCAGCGGAGAGGCTGTTTACATACGCTGCCTAACAGCAGCTATCATATCATTTGTCCAAATAGTCATCTTTCTTACTACACATATTCTTCTATATATTGTTAACGATTGCTGTAACAGTGGCGGATCTAGAATTTGACCATATCTCGGACTAAATTTTAATAGGCTCATATTTTAACACTAACGCTAATTTCTGCCCACACTAGGACATAACAAAAAATAAGCCACAAATGCTTCATTGACATGGAACTTTAGCAAAAATGCTTCAATATAAAATATAATAAGAAAAACATGCCAAAACATAAATAATATGACATCTTAGATATACAAATTGAGTACCTAAATAATGAAGATTTCATCTCTAACCTAGCCCGCCATTTCTTCGTCAATTGGTTTTCAAAGCACATGATTGGAAACTACATCACTTGGACTAAGTTCAATATGAGGATTGTTTTGTTCGTTGTGACTAGCTCCAGTTCCAACTGTTTCTGGAAGAGATTAGTTGGACTGTGTTCGTATTGGGAAATAAAATGATAATATCTTGCTCCTCTTCATTTTTGTATCTCTAATTCCTAAATAAGAAATGCACTTATTAATAATATGCACTTATTAGTTATTAAGTATTAACACACAAGACACAAGCACTTCAACTAGCCTAATCCCCCGTATCCAAAACAGGCAAGGTTAACAGGAGCCACGCCTCCATGACTATCCCATCCCAGCCTAATCCCCCATATCTAAAACAGGCAAGGTTAACAGGAGTCAGGAGAGCCACCTCACCTGCGCCTCCATGATTATCCCATCCCTAATTCACAACCACCAATTTCATACTCCAAGACGCCAAATGGGCAACTTACAATTGATCATCTCTAACACGAGTGTCTAATTTTGTGTTCCCACTTCCTATAATTTCCTAACATTCGCCATTATCACCAAGCATCAGGGGTAGCAAGGGGCCACGAGGCGCACCTAAATGGCTGAATCGCTGACGACGATCACGAGATGAGGACGCGCACCTGGCCAAAGGAGGCCGCAGGCACGATGCACCTGGGGATGGAGGCTGCTGGCGTGGCTGCTACGCCGGGCGGGGACGGAGGGCGCGGAGGGAGGGGTCGCCGGCAGCCGGCAGGGATAGAGGCCATGGGTGTGGCGTGCCGGCGTCAGGCGAGGACGGAGGCCGTGGGCACGATGTGCCGGCGTCGGGTGGGAACGGAAGGCGAGGCGCCAGGCGTAGAGGAAGGGAGCGACGCCGGCGTGGAGGGAGAGCGCGGAGGGAGCAGCAGTGGCCGGCGAGGTCACGACTCGGGAGAATGGGGATCGAGTGGGCGATCGAGTGGGCGCATGCCGAATGGGGATCGAGTGGGCGCATGCCCAATGGGGATCGAGTACCGCCTGAGCCGCGTGGATGGGCCGTGGGCACCTGGGCGGAACAGTGGCTGGGCCTCGGGCTGCATAACAACAATAAATTTATTGGGTCTAAATCACAAAAAAAAAAAAAAGAATTATGCTGAAATTTTTGTTGCGCCTTGGCTATAGCCTACTGTGTCCGAGACCCAAATCCGCCCTTGCCTGCAGCAACACGCAGATTATCTTCCAGTAGTTGAAATGCTTGATGATATACCACTATAGACGATTTTACTCCTCACATTCTTCCTCGCACTCCTCTCTCCCTATCCGCCACTAGCCATGCCCCCCTCCTTGTTCATCGCTGCCTCCCCATCCAGCTCCTTCCCATCCACATCCCTGCCCCTCTGTCCTCATCTCTCACTTCTCTATCGTACCGCCCGTCGCCCCACCCCCACCGCTTGCTCCCACTACTGCCGCCGCCACTTGCTCATGTAATGAACCTTAGTTCATAACAAGATAAACACCACCGGGGAGAAGAAGGCCGGACAGCGTCGACTTGGTTGGGATGAGAGATTAGACTATAAACTAGGATGATAGAACCTTGAGAGGAAAACTAGATTAATTCATCTTTCTTACTTGATTGATAATTGATACATGTTATCTCTTTTATAGGGACGACCCGACTTGACCTCTAAGAAATAATTTTATTTCTAAGTAAACTTATCTCTATTAGATGAAATACATCTCTAAGGAAGAAAACCCAACTAATAAGAAAACTAACTATTCTATCTCTATTTCCTAACCACTAATGCACCCGTGGGGCCCGGCATGGATAGTGTGCAGCGCTACAGTACCATGTGTACTGTTCACACGTGAACAGTAGCCCATCCTATGACAACTACTCCCATCCTTTCGCGATAGCTGTGGTGGCGGCCATTGCTGCAACCCTAGGAGGCAGCACAACTGCAGCAGGACGCAACCCTTGAAGGTAGACCATGGAGCGAAAAAAACCTCCTTCGTAATGCAAGATGTAGCCCATATTGCAGGAGACTAGCGCGGGGCAGCAAAGAAACTCTGTCTACCATATGATGCAACAGCGGTGGAGAAGTTATGACAATATCACAATCCCCCACATGGATCCAACCACGTTTCACACCACCAAAGGCATGACCTTGGCTGGCGGCATGGGCGAGGCTATTTCGAAACAACGACAACATTATCTTTCCACGGTGGAGTCACCATTCGTTCAGCCAAAGGCGGCGTTGCCGGTGCAATTTCGCGTAGTGCTTCCTTCTTGTCCTCCATTGACATCATCTTCTCTATGATAACCTTCATATTCTCGACGGTGGCCATCATCTTGTCGGTGGTAGCCATCATTTTCTCACTGACAGCCTTCATCAAGGCTAGCAACTCAGAAATAGAAGTCATGGTGAGTGGCTCTGATACTAAATGTAACAAACCTTAGTTCATAACAGCGTAAACGCCTCCAAGAAGAAGGCCGGACGACGTCGACTTGGTTGGGATGAGAGATTAGACTATAGATTGGGATGATAGAACCTTTAGAGAAAGACTAGATTAATTCATCTTTCTTGCTTGATTGATAATGGATACATACTATCCTTTTTATAGGGACGACCCGACTTGACCTCTAAGAAATAATCTCTATTTCTAATGAAACTTATCTCTATTAGATGGAATACATCTTTAAATAAGTAAACCCAACTAATAAGGAAACTAAATATTCCATCTCTATTTCTTAACTACTAATGCACCCATGGGGCACGTATGAATAGTGCGTGATGCTACAGTACCGTATATGACTGTTTATGCATAAACAGTAATCTGACTCATTACAATTTCCACCTGTGCGGGCACCTGCTCTTCCTCGCCTTTTGAACCTGCCCCTTCTTGCTTCACCAAACCTTCCAGGACAAGTCATATCTGGGAGGCTTCTTAAGGAGGCAGTGTTCCTTGAAATTCTTCTCCCTCTGGATCATCCCAAGTAGAATATCCTCACGATGAAGCGATAGGAGTCTCATCAATTATATCCTCTTCTAGTATGTTCCCCCCTTAAAAACCTTAGGGTGCTGATCACATACATGAGGTCCAAGTTGTTCGAGGCTACAGATTCATAATCTTGTAACTCTCATGATGTAGAGTGTCTGTGCATAATGTCAAACATCTCATTCAGATGTTCCTAGAGTTCACTTGGATCTCTTATCGTGATAAGTTCTTGATTCAGGTGGTATCCGAGGTAAATAAAGGCCCATCCCTTGTCTGCAGGAGTACCAATTCTGTCCCCGTCTTAATTTCTATGGCTTGTCTTCCGACAGAATAAGGATCTAATTGTAATATTCAAACATCGAGGGACAATATGTAAAATTACCCGGATCCAATCCTGGATTGGACACAAACCGATTTTGGGCGGAACAGGCTCGTGGACCTGCAACCTACTTGGCCTGCGCCTGGCTTAGCTAGGGTTCCCAAGCCCTAGCTGTAGGAGGCGATGCATGACTTCGGAGGCAACAACGCGGTGGAGACGCGAAGTGGAGATGACGCACGATTGCGGAGGCGGCAGTGTGGCGTGAGGGCGCGGCTACAGTGGCAGCGTCGGTGGTGCGAATCGGCATCCATGGCAAGCGGACACAGAAGCAGTGGCCCAAACAACAACATACGGTTGCGGAGGCGACAGTGTGGCGAGGTCGACCCAAGGTGGCGGCATCATCTCAGTCTGTAACGACGGAGATCAGCGGCGGCGTGCGGGTGTGGCTGCACGGCGGGGGTGAAAAAAAGCTCGTTAGTGGGCTCGTTAGCTCGGTTCAAAATTGATCTAATTACGCTTGTTAATTAGTTAAATATTAAAATAAGTTAATTTCGAATTCATATTAGAATTCATCAATCTGATTTAGATAAAGTGTACACGCAATCAAGACATTGGACGAACCGATATACAACACTAGTCATTTTTTAATCAAGCAACCATAGACAATGGTTACATCATCCCACCCAGATACGAGTATGAAAAGCTAGGTGGATCATCAGACCAAACATGACACGATAGACTCCATTGCCTGCCGCTGCCGAGCAAAGCTCATGCGCTGCCCGGTTAGCCTCCACTAGGGCAAATATTAAGCAAAGGTTGCGTTTTTTTTTTTTGAGACGTAAAGGTTGCTTTTACAAACGACTTATAGAGACTTCGGCTGCTTCGTCCGTACACACGGATCCAGCAGTTCCAGATTCAGCTCACGCCGAGTCTCGAAATCGCCGCCGGGGGCGCCCCTCCCAAAAACTACGGCAAGAAGAAGACCACAGGGTCCACGAGGAGCGACCGACACGATCTCCGCCTCTTCTCTTCGTTTCCACCGTTCGCTAGATTTCGTCCCCCTTCTCCGGCAGCCGGCGCGGTGAGCTCTTCTCCTCCCTTCCTTCGTTTCCACCGTTCGCCAGATCTGGCCCCCTCCCCCTTCTCCGGCCGCCGGCGCGGTGAGCTCCAGCCTGAGATCCCCCCTCAACATCCTCGTGGGGGATTTTTCTTTTCTTTGCTGTGAGCAATCTCATCCAAATCTTTCTTTCTGGGATGGATACTCCAATCCATGCGGTTTGTTGCGTGGTGGAGTACTAATAGCGTTCATTTTCCAAAAAAATTCGGGGGTTCAACTGAACCCTCATGCCCCACGTTAGGCCCGCCCCTGAACTGAATGCACTGATTCATTTGAATGATGCTGTCCTGTTAGAACTATGCAAAGGGGAAACTTTTAGCTGGGATGAGAAAGTTGCAGCATCATCTGTTCCACATATTCCTCCTAGCTTACAGTAAACCAAGCCTTAGTTGTCAGTACATTTCACATTTGGGTAAAATGATAACAAGTCGACAATTGTTTATTGGTGTCGGACTGTCACATTTCAGTGTTACTGCAGTACATAAACTATGTTTCTGATTGTTTTCATGTGATCCTAGTCACTAGACTATTGTAGACTAGTGACTAGGATCACATGATTATCCGATGAAAATAAGTAGTTGTTCTGTGATTTTTTTTCAAACATGATTAGAGGTGACATTTTTCTGCTGCTTTATCTTGCCGTAGAATCTGCTCTTTTTATTCACTATTCGTTTGTTATTATAATGCTGCAGCTACCAAGAGAGTAATGGACGGACCCTCTTTTGATGTTCACAGGACGGAGTCTTCCCATCAGCATGTGATGGCAGGACCCGCTACTTTAGATCCTCGACGGGCTGAGGCTGCCAGCAAGCACGTTAGGGCACTCAATACCCAGTTTGCGAGGTTGGTCACTTTTTCACCTGCTAATTGCTATGGCTTGTCTTTCATCATATGAATCACATCACCATCTGGAATTTGGTGTACATACTCGTCATCCTAGCAAGTTTTCTCATTCTGTTATGCTTAATAGTCATGCTATAAATTCTCAAATCATTGGTTGATGCCATATTTTTTAAAGGTCTTCAAATACAATTTTAGAAAGTTGCCTTCTCAGTTTTCGTGCAGCATATCCCTTAAAGCAGTACTCAAATATTTATTTCTTGTTCGATGTGTAATAAATGATACTAATCTAGATGTTTTATTTTGAGCAGCTGGGTACAATCACAGTTGCATAACCATCCAGCTGAACTTTGGGAGGACGGCGTGAAAGATTACATATCCCATGCTTCTGAAATCATGGTAAGCTTCAAAGGCAGTAAATAGAGTTGGCACATTATTTTTTCCCGTCACATTCATATAAAACTTGTAAGGAATTTTCCTTTTGAGCACTGCATAATTAGAGATCTAATGTCTTTTGTCCCTACTGATGCCATTTATCCATCAACTTTGTTTTGTGCATGACATGCATGCATCATGCATGTGCGCATGCTTGTGTTCTGTTCTGATATGTGAAATAGAATTGACTTCCTGAGTTTCTGGGATTGGTTTGAAAGTATAATTAATAAATTTCTAACAGATAGGTATTAACGGTTTTAACAACCAGGCAACTATGCGAAGGTGAACCATGTTATAGTACTGCTACAAATATCTAACTTATATAAGGCCTGTCTTTATTAAGTTATTATACGACCAGTTAAGTTTTTTAGTTGACTATATACATGAAATTCACTAGGAAAATGAAATTATACTAATATAAAATCACTTGTTATCTCCTCAAGCATGTAACTAATGAACATTTAATCAGCACAGTATATGACTTATGTACAACCTTTACTTGCCTGGAGCCTCCTTGGGAAAATGAAACCACACAATATAGAACTACTTGCTATTTAAGCTGTGTATTTTTTTCGGCAGGGTTTAAACTATGTTGATTACATATTAATCAGCACGTACTATTTTCCAACTCATTATCTCTTGGACATTCCCTAGTTAGTCTTTTGGCACTACAGATGCTCTGTCAACAGTTTGTTAGTCAGATTTCTCAACATGTCTCCTGTTATTGTTTGCTCTTGTTAGGAAAAATTTAAGGATGTTGTCCATTGGCTTAGGCAAAATAAAGCAGGTTCAGCAGTTGTTTCATCCCCAAGTGCACCCAATGATGGGAAGACTACTTTGCCATCAACTGTAGATAGCAAGTTTATGGAACAGCCAGGTTCTGATAGCGGACAGAAGGGTCCAATTACAGCAGCTAGCTCCTTACCTTTTCAGATTTCAAGCTCACAGAACATGTTTTCATCCTCTTCTCATCAAGAAACGCCAGCTTTTAGCGGTATAACTATTCACCTGTTTATATGCCATATTTGTCTTAGACATTTGCTGTAGATTTCTTGCAGACATATTAATTATATATTTATGTTAGTTGTGTCATAATGGTGTGCAGGCATATTTGGTGACAAGAAGAACATGCCTGCTGACAGCAGTAAACCACCTTTCCAGTTTGGTGCAAATAGTGGCTTTTCGGCACCAAACATGCCAACCATTTTTTCTCCTTCAGGCAACCAAAGTTTTAGCATGCAGACTCCGATGCTGTTTTCAGTGAACCAACAACCAGTTGTTCTCTCTGGTATTTTTCTGATTTTTGTCATTAGCGCTCCTCTGTGTATAATAAATCTTTATAATGTAGTTCATTATTTCCACTGTAGCACAAAGGTTGCAGGAGAAATGAATTGTCAACCCAGCCAAATCCACTGGGCTATGGTTGTTTATGTATTTCACCGTTCTATTTAGAAGTTGACCAGTTCATTACTTTTGAGAACCATTTACATTCTGCCTGAAGGACTCAGTAACACGATATCCTTTATGTGAGTAACAACAAAGGAAAAAAAATGCACATGAGAGCTAATACTCATCAATATCCTGGGCCTAGAAGTAATTCCCGTGTGCTTATATTTCATCTAAATATCAAATTGACATTTTTAATGCAGTGTGGAGAGTGTTGCATTTTGTAAGCATCATTCTTGCAATTCAGAAAAACAAATTGTTATTGGCTTGAGACATTTCTTGGTTTTTCCTAACACCAGCTTCTCCTTATCCTGCAACTTACATTTGAAACTTAGATGACGAAGGAAATTCAATCGTTCTATGATAAATAATATGTATTATTTGCCTTTTTATTTTTATGGAATATTAAGTTTTTTTATTGTTGCTTTGTCAGGTAACCAAAGTACCACTGAAGCTTCAGCTGATGCAGATGAAGGTGAGTATCGAACAATTTATAAGTCCCTCTGTTTCAAAATATAAAGCATATGGTTTTTGCAAGTTTGTTTCAAAATATAAGGTGTGGATGCGAATTTATTGATGTTTTTTCCCTGTCTGCCCTTATTTATCACACATTTCTCTCTCCTACATTTATAAGTAACACTCACAAACTATTCTATCTCACATTTCGAAGGTATATATAGCATGGGTGGTGTGGTCATTTTCTCTTGTCTTTCTCTTGGTTTTGCAACCTCAATACCCGGGCCTAGCCAAAATACGCCTTACAAAAAGAAATGGAGGGAGTAATTTATTTGTCTCTTCAATGTCTGGTTGTTACTTTGGTTTTAAATCATAATTTCTCCTCTTAAAAGCATTTCTTTTCTTTTTCAATGTGATTTTTTTGCCCCATTTTTTGTTATGTTCACTTATTTCATAGTCTCTCGTTTGAATGATCAGATGCTGAACCTGAGGAGCCGAGCAGCCCTTCTGTAAAGAAGGCAGAAGAGAAAGGAATCGCTGTTGTTCATGAAGCCAAATGCAAAGTGTATGTGAAGGTATCTATTCTTTTCTGTGTACTATCTTGCTTTTGTTCCTAGAATTATAATTTGTGTTTCTTGATGCTGCTGCCCAAGTAGGCAAGTACTGTGCAGTATATGCTTAGCACTTAGTTTCACAATTCTTTTTCCATTCATGCAGCACGATGACGCTACCAAGGGTTGGAAAGACATTGGTGTTGGACAGCTCTCCATCAGATGTAAAGAGGGTGCAGAGAGAGCTTCCAAAGAGTCCACTCCGACCATTGTTATAAGAAATGATGTATGCGCACTCCTTTTTCTTCTCATATATAGCAAGCCAAGTACATTTGTCTTCAGTTCAGTGGTGGTAATATTTAATTATTATTTATCCTTCTACTGTATGTCAAACTTGAAATCCATTTGCTATATCGTCCCAGTCTCATAATTGTTAATATAATACTGTGTTTGCCCAACTTTTCTGTTGTATAAAGTAAGTCAAGTTCATTTGTCTTGTTAAGGGTATTTCTGGCATTGTACTTGTAGTCCAGGGTTTAGTGTGTCCCTTGTGTCCTTGTACTATATACTCCATCCAATTCACAAAAACAAGTTGTTTTGGACATCAACACGGTCCCCGAAATGCAGCTTTGACCACTAATTATTATTGTAATATATTTGTAAAACCCAATAAAATTATAATATTATGAAAGTACTTTTCGAGACGAATCTACATATGATATTCATGTATATAATCTACATATTTTAAAACATATCGATGGCCAAAGTTTGACTGCATGCATTTAAAAACGACTTGTTTTTGTGAACCTGAGAGAGTATTGGACTATTGCAATACAACTAACCGTTCACATTTGCTCTGCTCTACATCTAACATGGTATCAGAGTTTAGATTCAAACTCTAGCCACCACCCAAATCTTATCCGCTGTTGCTGCCCCCGGGAGGAGCAATCTCACCTCCCAGGGGTGGCCACCTCTTAGTTGTAGTTTCCTACTTCAAGCAGCCCGGTAACAGCAAGCCAGCAGGTAGTCTTCAATGCTGGCAAGGGGGAGACCCTCCTTCGTCTCTGGATCCTAGACGGATCCACTTGTTTTGGTCATCCCTCGGCCAGATCCACTCATGTTCGTCAATCGCCATCGCTGATGGCCTTGTCCTAAGCTTGATTTGGCAAGGTCCCGTGCCGCCGCCGCGTCCCCAGCTCGGTCCCGGTCGGATCTGGCGTGGCCGCCTCGTCTGCACGTTGTCTTCACTAAAGCTGATGTGATGTCCGTTGTGGATTGAATTCGGGAGCCCCGATCTGATGTTGCCAACTCACAATCTGAGCTCCCTCGCCGCCTGCCATCCTTAACTCCAGATCCACCGCCGACTGCCCTAGCTCCACCCGGCCCTTATCTGCTCGCTCCGCTGGCTGCTCAAGCGCCTCCAACTCCGGGTTGAGCTGCCGCCGTGCTGCCCGAGCTCCGTCTGGCCTGGATCTGCTCGCGCCGCCGGTTACTCGAGTGCCTCAGCTTTAGATCGAGCTTTGCCGCCCCCAGCTGCTCTGCTATGCTCTGGCTTCGCCGCTCCTTCTTTAGCACCTTCACCGAGCTCGATGTCGACCTTCCCCGGATTTGGAGCTTGCCAAGCTCGTATTGCCATCACCGGCCAGATCTGAAACTGGCCGTCGTCGCCATCCTCATCTCCGGCCTCGTTCGAGCACATTGTTGCCGAATCTGCGCCGATCTCGTCGCCTGTGCCATCCTCACTGTGCTCTGCTGCTCCTCCGCCCATGCCTACATGCAGTGCCTGCTGCTGCTCCATTCATGGAGTGCTGGTTCTTGCTGTCAGGTTGTTGTTTCGGAGGAGCTCTTGGGCCGCACATTTGGGCATGCATGTGTGGTGCTTCTGGGCTGTGTGCTTCATGCACCTCTGCTGTGCCAAGCTCTTCTCCAACCTGCAGCCTGCTACCCTTCACCTGCACTCGAGCTCTCTGTGGCTGCTCTCTGCCCACCGCCGCCTCGGTTTGCATGCTGGTGGTGGTTCTTCCCACCGCTGCTTATACGCTTCTTGGTGCTATTGTTGGGTTACTTGTTGGTTGTGGCTGGGAAGTGCTGCTGCTATTTGAGCCAATTTGGTGCAGGCTACTACTCTACTTGGGCAGCTCCTTTGGGTTTTTGCTCGAACTGCTAGTTAGTTTTTTCTTTCTTAGTGTTGTTGCTTCCGTTGCGCCCATTCAAGTCCGTAACACTCTCTTAGTTCGTCTAAGCCATGCGAGTCCACAAATTTCTTGTTTGTTAGCCGATTGCTTTTCTGGTCACGGTCCGTCCTTTTGGATAGAGTGTGGCTTACTTCTTCACTTTCGCATGGCAGCAGCCGCTGCTCCTCTCTTTGAGCCGTTGCAAATAGTAGAAGTCTATAAGATGCCGCCAGTCTTCTATCTTGAGCCGCTGCTCCAAGCTTCTAAGGCCGCCACATTTCTACTTCATTGTGTTGCCGCACTTCTACTTCATTGCGCTGCCACGCTTCTACTGCATTGTGTTGTCGCCGTCTTTAGCTTTGACCTGTGCCGCCATGCTTCTATCTCTCCCTTTACTGCTTGATTTGATAGCTGTCTCTATTCCATTCGATTTCATCATCTTCTTCATCATGTTGCTGTGGTCAACTTTGTTCCCGCTGGCCAATGCCTTTTGAGCCCTTGCACCTTGTGCATTATGGAAGAAGATTGTTTGATCGTCGACAGAGATTTTCCAACATCTACATGCTACGACATCTTCAAGACTCAGACTTTGGATTTTCCTTAGTCTAGTGACATCCCTTCCAAATGCGCTATTGCATACAAATTGTTGTACTTGTAGTCCAGGGTTTAATGTGTCCTTGTACTATATATTACCCTCTTGGGCTATTGTAATACAACTAACAGTTCACATTTGCACTCCTCTCCATCTAATGTCTAAGGTTACACAGGGTACTACCTGTCCTTTCATTTTATTTGGAACTTGAGTACCATGTATCAAATTTGTCTTAATATTTCCATCAAATTTTACTGGTAAGTATTGTGAAATTTTTTGCTCTCTTTGCATACAGTTATGCTTGCACTTCTGTAAGATTGTTTCTGGTTGTGGACAAGATACTAATGGCTGATTACTGTTAGCAGGTGGGCAAAATCCTTCTGAATGCTCTGATCTATAAGGGGATAAAAATGAATGTTCAAAAGAACACCGTTGCTTCGATATTTCATACTTCAGTAAGTAACTATGGTCCATAGAGCTTAATTCTTTCCCTATGGGGAGCAGTAACCACATAGTTTGCTCTTTGATGTTCAGACTTGTACATTTCATCAACAATCTAGAGTGGTGCATCTAGAAACATAACATGCATTAGTTGTATTCAACTGTTAATAACAAAAGTTTGTTTTGATGACATATTTGGTATCTTCTATTTCTTGGTGCTTAGAAGAGCTTGTCCTTTTCTACTAAACTAGGTTAAGCAGAATTTTTGCTATTGGATGAGAGCTGGCTTGTTTTTTATGAATTAGCGTATCTTCAGAAGCAGAATCTAACATATCCTGGTTCTTGTTACCCTGGTATACGGACTTGAAGAACATTAAAATTGTAACTTCATGTAAACTTGGATATATGTTTTGCAATTTGGGCATATTATACTACTGCAAATTGTACTGAACTCGGTCATATGTGCAATGCATAGCTCAGTTAGTATGCCTGATTCATGCTATCTTTTCTCAGGATGTGCAGTCAAGCGAATCAGGCAGCGCCACCGTTGTAGCTCGAACATACTTGTTCCGATTGAAAAATGAGGAGGCGGCTACGAAGTTGTCAGCAACAATCAAAGAGAATGCGCCGTCGGACTGATTCTTTATGGCTTGGATTATTTTCTCATTGGTGTGCTTTTGGCAAAGATTGGCGATGTTCAGAGGGACGCCGTCGTAACTTCCTGCAATGGGGAAAAAGATGCGTTGCAGAGTTTTTGCCACCGAGTTGCACCCATGCAGCACACCGAGATAAAATTTTGTGTTGCCTGTAAGTCTAGGTTGCCATGTATTACCTTTTCTTCGTTGACTGTGTATCATCTTTTGGCAAAGATAAGGTTATTAAGCATGTTTGGACTTTGGAACATCATGTTGATGTCACCAGAGGCAGCAACTTTGTATTGATAGTGACGTAATTCACATGGTTGGAAACCTGACTTCTGCAATCGATATATCCAATCATAAACTTGAAAACTTGAAGTAGTATCTTGGTCCATCTTGTGGAAATGTGGAACCGATGTATATCTGGTTTTCCTCCCTAAGAAAGCTGATAGGCTTATTTGATGGATAACGGATCTCAACTACGGGATATTTCATGGAATGTTATGGAATGTTCTGTAGCACAGTCCGTGCGCCATACCCTACAACGGTTACACCATTGAAGGAAAGGTGTTCCTATGTTCCTGCTGTTTGATCTTCTGCCTCATGGTCTTATGGAGGTTGGATGAGTCCTGAGTTCATGAGTGCAAGTAAGATTCAAGGCCTGTTGCACTTGTACAACTTGGGAAATTTTAGGTTCCAAAGTTCGTGAGTACCATGAGTGCAAACGGTACGGGTAATTCTTGACGGACCTGGTACCGAATTCGAGAGGTGAATTTAGTATCTATCCGGATTCGGTATCGGTGGTAATTCTTGATGGATCTGGTACTGAATTCGAAAGGGGAATTTAGTATCTATCCAGAATCGATGTCGGTACCACATAGTCCACATAGTCAGTCTTGGATTTGGTAAAGAAATCGAGAGAGCTAATATCTAACCGAATAGCGGATGGTCGGATATCTGGAATCATACCCGCGCCTCTTGCCGCCTATGCTCGTCATCGGCGATCTGCCCTTGTCGTCGGGAGCTGCCACCTCTGCCTGTCCCCGTAGCTCACCGCCTTCGTCCATGCCCATCCCCCACGGGTGCCCATTGCTTGTGGGCATGCCAATATACCCGCCAAGAAGCAACACAACAACAACAACACAAGCAGATGAAGAGCTCTTCAGATCTTGCATCGTCCTCCTCTTCTAGCTCTCAGTGGCGGCCATGAGAGTCCTTCAAAGCGCAGCGGGGAGCTCTTTCAACGGCAGCTAGCAAAGAGAGCCCTGCTGGCCACAACAGGGAGCACTTCCGAGCAGGGGATGAAGGAGGATGCCGGTGGTGGCTGAGAGAAGTGAAGGTAGGTGCTGGTGGGGGAAGAGGAGGCAGCTGCTGGTGAGTGACCAGGTGGGGGAGCCGAGGAGGCATGAAGACGGAGCAGGAGAGTGGATTGGGGATTTAGGCGTCGCGAGCAGATGGAGGCAGCACTCGATGGGTGCGAGAGCAAGAGAATGAGCGATAGGGTTGGGAGCGACATCCTTTGCTCTATTGACGTTGCCCAGGATGGATTATGTATATTCTCAGTATATGTTGATGATTTGAATATCATTGGGACCATGGAAGATATTAAGAAAGCAAGCTCTTACCTGGAGTCGGATTTCGAAATGAAAGACTTGGGTAAAACCAAATACTGCCTAGGCTTGTAGCTTGAGTATACCCTTGAAGTGATTCTAGTACATCAGTCAACCTACACTCAGAAAGTGTTACAAAGGTTCGGCTTTGAAAATGCATACCCTTCGAAAGTGCCGATGGTCGAGAGATCCTTGCAGCAAGAGAAGGACCCATACAGACCTAAAGAAGAGAGGTGGAAGTCTTGGGACCAGAATTCCCGTACTTGAGTGCAGTAGGAGCACTCATATATCTAGCTAATTGTACTAGACAGGACATTGCATTTGTAGTAAACCTGCTAGTAAGGTGCAGTGCAGAACCTACCAAAAGGCATTAGCAAAGAATAAAGAACATCTTCCGATACCTCCAAGGAAGCAAATATCTTGATCTATTCTACAGAAAGAACCAAGACCTAACTATAACTGGCTACGCAGATGCTGGGTACCTGTCAGACCCGCATACAGCTAAGTCGCAAACATGCTATGTATTCCTATGTGGTGGAACTGTAATTTCATAGAAATCACCTAACAAAGTCTTGTATCTACAACATCCAGCAGTCATGTGGATTGAATACCGCATAAACCCCCACTAATATCTATGAAGATAATGCAGCTTGTGTTGCACAAGTGCAAATGAGTTATGTGAAGAGTCCTCTCACTAAGCATATCAACCCCAAGTTCTTCTATGCTCACGAATGGCAAAAGATGGACGAAATTAAAGTACTACATACTAAATTATGTGAAAATCTTGTATATTTATTCACTAAGTCACTATCAGCGTCTAGCTTTGAAAGATGCATACGTGGAATTGGAATGATGAGACTTAGAGAAGTGCAGAATTTAGGGAGAGAATCTCACGAACTCTTTATTAAAACTTGATCACGAAGATCAAGTACCCAAAGAATAAATCCTGAAGATTAAATGAAATCGGGTGGATTGTACTCTTTTTCCCTTGACGAGTTTTTCTGAAGTTTCTCGGCTAAGGTTTTTAATGAGGTAATTCGTGCAGCGCAGTAGAACGTATGTCATGTACTCTTTCTCTAAATTTTTTCCACTGAGTTTTTATGGAGTTTTAACGAGGCATGCACATATGAGAATGGGTGCCCAAGGGGGAGTATTAGGAAACTCTAGGCCCGGCCCATCGGCCGGCCCATGTATGGGCACCCCACTAAAACCCTAGCAGGGTCAGGAGGCTATATATAAGGGGGACCCCAACCATTGTAATATGATTTGATTGAAGAGTAATAAAACGAAGCCTAAAGTCCCCTAATATCTTTATGTTCAATCTACTGTTGTGTTCTTGCTTTGTTCTTATGATTCTGAGTATTGTTTACAAAGTAATCACTCGGACTGGACTCACCAACAACGGTTCCTCAACAGAGACAACTTGGACTAGCTCGCAAGTGGCAACTATCATTCATGCATGCCACTATAGGCCAGTAGCTTAAGTATGTCCTAAAATTCCACATCTAGCTAGTTGCCGGCCCTAGTTGCACTTGCCATTGCCACCAGTATGCAATCTGAGCTTACCTGAATGAATTGCCCATTTAGCGCCCTGATACGCACCTGCTCTTGTCGCCATCACTGTAACGTCTCTATTTTTTGGGCCGTCAAACTCTTCACAACCGCTCAGGATGTGCAGTTGCGAAGTAAACAGCATCTCAAGCAAGCTTTCGAATTACAATAAAAACCAAACTTTTATTATATAAGATTAAGGTTTAGCAACCAGTTTTAACACTGACACGGGCATCCAAGCTCAAATTTAATATAATACAAGTCAAAAGAATTTCACACCACATGCACACTTGAGCGCGATCGAGAACTAATACAGTAGTTATTGCCATCTGAGGGTCCGTCAAAATCCTGCTCATTGAGATCCTCAGTATTTTTTCAAGTTTCCTCTGTAGATGGTTTACAGATTTTGCAAGAATGAGTACTACTACTGTACTCAACAAGCCACATGAAAATCCTAATTAATTACATGCTAGGATTGTCAAAGGAATGCTACAGTTTTACTATAACAGACATATGTGGATGCATTTTATTTAAAGTAGTTTAGCTTTAAAGTAGTAAAACAATAAATAACAACAAGGGTTTCTCAACAATTGCAATTACCAACTCAACATCTCAAAAACTCTACTTATGCCTCATGTACTGGAATCACCCATGAACATAACTTCATTAACCGGAAGCACGGTGTATTCGAATACTATTTGTTATACACTCTGCAGAGTTACTCAGCTTTACCCACAAGATACCTCAAGCTCATACTGTCAAGTTATATACACGCAACACGTTAGAGTGCGACTGAGCTGAGATAACAAAGCCTTTTCACTGCTTAACCTTTCTAGCCTCTACCCGGTAGGTTCTTGGACCATACATCCCTCGGGGGACCACCGGCCAATGGCAAAAATATTGACTCGATGCTGATGGGCCTACCGTTGTGTAGACCAGCAAGTGTCCCTTCAGGCCCACTCATATCCCTTTAGGCCTACTCATGTCCCACTCTTGATTATGTAGATATTCAATCGGATGAACGGTGTACTAAGCCAGGGAGGAATGACCACACCTGTGGTTGAGCGGTTTTCTGTGTCTGTTACATTGGCACAAGGTTCTTGTCCTTACTTGTCTCCAGTGAGGAAATGGACCAACACCAACTCGTGGTTGTCCACCTTCTTAGCCTCACATTCAACTTATTTTTTAGCAAGTCTATTGAGTTGTCTAACATCCGGGTCTCAACCCTCAACTTTCCTCCAAAAAGCCAATACTGCTTTTCAGGATTTATCAACATATTTTTGGTGATAAAGCTAAATATCTAGTAATTATTTTATGTAACCTAAACTTGTCAAGGTAAATATGGCCTACAAGAGTAGATGGGCTAGTATGTAGGGGTGATAGGATTATTCTAACCATCATGGCATTCAAAAGTATTATTTCAATATTTAAAGTACTTGACATAAATACAATAATGAAAGTAATAATATCCTTACCGTGTGATGAATGGAACACGTGATGTATATTCCATATCACGCGGTGTTACATAATTCTAAAACACTAGACTACGGTTGAATGTCTCATAGACATATAACCGCACAGCAGTTGATACCCTGTCAACTAACACCTCTCTCCGACCAAACGCGTCACTTCCTAACAGACGTCTCTCTAAATGATAACTGCCACCGTTTCATCAACTACTTAAGGAGGATCGCAGAGGGCAGATAAAGGGCAGATTGAAGGCAATTGAGGAGATTAGCGGTCGATTTCCATAGCAAGCATTGCATTCCAGTATAACTAGGATTAACCTTTTGTTTGAAGACAGTCATTCCTTGTAATAGGCAGTTCATAGTAATAAAGAGTAGCCCTATTCTATTTCAGGAGATACGCTCTTTTTTTTCTCTCTATTTTTACATATTCATAAGATCGACGATTTGATCGTCGACAGGTACCTCCATACAAATACCGTGTAACAACATTTCTCAGTGCATGTTGTTGATGTATTGTATCTTGTCTACCATTCCTCGTGAGTTTAACCTCTTAGATGAACTAGTCGGTGCATAATACTCAATACACGCCACTACTACAGAACATGCTATACTAGACACCCCATCACGAGCGGTTCAAAAGAACCGCTCGCGATAAATATCACGAGCGGTTCTTGGTAGCAATGCGCGATATATAATATCACGCAGGCGGTTCGTTTAACAAACCGTCAGCGATACTACCTGCACGATTCGTTAAGCGAACCGCCTGCGTGATACTCTTGTCATCACGCAGCGGTTCGTTAAGCGAACCGCTCGTGATAATATTTGTATCACGCACGGTTTGTTTAACGAACCGCGCGATAATTCCGCGACGGTTCGTTAAGCGAACCGTGCGTGATCTAACATATCACGAGCGGTTCTTTAAAGAACCGTGCGGATATCCCCATATCACGCAGCGGTTCTTTTAAAGAACCGTGCGTGATATATCGAGCTTATAAGTAGCGCCGCCGCGGTCCCCATTTCTATGAAATCCATTTGAACCGCCGCCACCCTCCTGCTGCTGCGTCCATTGCCGAGCAGTCCCATTTCTATTAAATCCATTTGAACCGCCGCCACCCTCCTGCTGCTGCGTCCTCCCCATTTTGAGTATTACCGCACCTCCTCCTCTCCCATTTTGAGTCATTACCCTGCCTCCTCCTCCCCGGCCCATTGCGGCTTTGATCTGCTTGCCTCCTCCCACATTGCGCCACTTTGGAGAGAAGGGTAACGATCGATCTGTAACCCTTTATATTTGCTATAGAGTACTCACTAATGTGTTTGGTCATTATAAAGGGTACTTGCGGTTTATTAATATAGAGTACTCACTAATGTGTAGATGGACCAAACTGGATGTACATTGAGAACCGTGTGAGTGAAGAGTATATTAATGGCGTGTTTGCTTTTAGAAGAGCCGCGAAGCGTGATATGTTGAAGAAGGGATAAAATATATGTCTTGTCCATGCATTGATTGCGGTAATATGAAAATGTTTAACAACCCGCGCAGATCGAAGCTCACTTAATACGAAGAGGTTTCAAAAAGGATATACATGTTGGAGCGATCACGGTGAAGAGCGATTATACTGGAAGTCGATGTGGACGACATCGCCGAGGAAGTCAACGATATGCGTGGTATGGAATGTGCTTTTGATGAGGATAGATCGCATGATGACAATCGGATCGGATGCTACGCGATGCGAGAGGAACTACGGTGAGAGAGAGTTTTGTAAATTCGAGGGCTTAATGGAGGACTCGAAACCTTTGTTCCCTGGCCGCAAGCGGAATACACAAGGTTGTCAACCGTGCTTGAACTGCTGAAATTGAAGGCAAGCAATGGTTGGTCCGACAAGAGTTTTACTGGCGTTGTTAGGTCTCTTAGTGACATCCTTCCGAGAGAAACGTGTTGCCCAAAGACGACCTACCAAGCTAAGAAGGTTCTTTGTCCGTTGGGAATGGAAGTAGAAAGAATACATGCATGTCCGAACGATTGCATCCTCTACCGTAAAGAGTATGCAGACATGCATGCATGTCCGTGTGCGAGCATCCGATACAAGCGGAAGAATCTGCTAAGGCGAAGCAAGGACCTCTGCTAAGATGTTGTGGTATCGCTGTGATCCCACGTTTGAAGCGTTTATTTGCGAACCGAAAGGAGGCAAGATTGATGCGTTGGCACTCGGAGGAGCGTAAGAAAGATGGGAAGCTCGGACACCTGCTGATTACATCGGTGGAGAAACTTCGATCGGAGCTTGAAGAGTTCGGTCGGAACCGAGGAACATAAGGTTAGGGTTGAGTACGGACGGAATGAATCCTTTCGGTAACATGAGCGTGACATAGCACTGGCCCGTGAATCTATGTATGTACAACCTTCCTCCTTGGTACGTGTATGAAGCGGAAATACATTTTGATGACACTACTTATCCAAGGGCGAAGCAACACAGGAATGATATTGATGTGTACCTAGCACCATTCTTTGGAAGATCTTGTGACACTTGTGGAGCGAAGGGCATGTATGGGATGCGTACAAGCGAGAGAACTTCACTTTACGCGCCATGTTGTTCTCGCACCATCAATGATTTTCCCGCCTTGGTAACCTATCGGGCTTCAAGACAAAAGGAGCCAAAGCTCGTCATGCCCGCTTAGATGCTACGGAGAGTGTATGGTCAACAACTCGCAAAAATCGTATATATCGCCACCGTAGGTTCCTTCCGAGGAGTCACCCATACCGCAAGATGAAGAAACAATTCGACGGAAATAAGGAAGGCGGTTCACTTCAAGGGCTTTTAGTGGGAAAGAGGTCTATGATATGGTTAAGGATATCGATGTTGTGCTTGGGAAGGAACGTAAATTAAGAACCCGTGAGAAGAACATCTGGAAGAAGCGGTCAATTTTTTGGGACTTGCCTTATTGGGAGTACTTAGAAGTTCGCCACTGCATCGACGTTATGCACGTAGAGAAGAATGTATGTGATAGCTTGATTGGTCTCTTGCTGAACATTAGTGGCAAAACAAAGGATGGTGTTAACGCACGGCGTGACTTGGTCGATATGAACATAAGGACCGAGTTAGCACCGAAAGAGACCGATCTGAGACGAACGTATCTTCCCCACCTTGCTACACTCTGTCCAAGGCCGAGAGAAATGAAGCGTGCGAGCTTGCACGTGTGAAAGTCCGTCTGGTTACTCCGCTAACATTAAGAAACTTGTTTCTATGCAAGATTTGAAATTAATTGGTATGAAGTCGCATGATTGTCGTGTCTTTGATGACACAAATGCTTCTGTTGCAATTAGGAGTATCTTGCCGAACAAGGTCCGAGTGGCAATCTTGAGGCTGTGTTATTTCTTCAACTCAATTGCTCAGAAGGTCATCGATCCCCAAGGACTAGATGCTCTGCAGGCCGAGGTAGTGACGACTCTGTGTCATCTTGAGATGTATTTCCCTCCGTCATTTTTCGATATCATGGTCCATCTCATTGTTCACCTTGTGAAAGAGATAAAGATATGCGCCCTGTGTTTCTCGTCATATGTACCCGTTCGAGAGGTACATGGGAATTCTCAAGTCCTACGTCGGAATCGATCTCGACCGGAGGGCGACATCATCGAAGGTTATGCAACGGAAGAGGTCATTGAGTTCTGCGTCGACTACATGGCTCGTGGATCCGATTGGTGTGCCTCTATCTCGTCATGAGGGAGACCGGATGGTATCGGGACCATCGGAAGGAAATCAATCACTCCCGATCCGATACGTGCGCTCAAGCCCATTTCACGGTCTTGCAACACATGACCCAAGTGTCCCGTACATCGGCGAGCACAAAGACATGGTACGCCAATGTAATCCGCACCGGTCGGAGGTTTGGATCACGAGAGCACAACCGCTCGGTTCAACGAATGGTTAAAGCGCGAATCACTCGGAGGTCATCAAGTGATGATACGTTGCTATGGTTGGCAAGAGGGCCACATTTACAATTGTCACATAGCAAGGATCGACATAAATGGGTACACATTTTATACGGCACTCGGGATAGGAAGAGCACAAAGGCGTAGCGGTGTCGCATAGATGCATTCGATCGATGGGTGAGGAGCTCGTACTATGGGCAAATAGAGGAGATATGGGAGATCGACTACGTGCTTTTCAAGATCCCCTATTTCGTGCCGTTGGGTCCATCTCCCACGGTGAAGGTCGACAAATGCGGCGTCACTACCGTGGACCTCGAGCGTGTCGGATACAAAGACGAACCATTCGTCTTGGCTAACCAAGTTGTTCAAGTCTTCTATGTAACCGACCGGCAAATAAGAAGCGTCCACGTAGTTCTTCATGGAAAAGGAGGATTGTCGGAGTTGAGAATGTAGTGGGCGAGGAAGAATACAATCAATTTGACGAGTTGCCACCTTTCGGAGACGGCATCAGGCTCGAGGAAGAACCCAGTGAGGAAGCTAGCTATATGCGCGTCGATCATCATGAAGGGCTATATTTTAATTAAGAATTTACTCCATTGTAATTAACTAATTTATTCCATTGTCATGTGTTAATGTGTTATGGACTTATGATCTTTAAATTGATGACAATTGTCAATTGTCGATACACGTGAGACCCCTTTTATCGGGCTTGTAATGTAACCATCCACTTTACTAAGCATAGAAACATATGAGTATGCGAATTTGCGTAATTTTCATAGCGAGAAAAACAAATTCTAGTGATTAAATAAATCCTTTAATACTAAATAACAAAACCGAACTCTTCTAGGGTTTAATTTGCGAGATTTCCATGTGTTAGAACAAAAATGTGTTAATTCTAAGGTCTAATCTAAAAGATTTTTGGCCCCAAGGACCTGAATGATATAAATTGAGGACCCCTTTGTAATTTCACAAAACACAGAGGGCTTATTTGCAAAATTCTAGTGTGCCTTAAGTGGAAACATCACAGCACGGTTCACTCAAGAACCGCTCAGTGATGTTCACGCATCACGACAGTTTCTCAAGAACCGTCAGTGATAGCCAGATCCTGACGGTTCTTGAGGGAACCGTCGTGATGTTTATCGTGTTGATTATATAAGGTTACGACACCGATAGGGTTTTGATCTAACCCTATCGGTGTCGCCCTCTCGCGCCGCCTCCTCTCGAACACCTCCCCGACCCCGCCCCTCCTCCCCGACCGGCGCCTCCCGAGCCCGGCCAGGCGCCTCCCGAGCCCGCGCCTCCCACTCCCGCGCCTCCTCCTCCCCCCGACCCGGCGCCTCCCAGACCAGCGCCTCCCGAGCCCAGCGCCTCCCGACCCGGCGCCTCCCCGAGCCCGGCGCCTCCCGAGCCCGCGCCTCCCAGGCCCCGGCGCCTCCTCCTCCCAGACCGGCGCCTCCCAGACCAGCGCCTCCCGAGCCCGGCCGCCTCCTCTTGACGCGCTGCCCGAGCCCTACGCCGATGAGTATTGTGCCTAAGCATACTTTTGCGGATCCAAACTTCTTTGTTCTTTCTAAGTCTTCTTCTTGCATATAAGAACTGTTAGCTTTGCCTAGAACACACACACACGCTCTCTGTATTCCAATTGTTGGCTTTGCCTAGAACACACACACGCATTGAATACTCAGCAATCTGGACTCTAGAACACACGCAAGAACCAAGAGAGAAGCGGGACTCGCTTGAGGCACGACTTCCGGTGGAGGAAAGAAAACACACGCGAGAACTGGACTCTCATCTGAAACAATTGTTTCTCTGTGTATTGCCTGTCGGGTTCACCAACAACCGAAGCTTAAATACACACAGATAGGCAACAACGCCCCCCATAACTCACGCATGATCCAGATGACTCAGCCACTAACTTGACCACTTCATGCATGCATGCACTAACAAACTACACAGTTGTTTATTCCACGACTCGTTCCTCCACCGCTAGCTTGGATCACAACTGCCTGTGACTAGCTGAAGCAAACCACTAACGTTACATGCATGCAAACTCATGCAATACAGGTACGCAACAAGATTAACCCAACAAGAACGCAACTCTTGCAAAAACCAGGATTTGAGTAGTAAGCGGATCTAAAGTTTCTAGTACAGTCAGCTTTGGTTATCGCTACACCCTCTCTAGACAAACGATTTGATTCAAGCCACTCTACTCTTTGATACAAGAGCACCGCCTTCTTTGCTTTTCCTGAGTTTAGCCAAGGCTTAGCTCAGACCCCACTACTCGTCGTATTTGGTTTGGTATTGCTACCGCACATGATTTGAAAGTCATGATGATATTATCGAGGAACGTCTTTATCGTAACATTTTGCTTCTCACTTTGGGCGCTTAGCAATAATCTTTCTATGGACATCCGAAATCTGTTTCATGTAGCTTGGCAAGGAAATTTTGAATCATGGATCTGAGGATCCTTTACGTAAGGCCTATTGCTCATGCGATTTGGGATCCTCATTTTGGTCAACCATTGTGGAAGCCTTTACTTTCTATACATATTTGCGGTGCTAGTTGATTCTCAATATGTGTTTTATTTACGTATCTGAAGAAATTGCATTTTGAGCAGTGGGCTTTCTTTGGTTTGCTCAATGATGATAATGGTCAAATCTTGAGATTGAACGATAATCATTTCATACTTGAGCTCTAGTGCGGGATGCGAGGTGTGCCAATAAGTTCTTTGGTAGTTTGGTCGGCTTGATCATGGGTGTTTTTGTAGCATTTAAAATATTTGATGTGCCCCCAACCGATTGTGTTGTAACACCTATTTCTAGAAATCTGATGACATTGGTGAAACTTAAAAAGTCATTGGTAGTAGTATTTTGTTGATTGCATCTTTGTGGTTGTAGTGGTTCATTTTCAAGTGTTACATAGTCTCATCCATAGCATGTACTGGGGGGTTAATCATAATTTTATTGAGTGGTCTATTGGCTTTGCTATCTTTAGACAGAGTAGTTAAGCATTATTTAGAGCTCAAGTTGTGAATTTGTGTTGTTTAGTTCAATTTATGAAGATTATTGACAATGGGGTTGAGATGGCAAAGGCTAGTTCCTTTGCAACTCTCTCTCTGAGAGCACACTCCATAATCAATCATATGTACATTATGCTCCTTATGGTTGATCTCCTTCAGTTAATGTTGGGCATAACATTGTATTTATCATCAACGTTCTCTTATATGGTGTAGATCCACGTTGGATTTGCTAATTAGACAAAACGTGTAGTATATTATAACGTATTTTGGTTGCGATTTGTTAGGATTTGGTGCTATTTTGGATTTGCACGTATCTAGATTTTTTTTCATGGATGCCAAGAGCGTGTGTAGAACTCGGTGCTATTGTGATTAATGCCTTTTATGAAACAATTTTTTGCATTGCTTGCCCACAAATGTCCTATGGTTCCTGAGATCTGGAATGCTTTTGTGGACATTCAAATATTGACTACTATCTTTAATATCATCTAACGGAGTACACTGGCATGACTCACTTACAGATAGTCTCAGACTCGGTCTATGGATCAAAACGAGTTAATTTTTAATATTTGAAGTACAAACTCAATTTTATATACTATGTAATAATTGCGTACGTAACTTATATAGATAGCAAGTAAGCGAGATGGCAGAGGCACCGTCTTCGCCGCCGTCATCGACGTCGCCAAATGCGTCTGGATCTCCGATCAAGGTGGTACGCAGGCGAGAAGGCAGAGGAATATCCAAATTGCCCTCGGGCCGCATGACGATCACGGAGGTCAGTGACGTCGGGATCCCGCTGAGTCCCAAGAAAGCGGTGCGAGATTCGGACCGTCTGCGGGGTACTTGCAAGGAACGAGTCCCCATCACCACCCCAACACGAAGTCTCTAACGGATGTCAGAGAGACCGGTTGTGGTGAACTTTCGCCTCGTTCACTTTCCTGAAGCGGACCGAGCACGTGTGCGATGGCACGCCTGGCGGGCGATGTCCCAGCGTGGAGGACCTTCAAGAGCACCGCTTGTCACGCGATGCGTGAACACGGGTGGGACGCCCTTCACGGCGTATCAATTTTTGTCGCGGGATACATGGGACGCCGTGCGCGATGAAGGCGGCGGCTGAATTTCAGAGCAAAGTGCGGCGCATGAGCTATCGAGCACAAAACACTCACCCCACGGACTCGGCACGGCTGGTGCGCGGGTAAAGCCACGCAGTGGGCGGCGGAGGACGAGACTGCTGCACGACCGTTTGCTATGATCTCGGACGAGCGCGCTCGATCCTGGTTAAGAGCGAGGGCATCGGCCACGTCTTGGGCAACATCTCTCGACAAACCCGCAGACGAGGCGGTGTCTCAACGTCTGTAAATTTTTCAACCACTTAATTGTTAATAAGTTCATAACTTCATGGTGTCTACAATAACATGATGTTCTCTTGCGGGAAGAATTGACTTCGCATGTTCCCAAGGTTCCTTCAAGTAGGCAGGAGAATGATGTCTTGTCTACGTACACGGGAAACAAGGAGCACCGGGTCGCACGCGAGGAGTTGGGGTTTACGTACCTTGGAGGATGGATTCCCACACAACTCCGACACGTATAGGAGTAGGAAGAGATCCAAGGACCAAGACGACGCCGGTTGGAACATGTGATTATTTCACAATTTCAAGAACAAATAACAAACTTGCAGAACCAAGTAAATCAACTCATGCAGGCGCAAGCCGCCCCTGTTAATTTGGGAGCAAGTCCTGCTCGACATCGGAGTAGCGTCGCGTCCACATAATTACGGACATGACGACGCAATTACCGATCGGCGACATCGAGGTAATGTACATCTCTCGAGTGCTCCAAAGATAGACCTATAGGGCGCCTTAGCTAATTGTATGCGCTTTTGTAGGAGCCGACGCCCTGCAAGCTCCAAGTGAGGATAGTAGGGTCGATTCCTATTGAGGCTGGGCGGGGTATGGTGTATCCATACCAGGAGGAAGCGAAAGACGGCGGTGCCCGGTGGCGCAGGTTACGCCGAGTGCGGTGGACATGGTCCATGACAATTTCATGGCCATCCATTGGAGATTCCCGAACGAAGAAATCGAAACACTAGGGGATGCCACGCACACTTTTATCCGATGGCCCAAGAAGGACATCGCCCGGACCCTTCAAGGACGCTGATGGCGAGAGGACCTGCCTCTCCAATAGGACCCTCGTCGATGAGTCCGCCTCAACCAAAGCTTCAGAAGGCCGCCACATCGCTTCCCGTCGAGAAGACGACAAAGGGACAAGAAAAGCGTGTCACCATATCGGTCCCTGAGGCGTCACACGGGAAGACGTCCCTCAGCCGCCTCGTTAAGGAGAAATCGAAATCGAAGAACATTAAGGCACCTCCCAAACCCGTGAAATACTCCCTCGGAAGTCCGTTGGTCTCGCCGAGAAATAAAGAGTTCGGGAGTAGCTTGTCAAGCATTGCATGATTGGTACTTGCGCAAGACCGGAGCGAAGGGGTCATCTCGGAATCACCGTCGGATACGGAGGGAGCATTTTCTCCACGAGCACGCCGCTTCGCCGTGGGCTTCAAGACTTATATGACTTATACAACCTAAGCGCCTCGGCGCCTCACTTCTACGATCTTTGGACATCGTAAGTGTGTGCAATCAATTTCTACACTCACGTGATACCGATAAATATCATAACTCATCGCTATGTACGGATACATTATGAAACGTGCCCGTCGAATCAAAGAACCGGTGGGTTTCCTCGACCCTGCGTGGTCTCCGAGCAAACAATCAACCAAGGCGCATCCTACGTCGAGAATTACATAAAAATGGGATTGCTTGCTCGAGCGACGTGGAGTACATAATGGTACCCTACAACCAGAAGTAAGTGCTTCAATATTTGCTATACAAATTACGTTTCAACATAGGTTTATATGACTATAGCGACATACACGAGTAGGTTCCATTGGATTCTTCTGATTCTTGTGCCAAAGAGGAACATGGTATTGTACCTTGATTCTCTACTCAACAAAAATCACGACTTCACCATTCTTAAAGAAATACTCGACAGGTATGTAGTCTTCCTCCGCACATAACTCTATTGTAGTCTTCCTTCGTTTTAAATGGACAAGGATAACTTTTTTGAATCATGTAGGGCGTTCATCGGCTATGTTGCCGAGGGAGGTTTATACAAGGGAACGACCGCCACACTGACTCACAGGATGCGATTTCGATGCGCTACAACACAATAATCATATATCATACTCCGTAATATTGCGTCTCGAACTGACTGTGCATATATATGTAATTCTATTTTTGCAGTGCCGCCAGCAAAAACGAGATCACCTATGCGCATTCTACGTATGCCATCATATGCGACTATTGATTGCTTCTAGGACTAACGATCCCGTGTTTGTCAATCTCGTAATAATTATCTCCTAATTATAAATTTAAATATATATGCTTACTACTTTACTCACGCTAGCGGCGTGGCTTGAACATAGAGTTAAATGCACTCGAGATGGACCAGTCACGCACATTCGAGGGGAGCTCGTGGCTTCATCAAGGCGGACATAGTTAACACCAACGGAGAGTTTCACGCCGTCGACACCGATGAGCGACCTCAAAGCAGCTTGATTCAATATTGTAATTCACTTTGGTAGTTTGTAATTCAATTTGTAACTCTAGCGACAATATATACTTGAAACATTCTTTTGTAATTGATTTTGAGTTAAATGATCACTTTGAGTTGTCGGCAATTTTACGTGACATGTTTCTACTTGCTAGTTTTCGAGGGCATGGCTAGCAATTCACGAGGCTAGTGAAAATACGAAAAAATTCAATTAGGTTAAAGGACTTATCACGACGGTTCTAACAACGAACCGTCGTGATATTTAACCATAGACGGTTTGTAGTTGAAGCGATGCGTGATATTTCTTATCACGAGCGGTTCCAACTCTGAACCGTCTGATACTAATAATCACGACGGTTTGTGTGCGAACCGCTGCGTGATTATGTAGTATCACGACGGTTCCAACAACGAACCGTCTCGGATACTACATAATCACTGCATTTCCGGCTGGAACCGCTCGTGATTATTCAAGATCCTGAGCGGTTCCAACAACGAACCGTCTGTGATACTACATAATCACAGACGGTTCCAGCCACGAACCGTCTGTGATTATTAGTATCACGAGCGGTTTTCAACCGTCTGTGATAACCGCCTGTTATCTCAGACATAACATTTCAGACGGTTCAAAAACCGTCTGTGATGACTGTTACGAACCGTCTGTGATGACCTTTTCTGTAGTAGTGCGCGTACGGACGTGTGCCTATGATTACTACCCGTCTCTAATCAACCGGCCGCAATAAAAACAGCACATTTCACGGTTCACCTTGATAAAATAGGCATAGCCAACATTCATGTTTAACATTGCATCTTCTCCGAGCTGTTGCCCCTCTTATTGGTTGACGAAACAAAAGCTCGGTGGATGCGTACAAACGTATATATGCATGTTTCCACCTAGCAAACATCACAGACTTATTGGCCTTAATTAAAAATTGAATTATGTTTTGAGATATGCGATGCTATAGTAGATTTTTTAATTTTAGTTTTGTAAATTTGGGTACACTTATTAATTTTACATGCAATTAAGCTTGTTTTTTGAACCTTTTTAATTATTTTTAGTTAACTAATAAATTAAAATCCAATATATTAATGGTAATACTTTTTTACCTTCAAACAATACGAAAACATCAAAAACATAGCAAATTAAACTATTGTAACATAAGTTAGCCATATGTAAAATGAAATTTTATATGTTGATATAGTTTGTTGTCAGGATTATGGTCCTACCCGAACCTGAGCACGATCCTATCCGATTCTATCTGCTCCTATCTTTGGAATCATGATTATATGAAATTCTAATTCATATACCAATTCGTGTCATTTTAGCTATGTAGGATTGTACGGTCACACGATCCATGATTACGACAACCTTGGAGGTCAGAACCGGCCACAGTTGCCGGCGACAAGCCGAGAATCCTGATGTGCTTGGCAGTTAGTTAGGTTGTTCCTTGCATGATCTCTCAATTAGCCTCCGATGCGTACGTGTGAATCAGGTTTGCATTGTTGGCCGTCGAATTAGACGCTCCTGGATTGCTACTATTTTTATAAACCACGAATGAATCAATTCCTCCGTGATACGATTTATCATGTAAGGATTAGGCGGTGTTTCTTGGACATCGCAACGGCAGTGTGAAGTGCAGTGCCAGTGGGTTGGTCTCTACATCCATGGCGCGGAAGCAGCGCATATCCTACCGGTTAAATAGATAGATATTGTTTCGACGCGAGCTCAGCTGCGCCACGTAGCCCCGATTTCCTTGTGCTGTCCGATTCTTTCGCGTCCCTTCAAAAAAATTCTTGTTTTGCACGCCTACGTTCTCGTTGTTGAGTGACTTAGGACATAAGTGGATCATTCCCATTCCACGTATGCATATTTCAAAACTAGACGCTGGAAGTGACTTAGTGAATAAATATGCAAGATTTTCACATGACTTAGTATGCAGTACTTTAATTTCGTCCATCTTTTGCATTTCATGAGCATAGAAGAACTTGGGATTGATATGCTTTGTAAGAGGACTCTTCACATAACCCATTTACTCTTGTGCGACGCAAGCTGTATTATCTTCATAGATAATAGTGGGGGTTTGCACGGTATTCAATCCACATGACTGCTAGATGTGGTGAATCATCCGCCGAAGCCAAGCACATTCTTGTGAGGCCTCGTACAGTGCTATGATTTGTGAGTGGTTCGTCGAAGTCGATACAAAACTTTGCTTAGACGATTTTCACGGAATTACAGTTCCACCACATAGAAATACATAGCTTGTTTATGACTTGGTTGTATGTGGGTCCGACAGGAACCCAACATCTGCATAGTCATTCATACACAAGTCTTGGTTCTTTCTGTAGAATAGACTAAGTTCTTTGCTTTCTTGGAGGTAACGGAAGATGTCCATTATTTCCTGCCAATGCCTTTGGTAGGTTCTGTACTATACCTTACTAATAGGTTTACGGCAAATGCAATGCCTGATTTAGTCTGATTTGCTAAAACATAAGTGCTCCTCTTGCACTCGTGTATGGGAATTTTGGTCCCGGACTTCCTCCCCTCTTCTTTAGATCTCAGACGGGTCCTTGTATTGCTGCAAGGATCTCCCGACCATCGGCACTTTCGAAGGATATGCCTTTTCAAAGCCGAACCTTTTTCAACACTTTCTGAGTGTAGGTTGGCTGATGTACTAGAATCTCTTCCGGGATATGCTCAAGCTGCAAGCCTAGGCAGTATTTGGTTTGATCCAAATCTTTTATTTCGAACTCTGACTCCAGGTAAGAGCTTGCTTTCTTAATACCTTCTAAGGTTTCAATGATATTCAGATCATCTTCATACACTGAGATTTATACAAAATCCATCCTGGGATCGTCGTATAAATACACAGGGATAATTCTCATTGTTCGTGTAGCCTTTCTTGCATAGAAAGTCGCTTCGAGCGATTATACCACATTCTGCCTGATTGCTTCAGTCCATACAGTGACTTTCTGAGTTGCACACTCATAGATTTCTATTTGCTCTATCTTGGTTCGGGACAGGGATACATTCAGGTATCTTCATATAAATGTCCGAAGCCAAATTTCCATAAAGGTATGCAGTTACCACATCCATCAATTTCACTTCTAACTTCAAATTCACTGCCATTGAGATAAATATCTAAAGGTAATTCCGCCCATGACCGGGGAATAGGTTTCTTCATAACAATCTCCTGGACGTTGAGTGAAACCTTGTGCAACGAGCCTTGCTTCTTTCATTTCTCTTTCGAACAAATACCCACTTATGTCCTACAGGGTGCACATGGGGAGGTGTGCGGCTTACAGGCCCAAACACCTCTCTTTTATTCAGAGAGAACGATTCAGTTTCTATTGCCTTCTTCCAATCTTCTCAATCTGACCTTTTCTTATATTCAACGAGCGATGCAGGCTCTGGATCAAGATTGATGATTGTGACAATTTTCTTTGCAACATTGGCTGTTGGCTTATTCATAGATTCTCCCAAGATCATAAAGTTTATAGCTATGTCTTCAAGGGGTGATATTTCTAATGCTTCTATTTGCTTACCGCTACTTTCAATTGCGGGGCAAGTCCCTTTAGTTTTTCAGCTCCGATGTGTGCGCACACATCCATGCTGATGTATCCCTTCATGAGGATGTTCAATTATAGTATGCCTTTTCTGAAGGTTCCATACTGGTGCCAGGTCTCAACTGGCTCCCCTTCTGGTTCTGGAGTATTTTGGTGATCGGCTGTGTCAAGTCCTTCTTATCCTTTTTCACCAGGCGTCCCCGGTTACTTCGGATTCGAGGGGTCGGAGTTCTCATCCTTTCAGAGGCCTTAGGACGGGATTAGGGATACCTTCATCGGTATTTCAACCCTCTCCGGTGCATTGCGTACAGGCATATGCGACTTGGTCACGCTCTTCAAATCACTAAAGTGGTTAGGCAGTTGATTCGCTAATACTTGCAAATCAATTATCTTCTGGACTGCAATTGTCTTCTAGACTTCGATTGTCTTCTAAACTTCTCTATTTGCTTCACTAGTGCGCGGGTCATATGCATGGATTTCAAATATCTTATAGACTTCAATTATCTTCTGGACTTCTCTATTTCTCGACATTTTACATCAAGGGTTGATTTTCTCCCCCTAATGACGAGAAATAATTCTCATCTAATATGCTATCAAGAGTTGGTGCATGCAAATCTCGAAATGTGGGGTCCAAATACCGATTATGGATGTTTGTCTCATAACCAACGTATATCCCAGACTTTTGGAGAGTGCCCATTTCAGCTTGCTGTGGTGGTGGTATAGGTACATAAACCTTGCAACCAAACCTTCAAAGATGAGGAATTTTCAGTGTTGACCCTTGCGCTAGTTGCATAGGTGAATGGATGTTATATGCCGGTGGTCTAAAATTGATGAGAGTTCTTTGCGTGCGAGATCAAGTGTCCCCAACATGTAGTTGGTAAATAACAATTCGCTAGTCCATTCTTGGTGTGGACATGCGTGCGGATGCTCAATTTTAATTCTCATTTTCACACAATAATCATCATATGCCCTTGAAGTAAATTCTCCAGCGTTGTCCATTCTGGTGGACTTCACATGATGATAAGGGAAATTATTCTTAATATTAATTATCTGCGAGATGAGCTTTGCAGAAGCGTGGTTTCTCGTAGACAATAAACAAACGTGCGACCATTTCGAGGAAGCATCGATGAACACCATAAAATAACTAAATGGCCCTTACAGGGGCTGTTTTAGGACCGCAAATGTCTCCCTGGATACGGTCCAGGAATGCAGGGATTTCGTCCTTTACTTTCAGAGTAGAGGGTCTAGTAATCAGTTTCCCGATGGTACATGCAGGGCACACAAAATCTTCCGGATTCGGGAAGTTCTTTAAATTGACACTATGTCCCTGTGAATTGTTAATTATATTTCTCATCATCCTAAGACCTAAGTGGCATAATCTATCATGCCAGAGATAGAAAGAGGTTTAGAGCTTCTAAATATAGTTTTCAGGGCAGTATAGGCTGCAGATGCCTTAATATTAGTGTAGTATGGCCCATTTTCAAATGAAGGAAGTCGTTCTAATACCATTATTCTACTATTTTCGTCACGCTTTGTAATGAGCAGGTATTCCTTACCATGCACTTCTTTAGTCTCTACGTGGAAACCGTTAGCGCGAATATCCTTGAGAGTTCTAGTCGATTATGGGCACAACAAGGCTTCTTTAATGACCAAAGTTATGTCCGTCGGGAGTATAATTGTGGCCCTTCCTGAGCCTATTATACATGTATCGCTGCCTGCGATTGTCGTAAGGCTACGAGTATTCTTACTGATCGATTGAAAAATTTCATCTCTCTCAAGGTGGTATTCATTGTGCCGCTACCTGCTAAGTACACTTCCTCCATAGGGCGCTACATGCGATCTAATATAATGTACTTTATTAATATGTAGCAGAAATCCAGCAACACATAAAATAAAAATACTTCAGATATTAGAACATAACTTGCTATCATAAATACGGGAAATATAAGTCTTGCAGGACTCATCATAAGAATTTAATGCTTTGCTCTTCTAGAGCCTACAACCATTATTCAAAGTTTCATCATAATCACAAAATGCAAGTGACTGTAAAAGGATCCAAGTGCAATGCGTGCATTAGATCGAATCAGCGAAGTATTCAGAAACTTCTGCCTTAATCTGCTACATGACGATCTTCTCCTCTTGGGCAATTACGGTTGTGGCCGCTGCTATGTCCAAAGGAGGCATGATGGGAGTCGCTATTAGGTCATCCCACATCCATAAGTGCAACTAATGGGTGTGGATCTTCCGTGCTTGCAATGGTGAGGTGTGCCTCATGCTATCCTTTGCCCCTTTTCTTAGACTGTAAAAACACCAATTACGTGTGACTCACGACTTTACCCTTCTTGCCCCTCTCCTTCGTGAGAGGCTTCATTACCTTGTAGCTACTAGTATTGGCTTCATGGCCAACATTGCTACTAGGTGGCTGTGAGATGTAGTTCTTCCTTAGAACATTATCTTGTGCTTTCGCAATTTGCACGGTGTCAATTAATGCGGCATACTTCTTGTAGCCATTTTGACAATAATTGCGTGCGGATTGCACCGCATTCGGGTGAAGGTAGAGAGGGTCTTGTCAATCTTCTGCTCATCCGTGATTACCTTATCACAGAGTTGAAGACTGTATAAATTACAGCCATCTTGGGCCAACTCTTTCAACTTCGGTTCGTGATGCGACCATTTTTCATATTCATGCAAAAGTTCATAGGGTTACCTTGGTAATTTACATAAAATGGTTGCAAAATTCTCATAATGCTCTTCAACTACCATTCGTGTTTAAAGATTTTTCATGCATTTTCATGATTTACTGCTATTTTCAGTGATTAAAAGCAATATTAATAATCACAAATAATCAAATACAGTAAATACAGTAAATAAATTGCATAGAAATAATAATAACAAGGTAAAAAATGCTTCAAATGCAAAACCGATTCAAAATTGAATTCAGGGGCCCTTTTACATTGGAATATGAATTTTCTACAATTCGCAATTTTCGGGGCTAAACGCATAAATTTCAATTCTGAGAAATTTTCGCGCAATTTACGTAAAAACCGAGGGCCTTTTTGCAAAATAGCCATTTTTTTCGTTTTCTTTTTTTCTTTTTTTTTTTTTCTTTTAAATCGGTTATATACGGCGTCACGGCTTAAAGCCCTCGGAGTCCGGTGTAGGGTTTCTACACGGTTCTCCCTTCAGTGGCGGCGGCTCCCAAAGGAGCCGCATGCAAGGCGAAGAAGCCCCGCCGCCATGACTCGGCCACAAGGCTCGTCCGGCGGTGCTCCAAGCCGCCGGCTGGCGCTCGAAGCGCCCGGCCGCGTCTTGAAGCGCCTACCGCGTCTTCGAGCACGGCGACGTCGCGGAGGAGGTTGTCTGGGGCGCGGCGCCACTCGGTGGTCGGCCAGAGTTTGCGGGTCCACCATCTCCTCTTCCCCTTCGTCGGCGGCGCGGTGCGGCGGCCGCAGTCGAGGCATCGAAGCGTCGGGCGCGCATGGCGGGCCGACGGTGGGCGGCTTCAGCGAGCCGCGGCGAAGCGAGCTCACGCCTTGCGAGACGGCCGGCGGTGCAAGACAGCCGTGGCGCCGCTTCTGCAAGCGGCGGCAGCGCCACTACGGTGGCGGCGGCTACTGGCGCCGTCCGTTCGAGATAATACTTCATGGCTGGCGGCGGCGCCATGGAGGCGGCCGCCGTGGGCGCGAGGTCGGTCGCGCCGGGCGGCCGGTGGCGCTTTGAAGCGGCGGCGGGCGGGGCAGCCGGTGCTTACACGCGAGAGGCGGCGACGCCGACGGCGACTTCAAGCCAGGCCGTGGCGGCCGGCGGTGGCACGTCTCTGTGCCCTCCCTTCTTTCTTCGAGGTGACCGCGGCTGCGGTTTCAAGCGGCCGGGTCATCGGCGCCGGTGGGTGGGCGGCGGCCGAGCCGGCGGGGGTGGTGCGGCCGTGGCGGGCAATGCTTGAGCCGGGGGGGTAGTCTGCGACCGTCGCGCTGTGACCGTTTTTTTATGTTCATGAATAATTATCGTTCATCCGAGAGAGGAGGGAAAAAAGCTGCTCATACGATGCAATTTTCTTTCCGACCGCGACTTGAGTCGGCTCGCGGTGAATTTGCAATTTCAATCTACTACAAATCGACATCCGATCTTTCATGCAATCTACCGACGACATTGTGTCGGCGACTTCAAGTCACCGCGGTAGATTAGAACAGATTTGCAATCAGAAAATCAATCTAGAAAGCAAATTTGCGTAATTGAAAGCAATCTAGAAAATACGATTCAATCTATGAGTGTCGTTCTTCGACGGTTACCTTCGATCGAGGAGAGTCGATCGTCTTGATAACGTGTTGAGTAACCGTCATTTGGCGAGTCCAAATCGACGGGTACCTCGTATACAATGATCGTAATCGTAAGAACGATGAAGAACACAAGAACACAACAATAGAATGAACACGTAGATATGCGGGACTTCGAGTTCGCTTTATTCCTTCGGAACAATCGGGGTTACAATGAGAGGGGGTGACCCTCTATTTATAGACTACGAGATGAGGAGTTCAACTGGGCCAGACTCTCAGGGTCCCGGCGAAGATCCGAGTCCTGGGCCAGATTGGGCCAGACTCTCCGAGTCTGGGCCCGCTTAACACTCGTCACTTCATCTCCTCGATCCGTCCTCTGCTCCCATGTGTTAGTGTGGATATCATGGGGATATGCTCCAGATCTTAGGATGATGTGACAATTGGCAATAGCGTTAACGGTTTGTCGTTTCACGGGTTTTCGACAAAGTTTCAAAGATCTGCTCGGACTTTACGATAGGGCGGTCTGACCGCCATAGCACGGCGGTCCGACCGGTCCCAAATCGGTCGGACCGGCCATGTGCGCCGGCCGGACCGCCGTGACCAAAAGTGGTCAAACAGTGGGCCAAAAATAGAGGTGTAGGCAAGTGAGGGATCCCATTGTTCTTGCTCCCATAATTTTGGAGTCTCCAAGAAAAGTTCTATTGGTTTAAAGTTTCCAGTATGTTTCGGATTTTCAGGGGTTGCAAATTGGCTAAGTTCTTACGGGCGGTCGGACCGGCCTTTGGCCGGCGGTCCGACCGGCAAGCCAGCGCACGACCGCCCCGAGGGGCGGTGATCGACCGATCACATCGAATGTCGCCCTTCGTGGCGGCGTTGCTCATTGGTTAGGTCAAAGTCATGAGTTTCAGTGCATATGTGTTGCATGTTGCATGTTTTGACTAACGTGGGTCAAGTTGCGAAGAACTTGTTCCCGGTTTCGATTTGCTTGTCTATTGTTGTGCAGGTTGCTTGGTGGTCAACGACGGTCAACGGCGAGGATGATCGGGACGAGGCTTGGAGAGCTTAGGTCCAGAACGATCGACGATGCTGGGTGAGGTCAATGAAATCAAGTATGGCACAGAATGGACAATGATGACCGAACGGGCAGTTCGGTGCGACTGGTTTGATCAAGCGGCGCGGGAGTCGGTGCAAGTGCCATGGTGGTTTCGGTGGGAGCCGGATGGGAGAGACTTGCCGACATGGAGAGAGCCGTTGATCAACCTACACGTGGCGGAGCATGCGAAGTGCTTCGCGAAGATGGACTCGGTCTTCGGAGAAGGACCGAGAAGGGGTATTTTGGTAATCTTACCAAATATCACCTTGGTGACCTTTTGCCTACCCACGGCGCAAGACGGCGCAAGAGAAGCGGTTTAGGTTAAGAGGTGTTGTAGACGGCGCTTTAAAATGCGTGCGTGTGTGACCCGTTTGTGTTGGGCCTTAACGGGAGCCCATTTGAGTTAATCTTCTAGAAGGTCTAAGTCTCCACTATAAATAGAGGAGGGAGGTGGCTGCACCCCTTCAACCCTTTTATCATTATTGAAACCCTAGTTTTGGCTTAGGGAGAGGATTAGTGGAGGTTAGGGTTCTAGAGAGTTTTGATTTGATCTTGTGCTCTTGGATTGAGCTTTGTCCTCCATTGATGGAGTGATTTGTAAACCCAAACCCTATCAATCAATCCAAAGAAAGCTTTGATCAAAGATGTGTCTCTTTGCCCTTCTTCTCTATTTGGTGATTTTGAGTCTTTCTTTGATTCGCATGTTTTTGATTGATTTCTTTACATGATATAGCTTGTCGTGACATGTGGGAACACATCTAAGATCATCTTGATCATCAATCACCCACGAGCAAGTTTTTGGGTCACGTTTTCGTTTTGACTCGGCTTTTGAACCATCCATCTCTCAAACTGAAAATGTCGTAACCTTTCCATGGATCTCCATGATCTTCGATTGGAATAGGTTCTGACATCCTAGAGAAGGTGTGTTCCAAGTTTCATGAAGTTTGGAGTTGTAGATCAAAAGTTAGACCTATTTGCAACTTCGCTTTTGGTGATTTCACTGTTCATCTACCGGAGGTCGACCGCCCTAGCTAGAGGTCGGACCGCCTTGGAGAGGTCGGACCGCCCCGAGTAGAGGTCGACCGCCTACTCTTAGGAAATTAAGTTTCGGTTGTTTTGGTTGTTTTGCTTGGGGTTTTGATTGATTCAATCCTAGTCTTCCATTGATCGGTATATCGATCTTCATAGCTTCTATAGCTATTGGAGTGAAATTTGTGTTGAATCTAATCGTGGTTGAAAAAGTGAGCGTGCTCCTATTCACCCCCTCTAGTCGCCTTTTCGGTCCAACAAGTGGTATCGAGCCCTGCTAGTTCAATCTTGATCTTAACCGGTCCACCGAACTGGCGATGGATAAGTACTCCACCAAGCCGCATATCTTCGATGGGCACGACTATGCCTATTGGAAGAATCGCATGCGAGTCTTCCTTGAGGTTGTAGACGGCGCTTTAAAATGCGTGCGTGTGTGACCCGTTTGTGTTGGGCCTTAACG
This sequence comes from Hsuehochloa calcarea, assembly GCA_036346395.1. NCBI lineage: Eukaryota > Viridiplantae > Streptophyta > Magnoliopsida > Poales > Poaceae > Hsuehochloa > Hsuehochloa calcarea. Next base: position 12,051,899 of record CM070612.1, read on the forward strand.
GAGCCCATTTGAGTTAATCTTCTAGAAGGTCTAAGTCTCCACTATAAATAGAGGAGGAGGTGGCTGCACCCCTTCAACCCTTTTATCATTATTGAAACCCTAGTTTTGGCTTAGGAGAGGATTAGTGGAGGTTAGGGTTCTAGAGAGTTTTGATTTGATCTTGTGCTCTTGGATTGAGCTTTGTCCTCCATTGATGGAGTGATCAAACCCAAACCCTATCAATCAATCCAAAGAAAGCTTTGATCAAAGATGTGTCTCTTTGCCCTTCTTCTCTCTATTTGGTGATTTTGAGTCTTTCTTTGATTCGCATGTTTTTGATTGATTTCTTTACATGATATAGCTTGCTGTGACATGTGGGAACACATCTAAGATCATCTTGATCATCAATCACCCACGAGCAAGTTTTTGGGTCACGTTTTCGTTTTGACTCGGTTTTGAACCATCCATCTCTCAAACTGAAAATGTCGTAACCTTTCCATGGATCTCCATGATCTTCGATTGGAATAGGTTCCTGACATCCTAGAGAAGGTGTGTTCCAAGTTTCATGAAGTTTGGAGTTGTAGATCAAAAGTTAGACCTATTTGCAACTTCGTTTTTCGGGCTGATTTCACTGTTCATCTACCGGAGGTCGACCGCCCTAGCTAGAGGTCGGACCGCCTTGGAGAGGTCGGACCGCCCAGTAGAGGTCGACCGCCTACTCTTAGGAAATTAAGTTTCGTTGTTTTGGTTGTTTTGCTTCGGGGTTTTGATTGGATTCAATCCTAGTCTTCCGCTGTACTGGTATATCGATCTTCATAGCTTCTATAGCTATTGGAGTGAAATTTGTGTTGAATCTAATCGTGGTTGAAAAAGTGAGCGTGCTCCTATTCACCCCCCCCCTCTAGTCGCCTTTTCGGTCCAACAAGTGGTATCAGAGCCCGGTTAGTTCAATCTTGATCTTAACCGGTCACTGAACTTGGCGATGGATAAGTACTCCACCAAGCCGCATATCTTCGATGGGCACGACTATGCCTATTGGAAGAATCGCATGCGAGTCTTCCTTGAGAGCGAAGGACAAGCTATATGGGAGGTTGTTCGAGCCCCGCTGTTCTTCTGAAGTTGTTACTGCGGCTTCAATGTTTTCTCTTGGCTAACAACAATAAGGCAAAGAACCTCTTGTATGGTGGGCTTGGTAGATGGAGTATGATCGAATTTGCAATCTTGAGATCGCAGACGAGATTTGGAACACCCTCGAAACCTACCATGAGGGTTCGTCCCAAATCAAGAAAGTACGCCAGACAGTCTATAAGCGTGAATATAACAAATTCGAGATGCGTCCTGGAGAGAGCATCGATGACATTTTCAGTCGCTTCAACAAAGTGATTAATCAGATGAAGGCTGTTGGAATTGAATATTCTCAGTCTGAAAATGCCACCCACCTCTTGGCTGCAATCAACACCAAGGAGTGGGAGATAAAGGCTACCGCCATTGAGGAGAACGTCAACCTCTCTGATCTGACTTTGGAGCTGCTCTATAGCAAGCTTAAGACTCATGAGATCAAGAGGATTGATCATCCCAAGAAGGAAAATATGGCCTTGGTAGCAGACCCGCTCAAGAGAGCTTCTGATGGGTCTTCTGAGTCTTCTTCTGGATTTTCGCTTGCTGGTTTATCTGCAATCCATGAAGAGGAGTTTGAGAGTCTTCCTGAGGCCGAGTTAGCCCTCATAGTCAGAAAAGCCACACGGGCCTATAACAATATGAGAAACAAAAAGAGAGGAGGTCCCGTGACTTGCTATGAGTGTGGTGAGCTTAATCACATCCGGGCAAACTGCCCCAAGTTGAAAGGAAAGAGCAACCACAAGGAAGGAAAGCCAGCTTGGAAGAAGCCTCAATGGAACAAATCAAGATTTGATCTGCCAAGCTCACAAAGGCAAAGACACCGGGTTCTTGCCGCTTTTGGGGAACAATCCTTAAGCGATGTGGACTCCGGGAGCGAGGATGACAAGGAGGAGGAGATCCCTCAAGACAAGAAGAAGGGGAAGGCCAAGGACTTCACCGGCGTTTGCTTCATGGCCGACTCCGACGACGTCGACGACGATGAGGTACCTCTCTCCTATGATGTCCTTTCTGATAGATGCGAAACTATCTTTGAGCAACTCATGAGCCAGGATAAGGCGTTAGAGTATATCATGGCTAGGAACAAGGACTTAGAGTCTCAAGTAGATAATTTGACTTTAGAACTTGCAAATACTAAGACTCTTGAATCGATGAATGTTCTTCCCGCCATGCTCTACACTCGAATTTGCTAAACGCAATCGCTCATGATATTGCTTTGCAACAACTTGAAAATGCTAGGACCGAGTTAGTTGAGGTTAAATCTGCTCCTTGTGAAAAATGCTTAGATTCCAAAAGTTGGTTGCTCCTGGTGTTTATTGATCCTAGCCTTTGCTCTTTTTGCATTGAACGCGAACATGAAGTTAAAGATATCTTAGAAGCGATTAGAGCTAAATATGCCAAGCTTAAGAACAAGATTGAGTCTTCTACATGTGCTTCATGTCCCGCTCTTAAACTTGAAATTGCTTTATATAAGGAAAAATATGCTAGAGCTATTAAAGGCAAAACTTGTGAGTCATGTGTTAATCTTGAAAAAGAAAATGCTTATCTTAAGGATACCTTAGAAAAATTTTCTAAAGGTAAGAAACAATTAAACATGATTCGGACAAATCTAAGACTCCTTATAAGAAGCAAGGATTAGGATACAACTCTGTCCAAGATAATTCTAAGCCCCAAGTAACTCAAGTCTTGGAAAATGGGTTAGTTGAATTTAAAACCCAACCTTGCAAAAACTACTTTTAAATCATGGTTTTGCCCAAACTTCATTAAGTCAAAGGGTGCTTCTCCCAAAGGTGGTATCAAGTACCATTGCACCTATTGCAAGAAGAATGGACATTTGGTTGAGTTACATTGGCGTAGGTTGAAAAATGATAAGAAAAATTTTGCTAGAATTTCACTCAATCAACCTAGAGCTTTTATGAGACATGGTAATGTAGAAAAGAGGAAACTGGTTTAGGATTTGTGTCACATGCTCATCATCATGTTCCTAGACAGATAACTCTTATGTTAAAGTAACCATTGCTCATAATGAACTTCAAACTTAATCAAGGATAGCACTTCGCTTTGCATACTACTCATGAGACATGTGTCTCAAGATCTTTGGGTTCCCAAGTCTTGTTTAACTAACCCCATGATTGAGACACATTGTTCTTCCGTGCCTTGATTTTCGTGGATTACCGCGAAAGAGGAAGGACACGTGGTTCGTCGACTCACTGCTCACGCCACATGACCGGAGACTCAAGATGGTTCACCTCCTTCACGCGGTCGACGGGTGATGAATTCATCACCTTTGGAGATGATAGGCAAGGGCGGATTGAAGGAACGGATCGATCGGGGTGAGCGACAAGTTCATCCTCAAGGACGTCGCCCTTGTGGACAAGCTAAGGTTTAATTTGCTTTACGTCTCTCAACTTCTTGATGATGGCTATGAGACTAGATTTAAGAAAAATGCTTGTCGGGTGCTTGATTCATTTGGTGAGCTTGTTTTGGGATTACTAGAGTTGCTAGGATCTTTGGGCCGATTTTTCCAATCTCTTCTTTGGTTCTCTCAAGTGCTTAATTTCATCTTCTTCTTCGAGTTCGCTTTGGCACCGTCGTTTGGGGCACATTGGTTTTGATCATCGACACGAGTTAGCAACCTTGAGCTCATGAGAGGTTTGCCTAAACTCAAAGCCGTCAAGGATCTTTGATGTGCGCCACATAGGCATGGCAAGCAAGTTGCCGCCTCCACACCCATCGCTGACTATGGTCATGGTAGACGGACCGGGACGGCTTGCTTCATATGGATCTTTATTGGTCCCGCTTAGGTTCGGTCGATTGGTGGAAAATGGTACATTCTTGTCATAGTCGATGATTTTTCTAGATACACTTGGGTGTTCTTTCTCACTTGAAGGATGAAGCTTTTGATCATTATCATGATCTTGTTCTTCGTTTGGCTTCGAACTTCCAAGTGCCTTGAGAGCGATCCGCAGATGACAATGGCACGGAGTTCAAGAATGCATCTTTGCTTCCTTTTGTCTTTGGCGTGGAATTGAGCATCGCTTCTCCTCCCACACGTCCCTCAACAAAATGGCGTTGTGGAAAGGAAGAACAGGACTCTAGTTGAGATGGCTAGGACAATGCTAGATGAGTATAGCACTCAGGAGGTTTTGGGCGAAGCTATTTCTCCGCTTGCCATATTGCAAATCGTGTCTTTTGAGACCGTCTTTGGGCAAGACTCCTTATGAGCTTCGTTTTGTAGAAAACCCTCTGTCTCGCACTTTCGAGTCTTTGGATCCAAGTGTTTTATTCTCAAGACAGAAATCTAGATAAATTTGAGTCAAGAACTTTTGATGGTTTATTTCGGGTTATCCCGCTCATTCAAGGGTTTTCGTGTTTTAATCTTGAAACTAACTCGTTCAGAGACATGCAATGTCACTTTTGATGAGACTAGCCTCGAGCTAGATCGGATATTTCGGGTGATACACAGTGACAGAGAGTATATTTGTAGAGGAAGATGATGATGGACTCGATGATACTCTTCCACCGCTTCTTTGTTGACATTCCTATTCTCGCACAAGAACCCGCCGTGACTACTTCGCCTTGGTTGAGGCACTGCCGATCTTCATCATCGCAGATACTGCGGAGGTCGAAGAGGTACTTTCTTCTCCCAGCGCCACTTCACATTCAAAAGCAAAGATCCGCGGATCGGATGATAGGTAATATCCATGAGCGAGTCACTCGCTCCGGTATCATGATCCAAACCTCTATTCTCATTCTCGCTTTTGTAGCTTCTTTTGAACCCCGCGATATATCACATGCTTTATCCGATTCGAGTTGGGTCAATGCCATGCATGAGGAGTTAGAGAATTTTGAGAGGAATAAGGTTTGGAACCTAGTAGAACCTCCTAGTGGTCATAATGTTATAGGAACCATTGGGTCTTCAAAAACAAACAAAATGAGGATGGTTCTGTGGTTAGAAACAAGGCTAGGTTAGTAGCTCGGGGTTTTAGCCAGTTGAGGGTTAGATTTTGATGAGACCTTTGCTCTGTTGCTAGACTAGAAGCTATTCGTATTCTTCTTGCTTTTCTTTGCCTCTAAGGGCTTTAGATTATATCGATGGATGTTAAGAGTGCCTTTCGAATGGTTTTATAGAGGAGGAGGTTTATGTTAGGCAACCCCTGTGCTTTGAGAATCCCAAGAACCCACATCATGTCTTCAAGCTATCCAAAGCCTTGTATGGTCTTAAACAAGCCCCTAGAGCACGGTATGATAGACTTAAGACCTTCTTGCTTAAGAATGATTTTGAGATGGGTAAGGTAGACAAGACCTTGTTCATTCTTAGGCGTGGCAATGATTTCTTACTTGCTCGATTTACGTTGATGATATTATCTTTGGTGGTTCTTCTCATGCTCTTGTTTCTAGCTTTTACGAGACTATGTCCAGGAATTTGAGATGAGCATGATGGGAGAGCTCAATTACTTTACGGGCTTCAAATCAAGCAATGTAAGGAAGGATCTTCATCCATCGACGTAGTATACTAAGGATCCGCTCAAACGCTCGACATGGGTGATCGCAAGTCGATCGCCACTCCCATGGCGACTTCGATCGCTGGATCCAGATGAGGAAGGAGAAGCCGTGGATCAACGCGAGTACCGCAAAGATGATCGGCTCCCTCCTGCACTGACGGCATCAAGACCGGACATCCACTTCACATGCGCCTCTGCGAGGTTTGAGCGTCTCCGAGAACTTCCCATCGCCAAGCGATTAAGCGCATATTCGGTATTTACACTCTACCCTCCAAGATGGCATTTGGTACTCTGTTCTTCTTCTTTATCCATTCGGGGTTTTCGATTCGATTTTGCGGTCGTCGGCTTGATAGGAAGAGTACCTCGGGCACTTGTCACTTCCTAGGCACTTCTCTTGTTTCTTGGTCTTCTAGGAAGCAGTCCTCTGCTGCACAATCTCACGAGGTCGAGTATGTAGTCACGCTAGTTGTTGAGTCGATTTTGTGGATGGTATCCACTCTTAAGGACTACGGGTTAAATTTTGCTAGTGTTCCTCTTTTCGTGATAACACTTCGCTATTAACATTGCTAAGAACCACGTGCAACACTCTAGGACCAAGCACATAGACATTCGCTATCACTTCCTTAGAGACCATGTCGAGAAGGGTGATATTGTGCTACACTTCGTGGAGTCCGAGGCTCAATCGGTGATATCCTCACCAAACCTTTAGACCCAACTAGGTTTGCCACCTTGAGAAGTGAGTTAGGGGTAATTTATCCCTATGGGTTGGTTTGAGGGGGAGTTCGATCTTTTCTGATCTTACCTTGTTCTTTTGATCTTTTATTGTTCTTTTTCTGAACTTGTTGATCTTTTTGAACTTTTTAGGTTTTTAGGCTTTTTATTGCATCGCATTGTATCATATTGCATTCATATGTAAAATACTTCAAGTGGTTTGAAAAATCCAAAAAGATGCATTGTAATATAAAATTTTCTGCTTATCTTTTAAAATTGATGAAGCTTTGCCTATTACCCTTTGGAGCTTTAGTATTTCAATTCTTGCTCAATGCCATGTCTAGTTCTTTGACTTGCTAGAATTATCATGCTTTTACATGTGTAGCTAAGTCTTTGCTATATGAGCTAGAACCTTTTAAACAACTCAAACTAAGAAATTGCAATTTGTGGATGTTTTAGCGAGTTGCGCAATTAGTGCTCCTCTTGTGACATTGGCCTTGTCAGAATTGCTTTGTTAACTCTTTGATCTAAAATTGACCATTACTTGAGCTTTTGTGTTCTTGAGATTCTAAAAATGCTCTTGTGACAAATGAAAATCAAGATTGTCTTATACCTAAATTGTGCCAAACTATTCTTACGAGACCTTGTCAAATGACATGAACTTGGAGATAGTTTGATGAACCGAACGATCTCATGGGGACCGCTTGTCAAAATGACATGAACCTCAAGATTTGTCGCCTCGTAGAAGCTTAGAAAGAGGTTGTGGATGGCTCCTAGTCCGTGATCTTCTTTACTAAGATATACCTTTAATCAACTTCGGTCAAGCTTAGGATGAGTTTGTGGATGGCTCCTAGTCCGTGATCTTGTCACTAAGTTAGATCATTAGTCAACTTCAATATTCAATGCAAATGAGAAAAATATTGACAAATGGGCGTTTACAAAAGATTGAGCAAAATGATTCAATACGGGACTTGATTGACTCTTAAATGTGGTCTTTGTTAGATTTTTGATCTCACTTTGACATTTTGACATAGCCAATTTCACTTTAGGATCCCTGTTGATGAACTTGCTGAATTTGAAGCGTTGCTTAAATTGATCAAATCTATTGCTTTACTTGTGAGCCTTGGTGCTTAGCTTTGATATATATGTCTTACCATGATCTTGCTAGCACTGTCAGGCTTGATATGTTGTTTGTGCAATATTAGAAATGCTAGCTAGTTCTTTTGGGTAATCTCCAAAGCTTCTTGTAATCAAAAATTGAAAAATACAAAAATTAAGCCACTCCATTGCACTTCATGCATAGTTCTTCTTTATGCTTCTCTCTTTATTCTGCATTTGTTATCTCTGGATGAGAGGAAGGCGTGATTCCTTGATGACTCCATTGTCAAAGGGGGAGAAGATATTTTAATGTTGGGGAATGTTGGGGAGAAGATTATACAAAGGGGAGAAAGTTGGAGAATTTGAAATTTTCTGAAATCCGAGGATCATAGTGAGGGGGAGTTCTTGAATTGCATTCTTATTGTCTTATTGATTCTTCTGAACTTGAATTGCATTTATTACTACTCACAATGATCAAAGGTCAATTGAACAATTGTTCTTTCATTTGGACCTTAAGTGAGATTTGTGACTTTTTCTGGAAATCAAAGTTTTCATACTTTCTTTTGCCTTATCTCACTTGCCTATGCTATTCTGATGCCAGCTTGGTCATTTCCATTGCTTTCTCTTGCTTATGGACCAAGTTGTGCCTTTGTGAAAAAACGGAAGTATTTTACTTTTCAAACCTTCAAATTACATTTTCTGGATTATTGCCAATGTGTTCATCAAGGGGGAGATTGTGGATATCATGGGGATATGCTCCAGATCTTAGGATGATGTGACAATTGGCAATAGCGTTAACGGTTTGTCGTTTCACGGGTTTTCGACAAAGTTTCAGCACTGTTCAGACTTTCTGGACAGGGGCGGTCTGACCGGCCATAGCACGGCGGTCCGACCGGTCCCAAATCGGTCGGACCGGCCATGTGCGCTTGGCCGGACCGGCCGTGACCAAAAGTGGTCAAAAGCAGTGGGCCAAAAATAGAGGGTGTAGGCAAGTGAGGGATCCCATTGTTCTTGCTCCCATAATTTTGGAGTCTCCATAAAAAGTTCTATTGGTTTAAAGTTTCCAGATGGGTTTGGATTTTCGGGGTTGAAAATTGGCTAAGTCCTTACGGCGGTCGGACCGCCTTTGGCCGCGGTCCGACCGCAAGGCCGGGATCGACCGCCCCGAGGGGCGGCCCGATCGATCGTCATCGAATGTCGCCCTTCGTGGCGGCGTTGCTCATTGGTTAGGTCAAAGTCATGAGTTTCAGTGCATATGTGTTGCATGTTGCATGTTTTGACTAACGTGGGTCAAGTTGCGAAGAACTTGTTCCGGCTTCGATTTGCTTGTCTATTGTTGTGCGAAGTTGCTTGGTGGTCAACGACGGTCAACGGCGAGGATGATCGGACGAGGCTTGGAGAGCTTAGGTCCGAACGATCGACGAAGCCGGTGAGGTCAATGAAATCAAGTATGGCATGAATGGACAATGATGACCGAACAGGCGATTCGGTCGATCGGTTTGATCAAGCGGCGCGGGAGTCGGTGCAAGTGCCATGGTGGTTTCGGTGGGAGCCGGATGGGAGAGACTTGCCGACATGGAGAGAGCCGTTGATCAACCTACACGTGGCGAGGCATGCGAAGTGCTTCACGAAGATGGACTCGGTCTTCGGAGAAGGACCGAGAAGGGTATTTTGGTAATCTTACCAAATATCACCTTGGTGACCTTTGCCTACCCACGGCGCAAGACGGCGCAAGAGAAGCGGTTTAGGTTAAGAGGTGTTGTAGACGGCGCTTTAAAATGCGTGCGTGTGTGACCCGCTTGTGTTGGGCCTTAACGGAGCCCATTTGAGTTAATCTTCTAGAAGGTCTAAGTCTCCACTATAAATAGAGGAGGGAGGTGGCTGCACCCCCTTCAACCCTTTTATCATTATTGAAACCCTAGTTTTGGCTTAGGGAGAGGATTAGTGGAGGTTAGGGTTCTAGAGAGTTTTGATTTGATCTTGTGCTCTTGGATTGAGCTTTGTCCTCCATTGATGGAGTGATCAGTAAACCCAAACCCTATCAATCAATCCAAAGAAAGCTTTGATCAAAGATGTGTCTCTTTGCCCTTCTTCTCTCTATTTGGTGATTTTGAGTCTTTCTTTGATTCGCATGTTTTGATTGATTTCTTTACATGATATAGCTTGTGTGACATGTGGGAACACATCTAAGATCATCTTGATCATCAATCACCCACGAGCAAGTTTTTGGGTCACGTTTCTTTTGACTCGGTTTTGAACCATCCATCTCTCAAACTGAAAATGTCGTAACCTTTCCATGGATCTCCATGATCTTCGATTGGAATAGGTTCCTGACATCCTAGAGAAGGTGTGTTCCAAGTTTCATGAAGTTTGGAGTTGTAGATCAAAAGTTAGACCTATTTGCAACTTCGTTTTTCGGGCTGATTTCACTGTTCATCTACCGGAGGTCGACCGCCTAGCTAGAGGTCGGACCGCCCTTGGAGAGGTCAGACCGCCCCTGAGTAGAGGTCAGACCGCCCTACTCTTAGGAAATTAAGTTTCGGTTGTTTTTGGTTGTTTTGCTTCGGGGTTTTGATTGGATTCAATCCTAGTCTTCCGCTGTACTGGTATATCGATCTTCATAGCTTCTATAGCTATTGGAGTGAAATTTGTGTTGAATCTAATCGTGGTTGAAAAAGTGAGCGTGCTCCTATTCACCCCCCCCCCTCTAGTCGCCTTTTCGGTCCAACAGTTAGTCCTAGGTGTTAGTGATAGGTGGGGTCGTCGTGTAGTAGACTCAAACAGACAATACATTACAGAGACCACAGATAGAAAAAGCTGAGCATGTCTGGGCGCCTCGAGAGCGACCGCGGCGCCGGCGAGGCTGGAGGTGGGCTGGCCGGCGAACACCCAAAATGGAACCCAATGGGATGTTCTATCCACGGGCGGCGGCGATTCGTCTGGAGGACCACGGCGGCGGCGGCACCTAGCGTGGTGGCGGTGTAGGGCCATGCACCGGCGTCGGCAGTCCGGCTACACGGGGAGGCAGCGGAGGTGAGCACAGGTGGCGCACGGATGTGGGGAAGGCTTTGGAGCGCTCGGAGTAGTCGGAGAATGGCCGAGGAGGCAGCTCCACGTTGACCCGCGCCGACACTCCACGATTAGAAATTGAACGAATTGAGATGGGAAAAAGAAAGAGGATGTCTGGGAACGCGACGTGGATGTGGACCTGTTTAATTATGTATTAAAGTAATACATATAGATTTTAATCCTCGTCAGATACGCTGTACAAAAACTAAAATTGATTGAGTGATTTTGACATACGGTGACACTCGTGACTTCCTAATCCGCTACTGACTATAGTAACGCACTAGTCCTCGCAGGAGCGGTGGCTCGATGCGGCAATACGCAGCGAACCGAAGCCGAGGGTCGACTGCACCCCTAGCTATTGTGTTGTGCTCTCGCACAATAGAAAAGGCAAATAACAAAATCCAACCTGTGTTTTCACCTACATACATATACCGTGTAACAACATTTCTCAGTGCATGTTGTTGACGTATTGTATATTGTCTATCATTAATTCCTCGTCAGCTTAACCTCTTAGATGAATTAATTAGTTGGTGCATAATACTCAATACACGCGTACGGATGTGTGCCTATGATTACTACCCGTCTCTAATCAACCGGCCGCGATAAAAACAGCACATTTCACGGTTCACCTTGATAAAATAGACATAGCCAACATTCATGTTTAACATTGCATCTTCTCCGAGCTGTTGCCCCTCTTATTGGTTGACGAAACAAAAGCTCGGTGGATGCGTACAAACGTATATATGCATGTTTCCACCTAGCAAACATCACAGACTTATTGGCCTTAATTATTCTCTCTCTCTTTTTTAGGATTTATTTTAGGAACAATTAGGCTTATTCTAGCTCTTCGTTCTCGAAGGCGATGTATCCGTTGTTGATCATCCACTCAAGGCTCCAGTGGTTCTGGACGTGCTTGAAGCTCCAGTAGGCCCATCCAAAGGTCGCTCGCCCGTACACGTCTAGCTGCGCCTGCGCAAACCTCTGGTAGTCCTCCTTGGACGCGCCGCCGACGAGCCACTCGTCCACCCACTCTCCTGCACCAAATTAACCAACCCATAACATTCATCCATGGGCCATGGCTACGGTTCCACCATTGCAAAACTCTCGATCAATCAAACGGGAGGAGGAAGGATATGATCCTCAAAAACGCACACTAGGAAGACGAAAGCAAGCAATAGTTTTAGATCCGATTGTCGCAACTTACCCACAAATGTGAGGGGGCCATTCTGCTTTGTAACGGCGCTCAGCTCGGAGGAGCGGTCGGTTCTGATAAGCTGGATATTCTGCTCCGGGGTAAAAAATTCTAACGTGTCGTTGAAAAGGTTGTAGTAGTGCACGTCGATGACCGCGCCGGAGAACCCGCCGGCGAACTCGAGAAGCTCGGTGGATCTTGCGTCCCCCAGGCGATTCGACATGATCACGTAGGCCTTCGGCGTGTTCTGCCGCACGGCGTTGTATGCGTCCTGGTAGTATTTCTTCAGAACATCCAGGGGCACACCTCCCGCCCATGGCTCGTTGAGTAGCTCGACTGCCAGCAGGCTCGGGCTACTAGCGTATCTGCAGATCGATTAGAAGAATTCCTTGGGTTTTTTTCTGGGTCGATCTTCAGATGACGGCGAGGATACTGTCTTGTCAGTGTTTCGTGGTCTGACCTGGACGCGAGGAAATCGATGACTTGCACGGTTTGGGCGATGCTTGCGTCCGTGGTGCCCCACTCCTGCCAGCCGTCTCTTGTGCCGCTGTGCTCCCACGGGTTCTGCGACCCCGGCGCGGCGTGTAAGTCCACGATGATACCCAAGTTGTACTTCCTATGCGCACAAAAGACGAGGAAACACAGCAAAATATTTGCCATTTAGAAGCACGGTGGAAATATAATGGTAATAATCTCCTAGATTAGCTTGGAGACTAAGGTCACGTGCAATCATACGTACCACTGTCGTTTATAGTATAACTCTATATCATTTATAGATAGTACTGAAGACAACTTCTACGGTATGTTATTTTTTTACATGTTTATATATATATATATATATATATATATATAAACAACTCCTCAATGTACAATGTATCTTATTTCTTGTGTTACAGTCGACTACTGTACGCATGAGAGACAACCTAATTCTTTACGCTCTCCGTCTCGCATCCACATCATCTCGTATCCTAGGTGTCAAGACCTATATATATATAGCTGACATCACACTACTGTACATGCCCTAAAACCATCCATTGTCATTCGAAAGTTGGTACGTTAATTTTTGTCATCGGGGTAAGTAAGAGAAGTTTGTTGTTAAATGGAAGCGAGCAGGTACTTACTCTGCCCATCTGAATGCGTTGTCCAAGGCTCGGAGGGAGCCTCCGACAAAAGGAGCAGGAGGGTTGGGGTCGCTGGCGATCCACCATCCTACTGGGATCCTCACCGCGTTTAGCCCGCTTGATGAGATCGACGTAAAGTCGCTCTCAACTATGTATGTGCTCCAGTGTTCCTGCCACAATTTAGCATCCTGCTGTAGTGTTTCCCGATTTTTATGCAAGAAGCAATATGTACTTGGCAAAGAATGAATTCATGATTATATTATATAGAAGGAGCTGTGTAAGAATCCTTCTGTGGAAATGCAGTGGTTGCTTTAATTCCCTGTAATCATTCAGATATGCATTGAGAGTCCGCTCATTTCTTGACTAATACGTTTTATTGCGATCAACTAATACCAATTTGATAAGGAACTAGTCACCACATTGAGACCGTCCTCTAGTTTTATCAAAGAATAAGACCGGATAGAATTGATCCACTAAAAAATGGGCGTAGAAGAGAGAATGGCCGGCCCTTTTCAAATGAGCAGAAACCAACAAGCTTTTGACCAACAACGCATTTTTCTAGGTAAGCCAGTGTAAATGCTAGTGGAGGACAAATAAGCCCTTCTAGGATGCCCACAATTTATAAGTTTTTATACTTTGGATTTTAAGGTCAGCAAAAGGTATTGCCCAAGATTAAACTAGTCTTATTGGACTTTAATTCAAGTCAATTTGGCTCATCATTGTATAATGGCAAAGATTCTATTTTATTTGCTGGAAATATTTCAATTACTTAGAAAAGAACAAGTTAAAATAACCTAGTCATGCAGATTATTTCGATTAAAAACCGTCCTATTCAATTAACACTTGCACATTTGGAGTGGTACTCATGTCCGGCCATATGAATGGTCACACATATCACAGGTATTGCCCAAATAATGAACAGCTCTCTTGCATTATTTCATACATTACTGAATTTCAATTATTCGCTGATCAGTTTATTGAGAGGAAATAACAGCCAAAGGTGCTGACCTACGCTTGTACCAAGATTCCTTAATCTGACGAGCGGAGCTGAAATGAACTTTGATATCTTACCCTTAGCACCTGTGTGGCCTTCTCTATGCCGTAGCCATTGCAGATTTGGTATTCCCCTTGCAGGACAGAGGCCTTATTTATCACAAACACCGAGGGATCATCGTTGCCCCAATTTGTGCTTTCACCATAATCTGCCTTCACTAAGTCCATAGTCTGTGCCTAGCATCCCAAAAAACAAAAAAGAGAAACTTAATATTTCGCGTCAAGGTTTTAAATTGGCTCTGCCTTGCACGGCAAGGTTTTGATGCACGCCAACTTGGACCGGCTCGTATTTGGCCAAAATGATATTATTTGAAGCGGTATTAGCAAAAATAATGCTTTCGCAATCGTAATTGTAAAAATAACACTTTTGTTTGCACCACTACGAGACGAAGACGTCACATGGTCCTTCATCCGCACGGTTACAGAACAGACAAGCCACAAGACACCATACTGCCCTGTCCGTTGCATAGCCTTGTGGACAAGGAGAGGCCATGCAACGTCTCGTAGCTTGTCCGTCCTATGACCATACGGACCGGACCATGTTGTCCGTCTCGTGGTGTTGGAAATTGGGTTTACCTGCAAGAAGTGCCCGTTTGGCGCCCTGATGCGCACCTTGTCCTTGTCGGCATCCCTGCGCACGATCTGGAACGTCTCTGACGGCCCCGGCACGGTGGCCGTCGCGACGACCGTGCCGTTGCTGTCGATGCCCACGAAGTGCTTGTCGGACACCTTGAGACTGAATGTTGTCTCGTCGATCCTCCACAGCCTGAAGGTCTCCCAGTCAGAGGCCCGCGCCCGGTTGGCGACAATGGTGGCGCCACCGCCCTGTTCTGCAGCCAGGAACTTGTTCTGGGTGACAGACTTGAACTGCAGCCCGGTGCCGTCCTACGGAGGTACACATGTTCCAAGAAACCAAGAAATCAGTAACAAGACCCTTACACCAAAAGGAAGCATTCGAAAAGCCAACGGATCGTAGCTTTAAGAATGCTTATTCTTGCGCATAAACATACACATACCAGGAGGTCGTTGTTGGGAATGCCATCGAAGAGAGAGGGAAGCATCCAGCCCTCCGTCACCAGCCAGCCGCCGAGGTTCACCGCCCGGACGGGCGGCCCAATCGGAGGCGATTCTTTCGTGGAGATGTATCCGTTGTTGATCATCCACTCAAGGCTCCAGTGGTTCTGGACGTGCTTGAAGCTCCAGTAGGCCCATCCAAAGGTCGCTCGCCCGTACACGTCTAGCTGCGCCTGCGCAAACCTCTGGTAGTCCTCCTTGGACGCACCGCCGACGAGCCACTCCGCCGCCCATTCCCCTGTAGCACAAAAGAACTCGTGCCAAACTCGATGTGTCAGTGAGTGTGCGTGTACCATTTAAATACTCCCAATTAGCCAGCTATAAATTTTTCACTCATTTCACCTATCGTATTAATCAAGTCATTATAAAAAAAATTTCCACTCATTTCACCCTATTGTATTAATCAAATCAAATGACTCTCCAGAGCCTCACGCGAGATTCCTCCCAGTCTGCAGGCAGTTGATTCCTTCTCTATCAACAAAGTCAACGGCCAGTGGATTAAGAGCTCACACGAGACCCTTCCCCGATGAGATTTTCTTTCGTTGACCCATATCGGTCAAATGGAAAGAGGAAGAGGAGCATTCGAGCAGAAATGTCAGAGCCACTTGTTGGTGCTACTTACCAACAAATATGAGAGGGCCGTCTTGCTTTGTGATGGTGCTGAGGTCGGAGGAACGGTTGGTTCTCACAAACTCAACGTTCTGCTCCGCGGTTAGGCCATCGAATGTGCCGCTGAACAGGTTGTAGTAGTGCACACCGATGACCGCGCCGAAGAAGCCACCGGCGACCTGGAGAAGCTCGGTTGGATCCCCTGCCACCCGATTCGCCATAATCACATAGGCTTGTGATGTGTACTTTCGCACGGTGCTGTAGGCGTCCTGATAGTATTTTGTTAGAGCCGGCAGGGATACATCGGGCGCCAGTGGCTCATTGAGTAGCTCGACCGCTAGGAGGCTTGGGCTATTGGCGTATCTGTAGATTAATTCAGGGGAGGAGTTACAAGAATTTCCTAGGTTTTGTTAGCCGGTTTCACCATGACAAGAGTTTTTTTTTTCTCGTTTGGCTTCTTTTCGAAATAAATAGTAAATCATTGAAATGATAAAAATATAGATAGACGATCCTACCACACTCCCTATAAACGGAATTCATCTACCACGCTCTTAGTCAGCAGTAGACCATTCGGAGCGTGTCTACCCATGGTAACTTGTTATATAGTGCGCGACAGGGGAGGGCGAGCACGATAGGAGGGCTCCTGCGCACAGGAGGGAGTGCGGTAGGAAAGGTATTACATATTGAGTGTATGGTATAATTGTTATTTTTATTATTTCGGATATGCAGAGACTAAATTTGTTATTTTACTCAGAAGAGACGCCAAATGAGCAATAAACTCGACGAGGAGGCAGTCGATTTGCCTATATTTTTTATCCGACCTGGATGCGAGGAAATCGATGACTTGCACAGTCTGGGCGATGCTTGCATCAGTGGTGCCCCATTCCTGCGAGCCGTCTCTGGAGGCGCTGTGCTCCCACGGGTTCTGCGACCCAGGTGCAGCATGCAAGTCCACGATGACACCTAAGCTGTACTTCCTGTGCACACAAAAGGACACATCAATGGCTGTCTTTGTTAGCTTGAAAACTCACACATTGCAAATAAACAGAGAGAACACATGAGAATTTATCTTGACCGTAACCGCGTAGCTGAGTTTTTTGAGTTTTTCTATTCTCTTGAGTTTTTTTTTTAATTTTTCTATTCTCTTTCTTGCTTATCTATCTCATTTAAAAGTGATTAGAGGTACACTTTTATTGAGAGTAAAGAATTATTCGTATCCGGTAAGGATTCTACGTATCCTTAAAGATACCATACAAACTCTAGTATCCATAACGAATACTGTCTAAATACTACGGGACTACACAAAACAAACTCCCTCTAAAATCTAGATATATCATATACACAAAGATTACCTAACAGTCATTTGTCAAGCACAACAATCAAGTCCACACGTTGTTGTGTGTGATATCGTGTTTTCAATCTATCGCATATGAAAATATAATTACCCTTTTCCCGTCTCTTATATATAGCTCAGTGACTAGGACTGTCCATCGCTGTGAAGCGGCATATTTGGTTCTCTAATCATCGTGGTTTGGTTAAGTGGCTTTTATTGTAAAATGGAAAAATGTAGATACTTACTCTGCCCATCTGAATGCATTGTCCAAGGCTTGGAGAGATCCACCAACAAAAGGAGCAGGAGGGTTGGGGTCACTGGCGATCCACCATCCTACTGGGATTCTCACTGCGTTTAGCCCGTTTGATGAGATGAACTTGAAGTCGCTCTCAACTATGTATGTGCTCCAGTGTTCCTGAAAAAAAGAGAAAGAAATTCAGAAACTCAACTATTTGCTGCATGATGTAGTGTTTGCTGGTTTGTATACAAGAAAAATAAATATCTTATCCTTAAAAAAGAGAGTGACTATCCATTCTCAAGAAAAAAAAGGACGCGTTCGTAATGTTACCTTGTGCGCTTAGCACATAGTAGTAAATACCATAAAAGAAAATATGCGAGTGCACGAGCCTCTTTCTTCAGAAGAAAGCCAAGGGTTCCATTCCTTGTAATCGTTAAATATGCTAATTGAGAGTTATGCTGCCATTTGTTGACTAATACCAATTTTGAAGGAATCAATAGCCACATTGAGACCGCTAAGTATATATTGTCGAAGAAAAAGACTGAGCATAGATGCATTGACTTTTGAACTAAGAAGATAGAAGGATCCTCTTTTAGCAGAGTAGCAACAAGCTTTTTTTGGATCCCAGCACATTTCTTAGGGAAGCCAATGCAAATGTTAACGGAGATTGAACCAGCACCTCCATTTTCCCACTATTTATATGTTTTTTGCGCACTTTGCTTCTAAGGGAATAAATAAGAGGTATTGCCAAAAAAATTAGTGTAATTGGTCTTTAATTCAGGCCAACTTGGCAAGTTGGCAACCGTGCTATTTTATTCACTAGAAGCATTTCAATCAGTCAGAAAAATACAAGTTGAAACAACCTAATTATGCAACTTCTTTCAAAGAAAAATCTCCCTATTCAATTAATACTTGCAGATTTGCACATCTGGACTGGCACACACCTAATTTTCCGTTATACAAACCCCTATGGATCTGGACTAGCACATGTCTTGCACTCTTGCGTATATGAAGGGCCAGATATTGCACTGATGTTCTACATTCTTTTTGTATCTGAATTTTTACTATTCTCCGTTCAGTGTATTGAGACGAAGAACAAAAAAAAAACAACCGAGGGTCGAGTTAATTAACTCGTGGAAGGATTTCTGCATCTAACAAGTGGAGCTGAAATAAGCCTTGTTATCTTACCCTGAGCACCTGCGTAGCTTTGGCTGTCCCATAGCCATTGCAGATCTGGTACTCCCCTTGCAGGCCGTAGACAATATTTATTACAAACACGGATGGGTCATCATCTCCCCAATTTGAGCTCTCACCGTGGTCTGCTGTCACTGAATCCATGGTCTTGGCCTGACATTACCACAAGAAAAAATCTTAACATTTTGGTATCAATGAAAATTAACAAATGAAGTATGTGCTTTCATCGTTAAATTGGCACACCATTTGTAGTGGGGAGCTTCCTACTCCGTAGGATCTAATTCAGACCTGAACTAAATCTTCAAAATTCCTAGTGCAATCCCGCCTTCTAGACAGGCCCTCAGTGTGCCTTTCGTTCTACATTAAGACGCGGAAATCCACCAAACTACTTGGGTTATGTAGGGTTAGTTTTATCCCGGTTAAAACACACTAATTCTCTTAACCCCGATTAAGCTAACCCAATCGAATAAAGTAAGCCTCAGAAACTAATTAACTCCCTTAACCAATTTTTCTACTACTAACCCACCTAATCAAACCAGGTGGTTTGAGGCTAACTACGTTTAATTTTTGCTAAGCACAATAATTATGTTAGGCTTACCCAACTAGCAACTATAGCATGCATGCCAATGCGATAGTAACTAGCCTGCATGATGTTAACAGCGGATCCAGAATGAAAATGATCAGGAGTCTCTAAGGCAAAGATGAGACACATTCGGCTGAGCTGTGGTTTGAAGTGTCCTCTCATATTAAGCTAGGAATATTCACATTACATATACATGGTTATATCCAAAGAAAAATAATTTTTTGACCCGATATCCTGTGCACCCTAGTGTGCTACACTACACTAGATCCATGATGCATGAGATACCCCAAAGTCCACAGCTAGATAGTCGCTTGGCCCGGCCAGCTGCCCTGCAAATGTCATTGCCAGTATGCAGATTGAGCTTACCTGCAAGAATTGCCCGTTAGGCGCCCTGATGCGCACCCTGCTTCTTGTCGCCGTCGCGACGTACGATCTGGAACGTCTCCAACGGCCCCGGCGTGGTTGCCGTCGCGACGACCTTGCCGTTGTCGTCGACGCCTACGAACTGTTTGTTGAACACCTTGAGATTGAATGTGGTCTCGTCGATCCTCCACAGCTTGAATGTCTCCCATCCGGAGGCCTTATCACGGTTGGCGACGATGGCGGCGCCACCGCCCTGCTCGGCGGCGAGGTACCTGTTCTGCGTGACCGATTTGAACTGGAGCTGCGTGCCAAACTGTACATATGCATGTTCCAAGGAATCAAGAAAACTATTGACAACCCGTATTAAATTGAGTATATCGCAAAAAAGCTAAAAAACTAACAGTTAAGACTACTTATTGTTACACAGCATAGCGGCCAAGAGCTCAAAGGCTCTCGGACATTATGTACATACTAGGAAGTCGTTGTTGGGAATGCCGTCGAAGAGGGAGGGCAGTATCCAGCCCTCCGTCACGAGCCAGCCGCCGAGGTTCACCGCCCGGATCGGCGGCGTCACCGGAGGCGAGCTCTTCGTCACGGTGCCCTGACCATGAGTCGGCATCCTCTTGCCGTTGGACTCGGAGATGGGTGAGAAGGCAGGAGGAGTGCGTACACCAGCTGGACGAGAGGCGTTTAAAAAGATCTGCGCGGGAACCGGCCGGCCCGTTGTTTAGTTGCTAGTTGGGTTAATTAACCATCAACTTGGCTAGTTAATAATTCGTTAGTTAATCCTTGGAAGCTAAGAGCAATTAATGGCCACTTGGCCAGCTTTGCGTGTGATTATTTTGTACTCTCTGCATATACACGTAAGCTGGGCAGCTAGCTTAGCTACAAAGAGGCGTACGTACTGGCGTGTAAGTATAATGGATGCATGATTATATATGACGATGAGAAGCTAAGCTATATCACATTGAGGTTGGTCGGTCAGAGGGCTGCTAGATTTTTTTTATTTATATGTTAGTGTATGATTGGTTGATCGACTATGTCGTGGAATAATAACTATTGTTTGGATACTTCCCCATAGGCCGATGAGACCCCGTAAGCAGTTTTTAGTCTCACGTTGTTAGAGTATATTTAATTGCGAGGAACTCTGAGCTGAAGTCGGATCCAGATTGAAGCCGGCTGTGAGCGTACCGTTTCAACGATTTCAGCTCAAGGAGAGCTTACGATGGCGATTATGACATTCAACCGGAAAGTTGTTTTCAACGGGTGGAGTTCAACTAACTCCAATTATATTTTGAATACGATGAATACAATAAAATATAATAATTTAATGGCAAATGTATACCTCTTTGATTTTCACCTAAGAATTTAATGACAAATGCATACATATTTGATTTTTACATTCTTATCCAAATAAGACTACACAGTAGGTATATCAATATAAGTGTTAGCCTCACATATGAATTTGTCATTACTCACTAAAATACTACATTAACTCATAATGGTGGGTCTAGATTCTTCAATCTCCCCCTTTTTGGTGATTGATGATAAATTCTTTATCAATAACAATATTTGAATATAAATCAACATAAGATAAGTATTTAAGCTAATTGAACTATATCCATGCATATCATTACTCCATTTAAGACTTATACACATAATGCATTCTTAAGCATATGAATGAGACATGCATAAAAAGGTGAAATCATAAGAGAGAATATATTACTTGTCCAAATGTAGAAATATTGATCATATAAATATTCTCCCCTTTTTGGCATTAATCATAAAAAATCCAAGCCAAATCTAAACCAATATAGAGTTTTGGCAAAACAATGAACTTGACAATTGAACTCATTTTATTTTGACCATTGAAATATTCTCCCATTTTTAAGTAAGTTTTTGTTTTCTAAGATATTTGAGGTAAAACCGAAATAGGCCACAAACTCACTTTTGAAATGATATTTGAAATGCATTCAAGGAAACTTACTTTTGAAATCTTCCCTATAAATATTTTTCATGAAGATACCATGTTTATTTTTAGAAAATGGAAAATTGTTTTTGTAAGCACATGTAGAGATTTTTTTTTAAAAAAATTGTTTGTTTAGCTTAAGGAAATTTTGACAATACCTTAAACATACACAAGATAGAGATTGCCAGAGATAACATTAAACATAATCATTCTAAGCATTCAATAAACAAGAGTCTTAAGAGAAAAACCAAATAAGGTCTTACAATTATAAACATAAGACATAAAACATATTGTTCCAAACATAGACATAATAGCTAATAAGATAATAGCTAATAAGATATTCCCCAAAATATTCTAAGCTCCCCCTAAATCTTTCAACCTTCTTAACCTTCTTCTTCCACGTTGGCATCAAGGACCAAAGGGTATTAGTCTTGAGGAGGAGTGTTGAGACGACGACGGCCATAGCGAGTTGGGGTAGACAAGGATTGCTAGAGAGAGTGAACTTGATCTGTTAGGGCTGCAATCCGACTATTCGTTTCTATTTGAGCTGCCTTCAATCTTTGTTGATTTTGCCCCTATCTTTGTTGAGACTCTCGAATTTTTATCACAACTGAAAGCATTTGAGAGAGCGAAGCTTGATCTTCTGGAGCTGTTGCTGGAGGTTGAGGGGGTGCTGCTAAAGCAGGAGGTGGTATAGCTGCGGGAACTAGAGCCCCTTCCCTAGGCTTGTAAGCCTTGTGCACTTCTGGCCTTGCTCCACTAAATTGAGCCACTCTCAAAATGAGTGCCATAGTATATGGCGCAAAGTAAATTATTTTGACTCTGTCATTCTTGGAGGCACTGCTTTCTCTTATAATCACATCAAACTTTCTACCATTCATAATGTTATCAATGATATTCCAAGCAAACCCTCGAATGACGTTAAAATTTCTACTCCTAAGAAAGAAAGTGTGGTTGATTATTCTGTTGATCAGACAGAGTAAGGGGTGAAGGCCTCCAATCCTTGCAAGCACAAAATTGACATCTTCATCATAAAACTGCCTGTAAGCTGGAATCCTTAGAGCATCTCTGTCATACAGCTTTTCTTGGGTCCCAATATAAGTTCTCATTGCTCGTTCAAAGTCAGCCTTGGAGGCTTGATATCTTTGGGTTCCCGTCATCCATATCAAATGATCAAAAGATGTTGACGCATGTACAGTGGCATAGAATTATCTTATAATTTATCCATTCTAATCACACTTCAAGGCCACACTGTCATGCAAACCGACTACGTGAAATAACATGTAAGCTCCATCATATATATCAAGAGAATTCAAGTGATCCCAATCCACATACTTGTGATCAGTGAATTGTCGGTTCGGACTGTAAAGCTACGTCAGTACTTCTTGTTGAAATCTTGTATGGAATCTTGCATCTGCTAAATTTCCGGGCTTCTTATATTGATTGACATGGTGAAGTAGAGCATATTTCTCATTGGGAATCAACATGAGGTCTACTAGAAGCTCTTCGGCCTCCCCATTTCCTCATCACTTGTAGTCACTTCTTGAGAAGACCCCTCGTTATTGCCATCAGTTTCACTCTCAGACTCTGCAGCTTGCTTCCTTGAGGATGTCTCTTGTTCTCTTTTCCTTGTAGCTAAATGAAAGGATTCTATCTCTGAGTCGCTAATCTTATCTCCGAGTCGCTAGCGTCCCTTGGAGGTCTTCTTGTTGCTGCCTTCCTTAAAGGTCTTTTCTGGAGAGAAGATCCAGTGCTCGAGGCTGGAGGATCATAATGCTCTTAGGGATCTCCATCGGGAGTGGCCCCTTTGCGAAGAGAAGGTGTCTTTGTCCTTGGCATGATTGTTGAGACAAGAGGAGACAATTCGAATAGGTTTTATGCAAAAGTTTATTATTAAATCAACTTCTCTCTTCTAGAGCGGTAGTATCGCCGTTGATTGCGCGGTATTATCGCAAGTCGGCAGTACCGGCGACCACAGAGCGGTAGTATCGCAGTTCCAGAAAGATTAGGGTTCTCCTTCTATTTCTTTATTTTAACTTGTGTTTGATAGGAATGGATCCATAGAATCGATATAACAAGTCATCAAACACTAATTACTAACAATTTTCCAAAGAGAAATTGACTTAATCATGTACATTTTGATTCAAACCGTAGAAAAGAGATAGATCCAAAAAGTAGATGAGAAACGAGTGAATCAAGGGAAATACCTGAGGGATTGGAAGTGATTTGATCACAGGAGACACTTCCAACAATCGCATTCAAGAAAACTCCACTTAATCGAGAGATTTGAGTGAGGTATTCTCGGAGGAAGAACACAGGAGAGAGTGTGAGAGAGAAAGGTCGGGTCAGTGGTGTCGGGACCCAAATATACAAATCTGGACAAACTTGACTTCTGATCTGGTTGCATGCTGTATAGATTACTTGCAATGACAACTGCATACAGTTTTGCGGATATGAACATTATCCCATGACTAAATTCTTCAACCATTTACTGCTGCCTCACTGCTATGCAAAATGATGTGGTGGAATTCAACATCCCATTCCATGGTTACGGCTCTACTACATGCAATCAACATGACTCCACGCCTGATTACTCGTCTTGCAAAGGCATACGCTGAGAGGGGTATCCAATGATTTAATATCCAACAATTCTTTTTTTTTTGGCAACTTGCATACAAAGATGTCCACATTTTTGCTCTCAAATGACTGACAAATTAAAACAATTTTCTGACTTTGTTGCTACGAACAGAGTATGACAATGCTTGGCCTGGTATCGACAATCTAGGCTTTCTTGATAACATCATTGCACAAACTTCTCTTCTTTGACTGCTTTATTGGGCAAACAGATCCTACTTGACTAAAATGATTTATGAAAGTCTTGCGTCTAGAGTGAGTGATTGGTTCTTTTGAGGACGCTGGCTGATGTAGTTGTCTTCTTTGCAACAACTGTTGTAGCATAAACGTGTTGAACCTTGCGACTTTTTTGACAGGGCAATGGCAGAACGACTATCCTCTTTGAGGGTTGAAGCTTATCGCTTTGTAGGGCATCTCTTGGCATAGTGGTCTTGCTTACCACACTCAAGACACTTTACTGACAATACTGGCTTGCTTCTCTTTTGAGGTGGGTTGCCGATATCAACATTTTGGTTTTGTGATTTTTCAGCTGACCTATCTTGCACTGACAACGGTTTGCCTTCTTTTGCTAATGCGCTAACAGTAGCTTGAAAAATTTCTCATTGATGTTGTGTTACAGAAGTCAACACTGAATACATGGAGCACTGACTGAGACAATGATCATCGCCTTGACATAAGAAACACGTGGTCTTGCTCATTGGACATTCTCCAACTAAATAATTTCCTTCGCAACTGGAACAATTGATATTGTGTTCAGCGGCACTATAGTCTATTTCTCCACAACGGGTACATGCACAATCTTCTGACTTATTTGGTTGGTAGCACTTCAAATGACAACGACTAGATCAGATGTAGGACATCGGAATAGCAGGTGTCTCTATATCACTCTTGCTTGATGTCGCATGCTGTTGGCAAAGAGTGGTTGCAAACTCTGCCCAAGTGATGGTCTGCTCGTCCTGATGGGCAGCGCGAAATTTTTCCACCAATCTAATGCAACTCCTTCCAATTGGTGAGCAGCATAGAAAACTTTTTTTTTATCGTTGCATTGCACAACAGTTAGCTTTTCTTCTATGGTTCGAATCCAGGATTCTGCATCCTTGAGCTTGACTAATCCTTCAAAGATAGTTGGTTTGGTCATCATGAACTTCACAAACTCGAACTGAGGGCATGCCATTGCGTTGGCAATGAGTTTGCATTATTGCAAGGTTTACTACTGTCCGACGGTTGAGTTGTTGCTAACATGAGCTAATTCTGGGTGGCAGGAAACTTATTCCTGATGTGCCACTACTAACACTGGAGATAGTTGCTGGTTAGTGTCTGCTCTAGTACTAACACTGGTGACGGTACAGCTGCTTGCTTGATTATTCTGATTATGGTACGGCTGCTTGCTTGATTATTCTGACTCATCAAATTGACTAAAGTAACGATAGTCTGATTCTGCTGGATCATCATGTTGTTCATGTTCTACATTATCGCGTTCTTGAGTTGAGTCTGAGCTACCATGAATTGTATCATCACTGGATCTGCTACTCCTGGTACTAACAACTGTCCATTGGAATTGACAAGATCTGAACTGGCACCGACTGTCTCAAGATTACTGACAAAGTTAACTTTACTGAGGCTCTCCATCTGCTGGCTGGCCAAGGCTTAATAGATGAGGGGGGAAAAACACAAGGTAAGGAGAGACAACCTACTAAGGGGAGCATGTTTAACCCAAGGAACACACAAATAGCCGGAAAGCTATTAAGAGGCATGAAACTCAAATCCAAACTACACATAGGGGAAAGAAACGAAAATCTAATCGTCTAGCCGATTTAACTCTAACTTAACTGGGTGACATGGCTCAACACACGAGAGGAACCAACACTAATTTATCCTATATGGCTAGTCTGAAGAAAACTCGAACTGGTTAAAGTCTTCATCAAACGTTGATTGTTCGTGATCCTTGCAGGCGAATCTTGGAGAAAGACGGGGGTGGCGTACAACTTCTTATTGGTCTTTCTTCTTGCGACGAACTTGTCTTGAACACGTGAGGGGAAGTCAATACGTTGTTACTGGTTGCATGGTCTTGAACAATTGTTCTTTCATATGGACCTTAAATGAGATTTTTAACTCTTCTCTGGAAATTGAAGCTTTCTCGCTTTCTTTTGCCTTATCGCACTTGCCTATACCAATCTGAAGCCAACTTGGTCATTTCCTTTGCTTTCTCTTGCTCTTGGACCAAGTTATGCCTTTATGCGAAAATGTGACTATTTTTACTTTTCAAACCTTAAACTTACATTTTTGGGAAATTACCAATGTGTTCATCAAGGGGGAGATTGTGGATATCACGGGGATATGCTCATGATCTTAGGATGATGTTACAATTGACAATGACGTTGAAGGTTTGTCGAATCACGCGTTTTCGGCAAAGTTTCTGTGCTGTCAGGTCTCTGGCGGTCGACTGGCCAGGACAACGGTCCGACCGGCCACCCCTAGCCGTCAGACCGGCCAGTGGCGGTCGGACCGGCCAGTATGTTTGGTTGATTTTGGAGCTGGGCCAAAACTAGAGGGTGTAGGCAAGAGAGGGGATTCTCCTACACTTGATCTCATAATTTTTGGAGCTTCCAATCAAAAGATCTATTCATTTGAAATTTTCAGAGAGGTCTCGGATTTCCAATGTGAAAAATTGGCTAAGTCCCTTGCTGGGCGGTCTGACCGGTTTTCACTTGATCGTCGTCATCTTGGCGGCGATGTTTGTTGGTTAGGTCAAGTTCATAGTTTTCAGTGCATATGTGTTGCATGATGCATGTTTTGACTAACATGGGTCAAGTTGCGAAGAACTTATTCCCAGAATCGATTTCTTGGTCTATTGTTGTGCAGGTGGCTTGGAGGTCAACGACGGTCATCGGCGAGGATGATCGGGACTAAGCTTGGCAAGCTGAGGTTCAGAACGATCGAGGATGTTGGGTGAAGTCGATGGGTTCAAGCATGGCGCAAAATGGATAAGGATGACCGAACGGGAAGTTCGGTGCGACGGGTTGCATCAAGCGGTGCGGGGGTCAGTGCAAGTGCCATGGTGGTTTCGGTGAAAGCCGAATGGGAGAGACTTGCTGACATGATGAGAGCCGTTGATCAACCTACGCGTGGTGAAGCATTGGATTGCTTCATGAAGATTGGACTCGGTCTTTGGAGAAGGATCGAGAAGGGGTATTTTGGTAATATCACCAAGATACCACCTTGATTGCTGTTGGCTAAACCGTGACACAAGACGACGCGAGAAGTGGTTTAGGTCAAGAGAAGATGAAGACGGTGCTTTAAAATACGTGCGTGAGTTAAACCCATTTGTGCGTAGGCTT
This sequence comes from Hsuehochloa calcarea, assembly GCA_036346395.1. Taxonomy (NCBI): domain Eukaryota; kingdom Viridiplantae; phylum Streptophyta; class Magnoliopsida; order Poales; family Poaceae; genus Hsuehochloa; species Hsuehochloa calcarea. Next base: position 12,079,078 of record CM070612.1, read on the forward strand.
AATGTGTGCTCAATAGGAAACTCTTCTAGAAGGTTAGCCTCCACTATAAATATGGGAGGATGCTGTAGCACCTCCTTAACCCTGTCTGTTTTTATTTGAAAACCCTAGTTTTGGTGTTTACGGAAAATAGTAGAGAGACTAGGTTTCTAGAGAAGCGATTGATTTTGTGCTCATGTATTGAGTTTTATCCTCTTTGATGGAGTGGCTGTAAACCAGCAACAATCACAAATCAATCCATGCAAGTTTTCTTGAGATGAGTCTCTTTCTGTTCTTACTCTCTATTTTATGATTTTAGGGCTTTCTTTGATTCTCAAGTTTTCTTTTGGTTTCTGTTCCTGATCTTGCTTGCTGTGACATGTGGGAACTCATCTAGGATCATCTCTAACCCACGAGCAAGTTTTTGGATCTAGTTTTAGTTTTGAATCAATTTTGAACCATCCTCCTCTCAAACGGAAAAAGGTCAGAACTTTGGCAAGGATATTCACGATCGTTGATTGGAATAGGTTCCTGATATCCCAGAGAAGGTGTGTTCCAAGTTTCTTGAAGTTTGGAGTTGTGGATCAAAAGTTAGACCTATTTGCGATTTCTTTTTGGGTTATTTTTACTGTTCATCAGGCTGGAGGTCAGACCGCTCAAGGTGACCGGTCAGACCGCCATTGATATAGAGGTCAGACCACCCAACTCTTGAAAATCGAGTTCTTGACGATTTTGGTTGTTTTGTTTCGGGGTTTAGATTGGATTCAATACAAGTCTTTCGCTATGCTTGTATATTTATCTTCATAGCTCTCATAGCTATATGAGTGAAAATCGTGTTGAATCTGATCTTGGTGAAAAAGAGATTGTGCTCCTATTCACCCCCCCTCTAGTCGATGTTTCGGTCCAACACTAACCAACCCACGTTGGTGCTACGATAATACCAACTAGTAATGAACCAACCTAGGGTGACAAAAGATCATGACATAACAATAGACAAGTTGGATATAACAATGTGGATTAATAACTAAACCCAAAAGCATTTAAATAAATACTTAAAATAGAATGCAATAATTTGAATCAAAGTATTTTAAAAACTGGGCTCAATATGATCAAAGGTATAACTTGCCTTGCTATAGCAATGATGTTCTAATTTATCTTTCATCTTCCACTTCATTGAACTTCAGCTCCCTCAGACGATTCTGGGACTTCGACGTCTAACAAGAAAGAAAGCACAAAAGAAACAAAATTCAAAAAGACAAAACAAATAAACTCCAAATTGAAATTGAATAGTACTAAAAGATAGATATTGAATTTAGATGAATTTAGAAACTTGAATGAGTTCAAGCGGAGTTCGAATGAAGAAGATATGCCTTTTTGAAGTTTGAGATTCTCATGAAATGATGATAATCAAAAGGGAGAGAGAAACTGACAAGTGGGGTCTACGGAATATTCTCAGAATATTCTATTCAAAAAATATTAGAAATTGGATGAGTGTATGACATGTGGGACCTACTAATATTTATGGATTGCTAGAATTAAAAATAATTCTAGAAAAAGACAGAGAGAGCGACATGTGGGACCAAAGATATAAAAGGATTTTTCAAGAATTAAATTAATTCTCAAAAATAGGATTAGAGGTTGACATGTGGGCCACTGGTCTATGGACCAGGTCCACGGAGATATGCTAGTCCACGGTGGACCAATCTTATGAGCGAGGGTTGACCAAGAGTTGACTGACATGCGGGACCCGCATGTAAGAGAGATAAATATTTAGGGTTTTTAATTAGAAGGATGACATGTGGGTCTACATGCAACTAAGAGGGAATTTATTTTTGATGCACTGATATATGAAACCATACATTAGGAAGAGATAGAGAGAAACTCAACAGAGAACGAAACACAGGGGAGCATCAAGCATCAGATAATACATCAAGAACCGAATCAGAATAGAGAGAGCAGGGGGCTACCACCTACTAATTGGTTTTGGTGCAACAGCATCAGCTTTTGGTACTGAGATGGAACAACGAAAGATTTAAACAAAGAGCAGCCAAATTAGGGAACAACCAACTCAGCTGAGATTCACACGCACATACTGGACAAAGAGGAAGCAACCCAAAGAACATTCTGCTGTTTAACATAGCTTCAACAGAGAGCATCAAAAGCACAGAGGCTGCTGCTGCCGACATACTTTTAGCGCAAGGAGATGGCAGCCTGGTGGCATAAGATGTGCCGATGACATGGCAGGAGATGGCTGCTCTGAAGCCGTGAGATAACAATTGGCATGACCTTAGCAAAAGAAAGAAAGACAAGGGATATCAAGAGATGCAGCCGTGTAGCCGAACTGAACAAAGCCAACAGAATACACCGAGCTCAATTGAACTGAACAAAACAAAGAAGGAGCTGATGCAGATTGGTTTTGGCACACGGGTTGGACGACGGACGGCGGCGACGCGGCGCCAGCGAAGGGGCAAAACGGAAAGAAAACGACGAGCCAGACACGATGGTGCGGTTTGATTTAGGAAAAACTTACCGAGGAAGCGAGCAATGCGATGAATACGCTTCGGCTTTAATGGCCGGCGATGCTCTGGTGATTTTCGGGCGAACGGGGTGACACCATGACGTAGAGCACGACGCCGCGAACTCAACGCCGCAGACGGTTTGGCCGGAGAACGTCGGATGGAGAAGAAACTCGCCGGATATGATCTTTGATTGGAGCTTGGTATTTTACGGATGGCGACAAAAATATATTGATAGGAAGGAAACCAATTCAGGGGATTGGAAGAGGAGATCAAGACGGACGTCTGGGCGCAAACGGTTTGCTTTTATATACATCGAGGAGGGATATATCGATTTTAGAAGTTTTGCTTTGAAACGTGTTGGAAACGAACTGGGTCTGCACGTTGGCGGTTTGGTGGGAACGATATGAATAAGATATAAAGATGGCAATCAGAGCAAATGACAGAGAGATAAAATAAATGATTTTCGGAATTAAATAAACGGCCAAAAATCAAGGAGATCAAATAAATAGCAAACAAATCCAAAAAAATATCAGAAAATACTAGAAAATTACTTGGAACACAAGGAAACCAAATAACACATTTTTTGATTTAGTTAATATTTATTTTAGTCAATTTAAATATTTTTAATTTAGAAAAATCCTAATTCAGCTTTATTAATTCAAATAAAATTGGTAAAATTTTCTAGGGGCCTAAACTACTCAAAAGAGTTTTTGAAAAGTCAAATTTTGGGAGGTTATAGGCAGAATGACCAGTTGGGACGAGAGAGAAGTTAAAACCCCTTGTGAAGGCAGTTAATGCAATTCAGACTCTGCAGCCTGCTTCCTTGAGGATGTCCCTTGGTCTCTTTTCCTCATAGCTAAACGAAAGGATTATATCTCTGAGTCACTAGCGTTCCTTGGAGGTCTTCTTGCTGCTACCTTCCTTGAAGGTCTTTTCTAGAGAGAAGGTCCAGCGCTCTAGGTTGGAGGATCATAACGCCCTTGGGGTGAGTGTTGCGGGGAGGTTCCATGAGGTAAGGGCTTCTCATTTTGGGGTTTTGCATGAGCTGAGGAGGTTTGGGAGAGAGGTAAGGGTGGCAGTGGTGCACGGACGTGGCAGGTGACGGAGGCGGCGATGGTGTGATGGTCCTCTGACCAAATTGGCCGGGGCTTAAGCATTAAGGGTGGAAGGGGTCTCGGGGAGGGTAGTGAAGGATAACGGTTAGGCTACGATAGCACAAAACAAAATATTTTACCGCGCAACCAAGGAACCTCTGCTAGAAATAGATCACGAGATTACCACTAGACACGTCAACTCGTACCGGAAGTAGTGTCGATGTAGCGAGCCGATGCAGTAGTAGTCGTACTTGTTGGAAATATGCCCTATAGGAAATCATAAAGATGATTATATTTTTATTATGTTCATAACATTGGATAATATGTTATCTTGTTCCTAGAATAATATCAATAATATTTATTAGCAAGTATGCGACTTGATTGTGAAACTCTATATTTCTGCGATGATTATTCTTAAACATTCCCTGGTCGGAAACATATGAGAACACATATGAATAGACTAGTATATATATTGGTTAGTGACTATGTTTCACAGGTCATGGATATGGAGATATCAAACCAATAATATAGGCACATGTTAGAGAACATGGTGTTGGAAAAGACCCACCTTGAGACACTGTTGAGATTGTTATGTATTGTTAGTTGGTCTCTGTCGGACCCGGATTTTCTAATCCCGAATCCTCTGCGAATAACTGTGCTATTCCCTGGATCAGTAGATAGCACTCACAGATACATCACTGAATCATTTCATACAATGGCGTAAAACCATACCATTCATTAATTTAACACATCAGAGTTTACATAGACCACATCGGGTCAAGTTTTACAATAAAGGCCGAACAGGCCAAAAGATTACATCACATAAGTAGCGGAAGCGACAACGGAAGCAAAAAAGGGTGAGGGCACATCTCTCCACGAGCAAGTGATCGGGAAACTCATGTACATCCGATATTACCCAAAACTCAGATAATACAGACGCACCTAGGTACCAAATGAGTCGGCTAGGCTCAAGCGAGACTAGAACAACTATAGACTAAACTATGCTTCAAGAACTCCTGGGTCTTCAGACATCTGGTTCCTCGTAGTAGTCGTAATCTCCAAGATTTCCTGCTTCTGAGGGTTTGGGGAAAGAGCGAGAATGAGCACAACTACCGTGCTCGCGAGCCAACACACGTAATGCAATAGTATACATGCAAGGCTTAACAAAGATGGCTCAGTTCTTTTATTTGCTAAAGCAACATTTTCAGTTATCATAAGTACAAAGTCCTATGACTTAGCATTTTAAATAGATTTCATTTTCATTAAAGAGAATAAGTGCAATATTAAATAACAGCGAAGGTTACCTCCACCTTATGCTTAATTTTGATAACGGTTACGTCCACCGATTATTAACACTGGATATGGCTACCCAGGAAAAATCCAAAACAAGGGCTGGATGAGCCCAACACATTTCCATTTCCACCCACAAAGATTTTTGAAATAGAACTAACTCAGGTTAAGTTCCCATGTCTGCCTTTGACCGAAGGCGCGGCTGTTTAAACAGTTTAGACTCTGCAGAGGTTGTACACTGTACCCACAAGAGATAATCATACTCGTTACTCCACATGATTCCTTAGTCATGTAGTTGAGCGATCGTCACAGTAACGTTTCAATGTATCTTGCCTCTTCCGTCATCTCACTAGTATGGGCTAACCCCACTTGCGGTGGGTCCCATAAGTTGTGCGGGATGTCTGCCACCACGACTTGCGTAGCTGGCGACTTCACCCTTCCTTTGGTGTCCCATTCAAGCTGGATCGAATCCACTACTTGCACTATCTTGCTCGACCACCGATGAGATGACTTCCAAGATTTGTTACATTTACTAAGCCAAGTTGTAATTTGCAGACTTGCGGTTGTACTTGTTTTACACAGGAGGTCATGACAAGATTAAGTCCTTAAGGTTATCTGGGCGGTTCATTCCAATGTTAACCACGTTCCCTGGGCTACATTAGCACCCATCAACATCCCATTCCTCATACCATCCGCCCAGACAGTAACAGCAAGTTAATAGAGTTTTGGGAAGGAAAACCAATTAACACAACACACCAGTCATCTACATCCAATGACTGCCCAAAACCATTTTTCATGTTTAAAGGATGATGATCGGAATGAGATTGCCCGGTGATTAGCGGTGACTAGCATGTCGCTTAAGTACAACCTATACTAGTATTTACCATATATTTACTAGGGTGACAAAGAATACTGGAATCGATTTATCAAGGGATGGCTTAATAAGTAATTAAACAACAAATGTGTATTTAACTACCTTAAGCTTTAACATACATTTGATTACAAAAGTAAAGCATGCAACTTTGATATTTTAAATAAACATAGTTTGCATAAAATGTAGGTTCGGAATGATCAAAGTATTGACTCGCCTTGGTTAAAGGCAGAGGGGTCTTGGTCTTCTTGAGCTTGATCGAAGAAGAGGTCTCCGGTGTCGTCGAATCCTAATCGGTCGAAGGTACCGGAAAAAGACACAGCGGCAAAGAGAGCAAATAAATACCAACTCAATAAATAATGAACTCCAAAATGAACAAAACCAGTACCATTAGCAAGATCTCGATTTTAGAAAATTTTAGAAATTGGTTTCACAATTTTTGGAGTTATACAGAAAAAGATATGAATTTTGGAAGTTTTTAAATGATTTTTCAATTAAACAGAAAATCCGAAAATCAGAAAAGCCCAGGGGCTGACACGTGGCAACTGTGCTCGGTCCATGGCACTGTGCTCGTGGACCGAGTCCACGCGCACGCCGTCCACGGTCCACAACACGATGTCGGTGGGGCCCACTGTCGGCGACGACATCAGCGCAAGGGCCCACTGTCGATCACGGCGGCGTTAAAAACGACGTGTGTCGCTACCGAGCGCGACGCTGCGTTCTTCCGCACCGCGGAGAGGGAGAGGAGAGGAGCGCGAGCGCACGGCAGCCGGCAGGGAGAGAGGAGAGAGATGGCGGCACGAGTGGGGAAGGCCGGCGGGAGGCGACGCAACGACGAGGCGGCGGAGGGGAGGCGGCGAGGCGGAGCCGAAGAGAGACGAGGCGCGAGGCTCGAAGCGGGCGGCGCGTCGGGTCGAAGACGAAGGAGGCGGCAGCAGCTGCGCGGGAGCGAGGAGGTGAAGGCGGAGGAGGAAGGGAAGAGGAGGGGCGTCTCGGCTTAAATAGCCGGCGAGGAGCGGCGGGCGAGAAAAGCCGGGCGCCGCGGGACGGGAGCGGGGAGAGCGCATGCGCGGCGCGGGAGGAGGAGGAGGGGATCCGGCGGCGACGCACGCGAGGCGGATGGAGACGGCGGCAGCGTCGGCGTGCTGGCGCACCCGAGGCGACGCAGGGCGGCGAGGACCCGGCGCCAAGGAGGCGCTCGGAGGAACCGGGCCGGGCCGGGCCTAACCGAGGTAAGGGGCTAGGGTTAGGGTTAGGGTTTTGAAATTTTGATTTTGCAATTTGAAGTTTTGAACTTGAAATCAAGTTTTGATTTTGAATCCTTTTTCAAAAACGGGATGTTACAGTCTCAAGCCATGATGATGTATAATCCTTAGACCTGAGATCAGCATGATTTCCTACATGTGTAGTAGCACTGTTAGGGGTTGCCAAACGCTACTTGTAACTGGGTAGTTATAAAAGTAGCTTTCGGGTATGCTATGAAATATACGGAGGGATGTGACTAGTCGAATATGGGATTTGCCCCTCCTAACTTAACAGGAGAGGTGTCTCTGGGCCCCTCGTTGTGGTCGGATGAAGAAAGTGCATGGTCATGCCACTTGTGGTCGAAGTGTCGACCACATGAAGTTATTCGACACTTGATCGAGAAAGTATTGAACGGTCCATGGATGATACAACATCTCACCAGGAGTTCAACCAGGCATCGTGAGGCAAAGGGAGAATACATGAGAAGGTCTTTTAGTTTGATCAGATACAGACTAATCGTATGGAGATACGAGCTGGTCGTAGGCTGGTCGAACATGGTCACTAAATAGTCAAAACCTGGTCGTAAGGAGTTACGAATTGGTCGAGACCAAATATGAACTGGTCATATAGAGATACAAGCTGGTCGTTAGTGATATGGACCTGGTCATAGATCATATTGCATTAAGGTTCGTCTGATATATTCTATGTGTGTTTTAGAAATCGTTATGTGCTGCTAGGTACCGCTAACGACTAGTGGTCGAAAAAGGGTTTCCGAGTCACAACCGATTATACATGAACCTATAGTGTCGCACACTTAAAGGGCTAGGATTTGATTTGGATGGTGATTCGAATTCTTGTAGGCCACGAGTTCCTAATAGGCCTCAAGTACGAGACCCATTATGGATGCCTATAAATAGAGGGGCGGTGGCAAGGGGTGTTATGATCTTTTGAAGAGCTCCCAAAACCCTAATAGCCATACCTTCCTCAACCACACCGCCGGTGCTAGCACTCCAGCGCGTGGTGCACCTGTCCCATACGTGTGGATACCTTGGAGGTGTTGTTGCGAAGCATCAACACTAGGATGATCCGCAACTCGTGACGATCACAGAAGCAGGAGTAGAAGATGCGCGGCGAGTACGACTACTCGAAGGAGAAGACGTGCGGTGAGTACGACTACTCGGAAGAGAAGATGCGTGGCGAGTATGACTACGACCGCATCAACTCGCTACATCGACTCTACTTCTGCTACGATTCGGCGCGTCTAGTGGTAATATCGTGATCTATTACCAGCGGAGGTTCATTGGCTGCGCAGTAAAATTTTGTTTTGTGCTATCGTAGCATTCCCGCGATCCTTCAGTGGTGTCAGTGATATGTGGAAGTCATATATCATTTTTGGCGATGATCGATATGATCATCGATGCGTGGTGGTCGCAAGATGGGTTCATGTTCGCTATTTCGTGACCGTGTTTCCATGTCCTCTTCTCTTCTACCGCCCTCATTGTGGCTTCTTCCTCCTCCTTCCTCACAACCTTAATCTCTTTAGGTGTCATGTTCTTATACAATCGGAGTAATGCCAATCGCTACCAAGATATACCGCGTGTATCTCTCACTATCACGACAATCCTTCACGCATCAACATTATGTCGAACTTTGGTGACTGCCTTCACAGTTTTCCAGTTCATGCAGAGTCGTAACATCAATTTTTTTAGCAGAGAACTCTTTTTTATTCTTCCTTTACTTTTATTCTTTCGGGTGACACCTTCTTCTCTCTCCTTCTTTATTTTTCTTCTATGATTTTCTTCTTTCGGATGACACTCCCTAATTCTTTCGACCGACATTTCCTCTCCTCCCCTTCTTCTTCTTTGGTCCACCAAGCAATGGCGGCTATCCGATTCCAGAGCCGCAGCGCTAACGTTCAGGGAGGCAGCAGAGGCCTACCTCGTCGGATCTACTGGCGACCCGAGGAGCTAGATGGCGTCGATGGCGGCCCGAAGGGCCTCCTCCTCCCTGCCTACCTTGGTGACCTGAGGCAGCGCAACCGCAACCCGAGCTTGCCTGCGAGGCGATACGATGGCTCGGTTAAAGGAGGCAGAGGTGAGGACAAATGATAACGGTGGCGGCGGCTATGGTAAGCGAGGGTTAGGGTTAGGGTTCGGTGGTGATGGATGGAATGGGAATGTCTCTGATACCATGTAGGAATTTGGGAAATATTGTGTTTAGTCCTATAGGACTACCGCACACTTTATTTATAGTCCAAATATCAAATCCGACTCTAATACAACTTCTATATTAGACTCTAATACGAACTCATTAACACTCCTGACCTTGGATACACCAAATCCACTACCGAAAAATAGACTGCTTTTAGCAAACGAGCACAAAGAGAGGAGGGGTTGATCAGCAACAGCCACGCCTACCTTGCCAAAAGCGCTAGGTTAAAAAGTTTGATGTCTCAAAAACCTAGACCACGCATGGACTTATGTTGTGTCAGCTTTTCCCACGACACCAGCATGTTTTCCTCTTCCCCTTCTCATCACGATTTGATTGAGCACATACTTTACTAAAAAAGATGGACGACTTGGCCAGATTGACCGATTGCCCCGAAGCTTCACAATAAGAGGTAAGAGATTTCTTGTACCATCTTGTGCATTATCCGCTATAGCTTTAGAGAAGAGGAGACTATCATCAGCGAAAAGCAAATGGTTCACCTTTGGAGCTGTCTCGGCAATATGAATTCCTTGGATATTTCCATCTCTTCCCTCTCCTCTTGGTACACAAGATAAACCTTCATCGTGTGCCTCGAGTGGGTTTAAACTCCTCTAGCCGTTCACCATTAAACAAAACCAAGAAGGAAGCCAAAAAAAACACATTTCATTATTTTGTCAACTCATCTTCGAGTAAAACCAAGTTTCAACATCACCGTCTCCAAATAGCACCACTCCACCCAATCATATGCCTTTGTCTTATCCTGCTTCAAACCACAATAGGCATTATTCTCTGCCCGATTACATCTCACACAACGAAGACAGCCATAAGCCACAAGGATATTGTCGGTAATAATTCTCCCTGGGACAAAAGTCAATTGTTCTTCAGAGATGATATCCGGAAGCACTGATTTTAGTCCGTTAGACAACGCCTTGGATATAATTTTGTATACCGCATTGCAAACACTAACTGGATGAAATTGGCTCATGGATACCAGATTATGCACCTTCGGGATAAGAACGATGAGTGTGCCATTGATATCTTCTGGGATTTCTTCTCCATTCAGAACTCTCAACACCATCAGGGGTATATCTGTTAGAGTTGATCTCGGGCATTTGGCCCAACGGCCAAATGCCCAATCCCCTTACTGATCTGCGCCCTGATCGGGGGCGCGCCAGCCCAAGATGGCTGGTGGGCCCTGTCGCCAGCGCTATAAAAGAGAAGGGGACCGGGGCGGCACAGGTCACGAGGTTGACTGCGCCGCCACAAACCCTAACACACACAAACCCTAATCCGATCTAGAGGGAGCGCTGAAGCGACGGGAAGTCCACCGCCGCCTCCACCGACACGGTCGACCACCGACGGCCACGCCACGTTCGACACGCCACCGCCGCCGAGCCGCGCGCATCTCCACCGACCGCCGCCGCCAGCGCAGACCCTCACCGACGAACCTCCATGGCCAACCCTACTTCATCTACGCACGACGGTAAACCCTCTCTCCCGCTCGGTCCCTCTCGGACCCGATCCAAAACCCAAGAACCCCAGATCCAGAGAGATCAAAAGAATGCAACAATGGTATCAGAGCCGTAATGGAACGGCAAAGATCCAAAAGATAACAAAAGAGAAAAGAACCGCCGAACCCTAACCCAAACCGAAACCCTAGAACCCAAACTCCGATCTAAAATATTGGATCTTACCCGAGACGGAAGGGCCTGGGCGGCCGAGCTCGTCGTCGCCGTTTTGCTGTTCGAAGGGTCGGGCAAACTCCCGAGAGTGCGCCCGGCAGCAGCGCGAAAAGCGCCGCCAGGAGCCTCGACGGCGACGCGCTCCCTCACAGGAGCGCGCGCGCCGGCGAGAGGCTCAGCGGCGCGCCAGACGCTACGCTTCTTCTTCTTCTTCTTCTCGCGATTTCCGCGGCTCGGGAGCGGCGGCGAGAGAGACGAATCGAAATGGGGATTAGGGTTTCCGGCGCCATGGTCGCATCTTTTATACCGCCGAGATTGACGCCACCGCCGATTGAAATCAACTACCGAGATCGCGTCGAGGCGATCGGTCGCCGAAAGGCTGCCGTATTGTTGAAACCACCGTCGGATGAGAATCCGACGGCTGAAAATGCATCAAGCAAACCCTAACGGCCACATAAATTCGGGCCGCACAATGTCGGGCCTAATAAATTGGGCCATCGGCCAAAACCGGTTTTTGCACAAGATATCGGCGGTTTTGAACAAGAAAATCCGAAATTGAATTTAATTTAATTTTCAGAAGTATTTTGAGGAATTTTAATAGAAGAATTGTATAAAATCTCTGTAAATTTTACACCAACGTGTTATTATTTCCAGAGATTAATTGTGTATAGTTATTATGCTTCTGAATATTGAATTATTTTAGAATAATTACGCTTCACATTGCAAAAAGTTCAATATAGATAATTCTTTTAATTAAATTCAACCAACGAGAGAATTTAATTTTAAGAATTTATTGTGAATTATGATATTGTTATTTTCTCACCAAAGTTGATAATAACAAGATTATAATTTTTAATTGATGATGTTTTATGCATTGTTTCTATTTACGCTAACGGTGATATAGATTTAATGTATAGATAAAATTGTTTTAGTTGTATGTCGATTTTTGACCAACGTTGGAAATAAGGCATATAATTTTAATGTTACGTTCTCACTATATTTGATCTAAATTTTTTCGGAGGTACAACTTGATGAGTTGTATCGAGAAATACCCACTCTCAAAGGTGATAATTATGGAGAGTGGAAGAAAAGATAGACTTAGCGTTTATCTTAGGTGAGGTGGACTGGTCCTCACTACAAGACGACCCACCGAGCCTATGGCACCAGTGAGGATCAAAATGAGGATGATACCGCTTGGCGTAAAAGACAGAGAGATCATGCTCCTTACGGATGTCTTATGACCTAGAGCATAAGAATGGACCACACCAACAAGAAATGTATGGTGTGATAAAGAATCTGATTGAGCCCACAATTGTGGGCTCAATCATGATCGTGTTTCTCGCACGTATACCTTGATAAAATAAAGAGTCGCCATCGCTCTTCAAAGACATATGCAACACACCGATTAAGCGACTTGTGATGAGAGGTATTCGGTGGTGGGATAAGAGAACACATATTGAGGATGAGCAACTTGGCATCCAAGCTCAAACTAATGGATTTGGCACTCAAGGATGAGTTCCTTATTCACTTGATTTTTGCTTCATTGCGTAACAGTTTGACACTTTTGTTGTCAATTACAATATGCAACTGATAAATGGGACTTAGAAAATGCATAGCTATGTGTGTTCAAGAGGAGGAAAGGTTTAAATCCTCACATGGTGGATCTATCAACTATGTGAAGGATAACAAGAAAAAGAACTTCCACAAGACCTCCTTCTCAAGAAACAAGGGAAAAGCATCCGTCCATCAACCTCAACAGAACAAATTTGTCAGAGACAAAGATCGGTGTCTTCATCAGCAAGAAGACAGACACTACAAGAAGAACTGTCCGATTACTTGAAGATGATCATGGCAAAGAAAGGTGAGAACATTATTACATTCATAAATGAATGCTTGTATGTACAATATTCAAATCCACTTGGTGGATTGACTCAGAGCAACTGCTCATGTTGCTAATTCCTTCTGAGGATTCCGCTCGACGAGGACTCATAAACGAAAGATGCATTAAAGTCGCAAATGGAGTCCAAGCGAAGTTGAAGCCGCTGGCGATCTTTCATTAGAGTTAGCTAATGGCTCCAATCTTTTACTTAGAGATGTTCTTTTTGTTCCCTCTTTACAGAGGAATTTGATTAGCGTTTCCAATTTGGACAAAGATGGTTATGATTGTAATTTTGGAAATGGCAAGTGCGAAATAATATTTAATAAAGAATGTGTTGGTCTTGCCATATTACAAAATGAGCTTTATTTGTTATCATTGTGTGATTATGTGAATGTCGTATGCGATAATGAGAACGTCGCGTGCGAGAAAGTGATTGAATCCTCGTCTACGAACGTAAACAGAAAACGAAAGAGAACTCATAATGAATCGTCGAAATTATGGCACTGTCGTTTAGGCCATATTTCGAGGGGGAGAATAGAAAGACTAGTTAAGAATGAAATTCTTCCTCTATTAGAGTTCTCAGACTTAGAACAATGCAGAATGCATTAAAGGAAAATATGTAAAGAAAATAAAGAAAGGCGCAAAAAGAAGCACAGAGTTCTACAAATTGTTCACACGCATATTTGTGGTCCTTTTCCGTGAAAAGTGTGGATGGTTAGACATTATACGATGAGTTGAACGTTTGTTAGTGCCCCCCATCCCCTCTTTCACTGGCAGTTATGATTTATTATTATTTTGCAGGTAGCTAGGGTAGACATTATACGATGAGTTGAAGGTTTGTTGTTTTTCGAACGGTGTTTGAAAATTAGGTTTGTTGTTGATACGGGGTCGCCCGATCTTCTCGACGTAGGATCTGGATACTCACGTGGATTTGATGAACCGTAGTGATCCCCCGTTGCCAATGCAAGAGTTAGCACTCTATAATTCGCCCAACCACACGTGCTGAACTTCACGACCACCGATGAAGTTCTATCGCGCTCCCAATTCCCAGCGGAAAAGGTTGAACAATCTTAATTTCAGTGAACTCCCAATTCCTCTCAAGTTGGTTTGCCCAACGAAAGAACAAGAGTTTTCTATTATCAAATTCGTTGCCTTACAATGGGGGTTTACCCCTCAATATATAGTCTTAGCCTAAGGCTTTTCAACACAAGATTTTCCATATGGTACTATTCACGCGCACTGTAGCACGTGCACTGTTCATGCCACTGTTCACACGCGACTGTTCACACGCACTGTTCACACGCACTGTTCACACGCACTGTTCACACGCACTGTTCACATGCACTGTTCACAAGCTTGTTCACGCGGGGCACTATTCATAGGCCGTTCATTATTCATGCCGTAGACTTGTGCTTCCTTGGATGACGGCCACATGTCCTTCATCTCCATCCATCGTTGACTCTTCAAACCTGAGCACAAGTAAAACATTGTTTTTAGGTAGTATACAATTCTTTTTAAAATTAATGATATGTTCATTAAGGAACAGGTTCACCTGAGATTGTAGCTTCTTGGCTCGTGCTCTTGTTATTGGTCCAGTTATTGAAGTCTCATTACTAGCTTTGGCGTTACTAGCGATGTCTTTGGCATTACTAGTGATGTCCTCATCATCCTCCCCTTCTTGAAAAGGAGTCGACCTCGACTCTGTACAATCTTGTCCAAAGAAAGGTGATAAATCAGCAACATTAAATGTAGAACTTACCCCATAGTCATCACCGGGAAGCTCAAGCTTGTATGCATTGTCATTGATCTTGGCAAGAACTTTAAATGGTCCATCACCACGGGCATCAATTTGGATCTACGCTCGCTGAAAGCGATCTTTGCGAAGGTGGACCCACACTAAATCACCGGTTTAAATAGCATTTTCTTTCTAGATTTGTTAGCTTTGGAAGCATAAACACGCACCTTCTTTTCAATTACCTCTTTAGTTGTGGCATGGAGTTTTTCACAAAATCAAGACGTGTAGAAGCCTCCATATTTGCACGCTTGTAGTGGGAGAGGAAGTAAATCAAGGGGCGAATTGGTTTGAAGCCGTACACTACCTCGAATGGGCTCAATTGAGTTGTAGAATGTACCGCCTGTTATATGCAAACTCCACACGGTAGACAATCTTCCCACTCTTTCAAGTTCGTCTTTATCATGGTGCGTAGCAACGTTGAAAGTGTGCGGTTCACCACCTCCGCTTGCCCATCTGCTTGTGGGTGACAAGTCGTTGAAAATAATAACTTTGTCCCCACTTGGCCCACAAAGTCTTCCAAAAGTAGCTCATGAACTTGACGTCGCGATCGGAAACAATGGTTCTTGGCATTCCATGCAATCTCACAATCTCCTGAAAAACAAATCGCCTACATGCGACGCATCATCGCTCTTATGACGTGGAATAAAATGTGCCATTTTAGAGAACATCCCACAACAACAAAGATCAATCCTTCCCTCTTGGTCCTAGGCAATCCTAACACAAAATCCATGCTAATATCTTCCCAAGGAGCACTAGGAACAGGAAGTGGAGTATACAAACCATGTGGATTGAGTTTTGATTTTGCCTTATGGCATGTGATGCATCTTTGAACAAACCTCTCGACGCCTCGCCTCATCTTTGGCCAATAGAAGTTATCACTAACATCATATAAGTCTTCTCCTCCCGAAATGCCCCATCAATCCTCCCGCATGAGATTCCCGCAACAATAACAAACGCACAGAGGAATCCTAACACATAGCTTATTCATGCGAAGAGAAAACCATCATGAATATGAAATTTATCCCACCCTTTTCCATCTTTGCAATTAGAATATGGAGTGCAAATTCATGATCTAAGCATATAAATCTTTCAAACTTTCCAACCACGTACCTTTACTTCCAACCGAGTTAACGAAGACATGTTTTCTAGACAAAGCATCGGCTACTACATTCTCTTTGCCTTTCTTATATTTGATAATGTATGGAAAGGTCTCAATGAATTCTACCCACTTAGCATGTCTACGATTCAATTTCGCTTGCCCTTTAAATATTTCAAAGATTCATGATCGTAATGTATTATGAATTCCTTAGGCCAAAGATAATGTTGCCAAGTTTCCAACACACGCACAAGAGCATATAGTTCTTTATCATAAACAGGATAATTCAATTGTGCACCATGAAGTTTCTCACCAAATATGCAATGAGTTTTCTTTCTTGCATTAAAACACCACCAATACCTATTCCACTAGCATCACATTCAATCTCAAAAGTTTTTGTGAAATCAGTAAAGCAAGCAATGGTGCTTCACCAAACATTTCTTCAATTCAAGAAAAGCTTTGTCTTGTTTGTCTCCCCACTCAAAAATCACTCCCTTTTAGTTAATTCATTTAATGGGGCAACAATGGTGTTGAAATCTTTCACAAATCGCCGATAGAAACTAGCAAGCCCATGGAAGCTACGAATTTGACTAACATTCACGAGAATTGGCCAATTTCTAATAGCTTCAATTTTAGATTCATCCACTTCAATGCCATGAGTGAAACAACATAGCCTAGAAACACAACCTTACTAGTGCAAAAGTACACTTATCAAGATTGGCATACAAGCATTCTTTCCTAAGCACTTCTAGCACTTGTTTGATGTGTTCAACATGATCTTCCAAACAATGCTATATATCGGGATATCATCAAAGTAAACTACCACAAATTTACCAATGAAGTGTCTCAAAACATGGTTCATTAAGCGCATGAATGTACTAGGAGCATTGGACAATCCAAAAGGCATTACTAACCATTCATACAAGCCAAATTTCGTTTTAAAAGCGCTTTCCATTCATCACCATGTTTCATTCTTATTTGATGATAGCCACTACGCAAGTCAATCTTAGAAAAGATAGTAGAACCACTTAACTCATCAAGCATATCATCTAACCTAGGAATAGGATGACGATAGCGAACAGCTTATGTTGTTAATAGCTCTACAGCCTATGCACATTCTCCAAGTACCATCTTTCTTAGGAACAAGAATAACGGAAGCGGCACAAGGACTAAGGCTCGCGTCACGTGCCCTTTGTCCAAAAGTGCTTGCACTTGACGTCAATCTCCTTAGTTTCTTCCGGATTTATGCAGACGCAGTGGTCGATTGGGAAGAGGGCTCCGGGACTAGGTCAATTTGATGCTCAATACCTCGAATAGGTGGTAGACCAATGGGTATCTCCTCCGAAACACGTCGTCATAAACCCGCAAAACTTGAGAAATAGCACTAGGAAGAGATGTTAAATCATTAGTAGAAAGCAATGCATCTTTGTACAATAATACAAGGTGCATCAAAGCGGGATCATCTTTCATCTCTCTTAGATCGACGGTGGCTATCATGACGAAGTTTTTCTCTCCTCACTCTTGCTTTTACCTCTCGGGTTTGGCTTGTGGCTCTCACTCACCTTTGTGGAATCACACTCTTGGTTCTCTCCTTTCACTCTCAACTTGCACCGCGATCTTCCGCACATTATCATTTACAATTTGAGAAGGAGTCAACGGTAGCAAAGACCACTTGTTTTTGTTCCACCAAAACTTGTATTGGTTAGTTCTTCCATCATGAATCACAAAGACGATCATATTGCCATGGCCTTCCTAGCGACAAGTGACATACGTCCATAGGCACCACATCACACTCCACCGTATCTCGATAAGTGCCAATTTCAAATTCAACATCCACGGTGTATCCCACACTCAATGAACCTCTCTCATGCAACCATCGGATCGATATGGATGTGGGTGTTTCTTGTACTTCAACCCAAGTTTATTGCAAAGCTCCTTGCTAGCCAAATTACGACAACTCCCACCATCAATGATTACTTTACAAAATTTACCATCTTTGCTAACTTGAGCTCTTGTATGGAATAAATTGCAGTATTGTTCATGGGAAGGCTTTGGTTGCACACTCAACACCGTTGAGCACACACAAGTATAGGACCAACACCAGTTCACAATACTCTATATCTTGCTCCTCCTCATGTGCATCACCATATGTCCCTAAATCAAGATAGTGATCATTCTCTTCTTCACTTGCGTAATCATATTCCCATTCTCTAATATCAACATCGCCTTGTTATTTGGGCAATCCTTTTGCATATGACCACGGCCAAGGCATTTGAAGCATTGTATACCGCTACTCTTGTTTGAGAACCCATAGAAGAGGAAACACTAGTTCTTGGATTTGATGGCCTTCTTGCACTTGGAGTGGCTTCTTCCTTCTTGCTAGATGATGTCGAAAGCTTGAACCACCACTTGAGTCGTTTGTTGGCTTATTTGTGATTTGGAACCATATCTTCCTCCATTGGGCGGTGTCGTGCAAAGAAAGGACGTTGTTCTTGCAAACTTAGCATCCTCTTGCAATTGTCGCTACGCCTTTGTAGCTTGATGCACTAACTCATAAAGATTGGTATAAGGTGAAAATTGACAATTCTTTTGACTTGATGGTTCAAACACGAGAGAAGCGTGCCATGGTTTGCTCTTCTTGTTCTTGAACCTTGCCTCGAATCATGGCTAGCTCCATCTCCTTGTAGTACTCCTCCACGAATGTGCTCCCGCTTCATATTCTCGCAATTTATCAAATAGATCACGCTTGTAATGACGAGGAACAAAACGGGCTCTCATTTCCGCTTCATCTCTTGCCATGTTGCAACAGGTTTTCTCCATTCTCGCTCTTTGAGTAATGACTTGTTCCCACCAATCCAAAGCATAACCTTCAAACTCAAGTGATGCTAATCAGATCCTTCTCTCATCCGTATAGTGATGTATACGGAATATTTTATCAACCTTCAATTCCCAAGTGAGATACTCCTCGGAATCACCCTCCCGCAAACTTGGGCATGGAAAACTTGAGCTTGCCCAAGCCATCATCTTCATTGCGTGGACGACGATAATGGTCATTGTAATGCAAAGCAAAATCACCATCCTCTTCCATCGCATGTGCGGCACCACCACGCCCACCACGGCCTCCACCTAGACCCGCCACGCCCTCCATGGGTTCCTCCTCGTCCTCCTAGGCGTGGTGGGCGCACCACGCTAAGCGCCACTCGGTGTTGCGGTGCAGGAGGTACATGTGCAGCAGCTTCTCCTTCTTGAATACTTGCTTCATCGCCACCATTGCGAGCTTGTATGAGCCTAGTGAGGGTCCCAATGTCCTCCCGTAATTGGCGCACATTTTCATCAGCTTGTATCTCCATATTTTGCATATCCCTTGCAATTTGATCAGCAAAAGAATCATGCTTCTCATGGAGTTGATTGAGCCCTTGGTGTAGCTCACGTTGAAAGTGTTCGCGGAGTGCCCCAAATTGATATTGCTTGACGAATGCCTGAGTGTCATTTGTTCCACCACTCTCATCATGGTGTTCTCCTCCACCTGACATGGTTAGTTAAGCAAGAAACAAATAGATGTGTATATAATAATGCTTTGTGGAAATCACTCAATCTCACTATGTCCTCTCTCCAAGTAAAGTTCTTACCCTTCCGAAGTGAATTAAGGCCAATAAAAACTTACACCTGGTAGAAGTGACAACAGCACAGTGATGATCAAGCGAATTTAAGAGTGTTCACTACTAGCACAACAACGGTTATATGGTGGAGCTTGGCATGAGAGTGTATATCCTAGCAATCTGAAATTCTTGATGTTGTAAAATTAAGTAATAATCCAAACTAGAATACTTTGCCTAAGTGCTGATCCAAAAGATTTAAGTGAAGTCTATGAACACACATGCAAAGATTAATGTGACTCGATGCAAACAAATGAATGAGCTAACTAGAGGCAATCAAATTAAAGATTAGATAGCTCGCTTTGCACCAAGTACTAGGAGAGACGCTAGCCAATTGCAATGATATGAATGTAAGGGCACGAGATTGCTCAAGAGATTAAACTACACAATCTGAATTTATGGATTAAGGTCTCACCCAAATTCGCTAATGCTTTCTTTTTTTCTTTCTTTCTTTTTTTTTTTTTTGCTCAACTTCCTCTTTTTTTTTCTTTTTTTCAAAGGCCAAACTAGGTTTAATTGTTCTTTTGGTTTTCCATAGGTCACAAATATTCAACAAGGTGTGAAGTACTCAGAGCAATTTCTAGATGCAATATTCAACGACTAGTCTCAAATGATGAAAAGAATATCGCAAGATTTTTTTTTTTTTTTTTGGATTTTGGATTGGACACAAAGATTATGCTACGGAGATAAAGACGAACGATCAAGACCTAAACAAAAATTCTAATGGATTAAAACTTAACAAAACTCACAAAATTAACAGATGCAAAAAAACTAGGGTTTGGATTTTTTTGTTGCAATTTTCGTTTAATGGACTATAGGACAAAAATAAATCAATCTAAAAGTAAGGGTAAATAATCCTACCGAGTAAACCGCTCCTCGATACCAAGATGATACGGGGTCGCCTGATCTTCTCGACGAGGATCCGGATACTCACGTGGATTTGATGAACCGTAGTGATCCCGTTGCCAATGCAAGAGTTAGCACTCTATAATTCGCCCAACCACACGTCTTTGAACTTCACGACCACCGTGAAGTTCTATCGCTCCCAATTCCCAAATGGAAAAGGTTGAACAATCTTAATTTCGTGAACTCCCAATTCCTCTCAAGTTGGTTTGCCCAACGAAAGAACAAGAGTTTTCTATTATCAAATTCGTTTCCTTACAATGGGGTTTACCCTCAATATATAGTCTTAGCCTAAGGCTTTTCAACACAAGATTTTCCATATGGTACTATTCACGCGACCGTAGCACGTGCCTTCGCTCATGCCACTTTATCACACGCTTATCGTTCACACGCGATCGCTCACATGCACTTTGCTCACACACACCGTAGCACGCGCATCTTTGCTCACATGCAATCGCTTCACAAGCTTGTTCACGCGGGGCACTATTCATAGGCCGTTCATTATTCATGCCGTAGACTTGTGCTTCCTTGGATGACGGCCACATGTCCTTCATCTCCATCCATCGTTGACTCTTCAAACCTGAGCACAAGTAAAACATTGTTTTTAGGTAGTATACAATTCTTTTTAAAATTAATGATATGTTCATTAAGGAACAGGTTCACCTGAGATTGTAGCTTCTTGGCTCGTGCTCTTGTTATTGGTCCAGTTATTGAAGTCTCATTACTAGCTTTGGTGTTACTAGCGATGTCTTTGGCATTACTAGTGATGTCCTCATCAGTTGTTTTTCTAACGGTGTTTGAAAATTTTCTATTAGTTCAATTCTTTCTTTGGTTGATCATAGCAAGTAGGGATCCTAGTTATTTTACTTCACCACTAATGCTAGAGCTATATGCACAAAATGAACTGCCAATTAAGTGGGAAGTGAACCACCGATAAAGTGAAATGGGTCAGTCGGCCGGCTCAGCTGCATCCCGAATAGCAAGTTGGCTTGGATGCTAATTTATTATTTTATTCTTTGTTGACTGATGAAGCATTTATGAGCAGGGTTTACGAACCCAGCGGTGAACAGATTAGTGTTGCACCGCTGGTTGTCTGGTCCACCTGGTACCAGATGGAACATTGACACAAATTTCCAGCAGGCCTTCGGTTAATATCGCGAGTACTGTGCATTATGCTCCCCACCAACATTTAGAAATAAAATAATATTTGATGGAAACAAAAATAATATGAAATGTAGCTGTGTTGGAACTTATTCATAACATAGAGTAATTAGGCAAAAAAATGTGCCAATTGGGTCATAAGCCGTTTTGGCAGACTACAAGTTCCGGTTAGGAAAATTGCTTATAAAAGCAGCCAGAGCAAGTATGTAACATGCATGCATGTTGCGCCTAGTATGTGGTACTGCAGATTTAGCATGGCCATTTGTCTTGTGTTGAGTGTTATGAATAGCGTTTGTATTCATCGTGAGGCTAATGAACCAATCTATATACAGGTACAGGTGTGGTATATATGCAGGTAACCCCTTATACAATGGGAAAAATACACAACAAAAAATATACATCTAACACCCCCTTTAAACTTATGGTGAATCAACAACATGAAGTTTGAAGAGATAGAAGCTGTGTTGGGTTCTAGTCTGTGCATTTATGAAGAAGTATGCCAACTGGACTTCTGAATGTACATACTGAAGAGCAACAACCTGGTCCTGCACCTGTGTCCGTATGTAGGAAGTATCAACACCAATATGCTTAGTAAGATCATGCTTCACCGGATTTGTAGCAATGCTAATAGCCCCGGTACCGTCAGACAAAAGAGGAGTGGGTGCTGAAATTGAAACACCAAAATCCTCAAGTAATCACCGTAACCAAGTAACTTCTGTTGTCAACAAAGGCATAGCTCGCAACTCAGCCTCAGTACTCGAATGAGAAACTGCTGTCCGCTTCTTAGTCTTCCAACCAACGAGAGAACAAAAAAAATGTTGGAGAGTTTGAGTTGGAGTTAGATATCTCAATCCCATTAGAGTCGGATTAGTAGATTGTGTAATACTCGGATTAGGTTTTGAGACTATAAATAAATGAGGTGTGGATCCTAAGAGATCAACACACAAGATTAACAACATGGTATCAGAGCCTTCCCCCACCCAACCCTAAACCTAATCAGACTCACCGTCCAGATCCGTGATCAAGGTCCATAGCCAATCGCCCGATCCGGCGACCGCGTCCGCCGCCCGGGTTGCGCGGCGTACGCATACACTCGGTCATGCAGCAGACGCCACGCCCGGTCAGCAGACGATCGCCATTCTGCCGCTGCCATGCCGCCCCGCCGCCGCCCAGGGATTCTGCGGGACTCATGCCCCGCTTCGGATTGCCTTGAGAAGGAGGGCGGTCGCGCCCTTCTACCGCCGCTTCGGTTGCCTTGAGAAGGAGAGGCCGAAGGAATCGTGAGCGTCATTCGTCGCTTCCGGAGAGGAGAAAAAACCGCCGCTCGGTGTCGACGGAGAAAGAGAATCGGTCGCTCGGTGTCGAAGGAAGAAACAGAATCGGTCCTCAGGCCGAAGGAATCGGCAGCTCGGTGTCGAAGGAAGAAACGGAATCGGTCCTCAGGCCGAAGGAATCGGCAGGCCGAAGAAAAAAAAAGACGGCCGAACAAAAGCCGCTCGGGAGTTAGGAAATCGGTCGGCAGGCCGGCTAGAAGGAAAAAAGAGACGGCCGGGGAAAAAAAAGAAGAGGTACGTACAGGTATGTATGATTGGATAAAAGAAAATATCGAGATTCGACAGAATATTAATGCGTGAAAAGTTGCCGTGATCGTGGGAGATACGCGCGGCATATCTTGATATTGATTGGCATCTCTGGCTGTTTGAGAAGATGACCCCCGAGGAAATTGAGGCTGCGAGAAAGGCAGCTATTGAGACTACTTCTCCGTTAGTAACTCAAGGTGACATAAGAAGCATGTTAGAGGATCTCTTCGCGACAGGTATGATAGGTCCGAGAACTAGTGCAGGGTCATCCGACTTAAAGCTGGAGCTGATGCCAAATGATGTAAAATTGGAAGGAAATAAGAATTACCTGAGTTGGTCTAGAAGGGCTCAGCTAATTCTGAGGACGAAGGGGGTGGAATACTATCTGCAAGAGACTTGTGTTGAACCTGCAGACAAGACGAGCATTGATTGGAGGATGTGGAACACCACTAATTCTGTGGTGGTAGCTTGGTTGCTAACTTCGATGTCTCCATCCATAGCTCGGATGGTGGAGATGATGCAGAGTGCACCAGCAATATGGAAGACGCTAAGCAACATGTACTCCGGGGCAGGAAATGTAATGATGATGGTGGAGGCCCTGAAACAGGAGGAAAAGACCGTCCAGGAATATGCTAGTGAATTGCAGCAACTTTGGGCAGATTTAGACCATTATGATCCACTGCAGTTGACATGTGCTGGTGATATTGAGGCTGGTAGGGTGTGGCTGCAACGCAGACGAGTTACACACTTTCTAAAGGGACTAAATTCAAAATTTGAGAGTAGGAGGGTTGCAATGTTTCACTTGGCAAAATTGCCTACAATGGAGGAGGCTATTTCAGCTATGGTGCAGGAGGAAGTTCGACTACGAGTAATGGGGACAACAACCCTGGCCAGTCCGCATATGCCATACCCGATGATAGAGAGTGCTACAACCGTGGGATAAGAGGACATCGATCAGTGCTTGTCCCTCTCCACGAGATGGAGGCCGAAGTGGAGGTCGTGGAGGTCGTGGAGGCCGAGGTGGAGATCGTGGTGGTCGTGGAGGCCGAGGAAGGGCCGAGTTGGCCCCAGAGCTAACATGGCCTGACACGAGAGGAGAACACGTCTGTCACTCTGACAGGTGAACAAGCTATGCAATGGGAGAAGTGGCAGCAAGGAAAGGCATTGAAGACTTCTCATGATTCCACCTCCTTTAGCAACTTTGCAAACTACGCCCACGTGGGCGAAGGTACTCAGACACATGCACTTGCATCCACATATAAGCACTCTCATATTGATTGGATCATAGATTCAGGGGCATCCAAACATGTCACAGGTTCACGTAGTGCTTTCACATCTTACACCCCATATACTCATTCTGAAATTGTCCAAACAGCAGATGGAACCGCCCAGCTTATTCAGGGTATTGGATCTGTAGAATGTACACCATCCATTGCTTTGTCCACCATTTTGCATGTTCCCTCATTTCCAGTCAACCTTCTGTTAGTCAGTTCTATCATTGACCAATTCAAATGCACTGTCACATTTGATGAGGATTCGTGTTTGTTACAGGAGAAGAGAACGGGAAGAGGATTGGGACCGAATAAGGCGAATGGGTCAGGTACATTGATCAGGTTGATGCGGCATTGGTTGTGGCTATAGGAGGAGTCGGGGAAGAAGTCTTATTACATCATCGACGCTTGGGACATCTATCATTTGAGAATTTAAGTCGGTTATGAAGGGTCAAGGGTAGGCTACACTAGCGCAAATTAATAAAAATTATACCCGTAAACCAAGATCACTGCAGTTATAGATCACGGTCTTACCATTAGACGTGCAAAGCGAAGCCGATGCAAGACGCGTCGGGCGAGTAGTCGTACTAAGTTGATGCACGACGTCGGGCGAGTAGTCGTACTAAGTTGATGCAACGACGTCGGGGCGAGTAGTCGTACTACTTCCTCGTCCTCGTCGCGGCGTCCACGTCTGACTCCCTCTCTGGGTTCGTCCCAAACGCTTCTGATGCAGCGCCTCCAAAGGTATCCACACGTACGGGAGAAAAGCGACGCACACCGGACTGCTAGATCCGCGCGAGCCACTAGGGCGTGGGAGAGGTGGCGGCCAGGGTTTGAGGGTCCCGAAAAACTGCCCCAAACCTGAGCGCCCTTGCCCTCCTTTTATAGACGTCCTTACAATGGGCTTCTACCAATAGAGGCCCATTAGGACTCAAATTAGGCTTCAGCCCCTTAAGTGTGTGACCCTCTAGGTTCGCGTACGTTTAGACATGACACGAGTACACATACTTGGTCAATAGTTGGTAGCGGCCTCTAGCAAGACGTCCCAACTCCTAAACGTACACAAAGATCATATCGGACGAACCAACACAACGTTATGTACATGCCAATCCCTTTGCCTTACGATATTCGGTCGAGATCCAAGCTGATCACTCTTTCTCGATCTTGTGATCCGGAATCCCTTACTAGGTTAACTCTTAACCTTAAGTAGCATGGCCATGCATTTCTGGATCCGATCACTCGAGGGGCCCAGAGATATCTCTCTCAGGTAGAGAGGGGCAAATCCCATCTTGAATGACCATGCCTCGCAAAGATGCTTCATGACAAACCGAAAACTACCTTTATAACTACCCAGTTACGGAGTAGCGTTTGATAGCCCCTAAGTAGGTCGATTCACATCTCAAGTACATGCGACAATCTTAGGTCTAAGGACAAGGCGTACACGTTGTGTAGAGAGAACCATAAGTATAATTGCTATGTCTCATGTTGGGTCGGTCCAACCCCATGTTCTAAACATGTGTCCACATTATTGGTTTGACATCTCCATGTCTATGACCTGTGAAACATAGTCATCAACCGATACATGTGCTAATCCACCATTCACGTGTGTCCTCACATGAACTCCGACTAGGGACAACTTTAGAATAACCATACAAGTAAAGAGTTTCACAAACAAGTCACATACTTGTTAATCAACACAAAGGCAATATTCAAGGAACATTTATTAAATCATGGATACAACGAAATATCATCATCTCTATGATTGCCTCTAGGGCATATTTCCAACAGGTTATACCCTGATTTATTCAAAAGGGTAGACAAGAGTAGACTTGTATGTGATGCTTGCGAGTTTGGAAAGCATACACGGTCTACATATAGTAGTATTGGTCTTCGGAGTTATGAACCTTTTATATTAATACACTCGGATGTTTCGGGTCCGTGCTCAGTTACTTCTGTGAGTGGTTTTAAGTGGTTTGTCACATTCATTGATTGCTATACTCGTATGACTTGGATTTATATGATGAAACACAAGAGCGAGGTCCTTCGATGTTTTCAAGACTTCCATAGGATGGTCGCTACTCAGTTTGATGCAAAAGTTCGGATTCTTCGCTCAGATAATGGAACTGAGTACGTTAATAATGAGTTTGCAACATATCTCTCAGAAGAGGGGATACTTCATCAGACTACTTGTCCAGGAACTCCATCTCAGAATGGAGTGGCTGAAAGGAAGAATCGACATTTATTGGAGGTAGCACGTTCACTCATGTTTCAGATGAATGTGCCAAAGGGATTATGGAGCGAGGCAGTAATGACGGCAGTATATCTCATCAATCGCATGCCATCTCGAATACTTGGGATGAAGTCTCCAACGGAACTTCTTTTGGGTCAGCGGGAGTTAAAGGTGCCTCCCAAGGTG
Organism: Hsuehochloa calcarea; assembly: GCA_036346395.1. Lineage (NCBI taxonomy): Eukaryota > Viridiplantae > Streptophyta > Magnoliopsida > Poales > Poaceae > Hsuehochloa > Hsuehochloa calcarea. The sequence goes on from CM070612.1 coordinate 12,105,720, forward strand.
TTTGGTTGTGTGTGCTTTGTGAGATCACCGACCAACAGTTGGCAAGTCGGATCCACAGTCGTGAAATGTATCTTCATAGGCTATTCATCAAGCGTAAGGGCTATAGATGCTGGAACCAGTTGAGCGAAAGTTATTTGTGAGTATGGATGTAACATTCGGGAGTTAGAGCCTTACTACACGAGCGGAGGTAATCTTGATCGCTTTTGAAATCTCCCTATCATTGAGGATGAAAGTCAAGGGGAAGAACAAGGAGAGTGTTAGTCAACGAGAAGAAGTTATTGTGGGGACAATTCAGTGCCCAAATCTAATGAATATGCAAGAGATGTGATAACCAAAAAGACTTACAAGTTTATCGTGGAGACGCTTGGAAAATAGGGAGAAACCAAAAGACAAGCGATCGAGACCGAGCCAACAACGGTGGAGTTTTTGAACAGACGACATTGCCACGGCCGAACAACCTTACGAGCGGCCACCGCTGCGGTTGATCCAATCCCAAATCCCTCATCTGTCTCTCTCCATCAAGTTTCTTGCCTCCCTTGGGACGAATGGTAATATTGATTCTAGTCATTTCCATCCGAGTTACCACTTGCACAACGTAGGGAAACTAGAGCTAATGCAGAAAGCCTCCATCCAGGTATGGCTTTGAGCATGATCATGATATCGCAAATTTCATCTCGTATTCTCATATTTCACTGCATACAAAGCATTCATTGCATCTCTTGGACTATGCATGTTCAAAGGATTGGCGAATTGCTAAGCAAGATCCTAAGTGGAAGAATGCCATGAAGGAGGAACTTAGTGCACTTGAGAAGAACAAGACATGGGATCTTGTTCCACTTCTAGTAGGAAAAAGGGCAGTAGGATGCAAATGGGTGTTTACAATTAAACAAACTCCTGAAGGCAAGATAGAAAGATACAAGGCACGATTGGTTGCAAAAGGTTATAGTCAAACATATGGGATAAACTATGATGAGACCTTTGCACCGTGGCAAAATGAGTACTGTAAGAACGTTGATCTCTGTGCAACTAATTTGGATGGCCTCTACATCGCTTGGATGTGAAGAATGCTTTTCTACATGGTGATCTACAAGAAGAGGTATACATGAGATTCCTCCGAGCTTTGAAAACAGGCGGTGATCGAGAGAAGGTATGTAAACTCAAGAAGTCTTTATACTGATCCAAGCAGTCTCAAGGGCGTGGTTTGATAGATTGACGTGCGATGCGTAGTATGGGCTATTCTCGGTGCAATGGAGATCATACTGTGTTTTATAGGCATAAAGGATCACATATCACTATATTAGCGCTTTATGTTGATGATATTGTGATTCTTGGAGATGATGCCAAGGAAATCAAGTCCTTAAAGAAAAGATTGGGAGAGGCATTTGAGGTGAAAGATCTTGGACCTCTTGATACTTTCTTGGGATTGAGATTGCCCGTTCTTGAATGGTATAGTTCTCTCCCAAAGAAAGTATGTTCTTGATCTACTAGAAGAAACAGTATGCTTGGGTGTTGTCCTATTGCTTCACCTATTGATAGGAATCACAAGCTATGTCTTTGAGTCGGAGATCCAATCAACAAGGAAGCTTATCAAAGGCTTGTTGGGCGTCTTATCTATTTGTGTCATACAAGACCTGATATTTCATATGCAGTGAGTGTGGTTAGTCGATATATGCATGATCCTAGAACAGGACACATGGATGTTATTTATCGAATCTTACGATATTTGAAGAAAAGCCCTTAAAGGGCCTTTGGTTCAAAAAACCAAAGATCTGAATATGGAAGGGTATTGTGATCTTGATTAGGCGGCAGATGGATGACGGGAGGTCTACCTCTGGATATTGTATCTTTGTGGGAGGTAACCTTGTGTCATGGAGAAGCAAGAAGGGAGGTTGTGGCTCGGTCTCGCAGAGGCGAGTCTGAGCAATGGCGTTGAGTGTGAGTGAGATGATATGGATGAAGGGTTTATTGTCCGAGCTTCGAATATGGAAGAATAATCCCTTAATATTGCATTATGACAATAAATCTGCAATCAATATTGCTAACAACCGAGTTCAGCATGATCGTACCAAGCACGTTGAGATTGACAGATTTTTCATTAAGGAGAAGCTCGATGATAGAATATTAAAGTTGGAGTATGTCAAGTCTGGTGAACAGTTGGCTGACTGTTTTACTAAAGGGTTAGGTCCTAGTGAGTGTTATACAATATGTAACAAGATGGGCATGATTGATATTTTCGGCCCATCTTGAGGGGGAGTGTTGGAGAGTTTGAGTTGGAGTTAGATATCTCAATCCCATTAGAGTCGGATTAGTAGATTGTGTAATACTCGGATTAGGTTTTGAGACTATAAATAAATGAGGTGTGGATCCTAAGAGATCAACACACAAGATTAACAACAAAAAACACAATAAGCAGAGAGAGACAGACGATCAGAGTGATCACTAGCCTAGGTGGCATCAGAATATGTCTGGAGCTGTAAAGAGCTGGAGCGAGGGAAAAACAGACGACGAGTGATGGTTCCACGAAGATATCGTAGAACACGAAGAAGATGACTATAGTGGAGTTGAGTGGGAGCAGAAACAAACTGACTCAAGATATGCACAGAGTATGAAATGTCAGGACGAGTGATACCCAGATAAATAAGACTCCTAACAAGGTGACGATAGCGAGTAGAATCTACAAGAGGCTTACCATCAGTAGGCCGAAGATGGGCATTAAACTCCATAGGAGTCTCAGCGGTGTGCTGATCAGTAAGAGAAGCACGATCAAGAAGATCTTGAATATACTTTTCTTGGGACAGGTAGAAGCCCCTAGGAGTAGAAATAACCTCAATTCCAAGAAAGTAGCGAAGAGGATCCAGATCAGACATGAGAAACTGCTCATTAAGACGCTTCTTCACAAAGGTGATGTACTGAGAATCTTCTCCAGTAATGATCATATCAACATATAAAAGGAAAAGCGTCTAATCACGAGGCGAAGTGTGAATAAAAAGAGTAGGATCATGAGCACTGGCAGAGAAACCATCTGCAGTGACAATAGAAGAGAAACGATCAAACCAAGCACGAGGAGTTTGCTTGAGGCTGTAAAGAGATCGGCGAAGGCGACAAACCATACCCTCAGAAACAGAATACCCTGGTGGTGGTGCATATAAACCTCCTCACACAGCTCACCGTTGAGAAAGGCATTATTGACATCAAGTTGAGAGATGAACCATGCCCGAACAGACGCCACAGCAAGAAGAGTGCGAACGGTAGTCATGTGAGCCACAAGAGCGAAAGTCTCATCATAATCACGACCATGCTCCTGCTGAAAATCACGTGTCACAAGACGAGCCTTGTAGCGCTCAAGAGAACCATCAGAGCAGGTCTTAATCTTGTAGACCCACTTGCACGTGATAGGAGTAACACGCGCAGGAAGAGGGACAAGATTCCACGTGCCAGTACACTCAAGAGCAGCATGCGATGGCAGGAAGAGGGACAAGATCCCACGTGCCAGTACACTCAAGAGCAGCAATCTCCTCTAGCATCGCATGCTGCCACTCCTGATGAACAACAGCGTCACGATAAGAAGTCGGTTCGGCAAAAGCCGCTAAACAAAAGTGCGCAGGAGGCCGAATAGATTGACGATCATGAAGAGCATATCAATGAGAGGTTGAAGAAGATGAACCATTAGAAGAAGATGGTGTATCAGAAGAATTCTCGACTCGCGGACGACGAGTGTAGTAGAGAGGATAAGAGGGACGAAGGTCGGGAGGAGCCTCTGGAGAGGGTGGCGGTGGCGAAGGAGACGGTGAATGAGGAACCGAAGAGGCCAAAGACTGTGATGGAGGTGTGATGACTATGAGGGTGGCAGGAAAAGTCAGGAAAGAAAGCGGCTCGACAAGAGATGCTGGAGTGGTGGAAGGAGAAGAACGAGGGTAGAAAGGACGAGACTCATCAAAAGTGACGTCCCGAGAAACCCGCATCCGTCGGCCAACAGGATCCCAACAACGATATCCCTTATGCTCAGCGCTATAGCCCAGAATAACGCACACTACGAACTGAGCGTTCAGCTTGGTGCGCTCACAAGTGGCAAGAAGAACATAGCATACACACCCAAAAAGGCAAAGACTAGAATAGTCAGGAGTCTTGCCACAGAGACGCTCAACTGGGATCCCACCCTGAAGAGCATAAGAAGGCTGAATATTAATAAGGAAAGTGGCAGTAGAAACAACCTCAGCCCAGAAGTGTGGTGGGACAGCAGAAGCAAGCATAAGAGCACGGGCTGTCTCAAGAATATGATGATGTTTTCGTTCAGCCACACCGTTCTGGGCATGAGCACTAGGGCAAGAAAACTGAGAGAGTACCTTGCTCAGCAAGAAAACCACGAAGGACTCCTGACAATTATTCCCCAGCAGAGTCAGCACTCTTGAAAAGCCTGGTCAGCCCCCGGGGATCAGTGAAAGGACTCCTTGAGGAGCTTGGTGAGCGGCGTGGCGATAATGCTAAAATCGCGGATAAATTTGCGGTAGTATCCCGCAAGTCCGAGAAAGTCACGTAACCCCTGGGCGGAGAGGGGTGCGGGCCAAGTCTTCATTGCGGCCACCTTGTCATTGTCCACGACGACGCCGGCTGTGGAGATCACGCGGTCGAGGTATGCCACTGTCAGTGCACCAAAAACACATTTGGAGCGCTTGAGGTAGAGTTGGTGATGGCACATGAATAGCAGGACCGTCCGTAAATGACGTAGATGCTCCGTGCTCGAACAATGAAGAGTTGTAGATCAAAATATCGTCAAAGAAAACAAACACAAACTGGCGGAGATACGGTCATAGGATGTCGTTCATCAAGGCCCAAAAAGTCGCTGACGCATTGGTGAGACCAAAAGGCATCACCAGGAACTCGAAGTGGCCATGATGCATCCGAAAAGCAGTCTTCTCCACATCAGCAGGGTGCATGCGCACCTGGTGGTAACCTGAGCGGAGATCAAGCTCGGTGAAGAATCAGGTGCCATGCAATTCGTCGATGGCCGAGATCAAAAACTTGTCTTTTACCGTCAGCTTATTGAGATCACGATAATCGACACAAAAGCTCCACAAACCGTCATTTTTCTTGACAAGAACCGGTGAGGAGAATGCCGAGTTGCTGGTACGGATCGTGCCTCTTGTTGGAGCATCGCCGAACACTGTCGCTACAATTCATCTTTTTGGAGGCACGAATAGCAGTACGGACGGGACGCTACAAGGGCCTCGCCATGTAATGCGGCGGTTGTCATGCTAGAATGGCATGCGGAGATTGTCAAAGTCCCACAAGATGGGCCCCAATGCGCGGAGCCACTGGATGCCTAGAACGATGTCGAAGCCCCCAAGGGGACTAGCGAGGTCGTCCACCTTCAAGTATTTGCTGTCAACTTGTAGAGCCATGTTGCGGCAAAGCCCGCCGCTAGTGATATGATCGTTGTTGGTGACCTCAACATTAAGTCATGGGCGCGGTTCTAGTGTGAATCCTACGCTGGCAACTATGATGTCGCTGATGAAGTTATGTGTGGAGCCTGAGTCGAGAAGTGTGATAAAGTCTATCGTGACACGGAGCTGCATGGTTTCATTGGCGCGGATGCTCCAAAGGCTCGTGATCATGTGAAGAGACATTGTGGGTGTGGATCGTGTCGTCTACGATGTCGTCAGTTGGGCCGTCGTCCTCGTAGTCGTCAACCTCAATGAAAAAGAGGCATTGGCAACGATGTCCTCGGACGTATTGCTCATCGCAATTGAAGCAGAGGCCCTGCTTGTGCTGTTCGACCATCTCGGGTGGAGAGACGGCCGAGAGGGCAACTTGGCGGTGTCAGTGCAGGCGTCGATGCAGTCGGGGCTCCTCCCAAGCCGGACGGGTGTGGCGCGATTGGCATCGGCTGAGATGGTCGCAACCATTCTGAGGGCCGTGACCCCTAGCGGCCACCGCAGGGTGGCGGAACGGATGGCGCTACCTGTGTAGGCAGCTCGTAGGCGCGGGCGAGACACATGGCCACTTGCAGATCGGCTGGATTCCGGAGCTTGACATCAATCCTCAATTGATCAGGGAGGCCCGAGGTGAAGAGCTGCATCTGGTGTGTCGGTGTGAGGGCTTCGATGCGGCATAGAAATGTCAAGAACTTGTCGATGTAATCTTGAACCGATTTGCCGAAGGGCAAATGTGCAAGGGTGCCCAATGGGTTGTTGTGTCTTGGAGGGCCAAACTATAGGTGACAAAGCTCTTTAAATCACAACCATGAAGTATCGCGCTCCAACTGGAAATACCAGTGTTGAGTGATGCTGGTGAGATGATACGATGCCAACCAAACCTTATCGGTCTCATCCGTGCGTTGACCATGGAAGAATTGCTCGCACCGGTTGATCCATGCCAATGGATCATCTTTGTCCTCATAGGTAGGAAATTCTAGTTTGTGGTAGCGCGCAACACCTAAGGCATGGCTGTGTTCGGATTGCGTGGGTGGCAGGGATGCGATATGCGAGTGGTGTTGATCTTGTGGGAAGGGAGGGAATTGGGCAGCGGTATATGGTAGGGTGGTGGTGAACGGCATATACTGCGCAGTTGATGGCATGGTGGTGGCACTGGGCGTAATATGGATGTAGGCGGCGGTGGTGGCGATGGGTAGCTGGTATTGCGCGGCGGGAATTGGTGTTGAGTGTGGTTGGCCGTTGGGTGCGGCGATGGCTGGGACAACCGGCAGTTGCGACAAAAGCCCGGTAAGTCCACTGCCAGACGCTTCTCCATGGCCGTCAGGCGATTGGTGACGTCGCACATCTGTTATTGCATGTCGTCGATGCGGGTATGTGTGTCGTCGATGCGAGTTGTCAACGTCTGGATAGCCTGAAGGAGTTGCGCCTTGGAGACATCTTCTCCAGCTTCGAAACCGGACATGGTGGTGATGGTGGGTGGGGGTGGCTCTGATACCTAGTTGGTATGACCTAAATTGCGAAGGGGATAATCGTGGCTCACGGGTGGCTTCAGCCGGTAGCTCTGGCGACCGGGCGCCGTGATGGCAGCCGGCGCGCATGGCAAGAGAAGGGGGATTCGGGAAACAGAGAAGGGAGACCGGGATTTGGGAATTTTCTTATTTCATTGCCTCAAAAATAGATGCGACTACCTATTATTTAAAGAGAGATATCCTTGCTAACGATCATACCTAAATTAGGAACGAATACGTGTCGAAGAAGGATACTACTAATCTGAACGTAACTAACTCAATCTCTTAATATCTAACTAACTCAATCTCTTTAATTGAGTCTAACACTTATTGCGCCGCAAGGCTACTACTGGCCGCCGCCATCCCGGCCCTTGCGCACGGGCACACCGGCGGCAGTTGATGCCCCACATAGCAGTCTTATTGTATTTTGAGAATTAAAGCAACACAACTGATAGAATACACCAGGTGATATGGTGTAGTGTATCATCAAGGGGAAAAAACTCGTTTTATGACTTTTTGTTACATTACTCAGTTCTTCCTTGTAGAGCTGAAGGCATGATCAACTGCAGCTGTGACAATACATAGTAATATAAAGATAGGGCTAAGTTTAAGAAAGCTTACAATTGTTTAATACGTCATCCTAGTCAAAATGAGTGACCAAAATCATATGAACCGTTTACTAGCCATGCATTTTGTTATTCCTTTGCCAACCGTTTGTAATATGACATTCCTTTGCCAACTGTTTGTAATATGACATTTTCTCTTTCCACAGGAGCAAAGGTGAGGGTTGAGTGCAAATCAAAAACCACCGGAGCAAAGACATGCAGCTTTGAGGGTCACACCGACCGCACTGGCACCTACAACATCCTCGTCGACGACGAGCATGAGCATGAGCTCTGCGAGTCTGTCCTTGTCAGCAGCCCGGACATGGGGTGTGCCAAGCTTGTGGCTGGGCGGGAGAGGGCCCCTGTCTTCCTCACTAGCAACAACGGTGTCGCGTCCAATGTTCGGCTGGCGAATGCTCTGGGGTTCCAGAAGGACACAGCTCTTGCTGGTTGTGCGCAGATGCTCAGGATGTACGAAGAAGACCACGAGTAAGGATGCGGAGTTTGTTGTTACTCGGCGAGTTATATGTCTAGGTGGTGTCTGAATGTTCTAAAACCTCTATATCTATTAGAACCAGAACCTCCATATCTATTACTACGAACCGAAAGTATCGCTGCTTATGTGCTTCATATAGATTAGCACTTGAATATGTATGTTGATCTGCAGTTGAACTGCGAAGTTTATCAGCTACTAAATCTACCTGTTGATGCTTCTTATCAGGCTAATGCAATGTGATGTGATTTGTTGTCTAGTCTATGATTCTGGAATGTTTTTGGCCTGAGCAACCTTGTTTTTTTTAGAGAAGTCACGCCAAAGCTTGGTGACCAGACTGCCGTACGTTTTTTCTCGTCTTGTCTTGCCCTTGATCGGTAAAGTTTTGTTTTTTTTTTTGTTTTTGAAAGGGGAAAAGCTTGATTATTGATTTTACCCAAAGAAAATGACAAGCATGAGCTTGATATTTCTTGCTTGGTGCGAACGGCATGTTGACTTCAACATGGAAAAGATTGCTTTCAACAAGCAAATAAGCAAAGCAAAAAAGAGATTATAGATGATTTGCCACTAGGTTCTTGTGACCTGAGATATCAAATTATCAATTGCACATCAAATACGGTGGCAAATTATCAAATCCAAAGAGAGAAAAAATGACTAACCGAATGTATGAAGATTTCAAGTACATATTTCTTGATTCCGGGGAAATGGCTGCTCTGCGTTACTTCACACACTGCAGAGAAGCTGCAGTTCTCTGCATTTTATTCTTGGTATTTGTAAACAGTGAAATATATTATTGCTACACTGAGTTTGCTACATTTGTATGCATTTTGAAGTTCTCTGCACTATTCGCCTATACGTTTTGTGCTTAATTGTGGAGGAGCTGTGTCCTGGTTCATGATTCACAATTTGATCAGCAGTTTTGTCTGTATCTCGATGAGCTACATACGTTGCACACTTGCCATTCTAATCAACAGATTGATAAGTAGCAGATTCCAATTGCATGCCCCTGAATTTTGAATTTTGGAACATTCATGAAACTTGCTTAATTTCACAATCTTTGTATGAGAAAAATCATTCACGCTAACATAATGTAAATTGGAACATCTTCATACTTGTAAACCCCTTGCCTGTACCACAAAAGAAATCATATCTTGATATGTATCATACATAATTTTTAAACTTGATATTACATGCGCCCTTTATTTTTTAAGTACATACGAGTTAAATACAGCTTCTACATAAGGACAATATCACTCTAACTAAGTCGTCCAACCTTGATTTAGAAATATTACTAGCAAAAAACTATGTTAGATAATCCTAAGCTAGCTAGTTATCTGCGCCCTTAAACTTGATATTATCTGCAATCTTAGGATGCATTTGGTTCAAGGTTAAAACAACTATGTTAGATAATCCTAAGCTAGCTAGTTACCTTAAGCCAATTTCTTTTCTTTTCATAAAAACTTAACCCAATTTATGTGCTTGACTTTGGAGACAAAGCTACTAGTCTAAAATACGGTCTGGGGGTTCATAGTAGATAAATGGAAATTAGGATGGTTAAATTAGGGTGGGTTAGCATATTCCGCCTTTTTTGGGTTGGCCTGCTCATAAGTTAAAACACAAAAAAAAGAGAGGAAAAAACACATAAACACCCTCAAAGTCACCTACTTTATTAATTTACCACTCATATCTAATTATCGTTTACTTTGCACCTCCATAAGTTAAGTTGTCATACAAATACCCCTAGACCGTATGTTAGTACTGTTTCTTGTGGTTTCTATTATCTACCTTTGACGCTTGTTTCAGTGGTGTTAATACTATTTCAATTATTTGGATTATTTTGGTAGTTGTAATACATCATTTCATTACTAATGTTTCAATAATGAAATGGTTTATCAAAAAAGCGAAATCACTCAGATCATTGAAACAAGTATTGAAACCACTTAAAAAGTACTAAAATTATTGGAACAAGTGACAGAGATAATTACATCATAAGAAAGTAGTGTGAACATACGACCTAGGAGGCTAGAAGAGTATTTGTAAGCCAACTTAACTCATGGAGTGTAATGTAAACGAAATTGAGATGTGTGAGGCAAATTGAAAAGATAAGTAACTTGTAGGGGTGTCTATGAATTTTTCAAAAAAAATGTAAAAGAGTTTTGATCAAGTTAAACGAACATTTAAACCACTGGACCAACCTCTTAACCCTCACCCAAACACAACCTAAAAGCCACTAAGCACCATCCAATGTTGCCGCTGTAGAAAATATGTGCTTGAATTGGCTAGTGCCTTCTAGTTTAATTTTGGGGCAATTCATTATATACCACTAAATAATTTAAAATCTTTATAACATATCACTGGTGTTTTATTATGGTCCACATGTCAGCCTCACAATAAGTGACATATTATGAATCATGTATTTATTCAGTGGTATATTGTGAATTTTCTCTTTGATTTTCTGCATCTTGTCTTGTCCATATTTCTTAATCCTCATCATCTCACTGCTTTAACCACACTTTCCCCTCTTAATTAAGGGAATTGCTATATAAGTTTTGACAGTTTTTTGAAGCCAAAACTGTTATTTTTCTATTCGTTAGATATGCTTTGAGATTTGCACTTTTTTTTCCATCTGATGAATTATGTCCGAATTTATTATGATTTTTTTCTTCGGAACATAACGAGTTCACCATATTGCCGTATTTTGTTAGTATATAATTTTATTTTTTATCTTTATTTTTGCTCAACCTCTCAAAGTACACGCGAAGAATATAACGAGTTCACCACATTGCAGTATTTTATTGGTATATAATTTTTTATCTTTATTTCTGCTCATCATGCGATGGAAATATGAGTTATAAAGACTTTCAAAAATAGTTACAGTGATCGAGAACCAAAATTACATAAATAATTTACTGTAATTTATATATAATAAAGATATAAATAGACTTTCAAAATATAATAATTTTTTACAGAGCGAAAACAGTCCGTCACCTTAATTAATCATACTGCTAAAAAAGCGCCACCCCCCGTGCCATCACCAAATCCGTCGCGACGCTGCTGCTGACGCGAACCTACTTTTTGGGCTAGCTTAGCAAGCTGCTTGGTGGCCACTAGTTCTTCCTCGTGTAGGACTCCGCCCTCTGATGAACGCAGGCCACAAGTTTAATTTGTTTCGAAGGTCATCGTCTTCGTGTTTCTTCATTTTGACCCGAGATTAAGAAGGTCATGGCCACACATATAATGTTTGCAATGCTTGGTTTCTGTCATTCTCTTTGTGGAGGTAATCAAGTTTCTGCCATTTTCGCGTGGATTGGTCACAATGTTCTGGAATTTCTGTTGGCATTGGGCATGATTTTGGCCTGTCGCCCCAGACCTCACCTTTAACTAGCAGACTTGAGTAAGTAATTGTACGGCTAGATGCTACGATGCATGCAATTGTACTTAGTAGCCACTTGGTTTCAGAAAATCCCTTCTAATTAACTGAACCAACCTACGGTATGTACACACCGCACTGCACAGTCAATCCCTTTTGAAACAGTAAGTAATCTTAACCGTTAAATTAACACGGGTACCTTTTTAGTTTGGAGTCTTAACCCTCACCCAAACACAACCTAAAGCCACTAAGCACCATCCAATGTTGCTCACCAGAAAATATGTGCTTGAATTGGCTAGCGCCTTCTAGTTTAATTTTGGGGCAATTCATTATATACCACTAAATAATTTAAAATCTTCATAACATATCACTGGTGCTTAATTATGGTCCACATGTCAGCCTCACAATAAGTGACATATTATGAATCATGTATTTATTCAGTGGTATATTGTGAATTTTCTCTTTGATTTTCTGCATCTTGTCTTGTCCATATTTCTTAATCCTCATCATCTCACTGCTTTAACCACACTTTCCCCTCTTAATTAAGGGACCAAGCGTCGGTGCCAAAGCCAGATATCAGAAGAAGATGCAACTAAACATTTGAGAGATCCGGCAAGAGATTCAGAAAAATCAGCTCCAAATATTCTACCAACTCTAGAAATTCCAAAAATGAGCTCACCAAAAGAATCAAGCACCGACAAGCGTTCTTCTTAAATCTAGTCTCATAGCCATCATCGAGAAGTCAGAGACGTAAAGAAGATTGTACCTTAGCTTGGACACAAGAGCGACATCCTTGAGAATGAACCCGTTCACCCCGATCGATCCGGTTCCTTCGATCCGCCCTTGTGAATCATCTCCGGGTGATGAAGTCATCACCGTCGCCGCGTGAAGGAAGTGAACCATCTAGAGTCTCCGGTCATGTGGCGTGAATGTAAATGAGTCGACGAGCCACGTGTTCTTCCTCCTTCCGCGGCGATCCCGAAAATCAAGGCACAAAAGATCGATGTGTCTCAATCTGGGGTTAGTTAAAATAGACTTGGGAACCCGATCTCGAGACACATGTCTGCAGTAGTATGCAAAGCGTAATGAGTGTCCTTGATCCTAGTTGAAGTCCTATCATGAGCAATGGTTACAAACACATGAGATGCATTCTGCCTAGGAACATGATGATGATAAGCATGTGTAGTATATCCTAGACCGGTTTCTTCTTCTTTTCATGACCATGTTTCACACAAGCTCTAGGTTGATGAAATAAAGTTCTAGCATGATTAGCATTTTCAACCTCGCCAACAGAACTCAACTAAATGTCCACTCTTCTCGCAATAGGTGCAATGGTATTTTGTACCACCGGGAGAAGCACCTTTGACTCAAAGAAGGTTGGACAAAACCTGCGAGTTTGAAAGCAATTTTCGCGAGTTGGGTTTTGAATTCAACTAAGCCATTTTCCAAGACTGAATGACCTTAGTCTTGGATTTGTTCTCAAGCGAGTTGTATCCTAAGCCTTGCTTCTTAGAAGGAGTTCTAGACTTATCAAGAATCATGTTTAATTGTTTTCTCCACTAGAGAATTTTTGCTGTGTGTTCTCTAGATAAACATTATCTTTCCTAAGATCAACACATGATTGACAAATTTTAGGTTTATTAACCTTTGCAAGCTTCTCCTTATAATTAGCAATTTCAAGCTTAAGAGCATGACATAAAGTACAATTAGCGAATTAATCTTGCCTTAAGCTTGGCATATTTCTCTCTAGCTGCTTTTAAAATGTCTTTAATTTCACGTTCATGTTCTAAGCAACGAGAGCAAGAGCGAGACTCTACTGGTTCAGAAACATCCAACTTGCTAGACTCTAAGCATTTAAGACATGGAGCAGATTTGACCTCAACTAGCTCAGTTCTAGCATTTTCAAGTTGATGCAAAGCGATATAAGAGCGATTGCGCTTTAGGCAGCTTTGAGTGCAAAGCATGGCAAGATGAACATTCATCAACGTCTAGACTCTTAGCATTCACAAGTTCCAATGTTAAATTTTCAACTTGTGACTCTAGATCCTTGTTCTTAACCATGATGAACTTTAAAGCCTTATCCTGACTAAGCAATTGCTCATACATGTTCTCGCATCTAGCAGAAAGGACATCATAAGATAGGGATACCTCATCATCATCATCGACGTCGACGGAGTCAGCCATGAAGCACATGCCGGTGAAGTCCTTGGCCTTCCCTTTCTTGTCTTGAGGTGGCTCCTCCTCCTCCTTGTCCTCCTCGCTCCCAGAGTCCACATCGCTCAAGGATTGATCTCCAAAAGCGGCAAGGACCGGTGGCGACCTTCATCGACTTGGCAAAGATCAAACCTTGATTTGTTCCTTGAGGCTTCTTCCAAGTGGCTTTCCTCCTTATGGTTACCCTTACCCTTCACTTGGGGCGATTAGCGAATATGGTAAAGCTCACCACACTCGTAGCAAGTCACAGGGCCACCTCTCTTTTTGTTTCTCACATTGTTGTAAGCCCGTGTGACTTTCTTGACTATGAGGGCTAGCTCGGGCTCAGGAAGACTCTCAAAATCCTCTTCACGAATTGTGGATAAACAGGCAAGAGAAAAACCCGAAGAGGACTCAGAAAAACCATCAGAAGCTCTTGAAAGAGGATCAGCTACCAAAGCCATGCTATCCTTCTTAGGAAGACTACCTCTCTTGATCTCATGAGTCTTGAGCTTACTATAAGCGGCTCCAAGGTGAGAGTAGAGATCGACGTTCTCCTCTATGGCAGTAGCCTTCATCTCCCACTCCTTGGTGTTGATTGCAGCCAAGAGGTGAGTGGCATTCTCAGATTGAGAATACTCAATGTCAACAGCTTTCATCTGATTGACAACCTTGTTGAAGCGAGTAAAAACGTCATCGATGCTCTCGCCAGGACGCATCTCGAATTTGTTGTACTCTCGCTTATAGACCGTCTGGCGCACTTGTTTAATCTGGGACGATCCTCATGGTAAGTTTCGAGGTGTGCCAAATTTCATGTCTTGTCGTAAGATTGCAAATCCTGTCATACTCTTGTCTACCAAGCCCAGCATATAGGAGATTCTTTGCCTTGTTGTTGTTAGCCAAAAGTATTGCCGAAGCTTGCGTGGCAATCTCAGGCAAAACGAGCGGAGCTCGAACAACCTCCCATATAGCTTGTCCTTCGCTCTCAAGGAAGACTCGCATGCGATTCTTCCAATAGGCATAGTCGAGCCCATTGAAGACATGCGGCTTTGTCGAGTACTTATCCATCGCCAAGTTCAGTGACCGGTTAAGATCAAGATTGAACTAACCAGGCTCTGATACCACTTGTTGGACCGAAAAGGCGACTAGAGGGGGTGAATAGAGCACGCCACTTTTTCAACCTCGATTAGATTCAACACAAATTTCACTCCAATAGCTATAGAAGCTATGAAGATCGATATACCAATCAATGGAAGACTAGGATTGAATCCAATCAAAACCCCGAAGCAAAACAACCAAAAACAACCGAAACTTAATTTCCTAAGTGTGGGGCGGTCTGACCTCTATTCAAGGGCGGTCCGACCGGTCCTATGGGCGGTCCGACCTCTGTAGAGGGGCGGTCCGACCTCCAGCCGATGAACAGTGAAATCAGCCCGAAAAACGAAGTTGCAAATAGGTCTAACTTTTGATCTACAACTCCAAACTTCATGAAACTTGGAACACACCTTCTCTAGGATGTCAGGAACCTATTCCAATCGAATATCGTGAAGATCCATGGAAAAGTTATGACCTTTTTCAGTTTGAGAGAGGATGGTTCAAAACCGAGTCAAAACGAAAACTAGATCCAAAAACTTGCTCGTGGGTGATTGATGATCAAGATGATCTTAGATGTGTTCCCACATGTCACGACAAGCTAGATCATGAGAAGAAATCAATCAAAACATGCGAATCAAAGAAAGACTCAAAATCACCAAATAGAGAGAAGAAGGGCAAATGAACTCATCTTGAAGAGAACTCTTCTTTGGATTGATTTGATAATGTATCGATTCTGACCACTCATACGGATACGCATGGACACAAGATCAAAACATCTCTCTCTCTCTAGAACCCTATCCTCCACTAAACCTTCCCTAAGCACCTAAGCCAAAACTAGGGTTTTAAGCATGAAAGGGTTAAAGGGGTGCAGCCACCTCCCTCCTCTATTTATAGTGGAGACTTAAACCTTCTAGAAGAGTCACCCTAATGGGCTCCCGTTAAGGCCCAAAACAAACGGGTCACACACGCACGCCTCTCGAAGCGCCGTCTTCATCTCCTCTTGACCTACTCCGCTTCTCCACGCCATCTTGCGCCGCGAGTCGTCAAAAGTCACCAAGGCGGTATTTGGTATAATTACCAAAATACCCCTTCTCGATCTTTTTGCAAAGACCGAGTCCCATCTTTGTGAAGCACCACCCATGCTTCGCCACGTGTAGGTTGATCAACGGCTCTCAACATGTCGGCAAGTCTCTCCCATCCGGCTCCCACCAGAACCACCATGGCACTTGCACCGACCCCCGCGCCGCTTGATCCAACCAGTCGCACCGAACTGCCCGTTCGGTCATCCTTGTCTATTCTGCACCACACTTGAGTTCATTGACCTCACCCGGCATCGTCGATCGTTCTGGACCTCAGCTCTCCAAGCCTAGTCCCGATCATCCTCGCCGTTGACCGTCGTTGACCACCAAGCAAACTTGCACAACAATAAACAAGCAAATCGAATCCGAACAAGTTCTTCACAACTTGACCCACGTTAGTCAAAACATGCATCATGCAACACATATGCATCAAACCCATGACTTTGACCTAACAAAACATCATCGCCACGGTTGGCCGATGAACAAGTCGAAGCGGTCGGATCAGCCTCGTGGCGGTCGATCGCCAACCGGCGGCCCGATCGCCACCACAAGGCGGTCGGACCGCCAGAGGACTTAGCCAATTTTCAACCCCCGAAAATCCAAACCTCTCGGAAACTTTAAACCAATAGAACTTTTGCTTGGGAACTCAAAAATTATGAGACCAAGTGTATTAGGATCCTCACTTGTCTACAACACCTATTTTTGGCCCACCCATTCGACCATTTTGGTCACGGCCGGTCCCGACCACGCACATGGCGGCCCGATCGATTTGGGACCGGTCGGACCGCCATGCTATGGCGGTCGGACCACCCGCCGAGAATGCCCGAACAGATCTGAAACTTTGTCGAAAACCCGTGAAACGACAAACCGTTAACGCCATTGCCAATTGTCACATCATCCTAAGATCTGGAGCATATCCCCATGATATCCACATTTTTCTTCGGAACATAACGAGTTCACCATATTGCCGTATTTTGTTAGTATATAATTTTATTTTTTTATCTTTGTTTTTGCTCAACCTCTCAAAGTACACGCGAAGAATATAACGAGTTCACCACATTGCAGTATTTTATTGGTATATAATTTTTTATCTTTATTTCTGCTCAACATGTGATGGAAATATAAGTTATTAAGACTTTTAAAAATAGTTACAGTGATCAAGAGCCAAAATTATATAAATAATTTACTATAATTTATATATAATAAAGATATAAATAGACTTTCAAAATATAATAATTTTTTACAGAGCGAAAACAGTCCGTCACCTTAATTAATCATACTGCTCAAAAAGCGCCACCCCCATGCCATCACCAAATCCGTCGCGACGCTGCTGCTGACGCGAACCTACTTTTTGGGCTAGCTTAGCCTAGCTGCTTGGTGGCCACTAGTTCTTCCTCGTGTAGGACTCCGCCCTCTGATGAACGGAGGCCACAAGTTTAATTTGTTTCCAAGGTTATCGTCTTCGTGTTTCTTCATTTTGACCCGAGATTAAGAAGGTCATGGCCACACATATAATGTTTGCAATGCTTGGTTTCTGCCATTCTCTTTGTGGAGGTAATCAAGTTTCTGCTTCTGGAATTTCTGATGGCATTGGGCATGATTTTGGCCTGTCGCCCCAGATCTCACCTTTAACTAGCAGACTTGAGTAAGTAATTGTACGGCTAGATGCTACGATGCATGCAATTGTACTTAGTAGCCACTTGGTTTCAGAAAATCCCTTCTAATTAACTGAACCAACCTACGGTATGTACACACCGCACTGCACAGTCAATCCCTTTTGAAACAGTAAGTAATCTTAACCGTTAAATTAACACGGGTACCTTTTTTAGTTTGGAGAGAGAAAAAAAAAGCTTCCTCACAAAAAAAAAGGAAAAAAGAAAGATTTTGAAAAGAAGAAGAGAGAATATAACGAACGAACGAACGAACAAAGAGAAAGGCACACCCTTTTGTATGCCTGGCTGAGGATGAAACAACGAACTGTTGGCCTGCATTGCTTGTGCTGACAGAATGAACTAGAAACCGTTGTAAAGAAACAGCGTCGTGCATCGAATCAAATTGTATAGGCGGCCTTTACATCGCCATCACGTCGTCACTACAGCTCGCGCTTCGCAGCATATACGTACGGTTCCTCTTAATGATGTGTTATTATTTTGGTGCGAATGTTAATTGTGTGTGTGCGCGAAACCTTCCAAACCACGAAATAAAGCACAACACTTGTCGACGTCTATGCCACACCAAAATATGCACTTCAAGGGGCCCACCCACACTTCAATGTCTATTTGCCCGAATTTCATTATCATGTCGTGTGTGCGGAGCCGTTCGCCAACTCCGTATCCTGTGAGCACCCGAACTACCCTCCTGTTGACATGCAATTAAATGTTGCCTCCGGGCCTGGAGGCTGCCTCCCTGCAGTATTATTATTATTATTTGCATCTCTCCCTTCTCCCTCCTCTGTTTCCCCGGTGGAGGAGGAGGTGGGCATCGAGGTGGGTGTGGAGGAGGCTGCCGGCGATGGAGGAGGGGAGCGGCATGAGCACCATCTCACTAGGGGGGGGCTGCTGTCAACTTGGAGCGAGGGGGAGGCAGCAGTGTTATTTTAAGATTTTAGAGTTTTCGTGGTGTTATTTTACAGTACGTCACTAAAACGATACTATTTCTCTAAATACAATTGAAATTGATGTTACTGTACCAATTCCCCCGCATCTAAACCCCTCCACATCACGGGTAATAGTAGCCGTCGGACAACCATACGGAAGACCTCGAAGGTCAATGCTTCATCGGCCATATTGCTCCTTGGAGCCAATCACCAGCTCCCGAGTTCCCTGTCTGTCACACACACAACACATTCTTCATGCCCATGGACACGTGGTAGGAAAACAGGTCACTTGGCACTTGCCAATTGGCCAACACCACTACTACCTCTCTCCCTATAAACCCCGCCTCAAACCATTGCTCATTCATTCCACTTCCAAAGCAAGTATAATTGTAGTTTCTTACTGCCTTAATTTCTTTCTTGTTTGATCCAAGAGTCCATGGCCACAGCCATGGATCGCCAATGGCGTTGCCTTGCTACTTCTACTGCTACTAGTCGCCTTCTTGCCTCGCCACCACTGGGCGCCATGGAGTAGAGAGCTGGTCCACGCACTCGCTGCCCCTGTGCAAGTTGCTGCTCCGGCCGCGCCGTTCATGGACGCCGAACAGAGCCCAGCCGTGGTTCTTGGTGCCAACTACTACCGCCAGATCACGCCGGCGCAGGTGGCTCACTTCTGCTGCCTGCGCCGGCAGGGCGGCGGGCGCGTCGGCCCGGCCTCGTGCTCAGTGAAGCGGCGCGGCCTGGCTCTGTGGCCGGCGCCGGCAGCGAAGCTGTACCGCGGCGTGCGGCAGCGGCACTGGGGCAAGTGGGTGGCGGAGATCCGCCTACCGCGCAACCGGACGCGGCTGTGGCTCGGCACGTACGACACCGCCGAGGAGGCCGCGCTGGCCTACGACAGCGCCGCGTTCCGGCTGCGCGGCGACGCGGCGCGCCTCAACTTCCCCGAGCTCCTGCTTGGGGGGCAGCACCTCGCTCCGCCGCTACACCCGTCCGTCGACGCCAAGCTCCAGGCCACTATGACGTCAGCCGCTGCGTCGTCAGCGACGGAGACGCCGCCGACGCCCGCCTCGCCTCCATCCTGGACCGCGGGCTCGGAGGCCTCGACGACGACAACGGCCGACGCAGTAGACGTCTCGTCCACGGATTCATCATCGTCTTCTTCGGAGCAGGCGACGCCGCCGCTGCCGGAGATGCAACTGCTGAACTTCTCGGAGGCGCCGTGGGACGAGGCCGACGGCTTCGCGCTGCGCAAGTACCCGTCCTGGGAGATCGACTGGGAGACCATCCTCTCCTGATCCGACGCAATCGCCAACACAAACAGCAGCAATGGCTTCTCGAATCAATCATCTTGATGCCTGCGTTTGTGGTGCAGCTTCCATGGCATCGCTCTGCATGATCGATCAGTGTCCTGCCTGGGTTCAGCTTAGTTTTTTTTTCAATGGCATTGTCCAGGAGGAATTTGCATGCAGTTGCGCTGTGCTATGCTGAACACGGATCCACGGATCCATGAATGGGTGAACAGTTTTCAGCGGTAATAATGTAGTAAATACTGTATAAACAGTGAAATATTTATGTAGCACTTTTACTGTACCAAAAACTATAGTATTATTTGATCCGAATCTTTGCTTTTTGATTAGATAGTGAAAATTCATTTCTAATATGTGACACCGTAGATCATGTGCATTTAACCCCAATGCGTATGCTTATCGTTGTTTGTATTCTGAGAAGTATAATGAACCACCTTAAACTGACATATTGGATGGGACAAGACCTTTAGAGTTCATTTCCATGTGCATTTGCCAAATGTACTCTACTTTTTCTCTTATGTGATGGATGGTGTCGTTTGTATTCTCAGAAGTATAAAGAACCACCTTGAACCGACATATTCGATGGGATGGTTGTCAGCTTGTGTTCTGGTTACAGATTGAGTCACAAATCACAATAGAGCGCTGTATGATACGTGTTGTGTTTTACCTGAAACATCCATATAAATATTAGTATGTTACCTATTTCTTTTTTCTTTTTCTTTTGTTTCTATGTGTCTCTGAGGAAAATTTGTCTAGACGGAATGGATTGAAGAGCAAAGTGGGATACACCTGCATGAAGAGGAGGAAACATTCAAACTTCATTTTTTTAGAGTTAGAAATAGGCGATTTTTTGTCGTCTAGTAGGAATCCGAGTTCTCAAATTAATTTTTTATGACAAATTCTCTTTCTTTGATTTCGAAAGAAAACGTGAGAAAATTAGCTAGCTCTGGAAAAATCAAATTTGAAAAAACAATAAATTATATTTTGAGAAATCCCAATATATACCTGGTTAGATTGACAGACCACGTGCTGATTAACAACTACAAGTAGGGTGGAGCTGGGCCTTAGGCCTCCAGGGCAATGGCCCGAGGACTATGATCAAAATGCCACGTGAAATTCTTAAAAAAAAAGAAAAAGAAAATTTTAACTTTGGGCCAAAAGTAGTTGGGCCGACCCGAGGCTTGGCCCATGGCCAGCTCCGCCCCTGACTACAAGTCCATAGTTCGTTTTGAGGCTTGCACTGTTTTCACTCACTACTATAAAAGGCTAATACTGGACGCCTCATCACAGACGGTTGACCAAAACTGTCTGTATTAAATATAATCACGAACGGTTTTCATTTAGCGACCGTCTATGTTACTGATCGCGCTAAAAACCGTCTGTGAATAAGTAATATCACAAACGATTTGTGTTGAAAACCATCTGTGAAGTATCACGGACGGTTCTGAACAAGAACAATCTGTGATACTACTAAATTCACAAACGGTTATTTATTAGAACCGTTTGTAATTAGAAATAACTGATTAGCCGATTCCGACCAGTACTCCTGATCGGACCAGATTGATCTTTTAAAGTGGTCGAATTGAAACTAATTTCCCTAACAGAAGAAAGCAAAAGATATGTACTCCGGTAGGCACCATGTTCCGTTTCATGTGTAACTTCACTGTCTTAACGTGTAACTTTCAATCAACAGAAGAATGCAGAAGTGCTTCATATGATCGATTGATCGGAAGTTACACATCATAGACAGTAAAGTGCTCACCTGATCGTAGGGATATGATCTTCTACCAATTTCTATAGACCAAATTTACTTTCCGACCACCTAAATTGAAGTAGTCGATCGATCATCCATGGATTTTGTTCTTCCATGCATGGTGGTCGAATAGTCATTTTGTTCCGGGAATTTTTGTCTGACTAGCTAGCTAGAAGGGTAGGGATCGAGATGTGAACTTTAAGAAGGAATGGAAGTAAGAAAATATGAGAAGTTTGTGGGTGATTTTTTCTTAGTTCTGCGCGCCCTTCTGATGGTTATTTATAGGTTTAATTAACAACTTGTGAAAAGATTAAATTAACGAATAAATATGGAAGTCCGACGGATAGGATTTATTAGAATATGTTCCTAATAATTTGTTGGTAACCAAAGCATCACCATCTTTCCGGGAATTGTTTTTCATAAATACGGTTGATGCTCCTTTTCCTATGTTTACAACTAAAGCTGTAGAGCTTACCACGGACGGTTTGTAATAAGAACCGTCTGGGATTACAAACTTCACATACAGTTTTTAATAAGAACCATCTATGATTACATACTTTACAGACGGTTTTTAAATATAACTGTTTGTGATAATTCAAATCTTTCGGCTCCCGCGCGATGGGTCTCTTCGTCTCGCGCACTGATATTATGTATGTCGTAGGGGTGGCCCCACCAGCGACAACGTCCAGGCGAAGCAATCGTCAGAACCCGGGGAGCAGCCCCATGTGAAGCCTCCGGGGTGGACCCGAAGCACCTCCCGAAGGGCCCGAAGCCCCGCGAGGCCCGGAGCAGCAGGACCTCCGGGCCACCTCCGGGGTGGGCTCGAAGCCTCCCCGAAGGGCCCCGACGCCCCAAAAAAGCCCAGAGCAGCAGGGACTCCGGGCCACCTCCGGGGTGGGCCCGAAGCCCCCCCGAAGTCCATGCGAGGCCCGGAGCAGCAGGACCTCTGGGGTGGGCCCGAAGCCTCCCCGGAGAGCCCCGATGCCCCCGAAAAGCCCAGAGCAGTAGGGACTCCGGGCCACCTCCAGGGTGGGCCCGTAGCCCCCCGAAGTCCCCACGAGGCCCGGAGCAGCAGGACCCTCGAGGCACCTTCGGGGTGGGCCCGAAGCCCCCCTGAAGTCCCCGCGAGGCCCGGAGCAGCAAGACCCCTGGGCCACCTCCGGGGTGGACCCGAAGCCTCCGCTGCCGATCTTGGACCGGAGGCACCAGCAGGATGGACCCAGTCCAGAAGCGCCCACCGTGGACCAGAGCCTAGGCGTAGGGGGGGAATGTCCCTGCAACCCCTACTCACACAATACTGTTATAGGGTCAGAAGAGTCATATACAAGATCCTCACAGAGGACTATAAATAGGGGGTCACCCCCTCCTATAAAGGGGGAGGAAAAAAACAAGCGTGAATTCCTTAATAGTAACAATCTTCTCATTCTTGTCACTGGCTAGTCCTCTCTTGAGGATCCCCAGAACCCTCCTAAGCTTGTCCGGGGTCCTCCATTCTTTTACTGTATAGCTCATTTTTGCTACGACAGTTGGCGCCGTCCGTGGAGGCCGACAAGTCGAACACATACCCGAAGTACAAGAATGGCACCTCGGAGGGCTGCTCCTAGGTGGGAGTTTGTCAACACCTAGACGGCTTGGTGGGAGTTTGTGCGGCGATCTCTTCAAGAAGATTGTGAAGAGGCCCGGCACAAAAGTTGTGGTTGGTTTGGTGTTCACCATCTCTGGAGTGGAGGAAGAACAACCGCTAGTGAAATCAAGGGAAGACTTAATTTGTGGAGCCGACTTGATTAGCTCAAACTTCCTCTACGTGAGCTAGTGAAGACCGACAAGTCTTCGATACCACAGGAAAAACTTCTTTGTCTTTTTTGTGGTTAATTCTTCTTGTCTTTACTTTTTGTATTTTTAGCTCATTTGTCAATAGTCGCATATTAGGTTTATTTCTTCTATTGTGCAAGAAAGTCTTAATTAAGTTCAGCTTGTTCAAAATCTAAATTTATCAATTAGTTTAAAAAAACCTCCTGTTCACCCCCGCTAGTCGGTTATCCTTTATCCTACAAGGGGGGTGGTGGCTGGAAAATGAGGGAGGGAGGGAGTGGCAAAGGGGGGGGGGTGGTGGGTTAGGGTTTGGCCTCCCTCCCCCCTTCTTGAGCCGGTCTCCCCTTGGGCCAAGGCTGCAGGCCGGTAGGCCAAGGCCTGAGTTCCAAAAAAATGCAAAAACGCCCTTTAAAACCTAATATTTTTCAATTGCTCTCTTCCTCTCTCTCCCAAAGCAAGTCGAGGTATTACATAGATGGTATGTGGCACCAATATTTTTCAGCTCGAATGGCATGTTGATATAGTAGTAGATGCCGAAAGGGGTGATGAAGGACGTTTTCTCTTCATTCTCTTGCCATGTTTATTTGATAGTAGCCCTAGTAAGTATTCAGAAAACTCATCAATTAACATCTTGTTGTTGAGTCGATTAGTTGGTCGATGCAGGGTAAACAGAAGTCATCCTTAGGACAGAACATATTCAAATTAGTAAAGCCAATGCACAGGTGCCACTTACCATTTGTTTTTTTTTACCCGGACCAGATTTGCGAGCCAATCTAGGTGGTCTACTTCGCAAATGAAGCCAACGTCTAAGAGTTTGTCCAACTTGATGAGGATTCTTAACCAGGTCAACATTCTCGGTCAAAGTTAAAGTCTCTGTCAAAGCAGGCCCACATATCAGAGATCTATTTTATAACAGTTATGAACATACAACTAGTGTTTAAAGGGAGTCAAATCCCTTTTATTACGACCAAACTGGTCACATACCAGTTTGAGTCACGAGACGACCAGTTATGGACCCAATACGACCAACTATGCGGTTTTGGGTCATCCCCTACTAGCAAACTGATCGGGAGGCATTGCAGTTTCCCACTTGACTCACATGAGAGCGGTTATTGGCGTATCTGATAACTTACGACATTTAGTTAAGAGACGTGGCAGTTAAAGACTCTGATGATAAACATGTGTGAAGGTAAGAGGCTCATTTAGCAACATTAACGGTCACCCTTTAATAGCTATAAAAGGGTAGTCCATGTATTCTGTAATAACATGTTCATTCAGCATCTTTGTAACACTACGATCATTCGATCAATTTTGTAACATCTTCGTTGTATTCTTATACATTCATTTATGTTCATAGCAATAAATTATCTTCGTTTAGATTATACTCTCATATCATTTTTTCAGATAAAAACACATAAAGATAAAGATGCTGATACCCAAGTATCACTAGAATTAGTAGTGAGAAGAGATCTTTTACCACGGCTACCAGCTGTCCGACCGGCTCCATCCAACCCATCCGCTGCTACCACACAAGCTGCCTTGGCGTCTTCCTTCTCCCATGCCAAGCACCAACCCAATACCACTTCCCTAGCATGAATATATCGCGGGAACTATTCGATCGAGATCACAAGCTGCTGCCACACCGTCGATGAGCGTACGGAGACGCCATATGGGCACAGGATCCTCGCCGGAGCGTGACTGCCTCTGCCATCGACACACGCCTTGTCATTCATGGGCTCAACTCGATCCAGAGGAAGGGGTTGCGTGCTTGCGTCGCCAAATCTCGTATAAAAACATCTCCGTGCTGGCTAGGGTAGTCTACGTGTGGTTATGTGAAAGTATTAGATAATATGATTTTATAAAGAGAAATTTTATGGTATATTCTATTATTAGTATATGATAGTAGTATAGATTAAATCTGACTATTAATTTGTTAAGGGTATAATAGAATTTTTATTTGTATTTATAATCTTGTCGTGAGACTATTATAGATTTTTTCAACTAAGGTTAAAAATATTACTCTTGTGTTATATAATTTTCATATGGACAATTACAATTTTTCTCTCTTATAATTCTACTACTTATACTATCAGATGTAGTATGACTAACTTCTACCTAATCTGAATAATTGGATCAAAAGAATAAACGACTCGTATTAAATTGAGTGTACCGTAAAAGACCTATTTATAAAACAAGTGACAACATAACTATAGCTACGTACAATTTCCAATAAAAACACTATTACTTAGAACATACCTGTAGTTCCTCAAAAACTATTAATCTAGATATTAAAATGGACATGACTCCACGGGGATCAACCCAGAATCTCAGCCACTCCTCCTCTGGAACCAGGGAAAACACTACCGGTTGGGAGAAAATTTCAGAGCCTAGTGATATATCTTGTTACCGGCGGTTACTAGAATTTTTGGATTTTTTTCGGTCAAAATTTTTGGATTGAAATTTGAAATTCCAATTTGTGCCGGTGGTAACCAGCCGAAAATTGGCCAAAAATTCAGCGATTTTTCAGCGAAAATGTTAAGAATGCCTTGGCGGTGTTGTGGAGGTTGCGCTTGACGAGGTAGTAGTATGCAAAAATCAATCAGGAGATGAAATAAACCGCCGCAAAAGGATACAATTCGATTCGTCAGGACTGACGACAAGCATCCTCCTAGTGCACTGCTACTATACTAGGATGGACGCCAACCAGCACCTGTCGACCATGAGAGTCTTCACTCGAAAGGAGCTCTCCCTGGCCACCAATGGCTTCAATAACTTGCTAGGCAAAGGAGGCTTCGGCGAAGTCT
This sequence comes from Hsuehochloa calcarea, assembly GCA_036346395.1. Classification (NCBI taxonomy): domain Eukaryota; kingdom Viridiplantae; phylum Streptophyta; class Magnoliopsida; order Poales; family Poaceae; genus Hsuehochloa; species Hsuehochloa calcarea. The sequence goes on from CM070612.1 coordinate 12,131,764, forward strand.
ACCGGCGGGAGGTGAAGTCGGTATACCCAACAGCTCTTGTGGTGAAGAAGCTCATCAACTCGAATGAGCAAGGCGAAAGAGACTTCACAAACGAGGTACAGACTCACGAGATGGATGTTTGGGAGACGAAATAAATCACAGCAAAAGGGATTTAATTTGATTCGATCCCTGCGAAGGAACCCAAAACAAACAAGAAGAAGAAAGAGAGAAGAAATCAAGAAGCAGCAGGCACCTCCTCCGACGCCTGCCTCTTCTGCACGAGCAACCCCATGACTGCACCTCCCACTCCATCTTCTCGTGCTCGGCGACCATGGCGCAGATGTCCGCGCCGCCGCCGGTGCTCTAGGAGCGGCTCCTGAAGAGCCTCCTCGGGCTGGGAATCTTCACTATCTCTCCTCTCTGCTCTCAAGCGCCAGCAGCCCTGTCAGAACCAGGAGGACGAATGCTGCGCTCGGATGGGCCGGGCTTTGATTTCAAATCAGGCCAAAAATTTTGGTCGGCACTGTTTCTTACCGGGTTACACCGGTAAGACCGAAAATCAACTGTAACCACCAAAATTGTGGTGAGATTTTTTTCACTGCCTGGAACATGAAACACCAACAACAAAATACAATTGTGCAAACAGGCATTGCATGCGGACACAAACATCCAATCCATGCATAAGACATTCTGATCATCTCAAACAAAAATGTCGCACTGCTCATGTCCAGCATTTCAAAGCAAACCTGCACCACCTGCAGATATTCATAACAACCTCAACTACGACTGTTCAGACCAACCAAGTCGATCTGCAGTTCACAAAAACGAAAGATTTTTTTTTTAAAAAAAATTATATTAATTTAAAAAATAAATAGTTGAAAAATATAGACTGTTCAGACCAACCAAGTCGATCTGCAGTTCACAAAAACGAAAGATTTTTTTTAAAAAAAAATTATATTAATTTAAAAAAAAAAGTTGAAAAAAATATAAAACTATGCCCCTGTCGCCGATCGGAATGGTGACAGGATCAATGGCGACAGGATCCTGTCACCATTCCAATTGGCGATAGGGGCATAGTTTTATATTTTTTTCAACTTTTATTTTAAATTAATATAAGTAGGGGGCTCAACAGTACCCAGAGCTCCTTATCGCTAGTTGAATTGGCGACATGTCCCTGTTGTCAATTCAAATAGCGACAGTGATCCTCTACGCTGACTATTTCTACTGACTATTTCTGATAAATCATAATTTCTATTGACTATTTTCGAGCATATTTTTTATCAATAAATCACAATGACACAATGACATCACATAACATTCAACACAATGGCATAACATCTTTTGTCGATAAATCATAATGACATCACATAACATTCAACGCAACATCGTCACATACTTTGTGGATAAATCACACTGATATTGCATATCATTCAGCACAACGTCATAACACCTAGTTTTTGACAAATCAAAGTGATATTACAAAGCATTGGACATCATATATTTCAAGAGGACAAACCTTTCCTGTGGCCGCGACCTCAGCGTCCGTAATGTGAACCACCTCGAGTGGGGCAGTCTGATGAGGTCCCCACGGCGACGTCTGAACTGTCGATGTTTGCTTCATCCTGTGGATTTCTCGTATGGTATTTTCTGAATGCGCCCAAACTCCTTGCAAATAGAGCACTTCTTCGTATGACATCCGGTTTATGCTTCGTCTATGTCGTTCCTGATGAGCTGAACCTGTCACCGGCCAACCTTTCCCTTCAGCTTATCAATGTTCGTGGCCCAAATAAGTTTGCAAAAATCAATCAGGAGATGAAATAAACCGCCGCAAAAGGATACAATTCGATTCGTCAGGACTGACGACAAGCATCCTCCTAGTGCACTGCTACTATACTAGGATGGACGCCAACCAGCACCTGTCGACCATGAGAGTCTTCACTCGAAAGGAGCTCTCCCTGGCCACCAATGGCTTCAATAACTTGCTAGGCAAAGGAGGCTTCGGCGAAGTCTACCGGCGGGAGGTGAAGTCGGTATACCCAACAGCTCTTGTGGTGAAGAAGCTCATCAACTCGAATGAGCAAGGCGAAAGAGACTTCACAAACGAGGTACAGACTCACGAGATGGATGTTTGGGAGACGAAATAAATCACAGCAAAAGGGATTTAATTTGATTCGATCCCTGCGAAGGAACCCAAAACAAACAAGAAGAAGAAAGAGAGAAGAAATCAAGAAGCAGCAGGCACCTCCTCCGACGCCTGCCTCTTCTGCACCAGCAACCCCCTGACTGCACCTCCCACTCCACCTTCTCGTGCTCGGCGACCATGGCGCAGATGTCCGCGCCGCCGCCGGTGCTCTAGGAGCGGCTCCTGAAGAGCCTCCTCGGGCTGGGAATCTTCACTATCTCTCCTCCCTGCTCTCAAGCGTCAGCAGCCCTGTCAGAAGAACCAGGAGGACGAATGCTGCGCTCGGATGAGCCGGGCTTTGATTTCAAATCAGGCCAAAAATTTTGGTCGGCACTGTTTCTTACCGGGTTACACCGGTAAGACCGAAAATCAACTGTAACCACCAAAATTGTGGTGAGATTTTTTTCACTGCCTGGAACATGAAACACCAACAACAAAATACAATTGTGCAAACAGGCATTGCATGCGGACACAAACATCCAATCCATGCATAAGACATTCTGATCATCTCAAACAAAAATGTCGCACTGCTCATGTCCAGCATTTCAAAGCAAACCTGCACCACCTGCAGATATTCATAACAACCTCAACTACGACTGTTCAGACCAACCAAGTCGATCTGCAGTTCACAAAAATGAAAGATTTTTTTTAAAAAAAAAATTATATTAATTTAAAAAAAAAGTTGAAAAATATAGACTGTTCAGACCAACCAAGTCGATCTGCAGTTCACAAAAATGAAAGATTTTTTTTAAAAAAAAAATTATATTAATTTAAAAAAAAAGTTGAAAAAAAATATAAAACTATGCGCATGTCGCCGATTGGAATGGTGACAGGATCAATGGCGACAGGATCCTGTCACCATTCCAATTGGCGATAGGGGCATAGTTTTATATTTTTTTCAACTTTTATTTTAAATTAATATAAGTAGAAACTCAACGATGCTGGAGCTCCTTATCGCTAGTTGAATTGGCGACATGTCCCTGTTGTCAATTCAAATAGCGACAGTGATCCTCTACGCTGACTATTTCTACTGACTATTTCTGATAAATCATAATTTCTATTGACTATTTTCGAGCATATTTTTTATCAATAAATCACAATGACACAATGACATCACATAACATTCAACACAATGGCATAACATCTTTTGTCGATAAATCATAATGACATCACATAACATTCAACGCAACATCGTCACATACTTTGTGGATAAATCACACTGATATTGCATATCATTCAGCACAACGTCATAACACCTAGTTTTTGACAAATCAAAGTGATATTACAAAGCATTGGACATCATATATTTCAAGAGGACAAACCTTTCCTGTGGCCGCGACCTCAGCGTCCGTAATGTGAACCACCTCGAGTGGGGCAGTCTGATGAGGTCCCCACGGCGACGTCTGAACTGCCGATGTTTGCTTCATCCTGTGGATTTCTCGTATGGTATTTTCTGAATGCGCCCAAACTCCTTGCAAATAGAGCACTTCTTCGTATGACATCCGGTTTATGCTTCGTCTATGTCGTTCCTGATGAGCTGTACCTGTCACCGGCCAACCTTTCCCTTCAGCTTATCAATGTTCGTGGCCCAAATAAGTTACTCCCAGATCAGATAGCCAGTGAAATGGCCAATCACGGTGTAACCTTACATCTCTACACTCCATATTTGTATCACCTCCTCCTTGTTGAAATAGTAAGAGAGATACTAGCCAAGATGCTGCGTCATTGTCGAACATGCAGTCATGACATAGGAGCATGGCCTATGCAGAAGAAGAGGCTTGTTGGAAGTGCATTCGCAACTAGCGCGGCGTAGCATGCACTTGTGGGTAATTCTCTCGCGGTTCGTCCCACGGTGTCCATTATCACTGCACATCATCTCGAAATGAAGCTCTCTTATACCCATCTTGAATGCCTAGTGCATCTCACCCTTCTTACTCTTCTCCTTCATGTACTTGATGATCATGTCAGAGTAGAGTGCTCTATCATTTGCTGTGAACAAAGTAATTTGTGGTCCCGCGGAGAATTACCACCACAATACTAACCAAATGGAGTCACCTTATGCCGTGTATGACCCATTTGTACACTTCGGCTAGATTGGTTGTCATGACACCATATCGAGCACCACCCCTGTCATGTAGCAGCGACCACTTCACCTTACGCTTGTGCTCAATCCAGTCCGAGAAGCATTTCACATGCGCCCTCATCTTCCACGTCACGCTAGGACCATCTGTGGGTAGCTATGGCAATACTTCGGGGGCTTGGTCAGCGCTTGGGGTGACCTTTTCACTGCATCCCTTTTGTGCGTCTGGGTCCACTCATCCATAATCTTCCAGAGTGCTTCAAACTTTCGCTGCTGATTCTGGTTGCACAACCGTTTGAATAGGTTCATCAAGTCCTTGTTGTGGAACTGTTTGTAGAAGTTTGTACCCAAATGCCTCATGCACCACCTGCTTTGTAGATCCACTCATGAAAGTGGTTCGTTCTCTCCTTGTTGTAGTTGAGTTATTGCACTCAGTAGGCTCGCATGTCGATCATGTATGACGCATACGTTTGGACGACACTGTACAACAGAAATCCTTAAATTCCTCAGGAACCACAACCAGCTGTCTGTATTCTCACTTTCAATGAAAGCGAATGCCACGGGAAGAACTTGATTATTTCTGTCCGTCGCTATTGCAGTTAATATCTGACCCTTATACTTTCCAATCAGGAATGTCTCATCCACGTACAAGATTGGATGGCAGTGCTGAAATGCATTGATGCATGGATTGAATAATGCTCGCTTCAATACCCTCTTATTGGCCTACTTTTGATGCGTGAAATCTTGAATGTTGATATGAGTGACAGGGTTCCTGTTTTGTATGACTCGAAGTAGCCCGAGGAGGTTGTGGTAGGAGTCCACAAACGTACCAAATCTCGATTCCAATGCCTTTTGTTTTGCCCTCCACGCCTTGGCATAGCCGACTGTGTACTGGAACATTCAAGATCTCACCGTACATGAGGTTCGTGATGAAGACTGATGACAGGTTCCCATGGGACTACACTGACTCAGCGACGACACATGTGTGAGGGACCAGTATAGAGCATTTCTAGTAGGTGTCCCACTTATGCTGAAATGCATGCACTCGCCAAGGGCAATCCTACTATATCGCACTTCACGTCGTAGCATCTAGGGTTAGACTTGACAACTATGAATATACGCCGCACCGACAAGGCTCAGAATTTGACCGCCTCCTGCATGGTCTCCTTACATTTGTACATAGCTCCTTACCTGACCTTGCTCTGGTCGTATTCCCACAACACACGGGACCCTTCGTTAACAACGAGGTTGTCGAACTGATTTGTGTTCCATTCGGATGGAATCGCCTGCCGGTCCACATCATTTTTGTCGTCGGATCCTTCATCTTCTGACAATGCCATGTAGTCCCGATCTTCGAGATCCATCCTTTGCACTAGGGCTTCCAGCTCCTCACCCTCGTTAGCAAACCCACTAGCTTGCCTAACTTAAGGAGCTCCTTCCACAGGGTCTTCATTAACGGGATCAGCTCCCCTTGGACCTTTGGCCATTGTGTGCGCCCACGCTATGGCTGGAGTCCCTAACTTCTTCTTTGGCATCATCAACCCCTTCTTGTCCAGCCGCGGATGCAGGAATGAGCTTGACATATGCTTGGGGCTAGAAGAACCAAATCTTACCCTTCCTCCCTCGCCATATGTACACATGACTGTTATAACCTTGTTCCATTGAGTTGAACTAACTCCTAATATTTGCTCTGTATTCGTCGGGGAGCAAAGCAACTCAATCTCATATCATACACAGCATGGTCCAAATCGAATGTGTGGAACAACCACCGCATCACAACGCTGCATGTACGGTACTCTGATCTTGTTAGGGGCACGGTCGCCGATTGGAAATAACGTAAATCAATTCACTCGGGACCCTCAAGAATAGTCCTCTGACCATAGTAACTTTTAAAATTGGTGACGTTCGACATATTTGACGCACTGCACAGTAAACAAGATTTTCACGATTAACCACATATCTAAAACTAAACCACCCACCGAAAAGGATTATGTACAACATACTGAACTACGTAACCGTACATCTAAAACTATGTAATCCATTTTGTTAAAAAAAATTACCTTACAGGTGGGCGACCGAACAAGCCGCGCTACGCTAGCTTCTCTCCTCCCCCTTCCCCCTCTTTCTCTTTTTTTTTCTAAATAAAAGTGAGTTTATTCAAATTTTAGGGTTTCAAAAGTCTTTTATAGGAGAGATTATATCGCCATTTGAAATGACGACAGGGACTTGCGAGGTCCCTATCGCCACTTTATATGGTTGTTTTTCCAAATTGTAAAATTTTAAAAAAAATTAAAGACCCATGTCGCCAATTCAACTGGTAACAGGAAGCCCTGGGTACTGTTGAGCCCCCTATTACCAATTGGAATGACGACAAGAGTCTGTCATTTTGTTAAAAAAAATAGCTATTTATTTTTGTAGTAATATTTTAAATTAATATCATTAAAAAATCAAAACTAAAGATACACGAGCACTGCAGGTAGGGATGAAAATGGATCGGATAGTTTCCGACCGATCTGGAAGGAAACGGATTCGGATTGTCTCGGATCGGATTTTTCTCAGATATTTTTTTGGATCGGAAACGAATTCAGATTTTTTTTTGTCGAAAACGGAAACAAATACGGTAAGCATGCTATCCGGTAGATACGGATATGAATACAGATTATCCGGATAAGACCAAGTTCAGATATCTGGATTTCGGTCCAAAAGAAGAGGATTTCAGCCCAAAAGAGAAAATAAGATTTTAATTGATTTTTGAATTTCAGAAAATGCAACAAATCAAATAGACTTTTAGAAAATAGCAAATAGAGTTAAAAAATTCTAGAAAAAATCACAAAAATTCCTTGAATTATTTTAAACTTAATAAATTTAATTCCAAGTTAAAGTTGGTTTTTATTTTTGCACATAAATTATTTTTGTTTTCTAAAAAATAGGAAAACATTTTTTAAATCCAAAAAATTCAAGAAATTAATTATTTTTTATTTTCACTTTAAATCCAATAAAATACCAGAAATCTCAATAAATTTTATTTTTTTACATTGAAAACTAGGAAATTAAATAATTAACTTTATTTTATTATTTGTTCTTTTTAACTAAGAAAACTCTTTTAAATCTCAAAAAATCTAATAAAATAATAACTTTATTAATTTTATTTTTGGTAACATACTTTGGGATATTACAGTAATTTGTGTATAGATTAACAATCCAGCCTGATCAATGTTAGTGTGAACTAAGTTTTATGTATATGATGAATTAAGTGTGGGTGTATGATGATTTGTGACTTTGCGAGTTATGACTTATGAGCTAAATATGGTAAACTAAGTGTTATATTTTGTGATGAACTAGTTAATGCAGCTTGCTAGTGTCAATGTTATGTGTAGTTGTTGAAAATATGAACAATTCATGAATGTTTGCATCAAATAAACTAATTATATATTTTCGTTAATTTTTGACATACAATTTAAGGGGTTTTCATGTTCCAAAAATATCCGCGACCGTATTTGTTTCAATTTGTATTCGTATTCGATATTATTCATATCTGTATTCGTATCCGGGGTATTTGTATTCGTATCGGGATCCAGAAAAAAATAAAAACAAATATAGCAGAACCATTATCCGTACGTATTCGATCCATTTTCATCCTTCCCTTAACTGCAGGTAGTACATACACTAACTAGTTTGTGTACTTGAAAGTACATACACAAAGGTTATGCAAAATTATCTGTTGAGTAGTAATTCACAGCTCAGCCCAAAGCAAAAAAATAAGTACTCACTGTTAGACAAACTAAGAAAGAGCAGTAACTAATTGCACCGATCACCGATTTTGCAGTAAGATATAGCAGAGTACAGAGAGTAAAGACAAACATGACATCATCCTACAGCTCAATGCAGCTATCTAACCTCACATAGCACTTACAGTTCTAAAGCAAACTCAATGCAGAAACCACTGACCTAAATTCAGGTCAGACTAGACTAAGGCGCCAGAAAGTGCAGGTCACTCGTGGGCAAAACACACTGCAGAAAGAACCGGAGCGATCTGATCCGTTGACGAAGCGAAAGTGACGGTGAGGATGGACTACCGGTAGCTGATCGGTCAGTGGCAGTGGTCGAAGCAGAACTCCTTCTGGACACCGCAAGTGCAGGTCAGGCGCACCACCACCTCCGCGCCGGTGCAGGCCGCTGGCGAGGTGGGGTCTTCTCTGGCCACGCTGGACACTTCCACCTCTCGCTCCTGTACAGATGAAGATTTCATCCAGAGACAGATTACCATAATACAATCCAAAGAAGCTAATTAAAGAAACGAACAGCAATAACAATTAACTGCAAGAATCCATGCAATGTTCTGCAGGTAAATCTGAACTGGAATTGAGAACCAAGAATCGTCGAGTTGGAATCTCATGGACAAAATTAGGCACAGCATTAGCAATTAATTTGATCGCTGAAGGAGATCATAAGATTCAGAGTTCAGATAACAAGTACGTTTTGCTCGATCGACCAAGAAGCCCAGAAATGGCCATGTTTAATCATACTGATCAAAATGTTCAAGCAATTTATTTCGTTCGATTCAGATAATGCGAAGCCATCGGATTGCTAAACTGTAAAGCAAGAAAAGGAAGTGATAAATGAACAGGAAAGCAGAGGCTTTACCCGCTTGCTCGCCTTCTCCTCTGACGAAGGCCTGACCGGCGATGTGACGAATGTGCAGCGCGACCTGACCGGCGACACGTACGGCGAAGACGAGCGGGACGCCTCACTGGAGGCCTTCTTGGCTTCCTGCAGCGATCAAATTGGCACATCAGAGGCGCAAAGAAACGCAACGGCAACGAACAGAGAAATCAAGAATTGCAAGATGCAGAAGAACAGGAAGGGTGAATCCTCTTCGTACCTGCTTGCCCGCCTTCGCCGGCGAAGTGAAGAACGTGCAGCATGGCCTGGCCAACGACCCGGACAGGATGGAGGAGCGGGAGGCCTCTCCAGTGGCCAAGGCGCCCGTCTTGGCAAAATTCTGTGCCGGTGGGGTGGCCTGCTGCTGCTGCTCCCACTGCCGCTGGCACCTGCGGCGCGCGGTCGCGACGCGGAGGTTGTGCCGCGACCTTTTCTTCGTGCCGTTGCCTCTGCCGGACTTGTGCACCGGCGATGATGACGTCGGCGGGGCCGAGAAGACGAACGCTGGGGACGCTGGAGAACCTGTGTGCCCGAACGCCGGCCCCGGCGAAGGGAAGAACGCGAAGCCACCGCTGTCGGTGGAGCCGTTGCGCGTCGGCTTCGGGGAAGGCAAGGACGCGACGGCGCCGCTGGCGCTGACCTTGTACACCTTGGGCGACAACGATGGCTCAGAAGACAAGAACGCAAAGCCGCCGCTGGCAGTAGAGCCCGTGGGCGTCAGCGGCTGCTCCGACGAAACCATGAACACAAAGCCACCGCTGGCGGTGGGGCCCGTGGGCGTCGTCGGCTGCTTCGGCGAAGCCAAAAACGCGAAGCCTCCGCTGGCAGTGGGGCCTGCGGAGGGCGTCGTCGGCCGCTCCGGCGAAGCCAAGAACGAGAAGCAGCCGCTGACAGTGGGGACCGTGGGTGTCGTCGACTGCTTCGGCGAAGCCAATAAAGCGACCCCGCCGCTGGCCGTGGAGCCTGTGGGCGTCACTGGGTGCCCCGGCGAAGCCAAGAACGAGAAGGCGCTGGCATTGGAGCCCGTGGGCGACGGCGTCGTCAGCGCGTTCTCCAAGAATGCGAAGATGTTGCCTCCGCCGCCGCCGCTCCCGCCGCTCCAAGCGAGCGCCGACGGGAAGGAGAAGTCGCTGGCGGGGGACCCCGCACCGCGCGACAGTGAAGACGGCGCGGTGGCCGGGGAGTGCTGCCACGGGGAAGGCGGCGGCGAGGGCGAGGGCGCAGAGCCGAAGGGGGGCAGCTCGAGCAGCATCTTCTTGCGCGGGGAGGAGGCCGGGAGGAGGCAGCGGCGCTTGCGCCCCGCGGCGGTGCAGGGCGCGGAGAAGGCGACCGCCGAGTGCGCAGGCTCGATGCGGAGCTCGGCGAGGTGGTGCGGCGGCGGCGAGAAGAACAAGGGGTGGTGGCGGGGGGCCGCCTCCATCTCCATGGTCGGCGCGCGAGCGCGGTTCTTGGTTTCTTGGGTTGCGGTGGTTGGCCTCGCACGGAAGCAGTTTGCTAGATTGTTGTGGAGGGGGAGGTAGTCTTGTGCCTTGGGTTGTGTTTGTCAAGAAACCGGTCAGGAGCCGAGAGTACTGGTTTAGGTGTTCTCTTTAAAGAAAATGATTTTTAATATTATACACTATTTTAGAAGAGTAATAAAAAAAGTTTAAAATTCTCTCATATCTCTGTGTTCAATCTACTATTTTGTTCTTACGTTCTTGTATTGTTCTTACGATTCTGAGTTTGTCTACGAGGTAATCGCTCGGACTGGACTTGCCAACAACGGTTCCTCAACACGTTATCAGCACAGTCGACTCTCCTCGGATCGAAAGGTAAACGTCGATAAACGACACTCGTAGATCGAATCGTTTTTCTAGATTACTTTCAATTATGCAAATTTAGCTTTCTAGATTGTACCATACGGTGCAAATCCGCTCTAATATACCGCGAGCCGACTTGAAGTCGTCCACACAATATCGATTGGTGGATTGCATGAAAAAGTGGATGTCGATTGTACGGTAAATTGAAAATCGTAAATTCGATCTAATTCTACGGCGAGCTGACTTGAAGTCGCCGGCCAAGCCGATCGGTAATTGCATGGACGATAATCGTGTGAATAATAATATAACGTATTTTCGGATGAACAACAGATTGCATCATATAAACAGTACATATTTTTTTGACCGATGGCTGGAGCCGCCAACCTGCAACCGGGCCATGGCCGGCCTCCACGGCCGCCCGAAGTCGGCATTGCACACGCACATAGCGTCGGCTCGGCCGCCGTGTCGCGCCGCGCCGACCGCTGGAGCCGTGATCCGCCGCGACCTCCACCGGCCGCGCCGCCCATGCGGCCCCTCCCGACAGGCGATCGCCCGCAACCGTCGGCCGACTTGAAGTCGGCGCCGTCCTCCCGCATGGCGCCGCCACATGGAGGTGCACCTCGGCCGCCTCGCACGGCCGCGCGCCGCCGTGGCTCCACTAACTGCGCACCGCCTCGCCCCACATGGTCGCCGGCTCCGCCCAACGCGCCACGCCTCCCGACCGCTTGCGGCCGCCGGTTAGCCACATGGGCGCCTTCACGCGCGCCTCGTCTGCGTCGCTCAAGCGGCGCCCACACCGCCCCATACTCCCGCCTCGGCCGCTTGTCGCATGGCGCCTCATCGGGCTCCCATGGAACCACCGCCTCCATGAAGCGCCGCCCGCGCGTCGGTGGCGCTCGCCCCATGGAGCCGCCGCCACCCACGCGAGCTAGCCGTGCCGCCGTCGCTCGGCTCCCGCACGCGCTTGCAGCGCCAAGCATTACCGCTGCCTTCGGATCGGGGTAAACCTCTCAGAGTTTTTGAAAATTGAGTGCAAATTTTTCTCTGTACTAAAATTTCGTATGTTAATCCCTAGAAATTGCAGAATTCATTGAAAAGTCATTTTTCCAGCAGAAAAGGGCCTCAGGAATTCAAATTTTTGCATATTTTGTACTTTTGAAGCATGTTAACTGTGTTATTTTTATTTCTATGCAATTTATGTAATGTATTTACTAATTTTGATTATTTGTGATTGTTTATATTGCTTTTAATAACTAAAAATAGCAGTAAATCATGACAAATGCATAGAAAAATTGAAAACATTATTAGAATTTTTACAACTATTTTATACAAGTTACAAGTAGTAATCTTATGCACTTTTTGCATGAATATGCATATAACTAGCATTATGAACTAGGAGTTCAAAGAGCTGGCCCAGCATGATCACAATTACCTTACTTGGGCATCAGATGTCGAAATCGTACTTAGAGCCAAGAAGCTTCGTGCTGCTATTGGACTTAGCACCTTGAAGGACACCACTCCAACTACTGAGGAGAATGATCAGGCACTTCATTTCCTCATACACCATCTCTGACTAACACTCAAGAATGAGCATGTGGCATAAAAGAACATACTAGCTTTATGGACGGCACTGAAGAAGTGGTTCGAGAAGCTGAAGTACACCATTCTTCCTCAGCAGAGTAAGAATGGAATCGACTACGTTTTGCTGACTACAAGACCGTAGGGAAGTACGATTCTGCATTGCACAGAATTTGTACAAGTGTTCCACTCTGTGGTAAGGTAACCACAGATGAGCAGAAGATCGATAAAAACTCTCTCTACCTTTCACCCAAACGCGGTGCAATCTGCACGTAACTATCGTTAGGACGGCTACAAGGAGTATGCCAAACTGATTGACATCATGCAAGTTACGAAAGCTCAAGATGACGTTCTCAGAAAGAACTACATCTCACAGCCGCCTAGTAGCAAAGTTGACCATGAAGTCAATGCAAGCAGCTACAAGGTGAGGAAGCCTCAATCAAAAGAAAGATGCAAGAAGGGTAAGGTCATGGGTCACAAAACCAAGCAGAACGCTCAAGCCAAGAAGAGGCGAACAAAAGAAGCACGATGAGAAGCCCTATGGTCAGTTGGACCAAAGTTGCTACAAATGTGACACTTGGAGACATTGGTCACGTGTTTGTCGTCGACCGCAGCACGTGATTGATGCTTTCAAGGCTAAAAAGAAGAGCAAAAGACAGCATGAGGCACACTTCACCATTGTAGGCACAGAGGATCCACAATCATGGGTTGCACCCATGGATGTGGACATCTCAGTAGCAGCTCCCATCACACCTTCTTTGGACATCACAGCGGGAGCAGCTATTGTTGCCGAAGAAGAGAAGTTGAACATGGAGCAGATTCAGGCAGAAGTTCTTCCTACTTCGCTGATTCAATCTAGTACATGCATTGCACTTATATTTTATAGTTATTTACGGTTTATGGTTGTGATAGAACATTGAATTTTGAATAATAGTTGTAAGCTATATCAGAGCAAAGCAATAAATTCTTATGATAAGTCCTGCAAGATTTTTCCCATATTAATAAGAGCAAGTTGTGTTCTATTTTGAAGTATTTTACTTATGTGTGTGGATTGCTTCCTACCCCATATTAATAAATACTTTATATATCGGAACGCGTGTGGCGCCCTATGGAGATAGTGTGCTTAGCAGATAGCGGCACAACGAATACCATATTGAGAGAGACAAAAAAATTTCAATTGATCAACAAGAATGATGGTAGTCTTACGACAATTGCAGGAAGCAATATTTGTATAATAGGCTCAGGAAGAGCCACAGTTATACTCCCGATGGGCACTACATTGGTCATTGAAGAAGTCTTGTTGTACCCAGAATCAACTAGGACTCTCTTAAGTTTTAAAGATATTCGCTCTAACGGTCTCCACATAGAGACTGAAGAAGAGTATGGTAAGGAATACCTGCTCATTACAAAGTGCGAATAAAATAGAAAAATGTATTAGAACAACTTCCTTCATATGAATATGGGCTATACTACACTCACATTAAGGCACCTGCAGTCTATATTGTCCTGAAAACCACTTTTAGAAGCTTTGAACTTTTATGTCTCTAGCATGATAGATTAGGCCACCCTGATCTTATAATGATGAGAAATATGATTATTAATTCTCAGGGACACAATGTCAATATAAAGAATTTTTCGAATCAGGAAAATTTTGTGTGTCCCGCATGTGCCATCGGAAAACTGATTACTAGACTCTCTACTCTGAAAGTAAAGGATGAAATCCCTGTATTCCTGGACCGTATCCAGGGAGACATTTGCGGTCATATACAGCTCATGTCAGTGCCATTTAGGTATTTTATGGTGCTCATCGATGCTTCCTCGAAATGGTTGCATGTATGCTTATTATCTACGAGAAATCATACTTGTGCAAAGCTAATCTCGTAGATAATTAAAATTAAGAATAATTTTGCTAATCATCATGTGAAGTCCATCAGAATGGAGAACGCCGGAGAATTTACTTCAAAGGCATTTGATGACTATTGTATGGTAATGGGAATTACCGTTGAGCATTCCGAACCACATGTCTTCACGCAGAATGGACTAGCAGATGCATTAATTAAAATTTATTACCCAACCGCTCTTGCATAATTGTAATTTACCAACCACATGTTGGGGACACGCAATCCTACACGCAGCAACTCTCATCAATTTTAGACCGTCCGCATATAACATCCAATACCCATGCAACTAGCGCAATGGTTAGCACCGAAAATCTCTCATCAACAAAGGTTTGGTTGTAATGTTTATGGACCTATACCACCACCGCAGCGAACTGCAATGGCCCCATCCGAAAGTTTGGAATATACGTTTGTTATGAGACATCATCCATAATCAGGTATTTGGACCCCCATGACTGGAGATTTGCTTACAGCCACCTTCACTGATAACATATTTGATGATGATAGTTTTCCGTCATTAGGGGAGGAAATCAACCCCTTGTTCTTCTATGCTCATGAATTGTAAAAGATGGACGAACTTAAGGTACTGCATACTAAGTCATGAGAAAATCTTGCAGATTTATTCACTAAGTCATTTCTAGCATCTAGCTTTGAAAGATGCATACGTGAAATTGGAATGATGAGGCTTAGAGAAGTGTAGAATTCAGAGGGAGAATCTCTGCGAACTCATTATTAAAGCCTGATCACGAAGATCGAGTGCCCAAAGATTAAATCCTAGAGATTAAATGAAATTGGGTGGATTATACTCTTTTTCCCTTGGCGATTTTTCCGAAAGTTTCTTGGTTAAGGTTTTAACGAGGCAATCCGTGCAACGCAGCGAAACGCATGTTATGTACTCTTTCTCCAAAAATTTTCCAGTGGGTTTTTATGGAGTTTTGACGAGATATAAACATGTTGGATGAGTTCCTAGGGGGAGTGTTACGAAACCGGGCCCAGGACCAGAGAGTCCTGGCCCAGGTGGGATCCTCATACACCCAGTTGCCTATAAAAGGAGGTGGGACCCTCAACATTGTATACCATTTTAGAAGAGAAATAAAGAGAAGCCCGATGTTCCATCATATCTAGTTCTAACGTTCTTGCGTTGTTCTTGTGATTCTGAGTTTGTCTACGAGGTAATCGCTCGGATTGGACTTGCTAGCGACGGTTCCTCGACAGGGTTTATAGAGGGAGTAGGAGCTGTGACTCTATAAGCCATAGAAAATGGAAGGTCTTCGTTGTATATAAAGGAGCT